>UNSF01000002.1:1320000-2027500 GCA_900538255.1 Ulva mutabilis | reverse complement strand
CAAGGTGCCCATGGCTTGCTTACGGTGTATGGAATGACCTAGCATTCAACCCCTTAGCCACACACATGAACTCAAAATTACCGAACGGCGGCGTTTGCCCGATTGCTATCAGCGAAATGTTCATGCGCCCTGGGAATGCTATGCGGACTGAATCACTCAACTATGTGCAGCAAATTGTTACTTGCTGCCTTGTAACGAGTATGCACGACCACGGCCAGACTGAAGCTGCCGTGGCGCCTCTGTCAAGGTGTCCGCGGACCCTTCGGTGACCGATGCGCAGCTTTCAGTGCTTCTGCAGACTTCTTCAATAATGTCCTGTCCGACAAGATGCCAACAGCCACGCATGCAGTGAATGTTCTCCTTGGCATGCCTGTGGTATTATGTGCGGCTGAGCGGGAGGGGCTGGAGCAAATGGGGTGCAAGATTTGTACCAAATCACAGTGCACTGGGGTTTGAACGAGCGCAACAGTTGATTTTTGTTCAGCAGAATCATCCTGTTACCTGGAACATACGTGATAAATAATGTGCTTGCAAAGTAGGGCGGAGTGCAAGGTGGCAAAATAGAGCTGTAGGTAAGACATCGTGTCCAAGGTCATCATGCACAGTGTGCCCCGGCGTGCATATGGCACAATCATACTGTCCCACTGCGCAATCCACCAGTGGAACGGCACGATTGTACTGCCTACGCCACATTTATACTGTCATACGGCTGATTGTATGGTTCATGCGATGGTTGCAGTGCTTGGGGTTACGGCAGTATGAGGACTTCTTGAATTCCTATGGTTTGTGACTGCCCTAGCCAAAGCAGAAACACTGCTGGCGCTGTATCATGCTCGGGCGTACATTGTGCTTCGTTGCATGCGTGTGCCAGCCATCGCAGACATGTCTGCACACCGCAGTGCGTGTGCTGGCGGTGATTTGCATGGCTGCTGTCAAGCATATTGCAGACATGCAGTCAAGCAACTGGGCAAATTTTATACCATTATTTGTCGAGTCAATCGATCTGCTTGAATGCATGCTCATTTACAATTGCGAACGTAGCTGCGCCGACTTGTGGTGGTTGTGCAGGAACCAGTCGCCCTAGCTGTGCGTGCTGCCGCATCAACCAGGCTGTCCATCAAAGAGACATACTGGTTCAGGTCTGACCTGCCTGAGTGCTCCCGATAGCTTGTATATCAGTTCCGATTGCACTGAAATTCCACGTAGAGAGTCAGTCTGGCCCATTCAGCAGTGAGCTGGTGAGTACACAGGCTTTGCTGAAGCTTTGCCTGGCAACGGGCTTTTGTGCAGGTCCTTGATCAACGTGCTTGTGGCAAGCTGCATCGTTGCCGTGGCGCGATTCCTGCCATATCTCAGCATCGTTATGGTATGCAGCCCACCGCTTTCTGGCTTATGGCGCAATGCCTCGTTGTTTGTATTCATGGTTTGGCTTGCTGATTGCGTTTTGTTACTCGTTACTCTAGACAGTGGGCGAAAATGCGCACTGTGCAAACATCACTTTTTCCAAACTGCTTTACGTTTGTTACGCACAGACGAACTTTATACATGTTTGGACGCAAACAAGGCGCAGCACCTATCATGTGGTTTGGCTTATGCAGTCTTTGGTGGGAGCCTTCATGACGATCTCCATCAGTTTTGTACTACCAGCGGCTGCAAACTTTTCTCTCCACAGGAAGGAGATGAGTGGGTCAGAGAAGGCATGGGCGATATTTGTGGTGTTTGTGGGTGTTATTTGTGCTGCTTCTGGCACGTACACGGCACTACAGGCTCTGCAGAGTGCCCTAGCAGGATAGCATCAGCATGCTCAGGCCGAGCTACGTCTTGGTAGCAGCGCCCACTTGGTTGGCACAGATCTTGCAGAAACACAGCTTTTCAGCTGGAGTGAGCGTACGAATCATGAATTATAGACGATGACAACGCATCATTGCAGCATGAACAACGCGCGCTCTCGCCGGTCGCGATGATGCAGGTGCAGTATTCATGCACGTGTCCCGCCTCGTCAATCATCTCGACATACTGTAGCTACGTGTAGGCGCCTGCATGAATCCGTGCAGTTGCAAGGCCCAGCGCAACAGATCAACACCGCCACATAGTGTGCACGTCGCATGCATGGGCCACAAAAAAAAGAAACGAAAACATCGGGCATCACGCCAGACCCAATCGGGCATCGGCCACAGCACCCCTACTAATAGGGGCGGACAGGAAGGATGACTCAGTTTCAGAGAGCTCGAATCAGTCGATAGCAAACGGTGGGTAGGCCGGAATAGGGTCACACAGCAGCCAAGCCCGCACACGGGACCACGGGGGCACTAGCTTGCCACGCGTGTCAGTGGAGCCATCGTGCCAGCCACCCACAAGCCGCGAGACACAGTGAGCCACGCCGAGCACATACATAGCAGTCAGTGCAGTGCACAAGTGTTGGGTGCGTCTGAGACGGGCACCTACGAGCCCTGAGAAGGGGTCAAGGAGGACCGGCACTGCCGTCACCGCCGCACATGCTCAGGTGGGAGGCCCTCCGGCCGCGAGAACAATGTCGCGCATAGCATGGTCACCAGACACTGTGTACAGCAGGTCATCACGGAGGATCCTCTGAAGGCCATGTATGCCGACCCGAGAGCGTACCGCACCGCAGGAGAACAGCAAATGCTCAATGTGGCGCCACCGGTGTTCAATCGGATCATCCACGTTAAACAAGACAGGCATATTATAAACCACGGCTCGACACAGCTCACACACTGCGCCATTGTTGAGCGTACCATAGGAGTGGGAGTAATGCAACGGCAGGTATGACGAGTGTAGCACCATGAGCACCCATGTCACTGATGAGAGAGCGGACACATACGGCGCATACATGTACCTAGGGCGCTGCGAGTACAGGCCAACGGCCACCGGGTTGCGGCGCTGGGAGGGGTCTCGCGGTCGCTTTTTTAGCCGGCGATGTGGGCCAGCTGTGGGCGGCGGGGAGCCTCCCACCCTGCGGCTCCGCACAGTGTGCGCCCAAATGCCCAGCCGCACAGTGGCATTACGGAGTACTCGAGCAGCATCAGAGGGGGGATCGCCACTCCCCCCTGGCGCCTGCTGCAGTTCAGCGCACACCACATCCAGCGCCATCTGTGCCCGGGACAGCCACCCAGCCCTGGGGTGCACCTGCGACCGGACCGCAGCTCCCATATAGTCCGGAGATTGGCCCGCCGGCAATGGTGCCACAAAGCAATCGGACAGGGGATCATGTTCCCGCAGGAGCGCCGCACAACCATCTGCTTTCCGGACGCGGCAGAGTTGTGTAGCATGTGCCACTGAGCAGCAGTCCCGTGACAGCATCACACCAAGGTCTGTTAGCATGACTGACGGCAATACGCAGCGCAATTTGCACCATGCAGCTGAGCCAGGACCGGAATATAACCCCGCCGCCAGCCGCACGGCACGGTGGAGAACGTCATCCATGGGGGCGCGCACCGCACATACAGGCCACAACTCCATGTCATAGAGCATGCACGGCGCAATGCGGATGCGGATGACTGCACTTTTGGTCAGGGCAGACAGCTGTGCGCTGCGCAGCACGGGCAGCCATTTCCCCGGTGCTGACCATCCCTTGCGGGTGGCGGTGGCCTGCTGCAAGTCCCAATTGTGCTGCGCTTGGAGCTGCAAGCTCAGATAGGGCGCAGCGTTGGCCTGCTGCAGTTGGCACGTACCCCAGTAGAAAGCAACATCAGCATAACGATCGCACACAGCACGGGGGCCAAACACCACCACCACCGTCCTGGGAACACTAAGGTCCCACTCCCACCGGTCACTGTGCATATGTACCACATCAATGACCTGTTGCAGTCCGGTCGGCGTGCCAGAGGCCCCTGCAAGGTCGTCCGCATATGCTTGCCCAGCATGCGGACGGCGCCAGTTCGCGTCACCCACCATAAGCGCCCCCGGCCCAGGCGCAGCATGCATGTCGTCCAGCACAGAGTCAACGAATATTGCGTACAGCAGTGGCGACAACGGGCAACCTTGTGCCACACCTCGCTTAACCTAGAAATGCGTCAATGAACAGCCATGTACCCGCACACGGCTGGATGCGGCCGAGTACATCCTGTTAATCACTGCGAACAATTTGCCCGTCACTCCCTTCTGGAGAAGGCGGTACAACAGCAGGTTATGGGGAACAGAGTCATACGCTTTGGCTGCGTCAAAGAAGCAGACGAATGTAGGATCGCCAGCAGCCGCCCGGCGGCGCACCAGCGAAAGCAAGGTGTCCAGCGCATTCAGGGTGCCCTACCTGGGCGAAAGGCGTATTTTTGATCATGCAACGATACAGAGTTGATGATGCGGTGTGCAAGCAGTGCTGCAAATAACGTGTCCAATACAGGTAGCAGCATCAGGGGCCTATAGTTGCCACGTACACTCGAATCTACTTGTTTGTGGAGGTGCACGACCACCCCCCGCCGCCAGTTCGTTGGGTACTTGCCAGAGGCTAGCACCGCATTGGACAGGCGCGTAATGAGCTGGAGACCCGAGGGGCCAGGGTAGTTCAGTAGCTCGGCAGGCATGCCGTCCCCACCGGGGGCTTTGTGATTTTTAGCTTGGACAAACCAATCTGCACCTCAGCAGTAACAAACGGTGCGTTCATGCCACTCGCATCTTGTGCTGGGGCAGCACGTGCCGCCGCGACCTGCTGCACGGCGTGCTCGCGCATGGTACGTGCAGTCTCGGTCCGCGGAGCGCGCTGGGCCGCGAGTAAATGTAAATGTTAATGAAAATTGAATTACTTGCCGTAGCCGATTAGGCCATTGACATCTCCGGCGAACCGGGACCCAGGAGCCGAAGGGGCATCGGCATAGTCACGCAGCGCCTCAGCTTTCGACGTCGGCTCCGTGCATAGGTTATCCGTGACAGGTTGGTGAAGCGTAGGGAGCTCGGATTGCGCTTTGGCATGTGTCAGGGCTTCTAACGAGCGTTGCATGCTGTACGAACCAGGGGCCCGGCTGCACAGGTCAGCGCACATGTGCACCTGCTCTTTATGACGATGATGGCAGTAGTAAATTTATGGTCCTGCGCGTGGTGCGGTGTGTCAAACAATGCGAACGTGCATAGAAGGGCAGATCTAGGAAGGATAGCGCGCTCGGGAACTATAGCGTCCTCCATCTTCGAACGGTAGGCGGCGTGGCGATTGTCACGCACGTGGTGCGTCATGTAGATGGACCTGTGGCCACTGTGTTGTCTTGTACATATCGGTTGCTGTGTTGTTTCGGATCGCTGTTCCCACACACGCTGCTCAAGTGTGAAGAACATATGCACATTTTGAGCAAGATATTCCATTCCAGCATTAGTGTCGCTAAGGCTGTCGTTCGCCTAGTTCGCATCTGTTGTTTTGCTTGAGTTTAAGCAGCCCCGCCTGCGAGAAGAACCCTCGTGTGCCAACGGTACCTATCTCGAGAATTTTGTAAGTCTCGAGTGCGCGTACGAATAGTGTGCAGTGTTCGCCGTGCTCCAGTTGAAACGTACAAGCCCGGTCGTAATCTCAAGTAGGGCATGCTTGCGCATTCGAGCGCGCGTTGTAAGCTGCACATATCCCGTAGATCTGCACTGCAAAGATTCGCTTACGCAAGGTGCGCATCCACGTCGCGGAAGCGAGCGGGCACTGCTTGTGCCTTGGGTTGGGAAACTGCAACCCCGGACCTCGTAGCAGCGCGCAAACTGTCACGTTCATGATCATACGTTGATGAGTGTGTTCTCCTGACCTTTGGATGTAACGCGAAGCAATCCAGGCGGGTGCCAGCAGGTAGTGTTTCCGCCACAAACAAGCGAGCCTGGTCTGTATCAGGGTCGGCATCTTCACAGAGAAGCTGAGCCGTGCAGTTATTGCGCCAGATCGATTTGATAGTGCCGTGGCTGCTGTGTTGGCTCATATGGTCGAAGCTGACGTATGCAGGCACGTAAAGCCCGCAACATGTCAGGTTCCGCTCGATCCTCTACACCTGAAGCGCGCCCCACGCTCTCCGCATTCCACCAAGGCGACTTCTGGCCAGGCGGAGCCGCTCGAATTAAGCCCCGGTGATCGCGTCAGAGAGGCTGTCGCGGAGTGTGTCTCCGTCGTGAAGGCCGGCCGCAGAAAATTTCTGCCAATGATTATGCTATTCTTTTCAATGGCATTCATCAATACTCTTCTTGATAATCTCAAGGACACTCTCATATTTACACAGGCCGTAGGGGGGGGGGGCCCATGTGGTGCCGTGGCTACAAGGTGCGACACATGCAATGGAATGTGTCGGTCCTCGCACATCCCAGCCACAGTCAGCACTCCCCTTCTGGACATAACCATGCGGCTCTGCGTTGCCTGAGGTGCTCACAAATGCACGTCCTATGTGCGGGGACTAGACCAGCAAGTGCCAACTGATTTCTGTTCTCTGTAGTCGCAGTCTGCATGTGGACATTTGCTGCCCAACCTGGGCTTGTGCTTCACTTTCCGCGCTCCTTAGGCTTCCAGTTCGTGCAAGGCACCCAAGCATGCACACTAGTCGAAGATAAGATCGATGTTGCTGCAGTGCTTAGCATCGATACTCAACACTCCATGCCTGTGTGCAGTGTATGGAGTTCTCCCATGCTCCCTGCTCTTTCTGACCATCTTCAACAGGATGGCAGCACAGTTCAGCCGGCGGCGGATGTTCAACATCATCATTGGCTTCTTCATGGGCTTCATCGCAATCTTCTCCATGGCACTCTTCCCCCATGTGGGCATCATCCACCCCACTAAATTTTGCGAAATGCTGCTACAAAGCCTGCCCAGTGGCTTCGCTGGTAGTGTCGCCGTTGTTCACAACTGGTCGTATAGCCTCTTCTACTGCGCCGCTGAGCTCTGGGGCGATGTATGCCTCAGCCTACTCTTCTGGAGCCTTGCCAATGAGATCACATCACTCAAGGACGCAGCCGTGATCTACCCTCTGTTCGGGATTGGAGCCAATGTGGCCCAGGTCTGTGCCGGGCAGGTGCTCAAGGCCGTAGGCGCCAGCGGGTCTGCCGGAGGATATGTACCACAGATGCAAGCTCTGTGCACACTTGTGCTTGCGCTAGGGGCCTGCATCCTTCTCCTGCATGAAGTCATATGCCGGCGTCTTGCACAGGCGAGTTTGACAGCCGTACAAGGGTCTCAAGAGGTTACCCAAGTTTCGGCAGCCACTTTGATCAAGAGTAGGTCCAACCCACAAGTCAATGTGATCAAGTTGACGGTTACAGATGCCAATGCATCATCTCCTGCACGGTTGGTCGAAATGCAAATGGCGCCTCGCGCGGATGACTCTGGCACGGGCCCTTCTGCTAATGGCAGTACTTTTAAGCCACCGTCACAAGATAGCCACAATAATCACAACAGTCGTCACGACAAGCAGCAGAACAAGAAGAAAAAGAAGAAACCAATGTCATTTTCAGAAGCAATAAGGTTCGTGCTTCCACACATTGATTCTGGACACATGTAAAGTGATGCTGTTAAAGCCACTACAGTCATCGATTCGTGCATGTACGGGTGTTCAACGCCCAAGGGAGGGACTTATACACTCAGGCACATGTACATCCACATGCAGATATTGCTGGACAAATGCCAACATCCGATGCCTGGCGATTATGGGCATTGCGCAAGGTCTTGCATCCAACACGCTAGAGTATGCCTGGAAGCTCCATTTGTCCCAGTTTTGCCCAACGTCTCAGGCTTTCACATCCTTTCTTGGAGACGTAGCGTCTTACACAGGAGTCGTGACCGTGATGATGATGCTGGTGGCTCCGACTTGCTTCAAGCTGCTGGGCTGGAGGCGTACTGCACGGGCCACTCCAAACTTCCTGCTTTACGCCGGAGTTCCATTTTTCATCATGTGCATCACATACCAAGTAATGATGCGCATGCCAAATTTCGCTCATCTGGCCCAGCCGATGCTGTTTGCTCTGGCAGTGCGTCCCTTGTGCTCACCTTGGCAGATCAAACAACAACCGTACATTAGGCTCATCCATGCACCCGCAATCCAATGTTCTCATGGTGCAGGTCCTTGGGGCGGCACTGTATGTTTTGACTAGATCAGCAAAGTTTTCTCTCTTCAAGCCGGCTGAAGAACTAATCTATATTGGCTTGGATGAAAAAGCAAGGACATCGGGGAAAGCGGCTGTGGATGTGCTGGGAGCCCAGCTCGGCAAGAGCACCGGTGCTCTCATGCAGCAGATTTTGCTGGTGGTGACAGCAGCATCAGCGTTACACAGTCTCCCAGTCATGGGACTGATCTTCATGGGCGTCAGTGTCAGCTGGGGCTCAAGTGTCGATCAGCTATCGCTCCTGGTGCAACCGCACACCAGCCTCGAGTCCTGCAACAGCCAGGAAAGCGCGGACTCAGAGGGTGACATGCATGTTGGGGGCATTGATGGAAGCAATGGGAACGGCGGCAATTGTTCTGGGCTGCATCCTGCGGTTGCAAGCGCATGAGAGTGCCCATGAAGATGCAAACGGACGTTCGCGGCGATGCGGATCTCATCCATTCGCATCCAAGTGAACCCGGATCCTGTGTTTAGGCAGTGTAGAAATGAATGCAGAGGATATGATCTGAGTTCAAAGAGTGACAGAAACGGTGAGTCGTGAAGCCACAGGCGTAGGTGATTTGCATGCACCGTTCCAGTGTAACGATTGCTTACACCAATTGCCTCTGTCTGGCCTACACTGTCCACCGGCCATATCACGATACTTGTCTGCGACCTGACTACTGACCATGGCACCTGCTGCTTTAACACTGCTGAACCTCAGTATGACAGACATGCAATGAGATCCTCTCTCCCTTGATGCTTGCGTCGTCCCACAAATGTGCAGAGGGCTTTTATTCCTCTTCAGGTCTTCCGCAGGTACGTATGATGCGTGTGAACAGGCTGCCCTGCATGTATATGATATCCACCTGCTTGTGGAGCAGCCAGCATCGAAGGGTAGGCAGGTCTCGCCGGGTAAATACCAGGTTGCATGTAACCTGGGGAAGTAGACGGGTGGTGCAGGCTTGGCTGAGGGCGTACGGGCTGGTACGAGGTTGTGCTGGGCTGCAATGGTGGCCTGGACATTGGTACATAGGGGATGGGGGCTCCACCGTGCTGGGGTGGCCCGCTTGCATCATGTATCTGAGAGCTTGCACTGCCACCTGCACATATAGGTTGATTAAATACCAGTTGCAGGCACGAGCTAGTAAAGGCAGGCTATATCGGCTTAGTATATGGCATTACCCGACGGAATTGCATGCTTTTGACCCGTGTTGTTACAAAACATGCAGCTTTGGCACCACCTGGCGTTGCGTACCTGGCAGGAGCTTCGCTGCTATGCCGCCCAACCAGCTCTTGCTTGGCTGAGGTGCCCGTACTGGGGCATTGCCGCTATGTGCTGGCAAGGACGGTGACAGCAGTGAGTTTCTTGTCAGTTGCTGATGAATTTGCAGTGGGGCCTTTGGCTGCACTGATGCCGCTGTGAAACCGTTCGACAAACTAGACTGAATTGAATCCGGGTTCGCTGGCCCGGCATGCACTCCATCAGGCGCTTCAAGAGAATGCTGTCCTGGATGTGAATGGGATGCATGCATCGAATGCATCAGAGAAGTGTGCTGCGGTGGCGATGCAGGCCTGGGGCCAGAATGTGCGGCCGCAGGGTGCACGCCATTCATGCTGTGGTTGGGCACGGGCAAAGACGTTGCAAGGGTCTGGCTCTCACTGTCAAAGGAAGCGTGCCATGCGTGCCCACCAGTCTGGCGGCGCGGCGCTGCAGCCGCCGATGTAAGGGATGCTGCGCTGGCGCTCTTAGACATCTCTGCGGGGCTGGGGGCCGGGCTGTCTGTGCCAAGCATGCGCATGACAGAGCGGTCAAGGAAAGAACCGACACGGCTGACCACAGACTGGCCTGACCGGGCAGCACTGGCGCCCACCGCAGCTGAGTGAGCCTTGAGTCGGTCGTGCAGGTCCTGGGCACAAGAGCCCACGAGGTGAATGTTGCCAAGCTGCACCGGCAATTGCCGGTCCGCCCTGGCCTTGATTGCAAGTGATGCAGCGGATCCAGCATACGCCAGAGCGTCCGCAATGAGGCCTTCCTCCGCAAGCCGGCTCGCATACTGCATCAACACAGCCACGATCAGGCTTTCGCATCACACATGCTGCTGAAACAAGTTCGGTGGCAACAGTCAGGCACACGAAGCTAGACTGTACCATCTGTTGCCATGAAATATGCTCGCACCTTGGTATCAGTTGCCGCTCAGCACTTGTCATGTGCAGACAGAGTGCTGAACGCTGAGAGCAGTCTGCAGGCATGGCAGGGCGCACCATGATGTAACAGGGGATGATGTGATACATCGGCACTCCATGACACTGCATGTGGCACCACGCCAGCAGCTCAATGCGCTGCAGTGCATCGGGCTGTCCGCACGCGGCCAGTGCTGCCACATGGTCCACACCAGGGGCAACGAATGAACTGTTCGGATCGGCTGCACTACCCAGCAACTTGCCTGCCAGGACGTAGCAAACGTGAGCAAACTGCTTGTGGTGTCGACCTGGAACAGCCCACAGCTCATCACCCAGTGCTGCCAGTGCTGCCATGTCACCAGCCGCCCGGTTCGCCGCCAGCATAAGCAGTGACTTGCGCCAAGTGGAGTGGAACCTGCCTTGAGGATGGGGCGGCCGACCTGGCGACTCTCGCTGCAGCGCAGGCCCTGGCAGGTCTGCTGCGCCGGGCAGCTGAGGGACCAGGGGCATCATGGGAGTGCCGGCTGGGTGGCCCACTCTGCCCCCAAAATTCGAAGATACTGGTACATTTGCAGGCAGTAGCGGCCCAGATGGTTGCGCCAACTTTCCGAGCTGCTTTTGCTGGCTGTTCGGACCGGGTGCAGCATCTGCCGCTGCTTGGTGCAAGCATGTGGCGACACCATCGTAAGACTGCGTCGCCAGCAGGCTGAAGACATGCATGGCTGAGCCTGGCACAAGCGCTGCGTCAAAAAGTTCCCGCAGAACCGCTTGGAGAGACTCAGGGCTGCTGAATTGTGCGATGGCAAGAGCAAGTGGCCAGGCCTGCACCGCACAAAAGTAGTTTTGCACAAGCGTACAGGCGCCGGTTTGGATAGCATCACGCCATGCTGACTAAAAACTGAACAGACACATGTCAAGACAACAACTGCAAACGCACAGCATTCTCGGCTTCAGAGACGCGCATGTTGCCAAAGTTGCAACCTGTTATCTGTGAGCACACTGAGCAGTGGCGCGCAAACACAACCAATCAACTAACAGACACACAAAGAGCAACGACACAAGAAGCTGATGTCAAGGCAATGTCTGCGTTGGATTCACGGGTGAGGCGCTGCAGGCATGGATATTGGAGAGGCATGCCTGGGCCTCGGTGGCTGCTGCCAGCGCAGCAGAGCGGTGTCCTTCCATCAGCAGAGCCTCAACCTTGCTGACCACATCCGGGTCGTGTGCATGCGCGGTCCACGCCTCCAGCCTTGCCGCCTCCTCCGCACAGGAAGTGTGCAGATCACCCTCACCAGACAACGTCTGCTTCACCAGGGCCAAGATCGCCCCCTGCGGGGCGCCGGTCTTGCTCATTGAATCCAACACTGCGCCCTTGTGACGAGCCATCACCAGCAGCACCCGCCAAAGCAGCGCCAGTGCGTCCTGCCCACGCTGCGCCGCCATGACCGCCCTGTCCTCGACTGCCGCTGCGAGCGCCTTGACTGGCGGTCCTGACTGTGCCATCGGGCCCGGCCAGTCCTTCAGCTCCGCTACCGCTTGTGGGACAGCCTGGTCTTTGCTGTGATTCCTGCCCCTGCCGATCTTGGCCGGGGCAGCCACTGGAGGTACGCCAGCTAGGACCTGGGGCAGAGACCTAGAAGGCATGATGCTCAGCGTGTACCCGCTGCTGGGGGTGTATGTCTCTGAGTACCCCGGTGCAGCTGCCGGCAGTTGGAAGACACAGCAGCGGCCCCCAAAAGCAAACCTGGCAAACGAGCAAGGTGGACGTCCGGCATTACTACACATCGCTTGCCTGGTGCTCCTGGGTGGATGGCTGCCCTGAGGAGCAACAGCCGGGCCAGCATGCTGCTGCTGGTATGCATGCTGCTGCGGGTGGCTCTGGGCTGGGGCATACAGTCCTGCCTGCACAGGCAAGGGTGAAGGTGATCACCGACAGCTCGGGCACTTGGCACAGAATGTAGTGTGATTTCACATGACAGCTGAAACACCCCACAGACATAGCCATGGCCACAACTGCACCGCAAAAGAATGTGGAGCCTAGCGCGGCAAGTTTGACATGACGGTCAAGGTAACCATTCTCGGGCACTGCTGTTGAGTATCGCATCACCTGTGGAGACTTAGTTAGGTGCTGTTCGGCTGCAGAGCCTACTGCCTGGTCACCCCATGCCGCATGAGAGGCCGTTGACATTTCAGCATCAGGCGGGCACCAAGAACCGGTGGCTGCATTGTCATTTGCTGGACCGCTGCTGCGACGTGTCACAGTATTCCCCCATGCATGCCGAGGATCATCTGCCCCGAAGCAGGTGGCCCTCGGTTCGGTGTAGAAGCTGGCTCCACCACTGTCAAAGCAGCTATCACCCTGACCTGCTGCATCTGCTGCAGCAGCGGAATGGCCTGCGTCTTCCCAACCCGTGGCTGCAATGGTGGAAGGCCCCGCTAGCGGCCAAGCCAGTTGCCCGGCTGACTTTGATTCCCATGCCGGTGTAGCAGCGGGCTTGAATGCGTGCCAGTCTTGTGCGTCAGCAGCTATCGATGGTCCCCCATGCGATGACGCACCCGTGTGCACGGAATGCTGCCTATGTTCTGCAGCTGCAGCGCCACCCTCAGGCTGGCTGCGAGCAAACGACTCAAAGAATGACCCATCACCTGCACCCTCCAAGGGTGCCTCTGCACGTTCGTTGCCCACCGCCCCGATTCCAGCGCGTGATCCCTCATCTGCACCCCACGCCTGATGAGCAGGCCACGCTGGAGCGTCTTTCCTACCTGCAACTGAGGCTTCTGTCCTATAGATTGGAGGCCATGCTCCGGTGGCCTCGTCATAGTAGTACTGCCCACAAGCACTCACCCAACAGCCCCACTCTGCCCACCAGTATGGCTGTGTTGCACTGGTGTCAGGGTATGCTGCTGCGTCAGCTGCAGGGGCCTCCCAGCTGTGTGACCCCTCCTCACCCCCGGCCATTCCACTCCATGCACCGGCCTGCGGATCCGCATGCTGAAGCCCTTGGAACTGGATGTCAGTCCCCGGCTGCACGTTTGATAGCCTGCTTGCATCATGGTCACTGCTCAAAGTAGCGATGAGGGGTTCTGCACAATCGATTGGGTCAAAGCAGCCTCCACCACCGGCATCAGCAGCAGGAGGGTGCAGCTGGCCTTCGCTCTGCCATGGATCCACCCCCACAGCACCCGCTTCTGGCGCAGCAGCATTGTACATGGGAAATACTTGCGTACTTGTAAGCACCTTGGCGTGTAGCTGAGCATGCACTTGGCACGGCACAGAGCCGCCTCCCCAACCGGACTGGGGCATGCTGGGGCTGCTGTCACCCTTCTTTTGGCTGTCTGCAGACCTAGCTGTCTCATCTGCATGTGGCTCGCAGGCGCCAATGCTGCCCCGAGTGCTGTCTGCCGCTTCAGGAGCTTGTAACGGAGCAGCAGGCATATTGACACTGCTGCCAAAGCATTCGTGTGCATCACCATTTGTGTGCGACGGTGGTGCATGCAGGTCAGGCATATCCTGCAGCGCTGCAGCGTCCCAGGGACGCCCCGCACGCATTTCTGCTGTAAACCCAGTACTACCAAAGAACGAAGGCTGGCCTTCAGGGACAGGGGGCAATGGAGCACCTGCCAGCGTGGCAGCACTGGTCGTAGGCATCACGTCTTGCTCAGCTTCTGCGAAGAAGGCTCCAGTTTCAGCAGCAGTGAGATGGTGGTCTGTTGCATTTGAGACAGCAGAGTGCCACGTGGACGCATGTGCTTCCGGCAGCCATGCAACAGCCTGGTGATGAGGGCTGCTGGCGTCCATGTCCTGCCCTGCCTCGCCTTTTGCACCCAACACCCCCATTTTGACAGTCTCTCCCTCTCGTACAAGCTCTACGAAAGAACTGCCATCCATGGCCTCAGCGTCCGAGTCGCCTTGCATGCCTGTCTCCACCCCATCTGCTGCAGGTGCACTGGCATGCCTGTGGGTGGCAGTGTTCGTAAGACCCTGTTGTTCTGCATCATGAAGGGCATGTCTCACTGCACTTTTCGCTGCCGCATCGCTCCATGCGGTTTCCTGGATCTGCCTTGCAGCAGCAGCTGATGGCCAGCGCGCATGTGGCGCTTGCCAGACGGGAGCAGCCAATTTGGGCACCTCCACAGGGCGCAGCTGACTGAGCGCAGCGCTGCCTATGCAGGCGATGCCAGCTGACTCCTTTTCTGGCTGTGCCACAGATGCTTCGTCCGTATTGGCAGGAGAAGTCATCAGCGTGGGTACTTCTGCGTTTGCCAGCGACACAAAACTTGCAGGGGTAGCAGTACCAGGCAGAGGGATGCTGCTGGGATGTGCGTGGCAACTGCTTGCAGAGTGCAGGCTGACCGGAATGGCATCGCAAACATCTGGCTGCGCACTCTGCCAACAGACGGCTGCCGGAGATGCGTGGCCTCCAGAGTCTGCAACATTGCTTTGGGATGCATTAACAGCGTGCTCTGACACAGGGCTAGGTACGGGATGTGCTGCAGCCAAACCTGTGTCAAGCTGTGCAGAGTGGTGAAGCCCATCACGAGGCATAGGCTTGTGTTCGACAGGTGAAGCACTGCCTGTTGTGGAACGTCCAGCTGCCCCGAAGCTGCCCGATTCTGTTCCTGCCGATTGAGGGCCACATGTCTGTGGGACTAAAAGCCTTGAATGGGCTTGAAACGGAAGCTGGTGCGCTGATGATCTGGGAGCAGCGACTGCAGGTGCTTGAGTAACAGCTTGAACTGGTGGAGCCATGGACAGACGATCCTGTGTTATCATGTTGGGATCGGTGGCTTCCGCAGGTGCACGCTGGACTGCATTCTGTTGTAGCGGCTGCTCTGTACGTGACGGCACAGCTTGCGCTGAAATTGCGTGAGTGATTGCAAATGGTTGCTTTTGCCTAGTGGGTCCACGGACGCCCGTTCCTTCTCCTGCATGATCGGGGATCTTGCCCCTGCTTTTGCAGTAAACTTGCAAGCTCTCAAAGTATGGTGTCTTTCAAGCCAGACATCGCACCAGTCTCTGCGGCTGTGAAGCCAGGACAACGCTCTGCAGCTGCAATGAACAACTGTTGGTGATCTGCGTCTTCAGGACTGCCACGCGGTGCAAGGGATGACAACGCATCGGGAGCAGCTCGGGATGCTGGCGCCTGCGGCAACCTTGTGGTGGTGCAAGCCTTGGCACATGTTGGTGCAGCCATCTCAGAGCGCGCCCAAGCAGATTGTCCATGCTGAGGGCTTGTATGCGCTGCTGTATCCGGCTTGGAAGGCACGTGCGTGCTTCCGACCGTGTCTGTGAGGATATGTGCGATATCTGGCTGCCGGAGCGCACATTGGGGAGCACTGCCAGTCTGCTGATCTGGATGTGACCTGGGCTGAAACACAGTTGGATGGAATGGCCCTGAACCGCCATGAATCGAGGCCTGGGACAGCGTGTCTGAATGGCCTGTGCCCGTTGAGTGCACTCGTGGAGATACACCATGAGATGACACACTTCGTTTGGACCTGCTGTCGGACGCATCGGACAAGCGCCGGATCACTGCATGAATGCCCTTGCGAGTTGACGTGCCAGCTTGCCCTACACGATCACAATTCCATGAGGTGACCTGCCAAATGTCTCCACACGCGCATAGGTTAGCGGATCGCAGAAGACGCTTCAACAATATCCGGAGCGAGTACCGGAGATCACACCGCTGGTTCGAGATACCACACCCGACGACTCTGAAGCTTTTTGAACCATTCAAGATACAGGATCTACATTCAAGCTTCCATGCGACATTCATGTACGTGGTGAAGCTTTTGCGGTTAGGCAACGCTCCGGCAAAACACGATAGGGACACGCAATTCCCACCACAAGAGCACACGGCATTGAGTGATATATACCACAGTAACAAGAAAATAAAGCGAAAGTATCTGCCTATTACGGATTACAAATAACGGTTGTGTCGCAGGATGCGCTTGCGTGTGGCTTATGGTTCACGGAACACGGGACATACCCCAGGCCGGGGTGTTGGAATCGCAACGCGTAGGACTGCTCGAAATGATGGAGTGCATATATTATTATGTGTCTGATGGCCAGGCGAAACGTCGCGAAGCACTGCATGCTGGCTGGTGCACGCGGGCCAGTGCTGTACATACTGCCACATATCACATATGCATGCGCATCACATGCGAGCGGTCGTGATCAGACTCGCGACCATCCGAAGCAGCCGCGCAGGCTGGGAATGCTTTGCACAGGGAGGTACCCTGCATGCTGCAGCCCTGTGAGTGTATAGGATCAACGACGCTTTCCCGCGATACGTGTACATCTGCTCACTACTTGCGCATGAATGCATTTCCAGTGAACCCGCGCGCGCACGTCGTGACCATTTGGTCGGTAAATTACAGATTACCCCAAAATTCTGTACCAAATTTACATATGACTTACGTGCCGGCATATATACCGTGAACGTACTACTGCACAACTTCTGCATAAGAGAATGCGATTTGTATTGGTTTGCAGCTAGCGGTGTGGTCGCGATCTGCTGATCATTCGCAAGTGATGTCGACGATGGTCTGCGCCTCCAGGGGACACGGCAGCCGTAGTAAATAGAGATGCGGCAGGTATATGAATGAAACAAACTGACTGTTAAGCACTTACGGATGTCCATATGCGGGTAGGCGGTGGCCCTAGTGGTGCCGAGCGAACCAATCACTGTCAATGCCAGCGGCCCAGGCACTCTGGACTGCATGATGACCTCGAACACGGTCGAAGCGTCTGGCGTTCCCGCACCAATCTTGCTAGCTGCTCAAGAACTTCTTGATGGGTCGGCGATCGGCTTTGATGACTTGGCCAGGCTCCCGCCAAAGCGGCAGCTCTTTCTCGGCTCTGGGGCCGAGCAGGAGCCTCCAACAAAGCAGAACAGATCGAGTCCAAAGGAGCCTACTAGCGTCAATCTTACTGCATCACAGGCAAGTGGTCCGCCTTCGGGTGTGCGCAGCTCAGGCGTGAAATCAGAGTTGTCCTGGTACCATTCTGAGTGGGCACCAGTTGACGAGCGGCTCGGTAGCAAGGTGACTTCAGCGTTGATTCCAACTTTGAAGCAGCGGAATGCGAAAATGATGTGCAAGCATTGCAAGGGGCAGCGCAGCTTCAACCCAACCACGCGATACAAAGAGCACTTGCTGTCCACCTGTAAGGAGTTTGCGGAGACAGAAACGTTTCTTTCTGACGTGGTGCAGAGCGATTTGCAAGCAGTCAGGGCAAAGCGGGCGCGAAAGTCTGGGGTATGCCCAAGATATGCCCTCTGTTTGTGGGGGTGGTGTCGGGGACCAGGGCTGTGTACCTGGTTTGCTGAGACCATTCCGTTTGCAGATGCAGGCGAGCACCAACACAGAGACTGTTACGAAGACATATCCAAGTCACGACACGAAAGCAAGAGATGCGTCCGACCTTCTTGTACGCGCAGTTGTGCGATACAACATTCCGCTAGGGTTTCTTTTTAGCGATGAGTTGAAGCGGTTTGTGGAAACCGTTTCGCATGGCGTGCATCGCGCCCCGGACCATAATGCCTTCCTGCACCAGCTGGCAGAACTCTCGCAGCGAGCGGCCGGAGAGGTCACCAAGCGCCTGAGCGGTCAGCACTTCTTCAGCATTGAGTGCGATGCCTTGGTGTGTGGCGACCAGCAGTACTATGCGCTCACCAGCAAGGGCCAAGATGACTGCGTTTTCCTTGGCTGCTTCAACATTGAGAAGAGCTGTGTGAGCATTGAGAAGCAGTGTGATGCGATTCATCGATCGACTCTGGCTTCCATGGGCCTCAAGTCCGACCTGTGTTCCTCCAACCGTACCATTCCCGTCGGGAAGGTTGCTTCCATCACTACTGGCGCGTTGCACCACATGCCAGATACGGTTGAATTTTTGTCTCAGAAGTATGGGCTGTTTTTTCATTGCTTTCATGTGCCCTGTTTTGCACACACCATGGCGCAATTCATGGTTGACCAGCTGAAGGTGGAGGCCATCAAGCACACTGTGCGTCGCGCTTACTCGATCGCTACATCCTTCAAGGCAGGGCCACTCAACAAGCTCCTGGCCACGTATGCCCCTTGTGTCTCGCGTTTGCTCTGCACCTGCGCCTGATTGGTGAACAAAATAGAGTCGGGAGGGTGCTCGATGCGGAGTCTGAGATACCAGCGCCAGGGTGCAAGCAAACAGCTTGCAGATAACTGTGTATGCAGGCACAATCGCGCCAAGGTCTGCATTGACACACCCGTGCGGAGCAACTTCTATACGTGCATCGCCATGTGTGCCGGACTGCTTGGTGTCAAGGCAGCGCTACAAGCAGCTTGCCTGGACTCAGAGTTCTTGCATTCGGCGCGAGCAACTGCTGCGGCTGCCGGCAGCAGATCCGGAGATCCCGACATGGAGTACCTTCTGGGCAGCAGCCCTGAGGATGGCACCAACACGGCCCGTGTACCGGAGGCTCTCCTCGGCCAACCCCGATGCGCTGCGGCCTATGCAGACATCATGAACGAGGGGTGGTGGGCGAGGCTGGAAGCATATGTGCAGCTGAACAGAATCATTCTGACATGTGTGGCAGAGGTTGGAAAAGACGCTGCTTTGCTCTCGGATGCCGCTTTGGCATACCTGAGTATCAATGCTCACATTTCAGCCCTTACTGAAGACTCGTTTCCCGCACTTTTGAGCAACGGCACCGATCTGGCGGTCTTTCAAATGTCATGGTCGAATCACATGCGCATCGGCATGACCGACGAGCTCTGTGCGGCGCTGCTGCTTGATGCACGCAAGCATGTGCGCGAGTTTGTGCAATCAGAGCCGGCGCTGGTAGGTTCGGAGGCGCTGCAGAACTGTGGCAGCACGGATGTCATCCTGCGAGCGCTGAAAGTTGTCACCAAGCGTGCACGCTTTGATGTCCCAGACGATGACAAGATCGTTCAGGTGTGTCTGCATTGAGGCTTGGCGGGTCAGCAGTCGTGCCAGGAGCAGTTGAATTCAAAATTTTGACGGATAAACTGCATTCGCATTGGTCATGCCTCTGATTGGTAACTTGTTTTGTAGAGCAAGGTGCAGCATGGCATGCCTTTGCAAGATGCCAAGGTACTAGTCCTGGGGACACACCTGCGTGCATTCCTTGGAGTGCACCCCAAGGTGACGACCAAGAAGCTCAAGATCACGGACGACGCACTGAGCAGCTGTGTGATGGGCACGTCGCCCATGGCGTTCTGGCAGATGCTCGTGCCAGAGACTGTCTGGCTCCGCTTGTTGGCAATGCGGCTCCTCTCAGCCAGGCCTACCCGCTGTGCTGCTCAGCGGACTTGGCAGGCCTTTGATGGCGTGTTCATGCAGAGGAGGTTCTCTGTGGGCACAGGCAGGATATCGCAGCTGCTGTGGTCACGCATGAACATGCATCTTGTGCCACATGGGAAGTTGCCCGATTCCGGCCTACTGCATGTGAATGGTGCAGCCAGCAGCTTGCTCGAAGCCGTGGCACAGATGGATGAGGAGGACGAGATTGCTGCCCATGCAGCTCATGCTGCTGCTCTGGCAGCGATTCCGTCTGCCCGGGCTGCAAGCCCATGCTTTTATGCTGATGCACAGGGACCTCAGTGCTCTGATGACGATTCTGCATGTGCAGATGACTTCTGATGGGAGTTATGCTGTGATTAATTTCCTCATGCTTGATGCACCCGTAGGTGCAGCCCTCGCACTAAGCGAAGCGTTGTCGAGGGTGTCCACCACACCTGCATTTATTACGGTGGTACTGTAATGCAGATTTTGCACCTGTACGTAGCGCGCATGTGTCGATGTGATATTGCGGTCATATGTACTGGTATAGTAGGGCAAGACTGCATGATCACGTACTCGGAACCCATGAAGTGCGTTGCAAAGGAATGTCATCATGTCCGGAATTCCTGGCATCTGGTTGCTGTGCATCAGCTGGGACGGCGAGTAGCTGTGCGTCGACCCTGGCAATGCTGTTCCCCGCGTAGTTGCAGCATTTTCTGCTCACTCTTCCTACTCAAGTGTGCACAATGTTTCAGGTGAGCATGTGGCAACCCCCTAGCAGTGCATCACCTCAGCTTGGATCCAAATGCTGGTTACAGTCCGTTTCAATCGCATTTGAGCGCCCCGTTTCAGACAAGCCACTGCCGCCACTCCGCATGGATCGTGGTGCCATTACGCCTGGACATCCAGATCTCACTGATTTTGGTGTTCATGTGCTCGAAGGCTCGCACCGTTTAGGTGATGACAGGCGGCTGTGATGTCAGCGTAGATGCAGCTCTAGGAACTTTTCGTGACAGCAACGCGCACTCGCACGGCATGGTGCGAGTGATGCAGCCTTTACGTATTCCTGGCCACGATTGCAGTGTTGACAAAGTCCTCTGCACTCTGTCGTCAAGAATAGAGCGAACGGTAGGCAGAGAGGAGCAGAGCAGCCCGCTTCACGCAGTACAGCATAGCTGCCTTCAGCAGTTGCAAAAGTGGCCTCCAGGGGCGGTGTGGTGTCATCTCACATCTCTACACACACAACAGTGCAACAACAAGCCAACATGGACCTGACTTTCACCACCCACATCATCCAACTCCATCAAGGCCTAAACTCCATGGCTCCCAAGCTGTGAGAAAATCCTTGTGTGGTTCGTGTGCCTCGGTCTCCTTGACACCAGCTCTCGTGTGTTGGCGACATCTGCCTGTGAAACCAGAAAGTTTTGGCACCGAACAGAATTGGGAATAGAAAGGTGAGAAACGTTACAGGAGCGTGCTCCACAAGGTGGCAGGATACTCAGGCAGGCAAGAGAGGCAATGCACCAAACGCATACACCATGACCCAAGCCGTCTATGAGCTGAACTAGAAGAGCTGCAGTCACCTAGAACATGGAGTCTGTGGTGATCGCATGTTAGACAATGCTTCGCCCGTTTGTCCGCGTTGAGCACTGTCACTGATGCCACGCAGAAACATTTGCGCTGCTCAGAAGTTGACTTTCATCATCTGTTAGAAAAGGGGAATGCAAAACAAAACTCCCATCACATCCAAGGAAGACATAGTGACACTTGATGGCACCAGTGCATATTAAAGGTGTTGGTACTAGATGTGATACAGTAGCTGAACTTATCTCAGGCCCCCATTGCAATTGGAGGCTGTGCAGCAACGCTCATGCAGGCAGACCCGGATGCATGCCGGTTGCAACCAGGCGCCACACAGTGCAGATCATGCAGAGTAACTGCAGCGATAGCAGACAGCACTGGCACTCATGAGGCAAGCAGCTTGTCGACTGTGACATCCCGGCATGCCTCCTTCCAGTCTACGCAGATGCCCCGTACATGTGCAGACCCCACTACAGCAACAATCGACTCTGCATCGTCTAGAGGTTGGTATGCCCCATCTCCTTTGCCGGTCGGCGCCGACTTGTTCGGTGCCCCGTCTGCCATCATGTATCGATACACAGTGTGCCCATCCACTTCATCCAACACAAATGCCGGCACCTGACCGTCCCCACCTGCACAGCAAGAGCCCCTTGAAGGAGAGCGCAGCACAATCTGAACCTGTGCAGCACATGTCTGTCATTGCCCCATGACACTGACCACCCCCAGTGTGCCCACAGCATGCGCTCACAGACCATCTGCAAAGAGTCTCAACGGCACAGACATGGCCACACCACGAGCACGGCTGCAGCAGGCCGCGGAACAGCAGTGCACAACTGCAGCACTTTGGCATGCACATGTCAGTGCCGTGATGCCATGGTGTGCAGCCAGCACAAGGCCGCAGCGACACGAGCGGCACACCTGTGGCGGCGGCCGCGAGTGCCTTGGCCATGTAGAGATCGCGCTCGGCCAGGATGCTATCACCGGCGCCCGGCCAGTCAAGCAGCGCGTCCTCGCCGCGGATCTTCAGCGGCTTGTCTAGGTTCTGCTGCACCGCCTCCGGCAGGCTCACTGTTTCCTCGATCTCCTCCGCGCCCATGCCGCTGAAGCGCCACATCTCAAAGTACGGCAGCGCCACCGGCGTGAGAAGCGCCAGCGTCACCGCAAGCGACGCTCCCATTGCCTCATACGAAACCGCTGCAGGCACAATCTGCGCGGCGCCGGCAAGAATGGCCATGTTGAACCCAATCAGCCCGACTGCAACTCGCGGAGCGAGCGCGCCCCAGATGCCCTGGGCCAGGCGCCGCTGCGTGACAAATGCAGGCCGATCCCCGAGCAGCACCTGCGCCGTCCCGGCCCTCGCCGCCGCCTCTGTAGCTGCCTGCCAACACACAACATAGCAGTCAGCATGGGTTGCCAGTGCGGTGGCGTAGTCCCGCCGAGCCAGGGCATACATGGCTATCCTTGTGTACGTGCACACGCAGAGCACGGCAGGTGCAGGCCGGCACGACGAACAAATGAGGGCCGGATCGCACCCGCCAGACGTCCCCACCGTCCACGCCCACGGTGGTGCCTGCTCGCCGCTGTAGTTTGCCATACAACTGAGACATGGAGTTGGCCAGGGCGTCCTTCAGTGGCTGCGGTTCGGGGTCCTCATCTGCAGCGGTGGCAAGCTCGCGCCAGCCCCAGCGCCGCCACGCGCTTCTGCCTCGACCACGTAACACCTCGTGCGGCAGCGTAACATGGCGCCCATCTGTGGTGGCCTCGCCTCCCCCCTCGCCGTCTGACACTTCTGCGCCGACCAGACGCTGTTCGCCATGGTGCTGTCGCGCCAGCTTCTCCAATGCCTGTGCTGGCAACATTGAGGTCAGGCCAACCTTTAGGCCGTCATTCTGCCGCGGGGCCTTGAACGTGTCAATCCCAAAGCCCATGCCGCCTGTGGCAGATGCCTCGAGCCCGGAGACAAATGCGTCCTCTGGTGCAAGCCGCAACACAGCTTCCACATTGCCGCTCTCTACGTTATCGAACTGCACAGACAGCGGCACCGGCGCATCTGCCGCAGCTAGGATCCTTGCACGAGCCTCCATGAGCACCTGCAGCGTCTGAACATCCTCGCGGCCTGCTTGCTCCTTCACCTGAGCCTCAATGCTGCGTGCGCGTAAGTCTGGCATCTCTGCACCGGCCTCTTGTGCGGTGGACTCGACCCGGAGCGAGAACGAGGTCACCCGGGGGAGGGAGCGAGGGTCACATCGGAAGTCGATCGCGTTGAATGGTGGAACGGTGTCTAGGCACACGGCTCCCTTCCCATCAGCCTCTGAATTTGGCCGGAATATGAACAACGGCGCGTCCTGATTGGTGCCGGGCAGGGCAGTGGGGCGGACGGTGCGGAAGAGGCCAGTGGCTTGTAGTGCACGAGCATCTTCCTCTATGTCCATGGTGCTGATGGGTCGACCGGACTTGCATGTCAGCAGTGAGAGCAAATCATCTGCCTTCGGGAAGCCTGGGAGATCCGGTATGCCTGATATTCGGACAGACGGCGTGTGCCACACTTGCTCACCAGGCGGAAATGGTGTGGCTAGCAGCCCAAGGCGATCCTTACATACCTCGATCATCACCACGTCCGGCCGCACCTGCTCGATCAGGTTGACAGTATCCGTGACTGAACGACGTGAGACGTGTGAAACTGCCAGGATGTATATCTTGGTGTGCCCAGTAGAGGTCTTAGAATTCGGGACTTCGAGAACAGCTGTGTAGTCGCGCAGTCGTCCCGTCAGCTCTGGACTCTGCACAGCGGCAATAGCAACACTGCGTCAGGGCCTCAGAAATCAGTAAATGGTCATTCTTGCTTGTGCTGTACTGCTGAGGCGCTGCACTGCGGTCAGCGAATGGGGTTGCGCAAATGCGATTGAGACGGGCGCGTACATGGGCGGAAAGACGTTCTGCAGCGGCAACTGCGTAATTTCGCACGCAGCGAGCTGTAGATGCCCTGTGAACCAAGTTTGAGGCCATGCGTTTACCATGTATGCACTGCATTTCAGCAGGCGACCGGCGGGCAAACGTCGTTGTGGGGTTCCCACCCGACGGAATCGTGATCATTCCGTCGATCCTGCCACCAAACAGGCCTTTTGCTACACGTGAGCAGTATTGGCGACTCTGCTGACGCGATTCAACACTGAATTTACGTGTGTCTAACAAGAAGCTCGGAATGGATCTACGATGCGTTGAACTGTGATCGTATCATCCAGTGCGCCATCTGAACTGGTCCCACTAGACTCCATTACAATTACAAGATGTGTCCAATTCCTGCAAGAATTTGTTGCTTGGCCCTTTCAAGTACCGCCAGGTGCACAACACGTGTGGGAACGCGCGAACCGCTGTCATGCATTGAGTGTGTTACACGGAGATGATTGAGTGCAGGCAGGCCCTGCACGCATGTTTCTCTCGTGCCGGGACGCAGCATGCATGACGAAGCTACCGTCAGGGTTGCGTACAATTGTATAGCTGAGGCACAAGATCTTCATGTCTCATAGCAGCTGGGCACTGCATGGTGAGAGGCGTCGCACTGAAGCTATAAGCTGTCATCTTGACGCCCGATATCTGGCGATTGAGACTGCTTGGTGTTTGTGCTGGTGTTCCGCACATTGGATGCACATTGGATGCAAGTACTATTTGTGACTCCCATAGGATTTTGCCATGACAGTCGCGTACCACTGCACATGCGAGGGACACTGTACAACCACCCCCGGGAACGGGCATAGTGCGAGTGAGGCCGGTGCGGGTGTCATGTACTTTTGTACTGCCCTTCTGCAAACCAGCAGAACATCCTGCGCTTTCTGCCACCACTGTGGTACACGACTGTCACAGCAAAGTTGACAAGTGGTACGCGACTACAGTATGCCCTGTTACATCGAGGGGCTCCGATCCAGTGCACGCGACTACAGTATGCCATACTGTATATCGAGCCGAGCAGCCCTTGACGCTTGGCTCACTTGCACAGTCACGGAGGACCATGCGGCAGGCTGACGGTGATCCGGATTGCAAGACATGAAGGCAAAGGCGGCGGGAAATAGACGGCACGGGGCATGGTTGTCACACGGGCCGATGCCACGGGCAGAACCTTGCTGGTACCACTTGGCAGCAACTTTCATGGACACGCATGTGCATGCACGGCGAGTCCCGCCGAGAGGTACATTGGGGCGAGCAGAACAGAGGTAGTGCGAGTGGCCAGCCTTTGCATATCCTTACCTCCGCACCGTGCCACTCTGGCAGCAAATGACCGGCAGGTAGAGATCAGCACATCCAGGGCAATCACATCCAAATCAGCAACCGGCCGGAGTTGCCGACCCATGCACGCCATCAGGGCCCTACGCACAGGCCACGCGTGGGGGCCCATGCGGTCCATGGGGGCCACGTGTGTGGCCCAAGGGTTCGCTGTGGGCTACGGGAGATGTCCCAGGGACGAAATGCTGATTGGTTTTCAAGGCATCCTCTCACAGCCAAGCAATCGGACGGACACTACCGACCATGGTTGCATTCCCAGACACACCCGTCAGTGGGTGCGGTACATGCTGTGACAGGAACCGAAGTGGCGCGGTGCACTTTGTTGCTCTTTGGCACCCTGAGGAGTGTGTGGCCAGGCGCAGCCCCGTCCTTTATGGAGCCTCTCGAATGGGTCAAATGTGTCACTGGCATGTCAACCAGTGAGTTTGCGCGGGCATGCGAGCGTGGGCCAATATCTGCCGACCCATGCATGCGAATAAGCCGTAATGCGATCCTATGGTATTCATATGATTCGAGGCTGGTCTGCGCGCTGCCCTCGCTGATGGAATATTTCGTCAAGCTTCGATTGCACCCAGGCACTGCGTGCTGTAAAGCGCTGCCAGCCACTCCGACGTCGCACAGGCCTGTACTGGGCTACCAGGTGGGCGAAGATGGCGCGTCTGCAATATATCTATCCCTGAAGCCGGGCATGTACCTGCGAAGCTCTCTTCATGATCAAGTCGATTCACCGCAGACGATCTTCGCGGAGTAGGAGGCCTATACAACGTACACCGTAGCACTATCATGCCATAGCAATGGGGCACACGACGCATGATCAGCTGCAAGCTCGAGTTTGCTCTCGTGCGCACACTGACGCCGACTAGCACTGCAGTTGGGTGAATTCAGAACATGTCGCGTCTATTGGATGAGGGTGGTCATGCGTAATATGCATACGAGGGCTATGTAACGCGCACGGCACAACTTTCCGAGTAAGAAAGCAACATTACAGGCGTAGGCTCCACAAGGGGGCGAGGCAAGTAGGCAAGCATGGCAATGCAGACACGACGTCGGTACCGATGTAAAACCATGGCCAATTCCGTAAACAGGCTGAAATAGAACAGCATCAGTCACCTAGAAACGGTCTCACACTCCACCTACTGATGCTGCTCACAGCACACTTCACTACACGCTCAGAACCGCTCCACCGGCACGTCCGGCCTAGGCATGAAGTGAATTCGAGATTTCGAGATTTCAAAATCGCAGCTACCGCGGCGACATCTTGATGCATCCGCGCGCCTGCTCGAAGCTGAGCGGGGATTCGTTCCCATACACAACGCATGTTCTCAGGCAGAAATGCTTGCGGCTGGACTCAGCAGATAGAGTGGCCAACAACACAGTTGGTGCCACCATGCGCATCTTTCTCTATCTGTGCCCTGTGCTCACGTTCGCGCGATTGTTCTCATGTAGGAACTTGCTCTGAAACGTACATCTTGTGGTTTTGATGAAGAACTCAAGGTCTACTGCCGTTTGCCGGCCCGTGCCGGCCGCTCTCAAAGCTGTTGGCAACAACGCGCGGGCGGGGGCAGGCTCAAGCACGAGTCCGCAAAAACCGCTGAAAACGGGTACCTCCGCATTCGCAGTACAAAAGAAGCGTGACAGATCTGGTGGGATTAAGCCGCAACAGTGCACTGCCTCTGCGCGATCGCAAATCTCGGACGCGCCCGCAGCCGCGATACAATCAGTGAGACCAAGCAACAAGTCATCCCAAACAAGCTCAAGAAGGCCTTCAGAGCTTGTGATTCTGAAGGGCAGTCGCACCAGGCAACGAGGTGCAGACCGCCAACGGCTCGATAGTCAACTCGGTCTCTGTGAGGACTTGGCATGTCATCGTCGCTCCAGAGAAACTGCTGATGCCAAAAATGGGCACACTTCCAATACCAGGAAAAACCCTTCTACGAGCTATGGACAAGGTGCTGAAAATTCACCGACTCGGCGTTATGGACGTGATCCCATCACAAAGGGCGACAATCGCCAGAAGCCTGGCCGAAAGCAACAGGGCGTCCAAGACACAAGCGTCCCATCTGCAGCAGGAGACGCAGGCGGTCACCCTGCAAACACCAGATCTGCAAAAGGCCGGTGTAACACCATTGGTGCAAACACCAAAGCTGCAAACCAAGATAACCACGCTGCAGGCAGTGGAGTGAAAAGGAAGCTCTCACATGATTTGATACTGACGGACAAACGTAGACGCAAGCCCCCCAACAGGTGCGCAGTCCTGTTTGGCTATGCAGCTGGCACTTGTGACACTTCTCAATGCCCTGGCAGTAATTCTGACATCCACTGCCAGGTCGGGGGTCTCCGAGATGGCAGCGACTCCTTTGGATTCCAGTCCCAATGTGACAGGCATGAGAACCGCGTCTCCCGAAGGCGCAGCCATTGCTCGTAAGATGCGTGAGCTGGAACACGAGTTTGATGGTGTGTTCTGTGTGATCATCTGTGGTCATGCCGGTCTGGCAAGGTGTCACATCTGCTTGACACGCCATCAGTCACAAATTGCACTTCAGATTCCGTACGCCCACTGCTGGATCAAGAAAAAGGACAGCAAAAGTCATTGAGAAATCAATTGGGAAATCAGGTGAGATCTGTCCTGCTGAGGTGCATGAACCATGCAACAGGACAGTCCAGAAGTCAACCAATTCAGATGTCTACCATCCAGTGGCGCACCGTCCTGCAGCATCCAGTATTTGTTGCAAGAGGAAGGTCGAACACGCCGCCACATCAGACTGCTGCTTATGCACATCATTGTGCCGATGCAAGCTGTCCAAAAAGCAGTTGTGTATGCAGTCTCATCTAAGGCTAATAACGGAAGCGCTGAACCAACGACGTGACCCTGCCATGGATTGCTCAGTAGCCGTTGCTGATTTGCCATATTTGCCCTCCCCACCAGACACAGGTGACCATAGATCCACGTATACCAAGAAAAACAAAAGTCCTCAGCATGGCGAATGTGAGGCAGTTTGCACCACTTCATCTGTACGGTCTCAGTTCAGCTGGTCATGTTACTGCCATGTGCACTGCCACATCATGCTGCAGGAATTTTGGATAGTTCTTTATGCTTGTACCCGATGACATACGCCAGAAACAGGCTTGCTGCAGGATACAGGCAAAGATAATATAGGCAAGTGTTCTGTGGATGACAATGAGCATGCCGCACTCACTCAAAGCGATGACCCACTTGGACAAAAAAATGAAGAATTGGAAGATCTGTGTAGGCAGCTTCGCCATGTGACGGACGAGAATGTGAAGCTGCGGACCAAAGCAGACAATCTTGCGTCGGAGACAGGAACACTGCAAAGCTTGCTGAGCAAGGTCTGCAGTGCTCACTACAAGTGTTCAATTCTCCATTCATGTTATGTCATGTCCTTGAACACAGCTGCCTCAACTTCAGTATTTAGTGTTTGCTGCAGGAGCAAGCGAAAGTGGCAGAGCTGCATGCTGCTGGGGTGTGACCCTCTCGTGGTTTTGGATCATACAGTTTGTGTCACTTCTGCTTGCTTAGGTTGTCATTTGATCTATAGTTTTGCAACGGGGTGACAGATGCAGGGTGCACAAAGAAGATTGTCTGATGCTCACAGAAAGAAAGATTTCATGGAGGTCAGACGTATGCACCAGAAAGCAGTCAAGAAGCTCGAAGCGGTGCTACGAGACTTTGAGGCAGTACACAAGTTGTTGGACAAGCCCATGAGCTGAAATGGACTTCCGGTCAATTGAGAGTCTTATAAGTATGCCATGGTGTGTGCCTGGCAGCTCACGAGTAGAATAGACTGCTGAGCTACGGAATGCTCTCAGCAACACAGTAGTTGAGATGCGGTCGTGGATTGGGAAGTAGCAGCTCGATTGCATGTCGTTCAAATCCGCGGCATGTCGCGACACGTCGTAGTTGCAAGGACGTCCTTATGCATAGCTTCTGCTCGGAACAGCTCGTTTGGTGACAAACCTGCGAACGTCGCGCATCAGTCAAGCCCGGCACCAAAATCTCACTAGAGTCCGACGCGGGGTGTCACTCGTACTGACATGGCACAGTCAACGGTGTAAAATTCCGGTACGTTGCATGTCCATGCCCGTCGGATCTAAAGTGCTTGATAGAGACAGCAGCGCTTCTCATAGCGTTCACATGTCGCAAACAGTGTGATTAAAGGTCTTAAGCGTGCGCCACTTTGTCAACTGGTGGCGCTCCACGCCCGCGGTCGCCTACAGTTGTCGCGAAGGAGGATCTGTTGTATAGTGCCCGGAACAGACAATTTGGTGTTTCCTGAAGGAAAAGGCAACATTTTTAGGTGTCATTGAAGAAAATGCTTGGCGTTCCTCGTTCTGGATCGCCATGTACAGGTCAAGACGTTCGACAGCGGTCAATGTTACAGCTCAGTCAATGGGACCGTCCGATATTGTTCGCCTCCGTCAGAGCTTCCGGACAGACGCCAATTAAAATGATGCGCGCCTTACATTTATGCTTTGGTGCTTGCAACACCACCAATGGTCAAGGGCACACGAGACGAGGCATATTTGTCAGCATGACTACCGGTGCTGCCTTGTGTCGAGCACCGGACGCTGATGCCAGCTTGGTTAGATTTCCAGCTCAAGACCTCAACAACACATATCTGCTGGTGCGTTGGCTTGTCTAACATACTTATGCATAAATTGATAAGGGCACAGGCTTTCTGTTTCAGGTGGCCACGGCATGACAGCTTCTGTGACAAATGTTGCCTGCATGCGCAATGTACAGGCACAGTACGGTTTGTGCGAGCTATGGAAGCTGACATGCACGGGATCCGTACATAAACTCACACAAGGCGAATAATTATGCCAGGCTTTCTCTGTTGTACCGGTGTTTAAGGCACTGCGCACAGGTCCTGCACGAGTCGCTGCAGGTTTGGTCGGATTTGGCCCATGCATGCGACATGACGATGCCACGCCAACCGCAGGTGGTATGACACCTCCGTTGGGATCCCACTGTTCAGGTCCGCGCTGGGGAATGTGAAGCAGATGCAGCCGGTATCGGCTACAGCAATCCTGTCAACAAGCAGTCCCGCTATGCCGAGCTCACTACGCTGGGCAAACAGCAAGTTGTGAAGCGCTTGACCCCATTGCTGGCGCCCATGTCTGAGAACACGTCTGCATGGTTGTGGGCAGCGACCAATTCAGCCAGCTACCAAACAGCCGAGATTTTAACGTCCACTCTTGGCTTGGGTAGATCTCGCTTGGTTCCAGAGTACAGCTTCTTGGATTCAAGAGGCCTGGGTGCACTGGATAACAGAGCCATTGCCGAAGTGCTTCCGGTTCTGAAAGAAGGCGATGCTTCTTCATCATTGTGGAAGCCTCCACGGGGTGCGTTGGCTGCCCTGGCTGCTGCCTCAGTGTCCAGTCGTTGCGCCTCGATTAGTTTCAATCGAGATGGGATGCTTCGAGGCAGGGCTGGCACAATGCCTGAAGATTGCACTGCAAACGCACCCCTGATGTACCGTCATGCCATGCTATGCTTTGAGGCTGCTGTGTTCAGTGCGAATAGATGTGACGGTTTTATACAGGGTATGATGGCACGCCAAACGAGAGTGTGCAAGACGTCCTTGTAAGAGCTCGGCAAGCGCTGAGCGTGATGGAGACGCAGTACGATGACGAGCTTGTGGTCATCATTGCTCCGGACTCCACTGTCCTTTCTGTGTTGCAGGCGGCGCTTCTGGGCATTGATCTGTGTGACCACTGGGAGCTTGCATTCAGGTGCTTAGTTATTCAGTCGTGAATACGTCACACTCTACACCCGCCATGCCATGCTCCGGTAACATGGCTGCTCACTTATAGTCTGAGATGGAATTCTGCATTGGACTCAAATCACTGTGACGCAGAGTGTGCATGTATGCAGGCCAGCTGAGATGCGAGTAGTGGACTTGAGCACCGCAGCGGCAAGAGATGACTCACCCGTTCAATTGCAGTGTGCCAGGCCACCCCTATGTTTGTGATCCTACAGTCAGGTGCTACAGTTGGCCATCCACAGGCGTGCAAGGGCATTGGCCGGCAGCTGCGAATGGTGTGTAACACAGACTTCACCAGGGCGCTGGTGCTGCATGTGGCTGAATGGGGCGATGGTCCGTTCACATACATGGGCATCCATACAGTTCATTCCAAGGAGCGCTGCAATTATCGTGCAGCAGGCAGTGTATGGATGCTACGTCATGTGTTTTATTTGCTCAAGCGTGCGGCAGCTTCAGAGCAGCCTATGTGGCTTGCATCCTTGCAAAGGATCATGCAGCACACAAAAATTCTCCCGCTGTAGTCGACGGATAGTGAACAACTATTGTAATTATAAACTTGATCAGTCGCTTGGCTATAAATATGGTTTGACTCCCTGTTAGGTCGGGTCACGAATTCGAAGACCTGGCAAACAAGTCTCACTCCGTCAGGATGTGAACAGGGGGTAGTCAGTCTGTCCTCATCCCATGGGCCAAAGTGTATTTCAGTCATAGCACGGCTGGGCTCCAGACCTGCGGGTCTTAATTTTGTGCAACGGCGCCCAGTCAACGCATCAGTATGATGCTTTCCCACATTCTCACAAGTCACAGCTACGGCAACCGGCTTGATGACCACATCAAGCGGCATTCATTGATCTGCGAATATAATTGGTACTGCACAGACCCACAAAAAGGTACGCAGTGGTGTTGCGCATTCGACACCCTCAACAGCCATAGCCAACATCGTTCGTGTACACTTCTGTGCAACCTCATGATGCCTTTGTAGGTTACCAGAAATCATTAAGTACCCGAGTGAATCTTACATCACAGGCAGGGGAGGATGCAATTGTGCCCAGCCATATCCGCTCATAAAGCAGCGCAACGGCGTTTCATTGTCGAAACTTTAGGAACTCCATCATTTCCAATGAAGCACCAGCACGTGACCTTGCGAAAGTCGTGTGCGACGGGGTCTCGCATGAATGTGGGCGTGCAATTAGCGCGCCGTGATCAGCAGCGAAGCAGCGCTCATGAAAGGCATGTCGATGCAGAACCCTTTCCGCTTCATGTTGACTGGCGCAGAGAACGGAAAACGCGACTATCAACAATTATTGACACTTCATGCTCAGATTTTTGGGGACACAGGATATTCAACCGGCATCGGCACATCAGTCCTTGCGTTGTGACAAATGCCGTGTAGAAAGCGCTAGTGTTGCAATCAATGTTGCCCTTGTGATGAGGTTGAGTCAAAGTTGACCTGAAGCACAGACGGTGAGGCATGGTGCAGCAACACGACTGCGCGCGTAACACCTGCGTAACACGACACGCCCAGCCCACTGAACACCCAACAAATCTTCAAGCTCAGACGGTGTTCCCTTTCATTCGGCAGTGCCTAACTCAAATTGTGCTAGCTTGCTGGATTGGGGATTGCGGAAAGCAGGCACGGCTATGATTTGTTTCAGTGACACGCGTGGTTGATCAGAACCGCTGCACACATGGCCCAATCGCCCCTCCACCCCGCCTCCTACAACAAACAATATGCGTAATCACGGGTGGCATTGCTTGCACCAATGGCTCCTGCACGAACAAGACCAGCAGTGCTCATTGCACACGCATGCCCAGTGTATGCGCAATCGTTGACGGCCAACGCTCGTAAGACGGGCAAGCACTTCATGTCTGTCGTACATGTGCCGGTGGAGCAGTTCTGAGTGTTCAGTGAGCCGTGCTGTGAGCAGCACCGGTGAATGGAGTGTGAGAACGTTTTGAGGAGACGAGGGCAAATCACTGGAGCTGTGTTGTTTCAGGATTTGCACGGCATTCGGCCGTGGTTCACGTGTTCGGTACATTGCAATGAATGCTAGCCTTGATTTCTACCAATTTGTAGAGCATACCTTTGTGGAGCATACGTAACGTTTCGAAAACGTATCTCACACATGCCCAGTGAGCTGCACATGCGGCTGGCGGGCCGGGCGGTGGTGCCTGGCCACGCTGTCCCGTTGGACGTGCTGTAGGCGGTTGCTGACCGCCTTGATGGACCGGGGGCCGCGTTCGCAGCGGCGCAGGCCGGCCCCGCGTCTTGTCGTGCTGGCCCGCCCTGCCTTCCCGTGGGCTGCCGCGGGGAGAGCGATGCCGCGCCGCCAGTGCCCTTCGCGCCCCGTCCTCAGGCCCCTGCCGGACAGCCATAGGGGGAGGGCTGGTACGCCCTGCACTGTGGGGGGCGTGAGCCCCCGGGCTCTCATGGGCGGGGGGCCCGTGATGGAATGCTCGAGTGGGGCCGGCTGTAGTGGGGGTGCTGCTGTTGGGGGGTCTTTTGTGGCCGGGTTTGCTGGGGTGGGCGGTAGTACGCAGTGTGGCTGGTGGATGCTGTGTGCGGCTGTGGCGTGGGTGCCGTGGTGGTGGGGTGCGGGAGTGCGCACGTGAGTGGGATTGCGCCACAATCGGGGTTGCGGAGTTGTGCGCGCCAGCGTTGGCATGCATCACGCCACGCGTTGCAACTGCGCACGACAGCAAAGAGCCGTACAACTCGTTTATGGTGATCACTTGCTCAAAATTTAACACAAACATTTGCATGATATTGCTGAAGTTGAAACAATAAGCCTGTGACTTGGCCGAACACAAACGCTTCAGCAACCACGAAGCAGGTTGGTGATTGACCTGAATTCGGAGGAATGGGGCATTGGAGCTGCAACCGGGCCGGATGCATTGCGAAAAAGCTAACAAAGCACTATGGAGGGCGGCCACAGGCAGGGCAGAGGAACTGGCCACCTCCAAAAATAACAGCCTGGGGAGGTGTGCAGGTGATAGTTTGACAGGTTGCGGGTGGTTTGCGTGCGTTTCCGTGGCACCAGCAGTTCACTTGGTGGCAAGTGTGAGAAATCAGGCGTTTTCAGGCGTCCGTTTGAGCAGCAGCCGACACCAACCACAGTGGAAACAGTAACAAGGACTTTCACAACAGCAAGGCATGCGTTTGTGCTGCCGGTCGTGGCTGGCAGGTGGGCGACATGGCAGCCATCTCCTGGAATGTTTCTCTGCTTTTGGCACGCTCTCTAACCCCGAATGTGGCAGAAAGCCACAGATGTGTGTGCATGCGTGGGTGTGGTTGTGTCGTAACACGGAGATGAACGCAATAGCCCGGCAGCGAGGGCAACAGCAGGAAAGCAGACGGCCAAAACCCCCAAAAGCAGACAACAGAAACAAGCAGCAACTGTCTCAGGTGAAAAGCCACAACGAACCGACACAGCCGACACAACCACACCCACGCATCCACACACATGCACACTCCCGCACCCCACCACCATGGCACCCGCGCCACAGCCGCACACAGCAACCACCAGCCACACTGCGCACTACCGCCCACCCCAGCAAACCCGGCCACCACCGACCCCCCACCAGCAGCACCCCCACTCCAGCCGGCCCCACTCGAGCACTCTATCACGGGCCCCCCGCACATGAGAGCCCGGGGGCTCACGCCCCCCACAGTTCAGGGCGTACCAGCCCTCCCCCTCTGGCTGCCCGGCAGGGGCCTGAGGGTGGGGCGCGAAGGGCACTGGCGGCGTCGCATCGCTCTCCCCGCGGCAGCCCACGGGAAGGCAGGGCGGGCTAGCACAACCAGACGCGTGTGCGGCCTGCGCCGCTGCAACCGCGGCACCCGGCCCATCAAGGCGGCCAGCGGCCGCCTATAGGACGTCTGACGGAACAGCGTGGCGAGGCACCACCGCCCGGCCCGCCAGCCGCATTCGCAGCGGAGCCGCAGCGAGGACCTGGCGCGTCACACCACGGCACAGAGTGGTGGAGAGTTCGCACATGGCATTCTGCAAGAACGTTCATCTCCGTGTAACACATTCCCAGTGCATGCGTGCACACGCATGGCTGCATGCATGGCTGTACGGACACCATGGGCACCAGCCCGCGCGCGCGTCCGCGGCTACGCATGTGTTGACCCAACTGGGCCCAAGCCCTCTCGTCTGAAGCCAAACGCATTTTTCAAGACGCCGCAGATCATGTACACATGTGGTAGAATTTGATGGTTGGCCAATCTCGACGCAAACGTGGACAAGACTGGTCATTGGCGAGAATTTCGATTTGACGGTTCGCTTGGTGGCCCTCCAATTGATCGTCGCAGGGAAGTAGCGTCCGGCGCTACATTGCGATGGCAGATCAGGAATGGGAAGGCGGCGAACTTTTGTTTGCAGGCGGAACTGACTTCTTCGCGGTGTGCTTTGTTGATAGAGGGGGAGCTGCGTAGCCTGCACCAGCGATTTCCCCCCAACTCAAGCCCATGAAGCCGTACATAACTGATTATGTACACCGCCGTACCATTTGATCGCCGTCCCGGGGCAGTGGCTCCACGGCCGAGCGACAATCGGGCTTGATATGTAGGTGGGACGGCATGCAACTCTACGAACTAAGAAGAAAACCCCCCAAGAGCAGGAGGTAGGCCATACATAGGCTATTCCCGCATGTGATCTGCGAAAAATCGTGCACCTGTCGATCTTGCCTGCTGCAGGCGGAAATTGCACGCCAAGAGGCATACCCCAACTTGCCAGAACCGTACCGTCTGAAAGGCATCACGGGCAAGAAAATCAAATTCGTCGCTAGTGGACCTGCTGCTGCGCATATTATTTGTATTGATATGGAAGGCTCCTTGATGGCATGGGGAAGAAATGAGGTATGCAGTTGAAGTTTCTGCATAGAGCTAATTTGATCATTTATATCGAGCTTCACCGGAAATTAGTGACCCGCGCGCCCGTGCAGAAACTCCAACTTGGCTTAGGTGATAGGACGCAAAGAAACATGCCAGTGGTCGTGCCTGGCATGTCCGGGAAGAACTGCGTACATGGCGCATGTGGGAAGTTCCATACCACAGTCGTAACGCAGGATGGTAAAGCTTTCTCATGGGGATTCAATGGCATGGGGCAGACTGGCACAGGCGAAGTTCGTTTATGGGTTCGTACGTTTCGCCTGCTGAATTGGCCAGCATCTGTTCCATTCGAAGATGTCCATGTACTGTTACGGTGATGCCAATGCTTTAAAGCACTAACTGACACTGTGACTTGTGTCTGTTGCTTCACATAACAATTTCTGCCAAGCGGCAGCCATGGGCGTGATGTGCACCCCTGTATTCACTGGCAAGCTATTTTGTTGCAGCTAAGCGTGGAAAAGAAAAGCCGATTGAGGAAGTTACAGATCCGAAACAGTGTATGGGTATATCGGACTGCTCCAAAGTGTCGTGTGGAGGAGAGTTTACTATGTGGCTCTGCGATGGAAAGCTGTATGCTGCTGGTAATCCACAGTCAGGACAGCTCGGGGATGGCTCTGATCACAGTCTGAATGTGAAGGACAGTAGCATCAAGATCATGCATGAACCTCAAGGGGTGCCGCAGCCTGTGCCGCATCTGCCTGGTAAGGTCCTGAACGTGGCATGTGGAGTGAATCACACGGTCTGTGTCACTGATGAAGGTTACTGCTATACTTGGGGTTCGGGGAATTACGGGCGGCTGGGACACAAAGTCCAGCAGGTGAGGTTCGTCTGATTGCAGAGTTATTCAGCACCTGTCAGCACCTCTGCATCATTGCATGCTATTCTATTCTGTGATTCTGTCATGGAAGTGTAGGATGAGTTCTCTCCCCGCTTGGTAGAAACACTCACTGGCAGGCTAGGAGTTCCCGATAGTGCAATGGTTGGTGCTGGCGGCAATGCATCTTTCTGCGATGCCACCACTGCCAAGACCCTATATGCTTGGGGAAAGTTGAAGATCAGTGGTGATGGCCAGATGTACCCACAAGCATTCATGGATATGGCCGGGTGGAATGTGAGGAGTCTAGCATGTGGTCCAGCCACATATTCTATTGCCGCGGAGAAGAGTGCGGTGACATGGGGTGCTGCTCATAACAACGAGCTGGGATATGGCCCAAATGGGAAGAAGTCTTCTGCAAATCCTGCAAAGGTCATGTCGCTGGAAGGCTATTACACGCATCAGGTGCTGTTCTTACTTTATGGTATGTGGGGTCTGCTTTGGATTTGCTTACAGATTGTATCGCTATTGCAGGTTGCTGCCGGAGTCGGGTTCATCCTTTTCCTCGCTCAACTGGATGAGAAAGCCATGGAGGAGTTCCCTGTTTGGGAGTCAGAAGTTGTAGATGCATTACCCACAATTGGTGGCGGTGAAGATGAAGAAGAAAGCAAGGTAAAGGGCGCCAAGCGCAAAGGAGCCGCTGGTGCGTCTGCAGCAAAGAAGGCTAGGAAGTAACTCTGATGCAGCACTCGCTGACATATTCACCATGGCATCCCGCAGGTGGACCCATCTGGTCTTCCACCAAAAACATGATGAGGGCAAAAGTGTGTCCATGGGTTCTGGTTCGCAACGTCCCTCATGAAGAAACTGTTGCTGATGGACAACGCTCTCACAGAAGAGAGTGACAGATGTAATTGTCGCATGCATGCAAGCTAGTTGAAATCTAGTGGCTATGACATGCATATATACGATTTGGCACACCGTTACCTACACAATGCGTTGGTTAAACTGAAATTTTTTCTCTAGCACGTATACGGTTATGGAAGCATTCGATATCATATGCATCCGCAGTCAATTTTATATTGAAGACCAGAGTGTGCAGTGTACATGAACGGCTGGCAATGGCCATGGAATCAAATGCCTACTGACTGAGCCAGACATGCTGCCACCCTTGCCAGCAGATAAATTATGTCAGGTGTAAATGAAAGTTCTCACTCGCCCGGGCCTTATCCGGACAGCCGCGTCATTACAACCAACGCTGCTTCTCATGGTGGGTGCAGCAGGAGCCTGCAAGTACCAACCTTCATTGACCTGATTCAACTAGTTTGCACCCACATTCAACCTGCCATCGGAAATGAAGAACTTACCAGCCTTTAGATCAGACTTGGCATATGAAGGCATTGTAGTGCCTGGAGCAATTGTTGCTCGCCTGGCCGTTACTCCCTGACTGCAAGGTCGAACAGACGAAAGATCATCCAATGAAGATCGAACAATCAGTTTGTGCGGTTTCCGCCGAGCCTGCCGCTGCTGTTGTGGTGTGCCCAACAGACGGCTCATGTCAGGCGTTCTGGCCTTGTGCGGGGAGATGACTTTTGTTCGCCTGGGGGTTGCTGGCAGCCCTAGAGTGGATGATGCAGACATTACGAACGCAGACTTCGGACGGCCACTGTCTGGTCGGACACGAATACTTGATCCAGCCAGGCGCCACTCCTGCCTTGTCCCTGATGTATGATGCCCTTGGGCCGACTTGACAGGGGTGTCTACCAACCTTGCATGCGGTTGCCGAAGTCGCTCCCTGTCGATGCTGGTGGTCTGGAGTGGCCTCTTGGCAGATGCCTTCCTATCGCCGACCTTCTGATTGAAAGGAGTCCTGTTCTGGCAGCGGGCAGAGAGTGGAGGCAAAGTATCTGCTGGAACCGCACCATCTGGTTGATGCAGATTCTCATCATGAGAGCACACACTGGTACGGCTCATGTCAGCGCTGGATTCCTTTGGAATCATCTCAGAGACCCCCTTGCCTTTAATGTCAGACGCAGCACACAAGCATGTGTCTGATTCTGCAAGAGAAACTGACGAGACCTGGCGCTCAAGGCTTGTGGGTGGACGTAAACCGTCCCCTGGTCCAACGGCAACAGGCTCATCAGCATCACACGAGGAGTCTTGCCGCAGCTCTGCACATTACAGATATTCATCATCCGTGCGATGCGACCGTCACGTGCGTGAGAAAGATATGACTGCATCAGCACCTGCGCCGTTCGTCCATGTTGGACCCACACACGTGCCATCATGACTGGATTGGATGCCTCCTGCGCCCTGCTGCAACATCATGCTTGTCAGGAGCAGCATAAACAATTACAAGACAGCTGATCTAGAACCCAAGTGGGAGTTGCGGGGCACAAGCAATGCCAAACGCCTATGCCCTTCCATCATGTGTATACGATGTGGCAGTATTGAATCAAGCATGCACCACAACAACAGCAGTAGCTTGCTGCGTGCAGATAGCGACTGACCATCAGCACTATATCACCGCACCCACCTGAAATGTTTCAGCGCTTCATCCGTTCAGAGCAAAGATAGACATATCAAAAAATGTGCAACAGGGTCAGTAGATTTGAACATGAAATAATGCCGAAGACATTGATTTATGGCATACCTCCAACATAATCTCTGACGGTTCATTGCTAGCAGACGCTTTAATCGGATGGCTTGCAAGGTTTTCAACAGGTTTGACACGGCCAGGTCCGGAATTGCCACTGCTGAATTCCTCAGCCAAAGCTGTGCCATCAAATACGACATTGTGTCGCATCAGTGGTGGCATGCACTTGAGCACTTGACTACGCATGACCGTGTTGGGCTCAAGGTGCGGTTCATCTTCTGTAGATGTGTGCTGTGTGAAGGAAGCACTGCATACCGTCCAACCCACAGGTGAACTGTATGAACGAAGCATGTTGCCGCTGTAAGACAACATCCCGACTTTCAACAGACTCACCTGCGAATAATATCTCTGACATCAAGTGGGATCAGGGGATGCTCACAGGAACCCTGTTTTGCGAGTGGTTCCTCGAGACATGCGTTCGTTGTGAGCTCAAAACTGCCACCTGCCACCTTGCGGCCCTCTGGGTCCGGACTGGCATCACCCGCATCTGGGCCTATCATACAAATCGCCCGACAGGGGATTATGGAGCCAGCATTGTTCTGAAAGCAGCCTGTGCCATGCTGTGAAGAATCTGAACCAATAGGCTGCAGTGGCAGAACCGACAAGCGACACGTGGGGGTGACTACCTCACGCTGTGGTGGACTGCACACACCTGAATCCTGCAACATCACACGCTAGTAATGTTGAAAGCACATTCATGTAGCTGTTGGATGTGCAAGGTGTCCATAGCTCTTGTCCATCGGCATGTGATCCACGAGATATACCTAATACATGGATAATTTTCAGCTTGCACACACCACATGAAATTCGTGGCCTACTGCATGTGTCCTTGTAGCCTAACATACCTTCCTTGCAAGGTCAGCTGGCTCTTCCTTCCCAGCCGCTTTCACTTCGTGCAGTTTCTGACAGCTTAGTTGCATGTGACCCTTACCACATTCATCACGAGCGTTAATGATTGCAGCACTTTGTTGCTTATCTACAATTGAGAGCTGTGCTATCTTGGTGAGCAAATCTTGCTTGTCACGCTTGCACTGGGTCAGCTCGAAACGAAGCACCTTGACCTCAGCCTGCAATATTTGACCCAAAAAAGTGATGTCGAGCAGAATCAAAGTTCCCATGTTAACCACATATATCATGCAATCAACCTGTCTCATACGGGGTCATTTAGAGCATTCACTGGGTAGAAGCAGGTCAGTGATCCATTGGCCGTTTGCACTGTATTTATGCAGTCAGTCAGAATTAGGGAAGCTCAGTCGCAGAATCTGCGCTAGATATGCAAATCATGCCTTGACAACATGGCCGCGATCCCACCTGCAACTTCTCTCGCATCGACTTTTCACGCTCATGCTTAGTGGCAGCGAGTTGAAGCTGTTCGTTCAGCTCATGAATCGAAATCATGCTATGCCTTGTGCACCTGTACAGCATGAACTCAAGGTGCTGAAACACATTTGAAGCCAAAAGTGAATGCACTAGCATTACGCTACAGGTGCAGCGTGTAGCCATGCCAGTCCACATACATCATACAGAAGCCATGGCCAGATATTGCTAGTCAGAATGCTTAGGTGCAGATGCAAACCTGTTAACGGGTTTTTGCTCAGCAACTCGAAGACTGCCGCGGCATTCCTCGAGCTGTTCAGCCTGCAGTGCAATGACACTCTGAGCATCATCGAGCTGCTCCTGTATCGCAGAATTCTCGGACCTCAGCTCCTCAATCCTACAAGCCTGCTCCTTTGCATTCAATTCATGCCCTTTGACGATCTTGAAATATCTGTTACAGTCCTCGACCATGCCAGCCATAACTGCCTGCAAACGAAATTATTCTGGCTGCTTCTGCAGATCCTTGTACCTATTCTGACGTGCAAGCAAGGGGCTGTCACGAATAGAAGTTTGGCAGCGAGTAGAGTCGTCGAGGTTTCCGCTGAAAGTTGTCGGACCCTTACCAATCGTGCCGATGACCACATGCGAAAGGTGTCCTGACGATTACGAGAAACTTAGGTGCATGAATAAGCAATCATTTGGAAACTGCATCATCTGAAGCTGTCGAGAACGTACCATAAGATCGTCGTTCGTTGGTGAGTACAAATCGTCGAGAGTCAAGTCTCCCTCACGCCGCTCTGGCGTCGAATGGGCAGCAGGGGTCCCTAAATGACTAGAAGATGACATCGTGCTTGAAAAGTCTTTACTTTCGGGGCTCGAGGGCAAAAGTGGCGACAGTTGCAGGCCTACATTCTACACCAGAGGGCCCACGCAGTCTAATTGTATCATTACTGCTCCTTATCAATAAAAGCAATTGCATGATCCTGTTCAATTCTATTGCATGATTGCTTTGCCGACGGCCGCTGCTGTCGCATGCGGTGCACCACCTGGCCATGGGGCGGAACCATGGCTGAGGATGGTTAACATCGTCGCATGGGGATCGGACGCGGGGATCGGACGCGTGGCGAGAGGGGCCCCACTCGCCACTGGATTGTATTACAGCATGAATGCATGGGTGAATAGAGTGAGAGAACGTTGCTCATCGTGCATGGGTTTCCTAAAGGCACGAACACCGGTGTACACCCATGAAACTCACACATACACCCCCCGCTAACGCACATGTGCATGTGCCTGATCTCACCTGCGTGTACTGTACATGTGGTCACAAACAGGTTGAGACAGCTGCACCCTCAAAGACCATGCTAGGAGCCCTGCGCTCGTGTATCGCAGTTTACTGCTGAACTACACATGACCCATCTGATGAGGCCGTTGGCACCTTTGTTGGTGGACAGAAACTAGTCACGGGAGCCTGTGTTAGTTCTATGACCAGCAGCATCCACTGTACCTTCTAAATCTTTGACAGTGCACTGTGGTCACTGTGGTCACATGTGGACACAAACCACCGGTGTCGGTGATCAGGAGTGCATTGCAGCGGATCGTGCCATCCGGCAAGAACAGGTTGCACGTGAATACGGTGTCCAAGTGATGAATATGTAGTCACGGGTATGCGTACGGGTGCATGCATTAGCTAGTACTGATTTCTGCAGGGCCATGCATGGCCCCCACACCAATAGAACCCAACACGTGCTACCTCCACCCCACATGAGGGACACCTTGATGTCGTGTTCGAGCCCCCGGAAGTGCAGTCATCCTTATCGCGCCTAGGCCACCACAAAGCGGCGGGCGGGGACGACGTGCTCGCAGAACTGCAGTACAGCGCGCTTCTGCTCAAGGCTGCGATATTTTTTGGCCATTCTATACGATGTATTCATTGACAGTGTCCTTGATGGCGTGAGTGCACTGCCGTGGGATGGCTTGGTGTCTATCCCCGCCACCGATTGGCAGCGAATGCTCCCAGGCCCGGCATATGCTGATGAACCTTGTGGTTTGGCCGCCACATCAGGGGGTGCACAACGCAATGTGGACGCTGTGTTTGCTAATATTCAGCAGTGGAGTTGGTCTCTAAACATGCTGTAATCGATTCTGACGGTGTTAGGCCCCATCGCTGTGCGGCGCGAGTGTGCGGCATGCCGATGTGCAGCTGCTCTGAGGCTTGGACCTCCTGCCTCACTCTGGCCTGGCCAAGTACCTTTGGGTACTGCTAGAGGATGTGGGGCATGTTGCCGCACAGCAGGCGGCGGCTGCGACTTGGGGCTGGCGTGCAGTGGGCAAGGGGATGCCTGCACAGAAATGCGCGCACCTTACTGCTGCAACGAAGAGCACCATCGTCTGTGCTCGAGTGGCCCCGTGCATGCTCTACGGCACGTAGCTGTGGCCTGTGTCCGCACCTGGCATAGAAATGGACACCGTTCTCACAGCAGGAGCTGGTGGCTGATGTCTGCCCTTCCGAGTTGTGCCTTGCCTGGGGGAAAAATTGAAGCGTCTCCAATGAGATCCTCCTTACAGACCTGGGTATTCTTCACTCCGCAGATCAATTGCGATCACATGTCTGCTGCTGATATTGCGCTGTGCCTAAACGACTCCCTGTCAGCGGATTCTGCTACCCGATTGCCTGCCGGGCTCGCTCCTGATTACGTGGCCCCGGCGGTGCGAGCCTCCATGCACAAGCGGGATGTGTGGCTCCAACGAGCTTCTTCCGCATTCGAGCCAGCTTTCGACCACCTGCTGGTCAGCAGTGACTCACATGTGGTGGCCGCTGACGGCGCCTGCGGGTCCTGCGCGCGCTTCGCGACGTCAATGTCCGGGCTGGCATCACCTCCTGGGCACAGCAGCGCCGCTACATTCGCCCGCCCACCTCTGCTGTGAAAGTGGACCCCTTGCTGTCCGCCTCAGGAGCTGTCCTCCCCCACCCTGTTTCCGCGCAACACGCACGGGGGCTTTGCCTACCGGACTCTGGCGTCCCGCGCACCGTACACGCGGTCCCCGTCTTGCGTCGTGTACCCCATCATGGCGCTGCGTGCCTCTCACCTTCCTGGCGACTATGCTGTACCGTATGTTGTTGTACTCACCCCCATGCCTGTCTCTTGTGTGTGAGCGAGGTATATGACACACATACTGGTCTGCGCGGTGCTGATCCACGCAAGCACAGGTGGCGTCACATCGAGCATCTGCTGCTGTCCTGCCCTTGTGTTCATTCTTCGGCGGTTGTCCTGGTGTTACCTGCCTCCGGTCTGATTTTCAACCCGCTGTGGGTGCTGACATTGTTGCACGTGCCGCCGCCGACCGCGCTTTTCCGGCTGTTCCTGTGTGTAACAGTGTTGCGACCGTGTACTATCAATGAGGTAGAAGATACACTGGATGCGACCGTGTACACCGTTCCTTTCCTGCTCGCTCCCGCGGCTGCCCTGAATACCTCTCTCGCCCAGCCTGCTCGTGGCCTCTGCACTTGCCATGTTGCCGCGTTTGTGACGCGCACTGCTTCCCAGGATTTTGCCTGTGCGTGTCCGCATCCATGGCTGAGCCTGCCATGTGGCTACCCCGTTGGACACGTCTGCATGTGTGGTCTGAGTTGTATGCGTTGCTCAAGCCTGCGCATGCTCCCTCTGCTTCCCTGTCTGGTGGCCGATGCCCGTTTCAGTTTGGCGTGATGCCCGATTGGCTTTTGTTTTTTGTTTGGGGGGTTGTGTGTGTTCACCGTTCTTCTGCCCCTGTCTGCACGAGTGCTGTGGCTGATGCCCATCAGGGTTGGCGTGATGTCTGATGGTGTTTTTAATTTTTTGTTTAAATGACTGACTTCAGAGGTCCACCGATCACATGCTCTGACGCCTGTGAGACCCACCCAGCGCTAGACCAAGCAGCTATGTTATCGGCGTCTTGTAACGTTCAGGATAATCTTCTGCTCTCGTGCCCTCCTGTAAATGTAAATGTAAATGCAAATGTAAATTGAATCACTGTGGAATAATGGTGCGTACACGAGCAACGCCGAGCAGCATCGCGATCGACCAGCATGCAACACCTCTTGAGCCTTCAAGCAGAGGTCACAGGCATGTAAATTACATTGCATGCCACAGCTTCAAATTCAAGCTTGAGACATCATGGCAAGTACGCATAGCAGAGACCAGTGTGACAGCCACATGGGATAAGAATGGGTTGCATCTGATTGGCTGCTGCATAAAAGTCTGAAATGAAAACCGGCGAATTTAGCTGATCATTAGGAAAGAATACATGTGCATGAATGAGACACTGTGCCTCAGAAGAGGTATCCCAAGCAACCACGAGGAAGGTTTGTTCTTGCCTACTGCAGAGCTGGTACACTGCTATTGCATCCTGAACTTACAACTGCACATCACAATGCTGACGCTGGGCTCAGCCTGTGTTTAAAAATTTGCACCATGCTGTATGCTGTGAGAACAGGCAACACACCATCACCTGGATGAGGCATGTTTGTGCAACTGAGGGTCAAGGCGCTGTCTTTCGCAATGACTCTTCTTGACATGTGCCTGAAATTCATGTGGTAACTGTGCTCTAGTACAAGCCTAGGCCTGGCCGGGAGCGCAATTAGCCTCGTGCTCCCCGGCAGTTATTGCAACGGCCATGGCGACTTCAACTTCACTAGTTCGAAGCAAGTTTAAAATTTGCGTACTACTCCACTGAATACCATATGTCGTTCCGTGCAACCTGCCGGAATGAACGTGAACGTATGTTACACGAAGATCAACGCAACGTTAACGTATGTCTGCTTGGTCAGTGGGGGCGTCCCCGATCGTGAGTGGACTCGTGACCATCAATTGGCACAACCTATGCATGGACTCCAGGGCTGTCTGCGTAGAGTGACTCATGAAAAAGACTGGCACAGCTGAGACATTATTATGCAAACTCGCTCAAGCTCGTCTTGCCGCAGTCTTGCGACACCGACGTGCGCTACATACATTGGCACATGAACAGGCTGTCGGTGGAGAACGCAAAATTTGATGAATGGGTCTGCACTTTCTCCCATGTTCCATGATCATTCGGTTTCTCGTCCTTGCGCGCACATACAGTGATGATTGCGGGCTGCCTTGTGCGGCTTGTCGTCAGCTAGGCCCGGCCGGGCCCAAGATGGCTGGCACATGCATGCACTCGTCGATGTGTTACACAGTGATAGATCTAGGACTCAGCAGCGCCGAGGCAACAGACCGGGCAACAAGCAAACAGACAGACCGGCCACCGCAAGCACCAAGGTCACGCGCCGCACGAGCAAATGCCAGAACGAACTATCGCCAGCGCGAAAGCAGACACGCACACACCACGCAGTACCACACAGGCCACGCGCACACCAAACACACAGCCAGCACTCGCCGGGCCCACACGCGGTCGTCGGCGCGACACTAGCAGTCTGCACGGGCGCGACAGCGCGCGCTACGGCGATGTCCGAGGCCGCGAGGCACCGGTCCCAGGAGCCATAGCCTCAGCCAGCCCGGCAGCCCGAGCGGTGTCCGGGGAGGGGCGCAGAGGAGAAACGGCGGACGTGCGCTGGGAGGAGGGAGAAGGGAGGGAGGGAAGAGGGAGGGATCGGGTGCGGGGGGGGGGGGGGTGGGGGGGCTGCAGGGTGAAATGGGTGGAGGGGGGGGCTCTCGGGGCGAGATGGGCGGAGGGGGGGGGGGGAGCCACGCAAGCCTATGCGCGATGGCCTGTCAGCGCCGGCAGGCCGTCTGTGGGGACAGGAAGGCCCGGCAGCAGCGCCCGTCCGACCAGTCTAGCACGGAGGGGCGCGGCCGCGCGGGCTTGGCGCGCCAGCGCGCGGCACAATGTTGTGGACAGGTCGCGCATGGCATTGAGAAGGAAAGTACGCTTTGACACCGCCCCGTGTCCCGCGGCAACCTCCGTCGATGTGGCGACCGGTCGCGACCCCATGGCACCAACGCGCGTGCACTGCTGCATGTTATAGCTAGCATGCTAGCTCTGTAGCATGATGTGCCGCGTTCGCTCACGTCCAGTCGTTAGCATCGGAGCCACATGACGTACACGCTGACAGTAGGGCGATTACGCAACAGATTCACATTCAGACCCAGAGCATGGCATTCATCGATGTGGTGCGCAGAGCACAGACACACCAACTGTACATGTGGCCGTTGCGCTCGGGAGCCGCGTCTGCAGCTGTGCCTGTCGCGTGTTCGCGCAAAACCAGCCCCTACGACCCACTGGAGGTTGGAGGATGTTGCCACAGCTTGCTCCTGCTGGGTGCGCTCAGCATCTTCTCATGACCCCATGAATGTAGTCGAGTCATGGCAGATGTTCAAAGCAGAAGTTATCAGCGGGATAACACACTGAACCCTGATGGCAAGGCACTCCTTGAATGGCGCGTTTGTGGGATACCTTTGAGTTTGTGCACAGCGACACTCGAGATGAGGTTTTGGTGGCATTTCGGAGTGCCGCAGCTGGACGGTGCGTGGACCAAGCAGGGATGATGTGCGTGGCGGTGATGCATCATGATGAGGGGTGTTGCGCAGCACTGCGCGATGCTGGCTGCGGTATGCATTGTGGCCATCGCATGCGCACCTGGCCTCATGCGGTCTCAGTGTGCCAGCGTGACAATGAAACGCGAATAATGGATGTCGGAGGCATTTTGCTGCTGGCCACGTCCGGCGCGAATTGCGCGAACATCCGACCCTGCGCAAGAGTACTGCTGGGTACTGCAGACGAACGAATGCGCTGGGCAACGAATTGTCGCTAATTGGATAGGGATCATCATGTGCGCATGCGGGTTGGGACGTGTATGGATCTGCAATCGCAAGGTCGAGAGACTGGCTGCGGAACAGACCTGCAGATGTGAGTCCGCCAACTGGGTGTACGAATTAACCAACTTTGAGAAACTGCGCGCTGTTACGTACGATCTCCACATTGGATCGGTACAGCCTGCATGCCTAGTTTAACTTCTACATCGCTTCCGCGACCAAGATATACAAACAAAGTTATATCACGCGCGAGGAAAACTTTGCACCGCCATTACGCTGGCTGAGCCCAGATACTTAGCGTTTGCATAGTTCCCGTTGAGAGTTCTAGCTGCTGCGTCGCAAGTGTCTATCTTGGTACGAAGGGGACTACGCTGCTGGATGACTAGCGAGATGGCGCACGGGCTGGATCATCATCACACGCTGGATCGGCGCGTATGGGCGCTGACACTACATCGCAATGAGAACGAGCAAACGGCGAGCGTTCACATCGAATCCAAACTGCTTCCATAATGCTGTGACCATAAGCTCAGCATAGATGAATGATTGTACACGAAGCGGTGTAGCTCGGTGATCTGATCGGCTGCTGATCGCCCTGCCTGACGGCTGCAAACTCCGACCTGACGCGCGCTTCCTGAGTTTGATTGTGAGCAATCCTGTACCATGCACATTGCGCGGAATGCATGCATGGCCGAACACACCTGAGAGGCGAAAAGTCGGGCAGCCAGGTTGAAAAAGTGCGATGCTTATAAGACTCGTGTTCACGTTGCCCCAAACAGTGGCCCACCTTACGCAGTGTCTCATACCTCGCGTCGCAGCTGTAGACTCCTCCTCTTATGGTGTGCGGCATTTGCCTTGAGAAAAACGTTGTTTACGCTACAACTGCATACAGTGGGTTTAAAATATGAGCATCACAAGCAGATTGTTTATGAAGTGCAGGTCCGTTGCCGCGCGCATCAATCGCCGCGACCAGACACACAGACCTCATGACTTCTGAGGGGATGGAATGCTCTTCCGCGGACACCGAGCGCCAGTATGAAAACGGGACCGCTCTGCGTACCCACTGGACTCAAGAGGTGTGCTCGCCGTTACTGCTCGCCTTGCCGACGCTCGCTGTCGCAGACCACACTCCTATCCCTCGGCGCGACTGACGATTCCACGGTCTGGCCTGCAAGCCGGGAATGTGTAGCAATTAAGTCCATTGCAGTATTACTGTATGTCAGGTATAATATCCTGCGGCATGCGTGTGTGTGTGTGTGTGAGCCCCAGTCCAACGTGGTCTAATTTGTAGCAAGTCGGCCAACCTCACGCCTACGTTTCATAGTACGCCCTACGTCAACCGGCAGTAGGTTCTCACGGTATTTCTCCTGTTTTACATGCATCGCCTCATGGCTTTTGCAGCGTTGGCTTGCAGCCGTAGGTCAGCGCCCAGCCGCGACTGGTCAATTTGGAATTATGATCATGTCTGCTTGCTATGCCTGCACAGTACGTTTGTTTTTTTTGTGTCTCTCTCTTTCTTTCGCTTGCGCGCTCGCTGAACGTCATGTGCATTGTTGTGTAAGCCTCAGCATATACTGATTCTTTCTCCTGAGTCATGCCGTGGTGATGGATTGTCGTGATCGCTTGCACCTGGCTTTAATGTGTACGTCATTTCCAATACGTTCGTCGCGAAGTTGCGATTATCATTCAGTCGCCTGTTGGCGTGCAGTCTACGCCCTTCTGCTGTGATGTGATATTTTTGCCATGGAGCTTCCTGCTTGATTAGCAAGCTTGGTGCGACGCGTCGTCCTGTCGAGTTTGTTGGCAGGCTGGCAGCTAATCTTTACAACAAGCCAACTTCGGTCTTTGCGCAGGAGGATCGGCTTCTCAGAGACCTGGTTTCTAAACATGGGGCTATGAAGTGGGCTCACATTGCAAAGGTTCGCATACAGCTGTGGAAAGCTTCGCCTCCTGCAAACTTGTTTCATCTTCCACGCGGAGTATCTCGATCAAATCGAACTTTCAGATGCATGCGCAGTCACCTCAACGCACGCGCACGCCTCGCGAGGCCTCGCTGGACCTTGCCCGACATGAATCGCGTACGCGCGTGGCCGCGTGGGTGTCGTCGAATGTTTTGGCATGCGGGTGCTTGCCTGCCTTCGCAACTCCATGCCCTCCAAGACTCTGCCATTACACGAATGCTTCGTGCCCATCCATTGGACATCTTTCTTCAGCGCACACCGATTGTTTGCAGGCGATCAACGCTCAGCTGAAGTCTAATCCTCCGCGAAACGGCAAGTCATGTCGTTTGAGGTGGTATAACCAGCTGTGCCCGGATATCAAGAAAGGGCCATTCACACCAGAAGAGGTGGGTCGATGTTGGGTGCCATGGTGTTTGCATCTAGGGTGGGCTCAGCGGATGCCGAGTTGCCCTATTCCAGATTGCATCTGCACTATTCATTCTGGGGCATCACCTTTCATGGGGAGCTGTTTTTTTGTGAGGTACAACCAAGGCCGGTGTGCAGAGGGAATACGTCATCACAATGCAAAAGAAGCTTGGCAATCGCTGGGCTGAGATTGCGCAAGGCCTGCCTGGCCGCACGGATAATGCGGTCAAGAATTTTTGGAATGGGCATATTAGGCGACTGCAAGACAGGGCAGGGGGCAACTCAAAGCCGGAACCCACGCCTCCCTTGCACCGTGGTAAGGATGATTCGCACGCTTCCATCACTTCCTGTACATCTTCCCGCCTGCAAGGCATGCAAGGCTTTGCGGGGGTAGCTTTTGATGATCGTGCAGATGCTCTTCGCGAACGCGATGGTGGTGGTATCAAGCATGAGCGGGTCAGCCCTGAGCGTGAGAGGGAGCGTGATGTGGACAGGGTCACCCATTCGAACATACTGGGCCGGGCGCAGATTGACCTGCCAGGATTGCAGGAGTATTCCCGTGCAGTCATGGAGGAGAAACGCGAGCTCATGGTTCGAGTTGCTCGGGTGCGGCTTCTCCACCTTGGGCACGAGCTCCAGTGCGATTTAGTGTACGTGCTGGGCAACCATCGCTTGTGTATGCATCGCTAGCAATGCCTTCATGTAGAGTCGCGTGGTTGCTTGCAGAAGGTGATTGAGGTAGTTGCGCAGAGGGACCGTGAAGATGCGGAGATCATGGATGAGCTTTCCAAGTTCGACAGTGAGATGCAGCAACAGCTGCTGGAGCTTGTGCGCACAGTCTCCAACACTGTGCAGCCACGCAGCAGCCACACGAATCCTTCACGGGGCAATGGAGCCGCATCCGATGCGCTCGGTGCTTTATTTTCTGCAGCTAGAGGCAGCAGTGCAGCATCCATGATGTTGTCGCGTGAAAATCCTGAAGGGTGTGTCTCTGCTATCTGTGAATTATGTGCAAGCTGATCATAATTGTTTGCGTGTTTTCATCGTGGCGGAGGTGAATGCTGCCAGAATATTCCTCATCATGACACCGCGGTGCAGCCTGCCAGTTTTCTCGATGCGTCCATGGTGATGTCTCCATTTTTTATATGTTTGAGGCATTCTTCCTAGAGAGAGTTCAGCCGCTTGTGGTTGTGTGTGCTACACTTTCACTGCATTTGCACTTCATAGAATGTGGTTTCTTGCAGAGTGCACATGGATGCGCCTTTTCAAGTGCCATTGACGCAGCAGCGCCAGCAGGCAGCGCTTGACTACAGCCACCACATACCAGCGCTGCAGAGCCTGCTGGCTGGCAATGACTCGGAGCCTCACGTAGCTGCAAACTTTCCATCTGCGGCAGGCGCACCAGCCGTCGCCCCTGATGCGCTGGCGTCCATGTCGTTTTACTCTGGCAAGCCACTGGCAGATGGCCGTCTGGATGCCTCGTGCATGGAGCCATCTGTGGCTCCACATCTGGTAACGTCAGGCGGCTCCCTGAGCACTGCCCCTGGGGACATTTTCCCGGATGCATTCGCCTCCACAATGTACAATGCTGGCGCTCTCGGCAGTGGCAATCGCCACGTATCCACGGGGGGGGTGCTGCGCCACAGCAACAGTGCTTTGCCAGACTATTACAGTCGTGAGCAGCTTGTGTGACTGCTTTTTGCTGCGGATGACTCTTGGGAGGGGATATGCGACTGGAACAAATTGGGGTTCATTTAACATTGTACTGAGGGGAGCTGGATGGGATAAGTGATGGGAGCAAGGGACGAAGTTGATGGTGGTGCTTGACTGCAAAGCCCCGCACACGAGCAGGGTCGGGGTCGGGGTTTGACGCTGGGCTGCGATTGGTTCAGCCTGGACTTGACAATGACAAAGTGTGCTGCAGGAGTGGTACATCTTGACATATTTGCGGGGATTGGCATCGCTGCCTTTCAGCATCCCAACACACGTTGGGGTGTATGTCTTTGACAGATTTGACTGACTGATTTGGAACTGCCTGTACATGTCACGTTGTTTCCAGTGTGTATACAGCAGTATGGACGTGACAGGGTCTGGCTACCTCTTTTGACTCTCTGAGGAGGGTATTTGCTTCATTACAGCATGAGATGTTATCCTCAGCATGCGTGCTAACAGCACGCTAGGGTAGTTGCTGCATGCCTGTTTCTGAGGTTAGTGACAAGACTACGATCGAGTTTGCCGGTGATATTAGGACCTGGTCCACCGAGCACATCGGTGGTGTTGGCAGCACAAGATGTATTACAAATACTGACTTGTGTAATGTCAACCAGCTGCATCTAGGTGTGCAAATATCAATCATCAAGTAATGTCATACGTTCTACTTCTCATTACACATGAGTGATCGCATTTCCGACTCATTCAGCGGCATACAAGCACACGCACTTGGTCCTGCACTGCGTGTGCACCATTCGCCCAGCCGCGGCCGAAATGTGCCAGTTGTGCAACGCGGTCTCAATACACGCCCCAGCAAGCCAGTGAACACGAGGCACAATTGCGAACGTGTTTCTAAGCAGTGGAGATGTAGGATTCATCATTACGACTGCGAATCTCTGTTGCTGCCTATGTGCGTGGATGGATCCTAAAAACAAATTCCTGGACATCTCGCCACACCCACATGCACATTGGCCGCGGCATCTGTGCTAGCAGGGGAGAGAGAGGGGCAACACACAAAACAACAACAGGGGCTAGAGCACATGAACACCGGCAGCTGGGGTAGCACACCATGCCCGCAACCGTGACCACGAGGGTACGCACACCCCACACAGCCGCCTGCTGACGCTAAACCCTCGCGCAGCTGCGCCAGCTGCAGCAACGAACGCCGCCACCAAGCGCACAAAACGGGAGCGGACGGAGGTCCTAGCACAACGCGACATTGCAAACATCTGGCATAACCCTCCGCATGACATGGCCTGCAAGCAGGTTTCCAGAAACACACATATGCGCCACGGTAACCTACATGATGTGGTGCGCCATTGTGTTTCTGGGGCTGGCTTGGGCAGCAGGTCTGAGATGCTGTACCGCCACCTCCGGATCTGGGTCTGGCCCAGGTGCACCCTCAACGAGAGGGGCTGAGGGTCTCCACAGGGCAGATATGCTGGCCATCCACGAGGAGGGTAAACATGTCGTGGTCGACTTGACCATCACTCACACAGGTGCTAAGCATGTGTTTTCCAGGGCGGCAGACACTGCTGGTCACGCGGCCGAGGTGGCACATCTCTCTAGGGGCAAGGAGCGTGTGTGGGAGGCGTTTGTGGAGGCCCCGCAGTGATAGTTCTTTGCGTTTGCTTTAGGCTCGTATGGGCGATTGCGTATGTGAGAAGGCTATAGCCTAGCTACAGGACGCCGCGGCCAAGTCGGAGCAGGTCTCCCAGTCGATGTTGTCATGAACACGTACAAGAAGCATGCGTTGCAGAAGGGGAACGCCATGTATGCGTAGTCGGTGACAGCCATCTCCCGTGTGACTAGTCTGAACTGAGATACGTTACAGAGTTAAGTCAGTACTGACAAGCACTTCATGCCAGGCCTGGACGTGTCGGTGGAGCAATTCTAGGGTATACTGAGCCGTGCTGCGTTCAGCACCGGTGAATGGAAAGTGAGAACGTCTCGAGGAGTCTGTAGCGCGATACCGAAGCCATTTTGTTTCGGATTGAGTCCGGAATTCGACCACGGGTCATGTGTCTGATGCATATGCACCGCCATGCTTGCCTGCCTCCGTGACACAGAGTCTGTGTTCTGACAAGGTGACGTCACCTTGAAGAGCTTACCTCTGTAACGTTTCTCACCCTCCGCATGTGGTAAAATATTGCGCGTGACGGATTCGGCACTTTCGGCTTGCACTGTCGTAATCGGAAAGTAAGCCAACTTGTCAGCTACGCACAGCTACGCCACGCGTCCGCTTTGGTTCGTGACATCGACGGCGCGCCATGGACGCCGTCGAGAATTCTCCACGTGCACGTGCACGACAAGTAGGAGGTGGCTGTCGCGTGATGGTCGCCGGCGCACACGTGTTGGAGAACACACCACCTCTGTCTCCTGCGCCAATATTCCAAACTGCTGTGCCGACGCATCGTACTTTGTCTTTGCCTGCCGTTCCTACGGGTTGCATCTGATCGTGCCATTTGCACGCAGCCGGCCGGACATCAAGATCGATATCAAGAGCCGCTCCGGCAGGCCGGCCGCGGCCACGTGCACGCGTGCGGGTGGTCGGGTCGCTGCTTGAAGGCATGCGGCATGCGCAGCGACGAGCAACAGTTCGAGCTAGTTGCGTATTGTTGATTTTGACTTGCGTTCGCCATTCGCAAGGAGCACACCCATGAAAAAAGCAGTACCAACAGGCCGGATAGAAGCAATTCAGTAGCATGTGCCTTGCGTGTAGCTTCTTTGCGCGGAGTTCGCTGGCTTCGAGACATGTACAGATCTAGAGCATGTGAACACTGCCGCAACGAGACAAACATCACAGAAACAAAATGCAAGCCGAGAGGCAGGCATGACATGCTCATCTGGCTGTCCGATTTGTCTGCCTTTGGTGTACATCATGTAGCTACATGTAGCTGTAGCAGCCGGACCGCGCAGTGAACATGGGGGCCGTTCTGACAGCGTTTGTGCATGCTGCTATGGACGTTCGCAAAGCACGACGGGGTACATGGTTCAGGTCGAATTCAAGGTGCCGATAATTCAGAGGCTCTTGCAAGATCTTGCCCGCGCGAGCTGGGGCGCCCGGGCATGCAGTGTCATGACTATGCATTTCTGTTTTTGGTCCCGTGCATCGCTTTGCACAGTTGCATACGAGGCTATATGCCGTGGCACGATCGTGCACAAGCATGATGCAAAGGAGGGCGGCGTATTCGGACTTTCAAATGGTGTATTCTCGAGATGGACCTGCGTTATGAAGCAGCTGCGGGAAGCTCGGTAGGGAGCACAAGCCGCAGACCTTCTGTGCAGAAGCTTCAGCACGCATCTTTTACAAACAGCAAAGTAGGTTCAGTAATTTGGGCCGCCTTTCGAAAGTCTTCAATTATGCCCGGCGATTGTTCGCGTACGGGTGCGGCAGCGCGGTCGCGGTCTCTGTACCGTTGCAGGCGCACGGTGTTCACTGCACACATTCTTAGTCTGGCGCGGCATGGCGACCGACCACTGCCAAGCTCGTGTACACGATGTCGTCAAGCTTTACACATGTCGGCCGTTTCGATCCAGAAGCGTTGACCAGAGGCATGTGGTACTCTGGCATGTGCTGCACCGAAATCAAGCAAGACCCCAATTGGGCCCAATGCAGGCCATTGGAGGTAAAACGCCACACAATGTATTACAGCCTATGCAGGCTGCGCCTAGCGCATTGCTAGAGGGCGTTGGCGGCAGCTCTCACATCTGCACACACAGCAGCCCAATGCTCTGCTGGGCATGGGCGGTACTAGACAGCCACAATCGGGACAAGATCAGCCTGTTTGCACAGGGCACATCATGTGTCATGGTGAGCAGCCGGCTCTGCCAGCCCCGACAAGTCCCAGCAAAAGCGGCTGTCTTGAGCATGTGCGAGTGTGTTATGCCAATTCAATGGCAATCTGGAGAGTTTTGTGGTGCCCTGGCCCTCCATTTTGCCACACTTCAGCACGTATGATAAGATGAGTGTCAAAACATGTCAGGCCTGGTCCCCAGACTGCCTCAACTCATTGTCTGCAACCTGTGGAACCTGTCCCCGAGGCCCAAATCCCAATGTGCTCCTCTTGCCCAACTGCACCAGCCCAGTATAGCTGGCACTATACATGAACTATTCTGCATCTATCATGGCCTACAGAGCCTTTATCGCCGCCTCAGCCTCTCAAATCTAATTTTGACGCATGCTCGATGCCTGAACACGCGCCTGCTTCACCATTGTTGTCGCGGAAAGCTGCTGTGTGTTCACAATCTCATTTCAATAGCATCTACCGAGGCGGAATCGCCTTTCGCCGCCTAACGCGTCAGCATCGACAGATAATTAGCCTGTGAACATTGTTGCGCGGTTGTGGAGTACGTGGTCACGCGCGATGCACATGGAACGCGTTGCGCGCTTGTCCCGATAGTGGATGGAAACCACTGTGGAGACGAGCAGGCGGGAAGCAGCAGCGCCATATACCTGCCGCATTTGCACAGCGAAGGCACGTAGTGCACCATATTCATGTCTCAGCCGTAAGACAAACATGCGCATGTGTTCGGTCGCAGATCGCACCACAGCGGCGACCATGTAATGTCTCTCTGCATGTTGGTCCGTGAAGCCGAAGTGATTGCAATTGTGCGACCATGCCCAGATCAGCTAGACGTGATCGCATCAAAGTACCACGCTCGCGCTGAGCTGTGTTACGCTGAGGGCGCACGACCACAGCAGCACTGAAGGCTTCAAGCGTGTACAGGGCACCACGCAGAAGTTCTGCGGCAGAACACGTGTGCACGTTCAACATACACCCGGTGTGACGGCCCCATTGAGCGGCAGTGCGAACTCTCACACCTTGGTGCGCAGTGCAGCATTACACTACCAGACAAGCCCCCACGTCCATGCACGACACACCGATGACACCACCAAGCACCTCACAAGTGCCTGCCTGATTACATCCGCACGCTGGGGCCTAATCAGGCGAATTCTGGGTGGCTCAAGCGGTGCAAAGTCCCTGACTTGCTCCTTGCTGCTGTCTATCATGTGCACACAACACAAGTATGGGCATATCTGCAGTATATGTTTCTGTTGCATGCTGCAGGTCCTGCACATGTGCTCTCCTGTGCCTGGCTTGCTGACCAGATGCTACTGCCAAACAGGGATCATCCTGTTTGATTGAGAACAAGTATCTGTCATATGTTCTGATGCAGTTGACAGATCCTGATAGCCACAGATGATGTCCAAAGCAGAGGCTGTGCCACACAAGTCCGGGCACCAGCAACATCATCCCTGCATACTAGTATCCACACTAGCATAGAACACAAATCGCTTCAAATGATAGCCCCATGTCAAGCAAGCTATGCCAACATGGCACACGGGAAGGGGATGGTCATGTGCATGTACATACAGGAATATGCACCCTGCCCATGTACGGCTTGGATTCACACGTGCAAACGCACCACCTTGGCTCCCCCTGGGTCCAACCTTGCTGCAACGCCTGCCTCAGCTTGCATCCCTTATTCACATGAGCGGCCCAGAGGTGCTCCCATATATGTGCGGCCAGCTCCGAGCGCTGCCTCAATGCAGCCGGTGCTGCACAATGTTGTCAAACAATGAAATTACAGTCCCTACCCATGCCCGCCATGCAAAACAATCGACAGATCACCCTGCCACCGTAACACAAGCACATGTGCTATGAACACCTTCATTAGCTGCAGTCTGGGAACAGGTCGCAACCTGAGTGCGTTACATTCTGGGGAGCTGCAGGAGCGCTTCACAAGGCTGCCTTGGTCACTGATCAGATACATACTTGCTAAACCGCCATCTTCATTGCAATCTTTTTATGTGGATGATAGTCCTGAATTTCCAGATCAGCGATTGTAAAGTGATCGATGCACTTCACCTCTGGATTGATCACAAGCCGTGGAAATGGACGTGGTGTATTCTGGAGCTGCTCATGCAAGGCGTCCACATGGTTCTTGTAAACATGCGCATCGCCTAACATATGGACGAATTCCCCAGGCTTCAGGTCACAAACCTGCACAGGCATTCTTCGTGTCCGAAAGCAGACATAGGCATATCTTACATGGAAACCTGTTGGTCCAGGTGTGCGTTTGGCCATATTATTTGCATCACAGATTTCCCAGCAGGTTTGCAGCAAGCATGTGGTGAACTGGCATCGCTGTGACAGCATATGCAGCAATAGATCAGGCTTTGCTCCCAGTGGAACTCCACACCTGAGCAATGAGCCTTGTCAGCAGTGCATAGCTGGCAATGTTGAACGGCACTCCTAATCCCAGGTCGCATGATCGCTGGTACATGGCGCATGATAACTCACCGTTCGAAACATAAAACTGGCAGAACATGTGGCAGGGCGGCAAAGCCATCTCATGTAAAGCTGCAGGATTCCATGCCGTCATCACGATTCGTCGGTTGGTGGGATCAGTCTTCAATTTTTGTATGACATCCTCGAGCTGATCAATCCCCTGCACGGTCGGCCCTGTGCATACGGCATGATCCTGGGACACATACAATTTGTGCATTGAAGGTAGATACCAGGAGCGTATGATGGACCAAAATCAGCGCACGTCCGTACCTGATTGCTGTAGTCGTCATGCATGGTGCCATATTCTGCTCCAAAATGCCGCCACTGGAAGCCATACACGGGCCCGAGGTCCATCTCTTCTCGGTGCTGCAGGCCCCGTGAGTCCAGGAAGGCACGCGATCCATTACCGTCCCAGATGTGAATATTTTTTTCGGACAGCGTTCTCCCATTGGTGCTGCCCGCAATGAACCAAAGCAGTTCTTCTGCTACTCCACGCCAGAACACTCTTTTTGTTGTAAGCAGCGGAAATGAATCACGCAGGCTGAAGCGCATGTTTCTCCCAAACAAAGAATATGTCCCAGTGCCTGTCCGATCATCTTTGGCATCGCCCTCCTCCATCACCTCCCTGATGAGGTCAAGGTATTGGTACTCTTCATGTTGACAAGCCAGTGCTGCCGGTAACGTCGGCGCTTCTCCAGCACTGCAGAAATTTCGATAACATGCAATTAACGACGTCATTTAGCGCAATAAATATGAAGAGAACAGAGAGCTCACTGTGTGTAGCACTTGAAGGTGATGAAGTGCTCGTTACATCTCATTGGCTTGCCCGAGCTCCACAGCTTGAAGTGGTCAGGATAATCTGGGAAGAAAGTGTCACATTTGAAATCCTCCTGGATTTCAGTGATGTGCAAAGCTGAACATGAGGGATTCTGGATTGCCTGTGCATATACCTGCCCTCCCCCAACTACAAAAATGGTGTCGACACAGGCCTGTGCACCAGCGAGGAGTAAGGCAGCTGTGAAGTCAGAGGCAATATGTTCTGGCGAGTCTGGAGTCGGGTGATCCCTGGTGGCTAAAGACCTACGCAGACACGCCGGGCTTCAGGCATGAATGCACTGGCACGAGAACAATTCAGCAGGATGTGCGGCACCTGCTGATGACGATGTTGATTCGATGCTGAAGAGGCCTAAACTTCAACGGGATGCTTTCCCACGTTTTTCTTCCCATGATCACAACGTTCCGGTGTCCCGGAGTGCGCGGCGTCGTGGTCAGGGATTTGAAGTATGCCATGTCTTTAGGCAGTTTCCAAGGCATGTCACCGTGTAGCCCGATACCTTTCGACCGATCATGAGCCACAACGATTTGAAAGCCAGGGAGTGGGCTGGCGCGCGTCTCCACCATTCTGTACAGCGCACGTCGGTTCGCCCAATGCCCCGCGGCCCGACTCAAAGGCCACTGAATTGTGGCGACTATACTGCAAAACGCCAATATTCGCGATGACCGCAAGCCTGCCTGACAGATTAAACGAACGGCATGCCGTTCAGCTGAAGCCTGCGCTGGGAATCTGCCAAGCAACAATGCCAGTCTATCAAGAGTCACCGACGCCCCTCACACCCGGTCGGCTTCAAACAGCACCGTCTCTGCTGAGCTATGCCAGTCCATCGTGCGTTTGAAATTTGAAACGTGCTCGTATACATCGTGCATGCATGCGTATCCTGATCGAGCCTAGTACGTTCCAGCCAGGGCCCCACGACTCGCTGTTGGAGTCAAGGCATGAGGCCTCGCGAGGTCCTCGTGAGGTCTCGTGGCGTTCGGCTAACTAGCGTCGAGATTACGTACGTCTTGTTGCGGTGGACTCGGGATCGCTTGCTGATGTAACTTTCCAAAACATTGATTCTGTTGTCATAAATATCAGTCGAGGTCCAGGACCGCGATGTAGCCCAACAGGCTTCCGTTTGCGTCTAGCAGCCGTGGTACCCTGGCAGAACTCTGTCCTCTCCTCAGTGCTCCAGGTTGCAGGCTTGTCCAAGTCAGAGAAAGCCCATGGATGATATCTACGAACAGACTGCCAGCCTCAGAACTCTTTACGAAGGCTCCAATGTTACCCTGTCTTACGATCGGCCATTGCTGTTGTCGACCGGCGTGGGCACTGCATTGTTCGATGAGAATGGTCGCCGGTTCCTTGACACAGTGAACAACGTTGCTGTCGTAGGACATTGTCATCAGGAGGTATGTGAGATGCCAGAGGTGAAGGCAGTGCCATTTTGGCGACAGCTGATGCATCGTGTTCTAGATTCCTGGAAATACAATATTCGTATATTTCACCGCTGACAAAGCATCTACCTCCAGGTTTTACGTGCTCAGATCGCCCAGATTCAGAAGCTCAATACGAACTCCAGATATTACTGCAGTGTGCATTCTCATTTTCTTCAGGCAGTGGCCCAGACGTGCCCACAGCCCTTGAGAGCATGTTACCTAGTCAACAGTGGCTCCGAGGCGAATGACTTGGCCCTTCAGATCGCAGCAGCGGCTAGACCAGGAGCAAACCACATTGCAGGTGCTCACTCTGGTGGTCTGCAGTTGGTTTTGCCTCACAGCGCACCTGGCATGAGGCAACATATTGAGTGAGCAATCCTCGGTGCAGTCATGGAGGGGGGATACCATGGGCATGTCAGCAGCATGATGCGGCTATCTCCCTACAAGTTCTGGGGTCCTAATGGTACTGGAAAGCCTGATAATGTACACGTGCTTCCACTGCCTGATTCGTACAGGTGAATGCTCTTCCAATGCTCACATCATTAGGGGTGAACCTCAGTTAGCTCCACACACTTTGCATCCCGCGCAATTGAAAAGTAAGTACATATTTTGTGCCATGCAGTGATGCGTGATGTGTCAGTGAAGGTGTGCTGACAGGAAGGACATCTCTGCAGGAATCGTCATCTATGTGGCGCGACTGCTGCAAGGGCTGCCATTCAGCAAGCAGAAGCCGCGTGTGGCCGTATAGCCGCGTTCTTCTGTGAAAGCGAACTCTCTTGCGCAGGTCAAGTCATGCTTCCACAGGGTTTCCTGGCGGATGTGTATCGGGAGATGCGGAATCACGGGTCCGTGTGCATTGCTGATGAAGTACAATGTGGTTTGGGTCGATTAGGGGACACCTTCTGGGGATTTGAAGCGCATGTGCGGATGCTTGTTCAGTCTTGCTCCCTCACTTCACGAGGATGGTGCTGGTCCCAAATTGGCGCAGAGGTGCCGTGAGCAGGACACAACCCTGAGTTAAGAATGACGTACAGGCAGTTGTGCCAGATATTCTCGTTTTCGGGAAGGGCATTGGGAATGGGTATCCTCTGGCAGGTCTGGTCACCTCACATGTGCTTGTGGAAGGCTTTGCAGCTGGGCCTCCGTATTTCAACACATTTGGAGGAAACAATGTTGCTTGTGCATCGGGCCTGGCTGTGTTAAATGTAATTAAGAGAGATCACTTGCAAAACCACAGCAGAGAGGTGGGAGCCTTCCTACTGGAGAAGCTCAGCACGCTACAGCAATTGTACCCAGATGTTATAGGTCACGTGCGGGGTCGTGGATTGTTCATCGGCCTGGAGATAGTACAGAGTGCTCACTCGCAGACTGCGTCACCAGGAAAGGCCCACTGGATAAAAGAGCGCATGAAAGCCCTGCAGGTGTTGCTTCAGCCATGTACTGCTGTATGAAGGAATACATCTGCCTTTTGCCGCTGACGGCATCGCCATGTGCTGCAGGTCCTGATGTCAGCAGATGGAGTGTTTGGGAACGTTCTCAAGATCAAACCTCCACTTGTGTTCACATGCACCAATGCCAACGAGCTGGTGTCCAAATTGCAGCAAACATGCAGTGAGTGCTCTGAGAATAGATCGGCCATTGAGGATTTGAATAAAACATTACTGTCAAAGTTTTTACCTGGGCAACAAGCAGCAGTGAAGTACAGGGAAGACGTGTTGAAATCTACTGAGACCTGACGGACCTGTTCCTATGGCAGAATTCATGGCCCCTCACGATCGTTTGCAAATGCCGTGCAAATGCATCCCCAAAATGCCATCCATAGGGGTTCAGGAAGTGCACGATGAAAATCCAGAATTTTTTTTATCACTTAGCCTACATTGATTTGATCATGGTGTTTGCGTGTATGACGGTTTTTGTTTGGGCTGAGCCAGCCTTCCATTAAACATATTCTTTTTGGTAAAAACCAAATCACTGTTCAGAATGCACCGCAAACACTTACTACAGCCAAAATATGATACAAGGAACAATACAGCGTGCTCAGAACTATTTTGATGTGCACGACGAGTTGTTGGGTCGCTTCGGGGGGTCTCTGGTCCGTGTATGGTCGGCACTCCACCCGCCCCACGCGTTGGCCACGGTGCAACGAGATGGTGAACAGCCCTCACCGGCCTGTGGCCAGGCAGCACAACCATCCTTTCGCATCAAAGTACAGCTGACAAGCAACAGCCAGCACACAACACATCAATGCGTATGTGATCCGTAGCCCAGCAAACATGGATCGCACGCTGATTCTCAGCCCGCATTCGTGCCGCGGCGAGGTGATCGTCAAGCCGAGTGTCGCGTTGAACTTCGAGTGGACTAGTGCTATCTGTGACAGATACAGTTTGCTGGGTATCGAAAAACGAGAAGCGATCTCGTGTAGTCTCCTCCGGAATGCACACACTCCCCTCGAGCAATCCCTGGAATTAACGGAAGCTCTCGAGCACCATGCAAGAAATAAACACACAGAGCAAACTACTTCTGTATCCGATATGATCCGTTCTTCAATTCAGGTTGAGCATAGCATGGCTCAGCCCTCTGTGGCACTAGTGCCTAGTACTTCCAAATACAGATCTTCCAATGCACTCGCAGCTCTAGTGTTGAGCGGGCAGGCCCTATACGAGCAAAGCCTGGTGTGGCCAGTTGACCACGGCAGCGGCTTCGCCGGGCATGACGTGGCCAGTAGTAGTGGCTAGCATTGGCAGATGTGCCCATCGTGGCTCAATGCTCGTTTAGTCTATTTCACAACAATCACTGATTTCAGGTACCCATACACACGCGTAGTCAGTTTACTGCTTGTCCCGTTTGTATTCTGCACTACAACGACTGCAGGCCTGGCTTGTGTCGGCAGGTGCACTCCGACGCAGGCAGTGCAATGGTATGCATGCAGCGCGCATGGACAAAGCTATTCCATCAGATAGGTTTAGACATCACAAAGACACGTATTGTGAAATACCAAAATGCTGTATGATCAAGCATGACATTATGCGTGCTGTGTAGCGACTCCTGCTTCATTGGCAGAGTACCAATGTGAGCCACCCAACACATTGACTTTGTGACACAACACAGCCGAAGTTGCCCCACACCAAAACACACCAAGGCACACTAAAAAGAATTTCTGACATGCAACAGACAACATACACCACTGCCAGAGTAGCGCTCTTGCACCAGCTGCCTGCATACATGTACAACCTGGCATGGGCAATGCTCCGTTGGTAGACTTTTGTGGGTGGACAAACCAAAGGTGCAGCAGTGCGGGACTGGGCAAACACTCACAGGTGTTGCGCTTGGCATCATCATGGATGGTAGACAACACATTTTTGGGCGAACACTGGGGAAGGGACAACATCTGCACGGACGCAGGTAAGACATGCAAACGACTCCAGATGTGCACAGCTAATGACTACAGACCATCAAACAGGAGTTCACGCACAGCGCACCAACGCTCTTCAGCAAGGTACACTGCGCTACATGAATGCATAATCTAACAAATCGAGTGGCACACGAATGATTTCGTGGCGTCGCTAATCTGCACCACCCTGCATGATGGCATCCATTTCTCTTTCACTCAGGGATCGCCTTGGAATGTATGATGCTACCGCTGCAGATTGCTTTTGTACGCGCTGATTATCTGCTGAAGGCTGGGCCTCGGCACTTTGTGAGGTTTCTTGTGAGCTCGATGACCGATTAATGTACTTCTGCTGATCTACTGCAGGCATGGCACTGATGACATGCCCATCGTGCGTCCTGCGTGGCGGGAAACGTATTCTTGCTTTGTGGCCCTTTAAGGATCTGTCTGAAACTTCTGATGCTGCATCTGTCAACGCCTCGTAAGTTGACTGAGCAGGGGTCTGCGGTGCTGTGATTTTGTTTGGTGAGCTGCTGCTGTCGTCTACAAGCGCAATGACCTGTCCAATCTGAACAGTGTCGTCAACTTGCACGAGGAGCGCTTGTATGGTCCCATTTGCAGGAGACCGGACGTCAATTGAAACCTACATCATTGCAACAAGCATGTAAGATGGCGTGTAAGATCAGACGGCATGCAAGATCAAATCCTGCTGCAACTGGGCACATGCATGCCAGTATACGAGGTCAACCACTTTTCAGATCTGAAACAACGCACACCTACACCAAAAAAGGAGCAACACAGCAACTTACAGCCAAGCAGAAGATCTATACAAGTGAATTGTGCACAATTACAAACACGCATCAGCAGTGCAGCTTCTCAGCGCAACGCTGCAACATCGGCAATGCATTGTGTATCAGTATCAGCGACCTTGCCCCCAAGCATGAGACTTTTTGAATGAAATATTGCATACTGTTCAGCCGGGGTAACTGGTTCCAGCACAAGTGCGGCTTCATGTTGAAAGCTATTGAAGTTGTCAATTGAAGCAACCGCACTCCGCGGATACACTCTGAGCTGAGTTTACGGAAGTACAAGGCATGGCATAATCACTAAGTGTCAGTGTCGTTGCTACGTACCAACATGTACAGACCCTGATGCAAAGGGGAGCTTGCAAAGGGGAGCTTGCACATTTTGAAATGGGTCGGGCTCCGGTACCTTATCAGTTTCCAAGGTCAAGATTGGCTCATCTTCGTCGACTGCCTCATCTTGCAATTTGCGAATTTCAGCTACCGTCCCTTCCGTAATGGAATCCCCCATTGATGGAACCACGACATTCTGCGACAAAACAAAAGCGGCCGATTGCAAGCACCGAGAGGTGGATCCACTCACGGTGAATCCATAGCTACACCAACGTCCCAGACAACGTAGCATGTCAATTTATGCCGCCAATGACGCGAACGAGATGCCGCGATGGCTTATATGAGGGTTGTGCCAAAGCCTGAACGCCCAAGCTTTCACAGTTGAACGGGGTGACGAAGAAATGCTGATGCACAGGTATGCCCAGAATCTGCGGGACCAGAAGCATTATAAATTATTGCCTGGGCGGAGGCGGAGATTGTCAAATTTGACCGTGGCTTCAAGGTCGTGCAAATGCAAACCGGCATGAGCAACACGCATGTTTTCAATCCACAGCATTCCGAACGCAGTACGCTGATGACATTCTGCATGCTGAAGTGGCGTGGACTGCACATGACATAAGCGGCGCGGCTCGTGCCTCAAACACAGTCGTGCTTTCATCCGTGACATTGCATCTGACGGCACGACATAGATTTTAGATATCACGTACATATGGCCCGTTTATGCTCAAGAGCCACCTTCGATGTTTGTGTTTGGCGACGATTGGCAGAACATGCTGTTGCTAACACCCCCGTGTTGTGGCCCAATAGATCAGAATAGGACACATCAGTGACGCTATGGCAGAATCGCACTGTAAGCCTTTTCTCATATTCTTCCTACAGCTGCTGCATCATCCGGTGTGCGCTGGTGCAGCTGAAGCGAAGTGGCGGAAGGCGCTGGCAATGAATGACACGCGCCATGTATCGCGTGGATTTCGCTAGCTGAGCTAGGTCGTATGTGTAGGTGAAGCGGCCACCTGCAAAAGAGTCACTCCACAAAATTCTTGCCCGGGCTCAAGTAAGTTCACAATCCACGGTAAAGATGCGGCCTATGTCAGTGATCAGGCTGAACCACTGCATGTGGCAGCACGGAGACCACAGCGAGCCACGGCTATGGCCGCAACCTTGCGAATCCGAGGGCGATTGGGAATTGCCGAACGTGTGGTGCTGCATGATAGAAAGGCATACATGGCGTCTCTGTCGGGTGCTGTCACACTTGCACAAAAGCAAGAACAGCGTCCGCCTACATCGCGGAATCGGAAGGGCAGGCTAATGGAGCATGGCGCCAACGATGATTGCACTGCTGGTGCTGTGGTGACCCCACAAGAAGACATCCCGACTGTGCGTGGAGAGGGTACCGCCAGCCGTGGAACTGGTGTAGTCCAAGCATGCATTGTGCAGCGTCCGCTGCTGGCTGCTGAGAATGTGTCGACTGCTAAGGCAGATTCAGGGCTCAATCATGGCAGTATAAATGTTGCAATAGCAAATCGTCGAAAACAGTGCCAGTCTCGGCAGGCAAACAAAGCCCGAGCTTCATATCAAGCTGGTCAGAACAACGCCGGTGATCTTGTCGGCAAGAACAGCAGTGCGCCAAGGACTTTGACCAAAGCTGCACCAATGCCCGGAGGCAAGTTGATACCTGCCCGAATCAACCAAGCCCGGTACACCACACCGCTGAAACATGCGGCAAGTGTTGTGCTTACTGACGGGTCTGAATGGACTGAAGCAGAGGTTGCACGACTGTTGCACGTGTGCACACACAGGGTGAAACCTGACACAGCAAAGTTCTGGGTCAAGGTAGCCAAACAGATGCCTGGTGAGCTTCCCCACTGTTTGGTTGGCTGAAGCATGATGAGCATGGCTGTGATATGTGTGTGTTTGGTTGGACAATATAGCTGCGATCTCCGCCATGCCAATCAAATGCATTCTATCATCACCATTCTAGATCTTGAGCACAGGCATGAGGTTGCATAAAAAATCTTCTTCTACATCTCCCCTGTCCGTCACCTGGTCCTCAATCTCCCACTGCAAGACTTCATGCATCTGGCTCCGCTAGTTACAGTGATCCTGTGCAGGTAGGACAGTCTGCCAATGTTATGAGAAGTACTATGAGGCACAAAAGACACCACCGCGTCAACAGCGTGCTGCTCCAGACAAGGCGCCCTGCAGAGAACCAGAGTCCCTTTTGATGACAGGCGGTATGTCCCTCACTGCAGCAAAAAAGAAGAAGGTAACTCGAAACCTGCGATGGGAGTTGCAGGCAGCACAGGGAAGCACAACATCAGATTTACAGGTAAACTGATCCTTGTCATCTTGTCATGGAGATATGTCACCCACCTTCAGGGCATGAGGCAAAAGTAGTGTCCAGGAAAAAAGAAAGAGGCAACAACGTGTGGACGCATTTATAGACGCGTACAAACGCAAGCGGCCCAGGACTAGAGACCGTGTCAATGATGACAGCTCATGGGGGCGCACACAAGGCAAGCTTGCACAGGCAAAATCGACGATGTTGGAGCACTGCACGGTGTTTTACTCTGCTACTCTCAGCTGTGCTGGCACGGTCAGTGCCTGTCCTGTCAACTGGTCATATGTAGCGATCAAGTCACAATGCCAGCCCTGCCACTTGTGCATTCCGTCACACCGTGACTTTGTCTACACATGACTGTGGGCTCCTGAAATGGGGAACCTGACTCGTAGTGTGTTGCGGATGATGCAGGTCAGGGATGGAGGCTGTCACACCATTGATACGTCGGCGCAAGCAGTGGCAGCTCTGAAGCAGATGCATGATGTTCATGAAAAGAAACGGCTTCGCGACACACCTGAGCGCGACCAGTACTTTGACGAGTCCAGTGCCAGCGGATCAGAGTAGTGGACAGGGTGTTGGGATGATGTCAACAGCCTGACAAGCATCCTGACGAACATGTGCCGTGATGTCCATGCAGGGGCTATAGCAAGTCTTGAAGAGCAGGTGTTCGGAGCACTGCATGGCATCCGCCCCTCTGTATCCTTTTCACACAGTGTTGTATGAATGCAGTCGTGTCGTCACCGGTACAGCTCTGTGATCCATACACATCAGCAAGGTGCATCACCTCAGCTTGGATCCAAATGCTGGTTACAGTCCGTTTCAATCGCATTTGAGCGCCCCGTTTCAGACAAGCCACTGCCGCCACTCCACATGGATCGTGGTGCCATTACGCCTGGATATCCAGATCTCAGATTTTGGTGTTCATGTGCTCGAAGGCTCGCACCGTTTAGGTGATGACAGACGGCTGTGATGTCAGCGTAGATGCAGCTCTAGGAACTTTTCGTGACAGCAACGCGCACTCGCACAGCATGGTGCGAGTGATGCAGCCTTTACGTATTCCTGGCCACGATTGCAGTGTTGACAAAGTCCTCTGCACTATGTCGTCAACAATAGAGCGAACGGTAGGCAGAGAGGAGCAGAGCAGCCCGCTTCACGCAGCGCAGCATAGCTGCCTTCAGCAGTTGCAAAAGTGGCCTCCAGGGGCGGTGTGGTGTCATCTCGCATCTCTACACACACAACAGTGCAACAGCAAGCCAACATGGACCTGACTTTCACCACCCACATCATCCAACTCCATCAAGGCCTACACTCCATGGCTTCCAAGCTGTGAGAGAATCCTTGTGTGGTTCCTGTGCCTCGGTCGATCTCCTTGACACCAGCTCTGGTGTGTTGGCAACATCTGCCTGTGAAACCAACAGCTTTGGCACCGAAATGCATTGGGAATAGACAGGTGAGACACATTACAGGAGCATGCTCCACCAGGTGGCAGGATACTCAGGCAGGCAAGAGAGGCAATGCACCAAACGCATACACCATGGCCCAAGCCGTCTACGAGCTGAACTAGAAGCTGCAGTCACCCAGAACCGTTGTCACACTCCTCTCACACAACTGTTCTCACACTCAACTCACAAGTGCTGCTCACAGCACGGCTCATGACACACTCAGAACTGCTCCACAGGGACGTCCAGGCCTGGCATAAAAGCTTTCTGTAAATACTTTCCAGTCACACGGGGGATGGCCTTCAACGATTGCGTATACATTTTGGTGTTCCACTCCAGCAATGCCCAAGATAGCCTTTTGTGTGTGTTCATGACATACACCAACTCAGAGACCCGGCCCAACTTGGCCGCAGCTTCCCGAAACTTTTTCATACATGCAATCGCCCTCTGGCCCATCCGTCCATACGACACTACATTGAACACTTGCAATTCGACCTGTGGCGCCTCCACAAACTGCTCCCACGCACGCTTCTGGCCGATTTCTGCAACCTTGGGCGCATGTCCAGCAGTTCCGGCTTCCATGCACAGCACATGCTTACCACCCATGTGCGTGATGGTCAACCATAACATGTTCACCCTCCTCCTGGCCAGCATGCCTGCCCTGTGCAGACCCTCAGCCCCACATTTCAAGAGTGTCCCTCGGAGGTGGTGGTATGCCGGCTCAGAGCTGCTGCTCAAACCAGCCCCGGAAACACAATGACGCAGTACATCACGTAGGTTGTTGTGGCGCATCTGAGTGTTCCTGGTACCTCTGCCTGCGGCCACCGCCACCTCGGCCCGGGTCCACAGTCAGGCGGAGATGCCGCCATGCAGCTGCACCAGCGACTGCGCCGGGCAGGCGGACCACGCCATGACCTGCAAGCGAGGTAGCGGTGGGCGGCGGTGGCGAATGTGTTGTCGCCCAGCCTCGTGAGGTTGCCGGGTAAGGTGAGGAGCCAACAATGCACAGGTTAGATGCGAGACGCGATCCGGTGGTCGGAGCGACGTTCCGCCGTCAGCCTCTCGTGCATCAACAAAAGAAGTTGTTTTGCTTGAGGTCCAAATGCATGCGATCGTCACCAGAGCAACATGGCGGCGCTGGTATCTAATCATGACGCGAGGCCATACTTCGAGGGCGACGTACATGCATGAAGGCATCATTCTGGCCGATGATGTACCGCGGCCAATTCTGGCCAATGTACCGCGGCTAGCGAAGTACGCAGCTGTTGCGACATGTCGTTCTTGTTTGAGATACCGGGCATCCTGCGGATCCCGGATCCCTGGACACCGGATCACAACGGAGCAAAACCACGGCCGACTAAAGCAGATTCATTCTGTACAGTCGATGGATTTAACATCAGCAATTTGATATCATCTGCACTACGTAGAATGTGGTAACATAGATTGTCAGACCTTCGAACTCGAGCCGCAATGACATTCTCGTCCGGTGCCATACGACTGTACATGTATGTGAATGGTGAATTTCGGAATCTAAACTCATACGGCTGTATAGTTCTCTGAGCACGCAGCGCTTTGACGCTGGACGATGCCAACAAGCGGATCTAGATCTAGACGCATCGACGGCGCTCGGTTGCGACAGCGCTTGGCCATGTCAGCGCATGATCAGCCGCGCTCAGTATGGTAGCAAATCATGGTGTATGAGGATTTTTTTTGACCGTGACGTAGTTTCTGTACGCGACCTGGCCCCTGTCTGCTTTGCTGCCCTGCGACAACTGTCCTTGATGTGGCCATCAGGCTGAACATCGGCCAAGGATTCGCTACACTGTCATAAGGCATCAGTATCAACGGACATATTTCCGATGCTGCCGTCGGAGCGTGCCACGAGTGGCTGCGGCTGAGACGCTGATCAGGTCCACTCGTTCTTCCAGGTAGACTTGTCTCAGCCTCGCTCCCTGTTGCAGCGCCAAATGCTCTCCGCTACATATGTCATATGATATAGCAAAAACATCGAATGGTGTGTCGTACAGAGCTGTTAAGGCACTGTCTAATACAGCCATCGCTCGGGGCAATGCTGTTTTTGTGGCATGTTTCGATGACTGGAGTCCGTGATGTACGAGATGCCGCTGGCATCGATGACATCTTCATCTGTTCAATTAAAGTTTGGTCAGGCGCTGAAAGCATCGTGTCAGGGACGTGCGTTGTGTGCGTGGGTGCGTCAAGCACACAGCGTGCCTGTATCGGCTCTTGACATGATTCACGCTCACAGGCACATGCCATGGATGCAGCATCCGGAATACTGTGCATGTTTACTTGCATCACGGACAGTGACCGGCACAACACCGTTAGGATGCACTTGCTAAGCAAGTGCTGCCGTGTTCAGTGACTCAAGATTGTTTGCATCATGAAGCTTTGCCGGTGATCAACACGATTCACAATGGCATGGTGAATGAATAGCCGTCATGACGCTCATCAACAGCTGATACAGTATTTGGGACGACTGTTGCACTGATGATGATTGCATGTGTGGCGAATGCGCAGCCTGGTGCAGAATGATGAAGACCTTTGAACGCAGACACGTCGAATTACCGCGTTCCACCGTCCTTGATGTACGAAAACTCGATTGAATGAATACATTGTGTACACATTAGACGCGGCTATCGCTTTCATATCCGTGTAACACATCAGACGCGGCAGTATTCATTCGCGATCGGGACCTTGAGCAACAGCGCTGCCATGACCTACGCCATCGACGATAGGACGAGTGTGGCCGGTACGATAGGACACCTTCTCGGCACCTCCTACACTGATAGCTAAAATGTTTGAATTTGTGTTTGACGCACGCAGGTACGTACTTCCCAAATCTTGTGGCCGGACCTACTCCATGAGCGACGAGATACGTTAGGCATGCTCCACAACGTGGCAAAACACACTCGACAAGCTGACCCCTTCGCGCGGCGGTCTCTTTCGGCGGACTCATGCCGTGTCGCGAAAGGTCTCTGGTTTGATCGTGCATGCGCAACTGGCGGTCGCACCTATCGGCGACTTGCACTTTTGACCGCGCTCGGGGCCTCTCGACCTCGCGTGCGGCCGTCGGGACGTCCCGAGTCGCCGTCCGACGCTGGCCAGTGGGCAGTGGCTACCGGGGATCGCGTCGGTCCCCCCTAGCCACAACGGGATCCCGCACCCCGTCGCGAGTGACCTTATCGGCGCGCACGACGTGGATCATATGACCTTATAGGGACCTTATCGGCAGCTTGCACTTTTGACCGCGCGCGGTTTGATGCGCGACACGAACGTAGCGGATCTCCCGTCTACGACCATCTCGTCCATGACGGTCCATCGCAAGCCGTGGTCGGCCGTGGATGCCGCCGGGCACCGAGGTATCGCCGTGGCCTTTAATTCGCGACACGGACATAGCAAAAGCAACGCACCGGCCGATGGATTTTTCCAGCACACCGCACGTTCACGGGCGCGGAGCATCGGGGACCGAGGCGGGCCGTGGACGCCGTGTCGACCCTATTTGACGCACACGTGTGGCTCTCGATGTGTGGATCGCACACGTGTGGCTCTCGATGTGTGGATCGCGTGGATCCGCGGATCGGGTGGACGTGGATGGAAATGGGGATCCGCTTCAGATGTGGATCCGCGGATCGGAACGCCGCCGACAATCCGGGCACCGAGCCATCGCCATGACTGTTATTTGCTGCTATCAAGTTGTAACGCATGCACGTTCTCGACGCCTCTATCCGCGTTTTCCGATTCGTGCAGAGTGTCGGCGGAGCGCAGTAGAGCGTACAGCGTAGCAGAGCAGGATGGACGGGCAAGGCATCACACGTGCACGAGATGCCCATATCCTGCCCATCACACCTGCATTTAGCATTCACGTCGATGCCGCCAACCCGCTGCTGGAGCAGTCCTTGAGATGGAAGGCCGTGTGGACAAAGACAAGGTGTGAACACAACACGCCGGTGTGATACACTCTGCAACACCGCATCGGGCACGGATCCTGCTTCACTGGCAGGCACGGCGAACCACAATGCCAACCGCGATGAGCAATGCACGTGCAAGTATGCAATCGGTCCACTTTCGGGCATGGCGAGGTAGCAGGCGGTGTCCACACCGCGCGACACCCGCGGCACCAGTGCATGAACCCCGCGCCGGGCAAGGGCGGCCTAGATCAATAGGCAAGCGTGGTGTTGCCCCATCTTGCAGGGGCTCCGGCCGCCGTGTCGCGGACCGGCGGCGCGACCTGCCGAAGGTCAAGCGGCTGTGGCGGGCCGAGGAGGTGAGGAATGCGGCCACGGGCACCGCCCCCGGGACAAGGCGCAACCCGGCCCGAGCGCTACGCGCTCGATGCGCGCGGTGGCCAGCCCTTGTCGTAATTCAGTGGACCGTAGCCCTAAGGCACTGTGGGATCTTAGCACGCCGTAGCTGTGCGCAGGTGGTCGCGCTGTCACATACCTGGCTGGTGTACAGGTCTCCGCTGTGACAGTGCGCTCTCAGTCTTTGGAATATAGCATGTGAGACTTAGCAGAGAAGAGTGATTACACTTTGATTAGTAGAGCCTATATAAGCGTTCAACCAAACGTCTCATACGGATACGATCAGAATCATTGTCTGCGGTGTCGTGATCCAGCCATGCACAGGACTACAGTCACCATGCATGGAGTGGATGCACGGTGCTGATCCGGAGTGGCTATGGGACGCCATGCACCGATGGCTTACCATACGCACGAGCAATGCATGCTAGATTGCGTGCCAGCAGACAATGATTCTGATCGTATCCGTATGAGTCGTTTAGAGAACGCTTATATAGGCTCTGTCGATCGTAGTGTAATCACTCTTCTCTGCTCAGTCTCACGTGCTATATTCCAAAGACTGAGAGCGCACTGTCACAGCGGAGGCCTGTACACCAGCCAGGTATGTGACAGCGCGACCCCCTGCGCACAGCTACACAGTGCTCAGATCCCACAGTGCCTTTAGGGCTGCGGTCCACTGAATTACGACATCAATGTCTACGGCATGCAATCTTGCATGCATTGCTCGTGCATATGGTCAGCCATCGGTGCATGGCTGCCCCATAGCCACTCCGGATCAGCACCGTGATTCCCCGCATACATGGTCACCGTAGTCCTGTGTATGCCACCATGCATGGTCACCGTAGTCCTGTGCATGGCTGGATCACGACACTCCCCCTAGACTAAGCTTGTACTACCGCAAGCTGCAGTCTATCTCTGAATTTTGCTAGTGCTGGTCCTGCCAACACCTTAGTGAACATATCAGCTAGCATGTCTACCGTGCTAACCCAGCTGATAGTCAACTCGTCGAGTTCTACGAACTCTCGGACCCTCAGGTCCCTGACCCTGATGTGCTTAGAGCGGTCACTAGAGATGGGGTTCACTGCTAGCAAGTTGGCACTCTTGTTGTCACCCCACAGCGTTGGCTTCACAGCCGACAAACCAAGATCAGTGCACAACTGCTTAGCCCACATCACCTCATTGGCTGCTGAACTCATAGCAATGAGCTCTGCCTCAGTTGTATCACCAGCCACAATAGTCTGCCTCTTCGAACGCCAGAACACACAGTTCCCATGCATCCGGACTACTACTCCTGACACGCTCTTCAAGCAAGCACCATTGGCGAAGTCAGCATCCGTAAATGCTTCCAACACCTCACATCCCCCATTGGAGCCACTAAAGGTCAAGCCAAAGTTTATGGTCCCTCGCAGGTATCTCAGTACGTGAAGGACACCATTCCAATGACATTTAGCAATCCCAGCCATATGCCTGGCCAAGACATTAGCCGGAAACGCAATGTCTGGACGCGACACAACTGCCACATACTGGATGCTTCCTACGGCTTGCATAAACCTCTTATGCTCTGTGCCTGTAGCCTTCGCCTGGCTAGGATCTTCCTTCAGACTAAACATTTTCTGCTTTGGTACCAACGGAGTTGGCGCCCGTCTGCACTCACTCATGCCAAATCTCTCTAGCATGTCCCTGATGCTCTTTCTGTGTGTGATGGTGATAGTGCGAGCAATTCGATCACGTATGACCTCCATGCCCAACACATATCCCAGCTCCCCCAGGTCACGACCCTCAAATGCCTCAAGGATCTTTCTGATGGCATCATCCATCTGCTCTCTGTGGCCGAAAATCAGCAGATCATCGACCCACAGAAAAATAAGACAACGTCCTACTTTGCAAATGAACAGTGCAGGGTCACTGGCTGATCTCACAAAACCCATATTCAACAAGAGTTCTGCAAGCGCTTTGTGCCACTCCCTGGCAGCTTGCTTCAGACCATACAACGCCTTTCTCAGACGCCACACCATACCAGACCCATCGTCCAGCACCGGAGGTTGTGCCACATACACTTCCTCCTCCAGAACACCATTCAGGAAAGCACATTTAATGTCTATATGCCTCGTCTCTAGATCCTCTACTGCACAGACTGACAACAGAGCCCTGAAGGTAGCATAACTGCCCACAGGTGCCCATGTCTCAAAGAAATCTACGCCCTCCACTTGCGTAAATCCCCTGGCTACGTATCTGGCCTTGAAACGCTCAATTTCACCCTGTGCTCCTCGCTTGATCTTAAGCACCCACTTGCCTGTCACAGGCTTCACTCCTGTTGGGCACTCAACCAGCTCAAACACATCATGTTCTCTTAAGGAGGTCAGCTCATCGAGCATTGCCGTGATCCACTTCTCACGATGAGCACCACGCATGGCCTGCTGCACCGTTGGATCATCTACTACGGCCTCGACCCTCTTCCTCACGGTAGCTGCACGCCTGGACTCACAAAGGCTAGCAGTAGGGCCACCGTTTGGAGTCACCTTCTGTCCCGTCGTCTTTTCTGCATCAGGAGGCACACTGTCCGCTGCAGCTGACACTCCATCAGACAAGTCACCGACGTCATTCTCATCATCATTCATTACTGTGGGGCTCGCAGCATCACTCACATGCTCACGTGCTTCCTCCGGGGAAATGCGCTCAACAGCAGCATCACTCACAATTGCTCCCACAGCATGGACAGCAGGTCTTAAGATTTTGCGAATCAAGTGAAAAGGCTTTGGAACCCATCGAACCCTCACCTCATGTGGCGGATCCAGACGTTCTCCGCTGCCCCTCGCGGCACTTGGTGCTGACTCTCCCCCTGAGCCATCACCTCCTGTCGCTATTCCGCAAGGCACATGCCGTAGCTCGCCTTGCCCCTGGCCCTCAGACCCAGATATATGCCTCGGCTCATCATATCTGTCACGGTCATCACGCCCTGACACCGTGGACCCGCGGTGACTTCGGCCGCCGCCGTGACCGTCAGCTCGCACAGGTGGGGGTGGCTCACTCAGCTCCTTGCCCATCGACCGTTGGACTGGCTCCGCTGAACGCGAGCGGGATCTAGACTCAGACTCAGAGTCATCCTCACCTCCATCACTAGACTCAGTATCACTCACTTCCTCATCAGTTGGAAGCGGATGGATATCACAGTCCCCTATGTGCAGCACAGCCCGATCCCTCGTAGGGATCGTCTCTGCAGGCCTAAACTCGTGGTGTAAAGGCTCAGACGGCTGGTTTGCTGCATCATAGTCCCAGTGTGCCACTGCCGCAGCATTGTCAGCCGCTGCATGATCGCAGCGCGCTGCAAACACTGCCTCACTGATCTCTGGTGTGTGCCAGCGCTCATGTCGCGCCAGCAGCTCTGCACCCAACACTCTAGGAGAAAACTCGGGCTCACCCTCAGGTAGCTCGTCTGTCGGTTTGAAACGCCTGTGCAGCGTTCTTCCTGGTTCCCAGTGTTGATGGCCCAGACCCGGATGCTCCCCCTCAGCCCAATCCACATTTCTGCCCCTCTCTGGCATCATGTGTTCACGACTGGCTGGTGGACGCACTGCCCGCACACTAGTGCTCTTCACCCACTTCATGTTGGGCAAGAACTCAGCTTCCGGCACTACACTGGTGTACTGATCGGGTAGGATCTCAAACTCACCCTGCTCATAGTTCTCTAGCACAACTGGGTCCGCCGTAGCCTCCCCAGCCATGTGAAATCGCTGCGCGAAATTCTTCACTAGAGCAGGTGGAGCAGCCGTGTGCCTGTACATCCGCACTGCTCCCCCATTCCCACGTTTCACGTAAACCCTGTCCATGTGAGGACCTCCACCCGGTCCCATATAGGCACCGAGGATTCCTCGCGCTTCCAGGTGCCTGAAGTGTTCCCTCCTTGGATACACATACATTGGACACCCGAAAGGCTTCACCTGTGCCACCACGAGACGGAAGTCATCTTCTTTGACCTTCCTAAACCACAACAAGTATGGCACAATCTCTCTGACATTCACATTTCTCATATGCTGTGCCACAAATGCCAATTCTCTCCTGGCAACCAGCGTCTCACACAGCTCATTCAGACTCAGCGCATGCGCTGCAGCCTTCCTGACTCTCAGCTGCTTAGCCCGCTGCTGCACGTTCGTGGACCATGGCTCAGAGCTGGTGGCAACAAACCTATCCTCCAGCTTCTGCTTTGCCTCCTTCCGCCTCACACCCTCCAGTGCTGTGCTCGGCGTCAGGTTGTGTGCATGGTTCACGCACATGTATGCCTCCGGCCACAGGAATGCAGGCACTGCTGCCTGCAGCAGGCTCGCCCGCACTGACGTGTTCAGCACACCGATCTTTCGTTCTACCAACCCATTTGACTCATGTTGGGCGGTGTCAGTGAACGTGTGTACTATCCCTCGCCACTCAAGGTACTGAGCCAGCTGACTCGAGCTGAACTCACCTCCTTGGTCCGTGTGCAGCCTACGCACCCCTACCTCCTTGTCATAGACAATCTGAGTGCGGATGCGTTCTATCAGAAGACATATCATCTCCGCAGCACCGCTTTTCGACTTCAGCGGGATCACATGTGAGTACCTGCTGTACTCATCCACTACTACCAGGATGTAGTTCATTCCTCCTATGCCTACTGGCTTAATCTGTCCAGCCAGATCCGCATGCAACACTTCTCCAGCATACGAGGCATTCTCTGTCACTTTGCCCCCATGCTGTGCTCTGTCACCACTTCTCTGTTCCGCCACGTGGCAACCATGACACTCAAGCGCTACTCCCGTAGGTTTAGGCAACTTGAGGTCATACAGGTCTGGATTCTCAGTCATCAGTTTGAGAATCCGGTTGCCCGCATGATGAAACGAGAGGTGCACCAGAAATGCTGGGTCAAGTTGGTAAGAAGATCTCTGACCAATAGGTACACCATCTACCGCAGCGATTCTCGCCTGCTCACCAACCCATTTCCTATTTCTGTGGAAAAGGTTATTGGCACTGGTCCAGTCTATCCCTGAATCTACAGGGCGCAGTTCCCATATTGGTCTGCCCGTCCCGCAATACCAGCTCAATGTGGGGTTATCATCACTATCAACTCCCTGCTCACAGTTGCCCACAAATGTTTGTGCTTGGTCATAAAAACCCGGCATCTCTACTGTGTTTGCCTTGCCTGTGTGCAAGTACACGTTCGACCGCTTCAGCACAGTTGATAGGATATTGATCGGGCTGGCTGGCACCCAGTAAACATGATCTAGCTCAATGTCTACAGGTACCAGCTCACCCTGTACTGTCACGTACTTCCCCACATTCGCCCTGATAGTGCCCATGCCATATATCTTAAGCCTGCCCTGGTCTAAGGGCTGGCACTCTGTGATATCTGGTGGCTTGATCTCGCTGAACATGCTACAGTCAAAGCAGATGTTCAGGTCAGACCCGCTATCCACCAGAAAAGTGTATGGCATGTTGGGCGACGGCCCATCAGCACACTCAGCTCGCAATTCCGCTAGGTCTACCACAGCCACCTGAGGGCCCCCGCGGCCACTGCCACGGCCTCGCCCTGCAGCTGCCTGTTTCTGTAGGAACTGCTTGACCTCTGCGGAGAGCAAAGGGCAATCTTTCTGCAGATGGCCAGGCTTCTCACAGTTGAAGCACTTGCGCTTATCTGCTCCCCCTGCTCCCACTGCGGCAACCTCTGGAAGTGTACCATGGCGACCACCGTGGCGTCCACCACGATACCCTCGCCCCCCAAATCTTTGCTGACCACCGCGATCATCCCGTGGGAACCGCGATGGGGCAGACTGGCTGCTATTCTGAGCATGCGTCAGCAGCGTGGACACTATCTGCTGCACTGGCAGTTGCTGCAGCATCGGCTGCAGCAGTGCATACTCTCTGTCCACTGCCAGTAGCCTAGAGCGGTATAGCTGATCAGGCACAGCTTCTCCCAGACCCCTCATCTGGTTCACTATACCAACTACCTCGTTGACATGTTTCTCAAGTGGCTTTCCCGCCTGCCTGGCACCACTGAGTTGCTGGTATAGCTTCTGTATTTCTACCTCGACAGAAGGCATGTACTTGGCATGCAGCAGTGCCCACATCTCATGGACAAAACTGCAGTCTGACACGAAATCCCTATCCTCCTTTGGTAATGTCACGAATAGCCAATGCTTGACTGACTCATGAGCCTGGCTATTCTGTGCCAGTGGATCATGTACTAGCAGGCTACTTTCCCCCACCATGTTTGCCCAACTCTCTACCTCTTTCTTGAACACTCGAAAGTGATCATGTCTGTGGTTCCATACCGGAAACTTGTGCTTTTCTACTAGCGACTTTCCCGGCATAGACTTAGGCATCACGAGCGACAGTGCGCTCGCGAGAGTTGCAACATCGATCGATCTGGCTGTTGCTGCCGCCCCGGATGACATCGCAGCCTGCGAAGGCTGCGGTATCGGAGGTGGTATCTGCTGCGCTGCCCATGCTGTCTGGGCAACGTGTGGCACTTCCTGCGCTCCGTGCACCACTGCCTGAGCACCCGCATTCCCCGTAGGATCAGCGTTGCCCGGCATGGCGGCCTGCAGAGGGTTAACACTGAGATACCCGTAGGTCCCAGCGTCTTGTCCTTCCCCGTGGGGCATGGACTGACCCTCCGCGGCCTGCTCGCGGCGCACTGTAGAGCGAGTGCGATGATGCGGAAGGTTAACTGCTCCCTCCACACCGTCAGAACCGATAGACCCTTGGCGAGATGCCATTGAATCGTCTCGGAGTGGTGGTGTCCTGCAACATGACCACCATATGTCGCAGGAAACGCAGACCCGTAGGCCTCTTTGCGAGACCAGCACACAAGCATAATGCAGCTCCGCCGTAGCATTCTGCATTAGCTTTTCTAGTCTCTCTACGGTCGGCTATACACTAGAGCGGTGTAGCACACTCATCGGAGTGTGCAGCCGTAACCGCAGGTTCCCCCTGGACGCTACCGCATGCTAATAGACATCACAAGAATACCCACAATCATCACCGATACCATGTTGTAATTCAGTGGACCGCGGCCTAAGGCCTGTGGGATCCTGAGCATGTCGTCATGCGCAGGGGTTGGTGCTGTCACATACCTTGCTGTCTTAGGTATCTGTCCGTGACAGCGCCTGTACCTTCAGTTGGAGGATGAATGCACGTGAGTCTTAGGACAGTAGAAGAGAGAGTGATTACACTACGATCTGTAGAGCCTATATAAGCGTTCAATCAACGTCTCATACGGATACGATCAGAATCAATGTCTGCGGCACGCAATCTTGCATGCATTGCTCGTGCATATGGTCAGCCATCGGTGCATGGCTGCCCCATAGCCACTCCGGATCAGCACCGTGATTCCCCGCATACATGGTCACCGTAGTCCTGTGTATGCCACCATGCATGGTCACTGTAGTCCTGTGCATGGCTGGATCACGACATGGCTCATAGGAGATGGCATTGTCCTTCATCCACCGCTTGAAGTCATGCGACATGAAAACCGAGTCTTTGTCTGATCTGAGCTGTTGTACTTTGTACTTGAACTTCGCGTAGCGAGCTTCAAGCATGCGAACTGTGTCTTTGATGAAGTCTGGCGCGTCACTCTTCGCATGGATAGCACCGACAATTTTGTAACCCGTAAAGTCATCAACGATGGCCACAAAGTTTCTGAGACCCGATTTCGAGAGCGGCATGCCGGTTGCAATGTCAACATGAAGCTGTCGTGATCCAGCCATGCACAGGACTACGGTCACCATGCATGGAGTGGACGCACGGTGCTGATCCGGAGTGACTATGGGACGCCATGCACCGATGGCTTACCATATGCACGAGCAATGCATGCTAGATTGCGTGCCGCAGACAATGATTCTGATCGTATCCGTATGAGACGTTTGGTTGAACGCTTATATAGGCTCTACTGATCAAAGTGTAATCACTCTTCTCTGCTAAGTCTCACGTGCTATAATCCAAGACTGAGAGCGCACTGTCACAGCGGAGGCCTGTACACCAGCCAGGTATGTGACAGCGCGACCCCCTGCGCACAGCTACGCAGTGCTCAGATCCCACAGTGCCTTAAGGCTGCGGTCCACTGAATTACGACATGGTATCGGTGATGATTGTGGGTATTCTAGCAATGTTTGTATGCTTGCGATAGAGTCCAGGGGTCTACGGCTACGGCTGAGCGTCCCGATGAGCGATTCACACCGCTCTAGCGTTTAGCTGTAGAGTCCGTAGAGAGACTAGAGTACGCAGATGCATAACGCTACGGCTGGACTGCATTCTGTTGGTGTACTGGTCTCGGAGAGAGGCCTACGGGTCTACGTGTCCCGCGACATACGATGGTCGTGTTGCGGGATGCCACCACGCCGAGAAGTTCCAATGGAATCTCGCAAAGGATCTATCGGCTCTGACGGTGAGGATGGAGAAGAAGTTCGTCCTCACCACCACACGCGCTCCACAGCGCGCCGCGAGCAGGCCGCGGAGGAGCAGTTCGTGACCTACGGGGAAGAACAGCGTGTTGGGACCTACGGGTATCCCAATGCAGGTCCTTTGCAGGCTGCATTGCCGGGTAACGCTGAACCTACGGGGGAAGCAGGAGCTCAGGCCGCGACGCACGGGGCGTAGCACGCATTTGCACAGCGGGCTGCACAGCGGGCAGCACGCTAGGCTGCACGCTGGGCTGCACATTGGGATGCACACTGGACTACTCAGTGGGCATAGTGAAGCCAAAGGAGGATAGCGACTTCGTGGCAGACTGTAGTTTCGTCCATGAGGTCTGGTCGTTGCTACATGCTAAGTATATGCCATCAGTGGAAGTAGAAATACAGAAGCTGTATCACCAGCTCAGCAGTACCCAGCAGGCTGGTAAGCCACTGGAGAAGCATGTGAATGAGGTGGTGGGCATAGTGAATCAGATGAGAGGACTGGGTGAGACTGTGTCTGATCAGTTGTACAGATCACGGTTGCTGGCAGTAGACAGAGAGTACAGCCTGTTGCAGCCCATGCTGCAGGCCATGCCAGTGCAGCAGATAGTGTCTACGCTGTTGACACATGCCCAGACAAACAGCAAGCAGGGTCCATCGCGATTCCCACGGGACGATCGCGGTGGACAACAGCGCCATGGGGGACGTGGGTACCGAGGTGGACGCTACGGTGGTCGCCAAGGTTCACCCCCACAGGTAGCAGCAGTGGGAGCAGGGGCAGCAGGGGGAGCAGAAAAGAGAAAATGCTTCAACTGTGATAAGCCTGGACATGTGCAAAAGGATTGTCCATTGCTCTCCGCAGAGGTCAAACAATTCCTGCAGAAGCAAGCAGCTGCAGGGCGAGGCCGTGGCAGAGGCCGCGGTGGCCCTCAGGTAGCTGTAGTTGACCTGGATAAGCTGCGAGCTGACTGTGCTGATGCGCCGTCTCCAAACATGCCGTACACTTTCCTAATAGATAGTGGCTCAGACATAAACATATGCTTTGACTATGATATGTTTTGCGAGATCAAGCCACCAGATATGCCGCAGTGTCAGCCTCTTGACCAGGGCAGGCTAGACATGTATGGTGTGGGCACGATCAGAGCTAATCTGGGAGAGTATGTGAGTGCGCAGGGCACTATCACACCAGTAGACATAGAGTTGACAAACGTTTACTGGGTGCCGAACCAGTCCCATCAACATCCTTTCAACAAAGGAGTTGAAAAAGTCTGAGATATACTTGCATACGGGCAAGCATGCAAACCGGGTAGTGATGCCTGGGTTTCATGACCAGAGCTATGGGTTCCACAGGAACTGTGAGCAGGGTGAGGATGAGGATGGAAAACCTACTCTGACATGGTTCTGTGGGAAGGGCAGGCCGATATGGCAAATGCGGCCGGTAGATAGAGGAGCAACCTGGACGAGTGCGAATAACTTGTTCCATAGGAACGGGAAATGGGTGCGAGAGCAGCAGCAAGTTGCTGCAAAGACCGGTGTACCGAATGAACAAGGATATTCCTTCCAGGTTGACCCATCATTCCTAGAGCATATCGCTTTTCATCATGCCGGCAATCGGGTACTCCAGTTGATGAGAGACAACCCACAACTGTATGACCTGAAGATGCTGAAACCTACGGGGGTAGCGCTTCAGTGTCATGGTTGCCACGTGGCTGAACAGAGAAGTGGCGATAGAGCACAGCACGGGGGCAAGGTGACGGAGAATGCCACCTATGCTGGAGAAGTGTTGCATGCTGATCTAGCAGGGCAGATCAAGCGAGTAGGAATCGGGGGTATGAACTACATCCTGGTAGTGGTGGATGAGTACTCCCGGTATTCCCATGTCATTCCGTTGAAGTCCAAGAGTGGGGCTGCGGAAATGATATGCCTGCTGATTGAGCGAATCCGCACTCAGATCGTGTATGATAGAGAGGTTGGGGTGCGGTGGCTGCACACTGACCAGGGTGGTCAGTTCAGCTCTAACCAGCTGGCTCAGTACCTCGCGTGGCGTGGCATTGAGCACACGTACACTGCCACGTGCCAGCATGAGTCCAATGGAATGGTGGAGAGAAAGATCGGTGTGCTGAACAGGAGTGTGAGGGCAAGCCTGCTACAAGCGGCTGTGCCTGCATTTCTGTGGCCAGAGGCGTATATGTGTGTGAACCATGCACATAACCTGACGCCTAGCACAGCTCTAGAGGGTGTTAGGCGGAAGGAGGCCAAGCAGAAACTGGAGGAGAGACATGTGCAGACCAGTCGTGACCCGTGGTCAACGAATGAGGCTGTGAGAGCTGCACAGTTGCAGACGAGGAGGGCTCAGGCTCAGCAGATGAGTCTGCAGGCTCTGGCTGATGAGGGTATGGCCAGGGGCGATGGGAAGTTTGTCGCCCAGTGTGTGAAGAATGTTGATGTCAGACAGATTGTGCCATATCTGTTATAGTTCAGGAATGTGAGTGAGGACACGTTCCATCTGGTGGTGGCCCAGGTGAAGCCTTTCGGGTGTCCGATGTATGTATATGCCCGGAGAGAGGACTTCAGACACCTGGATGAGAGAGGATTGCTCGGTTTCTATATGGGACCGGGTGCTGGTCCTCACATGGATAGAGCTTACGTGAAGCGAGGGAATGGGGGAGCAGTGCGTATGTATAGGCATACGGCTTCTCCACCAGCTCTGCTGAGAGAGTTCGCGAAACGTTTCCACATGTCGGAGCAAGCTACGGTGGATCCGGTCATGTTGGAGAACTACGAGCTGGGAGAATTCGAGATCATGCCCGATGAGCATACTCGTGTAGTACCTGACGTTGGTTTTGTTGTAATCCATTGGACCGCGGCCTAAGGCCTGTGGGATCCTGAGCATGCCGTAGCTATGCGCAGGGGTAGGGTACTGTCACATACCTTGCTGTCTAGGTATCTGCCGGTGACAGCACTGTATCTTCGTTGGAGGCGACGACACGTGAGACTTCGGACAGTAGAGAAAGAGTGATTACACTACGATCGACAGAGCCTATATAAGCGTTCTCTAAACGACTCATACGGATACGATCAGAATCAATGTCTGCTGGCACGCAATCTGCATGCATTGCTCGTGCATATGGTCAGCCATCGGTGCATGGCTGCCCCATAGCCACTCCGGATCAGCACCGTGTATCCTGGCACACATGGTCACCGTAGTCCTGTGTATGCCACCATGCATGGTCACCGTAGTCCTGTGCATGGCTGGATCACGACAGGTTTCTTGCCCAACATGCAGAAATGGTTGAGATCAACTAGTGTTAGGGCAGTGCGACCACCAGCCAGTCGAGATCACATGATGCCAGAGAGGGGCAGAAATGTTGATTGGGCTGAGGGGGAGCATCCAGCGCTGGGGCACACACACTGGGAACCAGGCAGGCAGTTGCATCGGCGCTATGTGCCGGATGATGAGTTGCCTGAGGGTGAGCCGCCGTTTTTCACCGCGTGTTTTAGGCTCTGAGCTGATAGCCAGGCATGAGCGGTGGCACACGCCTGAGATCAGTGAGGCAGTGGTGACAGCGCGTTGCGCTTACACGGCCGAAGACTGTGTGAACAGGGTACCACACTGAGAGTATGATGCGGTTCAGCAACCATCCGGTCCGCACAATGCTGAGATGCGACCGAGAGATGTGATCCCTACGCGGGATAGAGCAGTGCTGGATTTGAGTGGCTTCCGCATTGAGCCACAGGGTAGTGAGAATGATGAGTCTGAGGGGGAGGAACAGCCAGCGGCTGCCAGTGACTCGGCTGAGTCGTTCTCAGGGGCATCTGAGCCCTCGGAATCTCGGTCTCGATCGCGCTCGCGTTCACCGCAGCGAGTCCAACGGTCGATGGGCAAGGCGCCGAGTGAGCCACCCCCACCTGCGAAATCTGATAGCCACGGGAAGTACAACCGAAGGCAAGGGTTAGCGGTGTCAGGACGTGCAGTACGCTGGGAGCATGATGAGCCACGGCATATGCCACAGCGTGTTGATAGTCAGAAGCAAGGCAAGCTACGGCATGTGCCTAGTGGAGGAGAGGCAGGCAGAGCTGGCTCAGGGGGAGAGTTAGCACCAAGTGCCGCAGGAGGCAGCGGAGAACATCTGGATCCACCACAAGAGGTGAGGGTTCGATGGGTTCCAAAACCTTTCAAATTGATTCGCAAAACCTTAAGACCTGCTGTCCATGCTGTGGGAGTGAATGAAAGTGAGAATGCTGCTGTTGAGCGCATTTCCCCGGATGATGCACGTGAGCATGATGATGCTGGGAGCTCCACAGTAGTCCATATGGAGAGTGACGTCGGTGACTGGGCGGATGGAGTGTTTGCTACAGCTGACAGTGTGACTCCTGATGCAGAAAAGACGACGGGGCAGGAGGTGATTCCGAGCGGTGGCAAGACTGCTAGCCGTAGTGAGTCCCGGCGTGCAGCTGCTGCGAGGAAGAAGGTCAAAGCTGTGCTGGACGATCCAACGGTGCAGCAAGCCATGAGAGGCTGCCATCGTGAGCAGTGGATCATAGCAATGCTTGATGAGTTGACCTCCTTAAGGGAACATGATGTGTTCGAGTTAGTCAGGTGCCCAGCAGGAGTGAAGCCTGTGACAGGCAAGTGGGTGCTTAAGATTAAGCGAGGAGCACAAGGTGAGATTGAGCGATTCAAGGCTAGATATGTAGCCAGGGGATTTACGCAAGTAGAGGGCGTAGATTTCTTTGAGACATGGGCGCCTGTGGGTAGCTATGCTACCTTCAGGGCTCTGTTGTCTGTCTGTGCTGTAGAGGATCTGGAGACGAGACACATAGACATTAAATGTGCTTTCCTGAATGGTGTTCTGGAAGAGGAAGTGTATGTGGCACAACCTCCTGTACTGGATGATGGGTCTGGTATGGTGTGGCGCCTGAAAAAGGCGTTGTATGGTCTGAAGCAAGCTGCCAGGGAGTGGCATAAGGCGCTTGCAGAGCTCTTGTTGAGAATGGGCTTGGTGAGATCAGCCAGTGACCCCGCACTGTTTATTTGCAAAGTAGGACGATGTCTTATTTTCCTATGGGTCGATGATCTGTTGATCTTCGGTCGTAAGGAGCAGATGGATGATGCCATCAGCAGGATCCTTGAGGCATTTGAGGGTCGTGACCTGGGGGAGCTGGGATATGTGCTGGGTATGGAGGTCATACGTGATCGGCCTGCTCGCACTATCACCATAACGCACAGAAAGAACATCAGGGACATGCTGGAAAGGTTCAGTATGAGTGAGTGCAGAAAGGCACCAACGCCGTTGGTACCAAAGCAGAAAGTGTTTAGTCTGAAGGATGATCCTAGCCAGGAGAAGGCTACTGTCGCAGAGCATAAGAGGTTTATGCAAGCCGTAGGAAGCATCCAGTATGTGGCTGCTGTGTCGCGTCCTGATATTTCCTTTCCGGCTAATGTCTTGGCCAGGCATATGGCTGGGAGTGCGAAGTGTCATTGGGCTGCTGTCCAGCATGTACTGAGATACCTGCGAGGGACCATAGATCTTGGCTTGACTTTTAGTGGCTCCAATGAGGGAAGTGAGGTGTTGGAAGCATTTACGGATGCTGACTTCGCCAATGGTGCTTGCTTGAAGAGCGTGTCAGGAGTGATAGTCCGGATGCATGGGAACTGTGTGTTCTGGCGTTCGAAGAGGCAGACTATTGTGGCTGGTGATACAACTGAGGCAGAGCTCATTGCTATGAGTTCAGCAGCCAATGAGGTGATGTGGGCTAAGCAGTTGTGCACTGATCTTGGTTTGTCGGCTGTGAAGCCAACTCTGTGGGGTGACAACAAGAGTGCCAACTTGCTAGCAGTGAACCCCATCTGTAGTGACCGTTCCAAGCACATCAGGGTCAGGGACCTGAGGGTCCGAGAGTTCGTAGAACTCGATGAGTTGACTATCAGCTGGGTTAGCACGGTAGACATGCTAGCTGATATGTTTACGAAAGTGTTGGCGGGACCAGCACTAGCAAAATTGAGAGATAGACTACAGCTTGCGGTAGTACAAGCCTCGTCTAGGGGGAGTGTCGTGATCCAGCCATGCACAGGACTACGGTCACCATGCATGGAGTGGATGCACGGTGCTGATCCGGAGTGGCTATGGGACGCCATGCACCGATGGCTTACCATATGCACGAGCAATGCATGCTAGATTGCGTGCAGCAGACAATGATTCTGATCGTATCCGTATGAGTCGTTTAGAGAACGCTTATATAGGCTCTGTCGATCGTAGTGTAATCACTCTTCTCTGCTAAGTCTCACGTGCTATAAATCCAAAGACTGAGAGCGCACTGTCACAGCGGAGGCCTGTACACCAGCCAGGTATGTGACAGCGCGACCCCCTGCGCACAGCTACACAGTGCTCAGATCCCACAGTGCCTTTAGGGCTGCGGTCCACTGAATTACGACATCTACTGCCAGTAACCGTGATCTGTACAACTGATCAGACACAGTCTCACCCAGTCCTCTCATCTGATTCACTATGCCTACCACCTCATTCACATGCTTCTCCAGCGGCTTGCCAGCCTGCTGGGTACTGCTGAGCTGGTGATACAGCTTCTGTATTTCTACTTCCACTGATGGCATATACTTAGCATGTAGCAACGACCAGACCTCATGGACGAAACTACAGTCTGCCACGAAGTCTCTATCCTCCTTTGGCAGTGTGGTGAACAACCAGTGCATGACTTGCTCATGAGCCTGGCTGCTCTGAGCAAGCGGATCATTGACTAGCAGGCTACTCTCACCCACCATCTTTGCCCAGCTCTCTACTTCCTTCTTAAATATTCGGAAGTGATCAGTCTTATAGTGCCACACCGGGAATCTGTTCTTCTCTACTAGAGATTTCCCTGGTGCTGGCCTGGGCATGGCAAGCGACAGCGCTTGCGCCAGCGTGCCTACGTCAATAGATCCAGCCGTAGCTGGTACTCCTGATGATATCGCAGCCTGCGAAGGCTGCGGTATCGGAGGCGGTATCTGTTGGGTTACCCACGCAGCTGGCGCTGCGAGATGTGCTGGCTGTGCTCCTTGCGCCGCGGCCTGAGCTCCTGCTTCCCCCGTAGGATCAGCATTTCCCGGCAATGCAGCCTGCAGAGGACCTGCATTGGGATACCCGTAGGTCCCAACGCGCTGTTCTTCCCCGTAGGTCATGAACTGATCCTCCGCGGCCTGCTCGCGACGCGCTGTGGAACGTGTGTGGTGGCGAGGACGAACTTCTTCTCTATCCTCGCCGTCAGAGCCAATAGATCCCTGGCGAGATGCCACGGGAACTTCTCGGCGTGGTGGCATCCTGCAACACGACCATCGTGCATCGCAGGACACGCAGACCCGTAGGCCTTTCTGCGAGACCAGTACCCTAACAGAATGCAGTCCAGCCGTAGCGTTATGCATCTGTGTACTCTAGTCTCTCTACGGACTCTACAGCTAAACGCTAGAGCGGTGTGAATCGCTCATCGGGACGTTCAGCCGTAGCCGTAGACCCCTGGACTCTATCGCAAGCATACACGCATTGCTAGAATACCCACAAACATCACCGATACCATGTCGTAATTCAGTGGACCGTAGCCCTAAGGCACTGTGGGATCTTAGCACGCCGTAGCTGTGCGCAGGGGGTCGCGCTGTCACATACCTGGCTGGTGTACAGGCCTCCGCTGTGACAGTGCGCATTCAGTCTTGGATTATAGCACGTGAGACTTAGCAGAGAAGAGTGATTACACTTTGATCAGTAGAGCCTATATAAGCGTTCAACCAAACGTCTCATACGGATCCGATCAGAATCATTGTCTGCGGCACGCAATCTAGCATGCATTGCTCGTGCATATGGTAAGCCATCGGTGCATGGCGTCCCATAGCCACTCCGGATCAGCACCGTGAATCCCCGCATACATGGTCACCGTAGTCCTGTGTATGCCACCATGCATGGTCACCGTAGTCCTGTGCATGGCTGGATCACGACACATGGTTCACACACATATACGCCTCTGGCCACAGAAATGCAGGCACAGCCGCTTGCAGCAGGCTTGCTCTCACACTCCATTCGTAATTCAGTGGACCGAAGCCCTAAGGGCATCGTGGGATCTAAGCATGCCGTAGCTATGTGCAGGGGGTCGCGCTGTCACATACCTGTTCAGCACACCGATCTTTCTCTCCACCATTCCATTGGACTCATGCTGGCACGTGGCAGTGTACGTGTGCTCAATGCCACGCCACGCGAGGTACTGAGCCAGCTGGTTAGAGCTGAACTCACCACCCTGGTCAGTGTGCAGCCTCCGCACCCCAATCTCTCTATCATATACGATCTGAGTGCGGATTCGCTCAATCAGCAGGCATATCATTTCCGCAGCCCCACTCTTGGACTTCAGCGGAATCACATGGGAATACCGGGAGTACTTATCCACCACTACCAGGATGTAGTTCATGCCCCCGATTCCGGTAGGGGTTTACTCCGAGTTAGTAGGGCTTGATCTGCCCTACTAGGTCAGCATGCAACACTTCTCCAGCATAGGTGGCATTCTCAGTCACCTTGCCCCCGTGCTGTGCCCTATCGCCACTTCTCTGTTCAGCCACGTGGCAACCATGACACTGAAGTGCCACCCCCGTAGGTTTCAGCATCTTCAGGTCTTACAGGTGTGGATTGTCTCTCATCAACTGGAGTACCCGATTGCCAGCATGGTGAAAAGCGATATGCACTAGGAATGATGGGTCAACCTGGAAGGAAGATCCCTGTTCGTCTGGTACACCAGTCACTGCAGCAACTTGCTGCTGCTCTCGCACCCACTTCCCATTTCTATGGAACAGGTTATTCGCACTTGTCCAGGCTGCTCCCCGGTCAACCGGTCGCATTTGCCACATGGGCCTTCCTTTCCCACAGAGCCATGTCAGAGTGGGCTTTCCATCCTCATCCTCACCCTGCTCACAGTTCCTATGGAACCCATAGATCTGGCCATGAAAACCACGCATCACCACCCTGTTCGTATGCTTGCCGGTATGCAAGTAAATCTCAGATTTCTTCAACTCCTTCGTGGAAAGGATGTTGATATGACTAGGTGGCACCCAGTAGACATTTGTCAGTTCTATATCTACTGGCATTATAGTGCCCTGCTCATTCACATATTCTCCCGGGTTGGCTCTGATTGTGCCCACACCATACATGTCCAGCCTGCCCTGGTCAAGGGGCTGACACTGTGGCACATCCGGCGGCTTAATGTCGCAAAACATATCGTAATCGAAGCACATATCGTAATCAAAGCATCGAAGCATTTATGTCTGAGCCACTGTCTATCAGGAACGTCTATGGCATGTTGGGAGCTGGCCCATCAGCGCAGTCAGCTCGCAGCTTATCTAGGTCAACTACAGCCACCTGAGGGCCACCGCGGCCTCTGCCACGGCCCCGCCCTGCAGCTGCTTGCTTCTGCAGGAATTGCTTGACCTCTGTGGAGAGCAACGGACAACCCTTTTGCACTTGTCCGGGCTTATCACAGTTGAAGCAGTTTCTCTTTTCTGCTCCCCCTGCTGCCCCTGCTCCCACTGCTGCTACCTGTGGGGGTGAACCTTGGCGACCACCGTAGCGTCCACCTCGGTACCCTTGTCCCCCATGGCGCTGCTGTCCACCCCGATCATCCCGTGGGAATCGCGACGGACCCTGCTTGCTGTTTGTCTGGGCATGTGTCAACAGCGCAGACACTATTTGCTGCACTGGCATGGCCTGCAGCATGGGCTGCAACAGGCTGTACTCCTTGTCTACTACCAGCAACCGTGCTCTGTATAACTGGTCAGACACAGTCTCACCCAGTCCCCTCATCTGATTCACTATGCCCACCACCTCATTCACATGCTTCTCCAGCGGCTTGCCAGCCTGCTGGGCACTCCTGAGCTGGTGATACAGCTTCTGTATTTCTGCTTCCACTGATGGCATATACTTAGCATGCAGCAACGACCAGACCTCATGGACGAAACTACAGTCTGCCACGAAGTCCCTATCCTCCTTTGGCTTCACTATGCCCACTGAGTAGTCCAGTGTGCATCCCAACGTGCAGCCTAGCGTGCATCCCGCACTGCCTGTGCGTGCTGCGCCCCGTGCACCGCGGCCTGAGCTCCTGCTTCCCCCGTAGGATCAGCGTTACCCAGCAATGCAGCCTGCAGAGGACCTGCATTGGGATACCCGTAGGTCCCAATGCGGTGTTCTTCCCCGTAGGTCACGAACTGATCCTCCGCGGCCTGCTCGCGGCGCGCTGTGGAGCGCGTGTGGTGGCGAGGACGAACTTCTTCTCCATCCTCACCGTCAGAGCCGATAGATCCTTGGCGAAATGTCGTTGGACCTTCACGGCGTGGTGGCATCCCGCAACACGACCATCGTGTGTCGCGGGACACGTAGACCCGTAGGCCTCTCTGCGAGACCAGTACCCTAGCAGAATGCAGTCCAGCCGTAGCGTTATGCATCTGCGTACTCTAGTCTCTCTACGGACTCTACAGCTAAACGCTAGAGCGGTGTGAATCGCTCATCGGGACGCTCAGCCGTAGCCGTAGACCCCTGGACTCTCTCGCAAGCGTACAGACATTGCTAGAATACCCACAATCATCACCGATACCATGTCGTAATTCAGTGGACCAAAGCCCTAAGGGCATCGTGGGATCTAAGCATGCCGTAGCTATGCGCAGGGGGTCGCGCTGTCACATACCTGGCTGGTGTACAGGTTCCGCCGTGACAGTGCGCTCTCAGTGTTGGATTAAAGCACGTGAGACTTAAGCAGAAGAAGAGTGATTACACTTTGATCAGTAGAGCCTATATAAGCGTTCAATCAACGTCTCATACGGATACAATCAGAATCATTGTCTTCTGCACGCAATCTGCATGCATTGCTCGTGCATATGGTAAGCCATCGGTGCATGGCGTCCCATAGCCACTCCGGAACAGCACCGTGCATCCACTCCATGCATGGTCTCCGTAGTCCTGTGCATGGCTGGATCATGACACCGTAGTCCTGTGCATGGCTGGATCACGACAGATGCATGCCCATGTGGAGCTCCAAAGACGCGCACCAGTGATGAAGGAGCAGCCCCAACCTTGCAAAAGTGGTACGCGACCTGTACATTGGCACGCGCACGGGGATCTGACACCTGTGTGCGAACCCTCCCCGCAGTGGGCGTAACCCGTTGTGTAGCAGCCACCCGTCGACAAGCGGCCGGATGGGCGGCGTGGTGCGGCTAGCATGCATTCACGTGCGGCGTGGTCCGCGTAGCATGCATGCCCCTGCACGAGCTCATGCATACGATGTGCTGCAGTTGTTGTGGGGTGTGGTCCCCCGGCGAGGAATGCTTGGGTTGCGGGCGCACCGCTGCATGCATGGACTGCCGGAAAGCTAGCAACACCCCAAGCACGCCGGTGGACACCGCGAGGACGCCAGTGGACGGGCATGCCACACGCCCGCCATGTGCTGCGAGTGAGGACATTATCCAATGCACACCGCTTGTGGAATGGTGCGCGCCATCTGTACATGTTTTGCACGCGTAGTAGTTGTTATGTGTTCGCGTGTTGTCTGCCAGCCGCGAGACACCCAAACCGCGCATACCAGACCTGCATGGTCCAGTACGACCACGCTATGCTCACACAACCTACATGCACCAGCCCATGGAATGCGTACGGTGTGCTGCAGTCGTTGTGGGTTGTGGTCCCCTGGAGAGGAATGCTTGGGCTGCGGGCGCACTGCCGCATGCATGGACAACCCCAATCACAGTCACACCCCAAGCACGCCGGCGGGTGAGCCCGGCGCACGCCCGCCATGTGCTACGAGCAGAGACAGCGGCGTGTGCACTCCGCTTGTGGAGTGGTGCGGCCCTAGCTGTACATGTTGTGCGCTTGTGCCACGTGTGAGCTGTTCACGGGCTGATGCGCACCGGTAACCATGCCGGCCGCCCACACGGACGCAGTCCCAACCATTACTGCACCTTCTGCCTCTGCTGACTCCCGACCATTACTGCACCTTTTGCCTCTGCCGCACCTGTGTGTGCTCCAAACCTCACACCCCCGGTTACGCACACGTCCGCTGTGCAGCTGTGGTGCGGCGTGTGGTCCCCGGATGCATGTTGTATCGATTGCAAGCAGCGCCATCACACCAGCACGGCCAGCGTATGTGCCGCGCTGCTGCCAGAAAGAGAGCTCGCCGGCCAGGGCGCCTGTGTAGCCCCTCTGCCTGCCCATCTCTCGCACCAACCGGAGCGATGTCATGACCATGGCACACGAGCCGAGGCAGCAGTGAACGCAGCGGCACATGCTTCGTCGGACAATCGCGTGCCTCTGCCGGAAGGTGTGGATGTTGAGGCGCTCGTGTCTCGCATACTGCGGCTACGCGGTGGGGTTGGCGACAGCGCGCCACCGCCGACGGCCAACGATGATGGACAGCGTGATCCCGCGGGTGCAAGCCCTACGGTCAACATCGAGTTCGACACAAGGCACATGCAGGCATGTGCCGACGAGGTTCGGCAGGCTTGCGGCGAGGATTCTCTGCTGGAAAGCGGAATTTTCACAAAGTGCGCCCTTGATGCCTTTGTCAATGCGCCAGTTCGTGCATGCTCATGTCGACCGTGTCATGAATATGCCCATGCATCAGCCCATCCACAGGGCGGCATGTCTGTACATCTATGCAAACATTGAACATCGGTGACACCCGTGTGTCGGCCATGCATACCCTATAGGTGCCGCGAAGGTATCAAGCTTGTGTCCATGGACCTGAATTGGCTTGGACTTGTAGCCATGGATGCTCGAGTGCATATGCAGTAGACCGCGTGGGAACATGTAGCGATAGAACGCGTGTACGCGTGCAGAGTGAAAACCTCCTTGCTAGCGAGCGCGAACAGCATGAGGGAGAAGGCACACGGCAACAACAAGGCACAAGCGATGGCAAACCAGTCACGCCGCGACCCCCCGCGGTGGGGCGATGCAAGTGGAGATGACAGCGGGTGGTGGAAGAGCATCCCAGCGCGCTCGCCAGAAGCACAGGCAGGCCTCGCCAAGGTCTTCCACGTGTGGGTGCGGGCGTACCTTGTGTCGTTGGAGGCAAATGCACGTGTACCGGGTGTTGATGGGGACGGGACCAGGCGGGTGCTTGAGACCATGGACACGGCGGAGAACAGGGATGCCAACGGCTACATCAAGATGGGCGCCGTCGTCGAGTCGTTCGCCCAGTGCCTTGGGGATGTGGTGTACCATGCGCTGTGCTTGCTGAACTGGGCTGGACATGTGTGTGCGCACAGCACACTGGAGAACATGGGGTACTCTATCACAGCGGCGGTCGTGGCGTACCGGTCAGGGAGGAGTGCACGGCGAAAAGAAGTTGATGCGACGGTGCGCGTCTCTCACCGCGTTGTGCCTCCGCACCCAGCACAACTTGTCCCGCACACACATCAGGCCGAATGCACGCTGATCCGTTGTTGTACCCGCCGTTGTAATGTTGCAAAATGCAAACATCGCAACATGTTCGCACACAAGTGTTCCTCCTGCCATGCACATCTTGTCGCCGCCATTCAGCTTCACCTTGGGCGATAAGCGAATTTGCATGCGTGCGGCCACAGTTTCGTAGACGCCTTGCACAAAATTGAAGCATGTGTTCAACTGTCGCAATTGTAATCACGGTTGGGCCTTGCAGCGGAAGCGCGATGCCTGCATATTGTTTGAGGAGAACAAGGTGCAGCTGCGGACTTTTGTCATGCAGCTAAAGTGCGGTGGTAACTTCTCTCCACTGAAGCCCACGCCCCTGACACAAGCCGACTTACAGCAGTGTGCGGAGGCTGCGGATTGCGGCGCGGTCACAATCCTCTACGGTCGTATCATCGCATACTTGAAATTCCTGCACGGGTGCCGCAACAACGTCTTCTCAGAGTGAACGTGGAAGCATGTGACATTTGTGGTGACTCTGTTTCACTGCACGGAGACGGGACGGGCAGAGGTATGACCGACACAACACTGGCAACACTGGCTACACAAGCTGAATTAGTACTATGGTCGAGAGCTTTCTACCTCTGCTACGCTAGCGTACGCATGCTCGGCACGCTGCGCTCGGCATCCGCTAGGCGGACACAGACAGCACTGGTAGATTTTAATTTCTGGAATTAGCTGCTTCGCGAGAGTTGCGGCAGTTGGCGCGCGCTGTGACGCCTGCGCCTGCTTTGTACCAGCGGTACCGGCAGTCGCAGCGGCTTTGCTCCGCACACCTCCTCACCTCGCAGCGCTGCAGCGTAGACACTGTACATTAGGCATACTTATTTTTGCTCTCGGCCACGGGGCCTGGGCCTGGCCTTAGGCCTCGCACTTTCTGCGGGTGCGCGTGCACCAACCACTTCGCGCCAGCGCAGCGTACTCACGCCCGAAGGCCCCAGCCTCGCTCCCACAGCATAGCACTACAATGAACGAGGACCTGCATGTGCCTTGCCCCGCGTGCCCTCGCCGCTTCCGCGCCGCCGGCGATCTGCTTGCCCACTGCCGGGGCTGCCACCCGAAGTACAAGTTCACTGAGGACCAACAACGGGCATACAGCTGCTACCACTGCGAGGCATGCAAGCTGCCCTTCTCGAGATACAACGATCCGGAAGGCCACAGGCATGCAGCAAATTGTCGCGGCGTACCAGCGGACTCCCACGCCCCCACTCCCGCCCGCACCCGGTACAACGGCCGCACGTGCACGCCCACCAACACTGGCCGTGGCCGCTCGCGCTCACGACAGCGGACACCGCCGCACATGAGGGAGCCACTGACACAGGCCCAGCCCTCACACGTCAATGATGACCTGGCGGGACGACGCACAGCCAGTTCGCAACCGCCGCAGGGAAGCTCCGGTTTGGTGTGCCGAACGCCCACCCCTGCGGCTGCGGCGGGCGCCGGCTCGACTGCGCCTCGGCCGCAAAGCCAGCCACCCGCCCGCACCGATTTGACCAAATCGTGCTGTCTGACATCGGTAGATGAGCACCACAGACTTGACGGCGGGCTGGCTGGTGGCCAACAACCCCCAGGTGACGTCCCGTCACCACTGTCCCCCGGAGCCACACTGCATGATAGCGAGGTGCACGATCAACGCACAGAGCCGCGCAGCGCCCGGCCGTCCGCAGGCGTTGCCACCTCACGTGCAGTCGTGCATTCACCTCGCCGTGTGGCCCATGCGTGTGACAACGGGACAGCTACCGCAGCACCTGTCGTAATTCAGTGGACCGTAGCCCTAAGGCACTGTGGGATCTTAGCACGCTGTAGCTGTGCGCAGGGGGTCGCGCTGTCACATACCTGGCTGATGTACAGGTCTCCGCTGTGACAGTGCGCTCTCAGTCTTTGGAATATAGCACGTGAGACTTAGCAGAGAAGAGTGATTACACTTTGATCAGTAGAGCCTATATAAGCGTTCAACCAAACGTCTCATACGGATACGATCAGAATCATTGTCTGCGGCACGCAATCTAGCATGCATTGCTCGTGCATATGGTAAGCCATCGGTGCATGGCGTCCCATAGCCACTCCGGATCAGCACCGTGCATCCACTCCATGCATGGTGACCGTAGTCCTGTGCATGGCTGGATCACGACACTCCCCCTAGACTAGGCTTGTACTACCGCAAGCTGTAGTCTATCTCTAAACTTTTCCAGTGCTGGTCCTGCCAACACCTTTGTAAACATATCAGCCAGCATGTCTACCGTGCTAACCCAGCTGATAGTCAATTCATCGAGTTCTACGAACTCACGGACTCTCAGGTCCCTCACCCTGATATGCTTAGAGCGGTCACTAGAGATGGGGTTCACAGCTAGCAAATTGGCATTCTTGTTGTCACCCCACGGAGTTGGCTTCACAGCCGACAACCCCAGATCAGTGCACAACTGCTTAGCCCATATCACCTCATTGGCTGCTGAGCTCATCGCAATAAGCTCTGCCTCAGTCGTGTCACCAGTCACAATAGTCTGTCTCTTCGAACGCCAGAACACGCAGTTCCCATGCATCCGGACTATCACTCCTGACACACTCTTCAAGCAAGCACCATTGGCAAAGTCAGCATCCGTAAATGCTTCCAACACCGCACTTCCCTCATTGGAGCCACTAAATGTCAAGCCAAGATTTATGGTCCCTCGCAGGTATCTCAGTACATGCTGGACAGCAGCCCAATGACACTTCGCACTCCCAGCCATATGCCTGGCCAAGACATTAGCCGGAAAGGAAATATCAGGACGCGACACAGCAGCCACATACTGGATGCTTCCTACGGCTTGCATAAACCTCTTATGCTCTGCGACAGTAGCCTTCTCCTGGCTAGGATCATCCTTCAGACTAAACACTTTCTGCTTTGGTACCAACGGCGTTCGTGCCTTTCTGCACTCACTCATACTGAACCTCTCCAGCATGTCCCTGATGTTCTTTTTGTGCGTGATGGTGATAGTGCGAGCAGACCGATCACGTATGACCTCCATACCCAGCACATATCCCAACTCTCCCAGGTCACGACCCTCAAATGCCTCAAGGATCCTGCTGATGGCATCATCCATCTGCTCCTTACGACCGAAGATCAACAGATCATCGACCCATAGGAATGTCGTAATCCAGTGGACCGAAGCCCTTGGGCATCGTGGGATCTAAGCACTGCCGTAGCTGTGCGCAGGGGGTCGCACTGTCACATACCTGGCTGGTGTACAGGCTCCGCTGTGACAGGCGCTCTCAGTCTTTGGAATATAGCACGTGAGACTTCAGCAGAAGAAGAGTGATTACACTTTGATCAGTAGAGCCTATATAAGCGTTCAACCAAACGTCTCATACGAATACGATCAGAATCATTGTCTGCGGCACGCAATCTAGCATGCATTGCTCGTGCATATGGTAAGCCATCGGTGCATGGCGTCCCATAGCCACTTCGGAACAGCACCGTGCTGTCGTGATCCAGCCATGCACAGGACTACGGAGACCATGCATGGTGGCATACACATGACTACGGAGACCATGTATGCATGGATGCACGGTGCTGATCCGGAGTGGCTATGGGACGCCATGCACCGATGGCTTACCATATGCACAAGCAATGCATGCTAGATTGCGTGCCGCAGACAATGATTCTGATCGTATCCGTATGAGACGTTTGGTTGAACGCTTATATAGGCTCTACTGATCAAAGTGTAATCACTCTACTCTGCCAAAGACTCACGTGCTATAATCCAAGACTGAGAGCGCACTGTCACAGCGGAGGCCTGTACACCAGCCAGGTATGTGACAGCGCGACCCCCTGCGCATGGCTACGCCATGCTTAGATCCCACAGTGCCTACGGGCTACGGTCTACTGAATTACGACATGGTATCGGTGATGTTTGTGGGTATTCTAGCGATGGTTGTATGCTTGCGATAGAGTCCAGGGGTCTACGGCTACGGCTGAGCGTCCCGATGAGCGATTCACACCGCTCTAGCGTTTAGCTGTAGAGTCCGTAGAGAGACTAGAGTACACAGATGCATAACGCTACGGCTGGACTGCATTCTGTCAGGGTACTGGTCTCGCAGAAAGGCCTACGGGTCTGCGTGTCCTGCGACGCACGAAGGTCGTGTTGCAGGATGCCACCACGCCGAGAAGTCCCAATGGCATCTCGCCAGGGATCTATTGGCTCTGACGGCGAGGATGGAGAAGAAGTTCGTCCTCGCCACCACACACGTTCCACAGCGCGCCGCGAGCAGGCCGCGGAGGACCAGTTCGTGACCTACGGGGAAGAACAGCGCGTTGGGACCTACGGGTATCCCAATGCAGGTCCTCTGCAGGCGGCATTGCCGGGAAATGCTGATCCTACGGGGGAAGCAGGAGCTCAGGCTGTGGCGCAAGGAACACAGCCAGCACATCTCGCAGCGCCAGCTGCGTGGATGACCCAACAGATACCGCCTCCGATACCGCAGCCTTCGCAGGCTGCGGTGTCATCAGGAGTACCAGCTACGGCTGGATCAATTGACGTAAGCACGCTAGCGCAAGCGCTGTCGCTTGCCATGCCCAGGCCAGTACCGGGGAAATCTCTAGTAGAGAAGAACAGATTTCCGGTGTGGCACTATAAGACTGATCACTTCCGAGTATTTAAGAAGGAGGTAGAGAGCTGGGCGAAGATGGTGGGTGAGAGTAGCCTGCTAGTCAATGATCCGCTTGCTCAGAGCAGCCAGGCTCATGAGCAAGTCATGCACTGGTTGTTCACCACACTGCCAAAGGAGGATAGAGACTTCGTGGCAGACTGTAGTTTCGTCCATGAGGTCTGGTCGTTGCTGCATGCTAAGTATATGCCATCAGTGGAGGTAGAAATACAGAAGCTGTATCACCAGCTCAGCAGTACCCAGCAGGCTGGCAAGCCGCTGGAGAAGCATGTGAATGAGGTGGTGGGCATAGTGAACCAGATGAGAGGACTGGGTGAGACTGTGTCTGATCAGTTGTACAGATCACGGTTGCTGGCAGTAGACAGAGAGTACAGCCTGTTGCAGCCCATGCTGCAGGCCATGCCAGTGCAGCAGATAGTGTCTACGCTGTTGACACATGCCCAGACGAACAGCAAGCAGGGTCCATCGCGATTCCCACGGGACGATCGCGGTGGACAACAGCGCCATGGGGGACGTGGGTACCGAGGTGGACGCTACGGTGGTCGCCAAGGTTCACCCCCACAGGTAGCAGCTGTGGGAGCAGGGGCAGCAGGGGGAGCAGAAAAGAGGAAATGCTTCAACTGTGATAAGCCTGGACATGTGCAAAAGGATTGTCCATTGCTCTCCGCAGAGGTCAAACAATTCCTGCAGAAGCAAACAGCTGCAGGGCGAGGCCGTGGCAGAGGCCGCGGTGGCCCTCAGGTAGCTGTAGTTGACCTAGATAAGCTGCGAGCTGACTGTGCTGATGGGCCGTCTCCCAACATGCCGTACACTTTCCTAATAGATAGTGGCTCAGACATAAACATATGCTTTGACTATGATATGTTTTGCGAGATCAAGCCACCAGATATGCCGCAGTGTCAGCCTCTTGACCAGGGCAGGCTAGACATGTATGGTGTGGGCACGATCAGAGCTAATCTGGGAGAGTATGTGAGTGCACAGGGCACTATCACACCAGTAGACATAGAGTTGACCAACGTCTACTGGGTGCCGGCCAGTCCTATCAACATCCTTTCAACAAAGGAGTTGAAAAAGTCTGAGATATACTTGCATACGGGCTAGCATGCAAACCGGGTAGTGATGCCTGGGTTTCATGACCAGAGCTATGGGTTCCACAGGAACTGTGAGCAGGGTGAGGATGAGGATGGAAAACCTACTCTGACATGGTTCTGTGGGAAAGGCAGGCCGATATGGCAAATGCGACCGGTAGATAGAGGAGCAGCCTGGACAAGTGCGAATAACTTGTTTCATAGGAATGGGAAATGGGTACGTGAGCAGCAGCAAGTTGCTGCGGTGACCGGTGTACCGAATGAACAAGGTTATTCCTTTCAGGTTGATCCATCATTCCTAGTGCATATCGCTTTTCACCATGCTGGCAATCGGGTACTCCAGTTGATGAGAGACAACCCACAACTGTATGACCTGAAGATGCTGAAACCTACGGGGGTAGCGCTTCAGTGTCATGGTTGCCACGTGGCTGAACAGAGAAGCGGCGATAGAGCACAGCACGGGGGCAAGGTGACGGAGAATGCCACCTATGCTGGGGAAGTGTTGCATGCTGATCTAGCAGGGCAGATCAAGCCAGTAGGAATCGGGGGTATGAACTACATCCTGGTAGTGGTGGATGAGTACTCCCGGTACTCCCATGTGATTCCGTTGAAGTCCAAGAGTGGGGCTGCGGAAATGATATGCCTGCTGATTGAGCGAATCCGCACTCAGATCGTGTATGATAGAGAGGTTGGGGTGCGGAGGCTGCACACTGACCAGGGTGGTGAGTTCAGCTCTAACCAGCTGGCTCAGTACCTCGCGTGGCGTGGCATTGAGCACACATACACTGCCACGGGCCAGCATGAGTCCAATGGAATGGTGGAGAGAAAGATCGGTGTGCTAAACAGGAGTGTGAGGGCAAGCCTGCTGCAAGCAACTGTGCCTGCATTTCTGTGGCCAGAGGCGTATATGTGTGTGAACCATGCGCATAACCTGACGCCTAGCACAGCTCTAGAGGGTGTTAGGCGGAAGGAGGCCAAGCAGAAACTGGAGGAGAGACATGTGCAGACCAGTCGTGACCCGTGGTCAACGAATGAGGCTGTGAGAGCTGCACAGTTGCAGACGAGGAGGGCTCAGGCTCAGCAGATGAGTCTGCAGGCTCTGGCTGATGAGGGTATGGCCAGGGGCGATGGGAAGTTTGTCGCCCAGTGTGTGAAGAATGTTGATGTCAGACAGATTGTGCCATATCTGTTATGGTTCAGGAATGTGAGTGAGGACACGTTCCATCTGGTGGTGGCCCAGGTGAAGCCTTTCGGGTGTCCGATGTATGTATATGCTCGGAGAGAGGACTTCAGACACCTGGATGAGAGAGGAGTGCTCGGTTTCTACATGGGACCGGGTGCTGGTCCTCACATGGATAGAGCTTACGTGAAGCGAGGGAATGGGGGAGCAGTGCGTATGTATAGGCATACGGCTTCTCCACCAGCTCTGCTGAGAGAGTTCGCGAAACGTTTCCACATGTCGGAGCAAGCTACGGTGGATCCGGTCATGTTGGAGAACTACGAGCTGGGAGAATTCGAGATCATGCCCGATGAGCATACTCGTGTAGTACCTGACGTTGGTTTCTTGCCCAACATGCAGAAATGGTTGAGATCAACTAGTGTTAGGGCAGTGCGACCACCAGCCAGTCGTGATCACATGATGCCAGAGAGGGGCAGAAATGTGGATTGGGCTGAGGGGGAGCATCCAGCGCTGGGGCACACACACTGGGAACCAGGCAGGCAGTTGCATCGGCGCTATGTGCCGGATGATGAGTTGCCTGAGGGTGAGCCGCCGTTTTCACCGCGTGTTTTAGGCTCTGAGCTGATAGCCAGGCATGAGCGGTGGCACACGCCTGAGATCAGTGAGGCAGTGGTGACAGCGCGTTGCGCTTACACGGCCGAGGACTGTGTGAACAGGGTACCACACTGGGAGTATGATGCGGTTCAGCAACCATCCGGTCCGCACAATGCTGAGATGCGACCGAGAGATGTGATCCCTACGCGGGATAGAGCTGTGCTGGATTTGAGTGGCTGCCGCATTGAGCCACAGGGTAGTGAGAATGATGAGTCTGAGGGGGAGGAACAGCCAGGGGCTGCCAGTGACTCGGCTGAGTCATTCTCAGGGGCATCTGAGCCCTCAGGATCTCGGTCTCGATCGCGCTCGCGTTCACCGCAGAGAGTCCAACGGTCGATGGGCAAGGCGCCGAGTGAGCCACCCCCACCTGCGAAATCTGAAGACCACGGGATGTACAACCGATGGCAAGGGTCAGCGGTGTCAGGACGTGCAGTACGCTGGGAGCATGATGAGCCACGGCATATGCCACAGCGTGTTGATAGTCAGGGGCAAGGCAAGCTACGGCATGTGCCTAGTGGAGTAGAGGCAGGCGGAGCTGGCTCAGGGGGAGAGTTAGCACCAAGTGCCGCAGGAGGCAGCGGAGAACATCTGGATCCACCACAAGAGGTGAGGGTTCGATGGGTTCCAAAACCTTTCAAATTGATTCGCAAAACCTTAAGACCTGCTGTCCATGCTGTGGGAGTGAATGAAAGTGAGAATGCTGCTGTTGAGCGCATTTCCCCGGATGATGCACGTGAGCATGATGATGCTGGGAGCTCCACAGTAGTCCATAAGGAGAGTGACGTCGGTGATCTGGCGGATGGAGTGTTTGCTACGGCTGACAGTGTGACTCCTGATGCAGAGAACACGACGGGACAGGAGGTGATTCCGAGCAGTGGCAAGACTGCTAGCCGCAGTGAGTCCCGGTGTGCAGCTGCTGCGAGGAAGAAGGTCAAAGCTGTGCTGGACGATCCAACGGTGAAGCAAGCCATGAGAGGCTGCCATCGTGAGCAGTGGATCATAGCAATGCTTGATGAGTTGACCTCCTTAAGGGAACATGATGTGTTCGAGTTAGTCAGGTGCCCAGCAGGAGTGAAGCCTGTGACAGGCAAGTGGGTACTTAAGATTAAGCGAGGAGCACAGGGTGAGATTGAGCGATTCAAAGCTAGATATGTAGCCAGGGGATTTACGCAAGTAGAGGGCGTAGATTTCTTTGAGACATGGGCACCTGTGGGCAGTTATGCTACCTTCAGGGCTCTGTTGTCTGTCTGTGCTGTAGAGGATCTGGAGACGAGACACATAGACATTAAATGTGCTTTCCTGAATGGTGTTCTGGAGGAGGAAGTGTATGTGGCACAACCTCCGGTGCTGGATGATGGGTCTGGTATGGTGTGGCGCCTGAAAAAGGCGTTGTATGGTCTGAAGCAAGCTGCCAGGGAGTGGCATAAAGCGCTTGCAGAGCTCTTGTTGAGAATGGGCTTTGTGAGATCAGCCAGTGACCCCGCACTGTTTATTTGCAAAGTAGGACGATGTCTTATTTTCCTATGGGTCGATGATCTGTTGATCTTCGGTCGTAAGGAGCAGATGGATGATGCCATCAGCAGGATCCTTGAGGCATTTGAGGGTCGTGACCTGGGGGAGCTGGGATATGTGCTGGGTATGGAGGTCATACGTGATCGGCCTGCTCGCACTATCACCATAACGCACAGAAAGAACATCAGGGACATGCTGGAAAGGTTCAGTATGAGTGAGTGCAGAAAGGCACCAACGCCGTTGGTACCAAAGCAGAAAGTGTTTAGTCTGAAGGATGATCCTAGCCAGGAGAAGGCTACTGTCGCAGAGCATAAGAGGTTTATGCAAGCCGTAGGAAGCATCCAGTATGTGGCTGCTGTGTCGCGTCCTGATATTTCCTTTCCGGCCAATGTCCTGGCCAGGCATATGGCTGGGAGTGCGAAGTGTCATTGGGCTGCTGTCCAGCATGTACTGAGATACCTGCGAGGGACCATAGATCTTGGCTTGACTTTTAGTGGCTCCAACGAGGGAAGTGAGGTGTTGGAAGCATTTACGGATGCTGACTTCGCCAATGGTGCTTGCTTGAAGAGCGTGTCAGGAGTGATAGTCCGGATGCATGGGAACTGTGTATTCTGGCGTTCGAAGAGGCAGACTATTGTGGCTGGTGATACAACTGAGGCAGAGCTCATTGCTATGAGTTCAGCAGCCAATGAGGTGATGTGGGCTAAGCAGTTGTGCACTGATCTTGGTTTGTCGGCTGTGAAGCCAACTCTGTGGGGTGACAACAAGAGTGCCAACTTGCTAGCTGTGAACCCCATCTCTAGTGACCGCTCCAAGCACATCAGGGTCAGGGACCTGAGGGTCCGCGAGTTCGTAGAACTCGATGAGTTAACTATCAGCTGGGTTAGCACGGTAAACATGCTAGCTGATATGTTTACGAAAGTGTTGGCAGGACCAGCACTAGCAAAATTTAGAGATAGACTACAGCTTGCGGTAGTACAAGTCTAGTCTAGGGGGAGTGTCGTGATCCAGCCATGCACAGGACTACGGAGACCATGCATGGTGGCATACACAGGACTACGGAGACCATGTATGCATGGATGCACGGTGCTGATCCGGAGTGGCTATGGGACGCCATGCACCGATGGCTTACCATATGCACAAGCAATGCATGCTAGATTGCGTGCAGCAGACAATGATTCTGATCGTATCCGTATGAGACGTTTGGTTGAACGCTTATATAGGCTCTACTGATCAAAGTGTAATCACTCTACTCTGCCAAAGACTCACGTGCTATAATCCAAGACTGAGAGCGCACTGCCAAAGCGGAGGCCTGTACACCAGCCAGGTATGTGACAGCGCGACCCCCTGCGCATGGCTACGCCATGCTTAGATCCCACAGTGCCTACGGGCTACGGTCTACTGAATTACGACACGTGCATCCATGCATACATGGTCACCGTAGTCCTGTGTATGCCACCATGCATGGTCTCCGTAGTCCTGTGCATGGCTGGATCACGACACTCCCCCTAGACTAGGCTTGTACTACCGCAAGCTTTAGTCTACTTCTAAATTTTGCCAGTGCTGGTCCCGCCAACACCTTCGTGAACATATCAGCTAGCATGTCTACCGTGCTAACCAAGCTGATAGTCAACTCATCGAGTTCTACGAACTCACGGACTCTCAAGTCCCTTACCCTGATGTGCTTGGAGCGGTCACTAGAGATGGGGTTCACTGCTAGCAAGTTGGCACTCTTGTTGTCATCCCAGAGAGTTGGCTTTACAGCCGATAACCCAAGATCAGTGCACAACTGCTTTGCCCACATCACCTCATTGGCTGCTGAGCTCATCGCAATAAGCTCTGCCTCAGTCGTGTCACCAGCCACAATAGTCTGCCTCTTCGAACGCCAGAACACACAGTTCCCATGCATCCGGACTATCACTCCTGACACACTCTTCAAGCAAGCACCATTGGCGAAGTCAGCATCCGTAAATGCTTCTAACACCTCACATCCCCCATTGGAGCCACTAAAGGTCAAGCCAAAGTCTATGGTCCCTCGCAGGTATCTCAGTACGTGAAGGACACCATTCCAATGACATTTGGCACTCCCAGCCATATGCCTGGCCAAGACATTAGCCGGAAACGCGATGTCTGGACGCGACACAACTGCCACATACTGGATGCTTCCTACGGCTTGCATAAACCTCTTATTGTCATGAGCCATACTGTGCGCTCAAGAGTCTAGTGACACATATATACAACGTCCTACAGTCCAGAAGTAATACAACCCCTTGGGTTGGGCGCTTTTCTGGTTCTTGACATGGTATCGGTGAGATGGTTAGAGCATCAGCTGCAGTGCTCCCTCATGATCAGGACGTCGCGGTTTCGAATCTCCGCAATTCACCGCAGACTTGCTATCAGTCAGTTCCCCGTCACGCCACTTGAGCGAAGGGGTGTGTCATGAGCCATACTGTGCGCTCAAGAGTCTAGTGACACATATATACAACGTCCTACAGTCCAGAAGTAATACAACCCCTTGGGTTGGGCGCTTTTCTGGTTCTTGACAGTTATGCTCTACGACTGTAGCCTTTGCCTGGCTAGGATCTTCCTTTAGACTAAACATTTTCTGCTTGGGTACCAACGGAGTTGGCGCCCGTCTGCACTCACTCATGCCAAACCGCTTCAGCATGTCCCTGATGCTCTTTCTGTGTGTGATGGTGATAGTGCGAGCAGTACGATCACGTATGACCTCCATGCCCAGCACATATCCCAGCTCCCCCAGGTCACGACCCTCAAATGCCTCAAGGATCTGTCTGATGGCATCATCCATCTGCTCTCTGCGACCGAAGATCAACAGATCATCGACCCATAGAAAAATAAGACATCGTCCTACTTTGCAAATGAAGAGTGCAGGGTCACTGGCTGATCTCACAAAACCCATACTCAACAAGAGTTCTGCAAGTGCCTTATGCCATTCCCTGGCAGCTTGCTTCAGACCATACAACGCCTTCTTCAGACGCCACACCATACCAGACCCATCATCTAGTATCGGAGGTTGTGCCACATACACTTCCTCCTCCAGAACACCATTTAGGAAAGCACATTTTATGTCTATATGCCTCGTCTCTAGATCCTCTACTGCACAGACCGACAATAGAGCCCTGAAAGTAGCATAGCTGCCCACAGGAGCCCAAGTCTCGAAGAAATCAACGCCTTCTACCTGCGTGAATCCTCTAGCTACATATCTAGCTTTGAAACGCTCAATTTCACCCTGTGCACCTCGCTTGATATTAAGCACCCACTTGCCTGTCACAGGCTTCACTCCTGATGGACACTCGACCAGCTCAAACACGTCGTGCTCCCTTAAGGAGGTCAGTTCATCTATCATTGCTGCAATCCACTGCTCACGATGGCAGCCTCTCATGGCTTGCTGCACCGTTGGATCGTCCAGCACAAACTCGACCTTCTTCTTCACAGTGGCTGCACGCCGGGACACACAACGACTAGCAGTCTTGCCACTGTAAAGATTCACCGCCTGTCCCGTCGTCTTTTCTGCATCAGGAGTCACACTGTCAGCTGCAGCTGACACTCCTTCAGACAAGTCACCGACGTCACTCTCCATACGGACTACTGTGGAGCTCCCAGCATCATCATGCTCACGTGCATCATCCGGGGAAATGCGCTCAACAGCTACATTATCTCTCTCATTCACTCTCACAGCATGGACAGCAGGTCTTAAGTTTCGGCGAATCAATTTGAAAGGTTTTGGAACCCATCGAACCCTCACCTCTTGTGGTGGATCCAGATATTCTCCGCTGCCTCCTGCGGCACTTGGTGCTAACTCTCCCACTGAGCCAGCTCCGCCTGCCTCTACTCCACTAGGCACATGCCATAGCGCGCCGTGCCCCTGGCCCTCAGACCCAGATATATGCCGTAACTCATCATATCCGTCGCGGTCATCACGCCCTGAGACCGTGGACCCGCGGTGACTTCGGCCGCCGCCGTGACCGTCAGCTCGCACAAATGGGGGTGGCTCACTTGGCTCCTTGCCCATCGACCGTTGGACTCGCTGCGGTGAACGCGAGCGCGATCGAGACTGAGGTTCTGAGGGCTCAGATTCCTCTGGGAATGACTCAGCCGAGTCACTGGCAGCATCTGGCTGTTCCTCCCCCTCAGACACATCATTCTCACTACCCTGTGGCTCAATGCGGCAGCCACTCAAGTCCAGCACTGCTCTATCCCGCGTAGGGATCACATCTCTTGGTCTTGTCTCAGCATTGTGCGGACCAGACGGTTGCTGAGCCGCATCATACTCCCAGTGTGGTACCCTGTTCACACAGTCCTCGGCCGTGTAACCGCAACGCGCTGTCACCACCGCCTCACTGATCTCAGACGTGTGCCACCGCTCATGCCTGGCTATCAACTCAGAGCCCAAAACACGCGGTGAAAACGGCGGCTCACCCTCAGGCAACTCATCATCCGGCACATAGCGCCGATGCAACTGCCTGCCTGGTTCCCAGTGTGTGTGCCCCAGCGCTGGATGCTCCCCCTCAGCCCAATCCACATTTCTGCCCCTCTCTGGCATCATGTGATCACGACTGGCTGGTGGTCGCACTGCCCTAACACTAGTTGATCTCAACCATTTCTTCATGTTGGGCAAGAAACCAACGTCAGGTACTACACGAGTATGCTCATCGGGCATGATCTCGAATTCTCCCAGCTCGTAATTTTCCAACATGACCGGATCCACCGTAGCTTGCTCCGACATGTGGAAACGTTTCGCAAACTCTCTCAGCAGAGCTGGTGGAGAAGCTGTATGTCTGTACATACGCACTGCCCCCCCATTCCCTCGCTTCACGTAAGCTCTATCCATGTGAGGACCAGCACCCGGTCCCATATAGAAACCGAGCACTCCTCTCTCGTCCAGGTGCCTGAAGTCCTCTCTCCGGGCATACACATACATCGGACACCCGAAAGGCTTCACCTGGGCCACCACCAGATGGAACGTGTCCTCACTCACATTCCTGAGCCATAACAGATATGGCACAATCTGCCTGACATCCACATTTTTCACACACTGGGCGACAAACTTCCCATCGCCCCTGGCCATACCCTCATCAGCCAGAGCCTGCAGAATCATCTGTTGAGCCTGAGCTCTCCTCGTCTGCAACTGTGCAGCTCTCACAGCCTCATTCGTTGACCACGGTTCACGACTGGACTGCACATGTCTCTCCTCCAGTTTCTGTTTGGCCTCCTTCCGCCTAACACCCTCTAGAGCTGTGCTAGGCGTCAGGTTATGCGCATGGTTCACACACATATACGCCTCTGGCCACAGAAATGCAGGCACAGCCGCTTGTAGCAGGCTTGCTCTCACACTCCTGTTCAGCACACCGATCTTTCTCTCCACCATTCCGTTGGACTCATGCTGGCACGTGGCAGTGTACGTGTGTTCAATGCCACGCCACGCGAGGTACTGAGCCAGCTGGTTAGAGCTGAACTCACCACCCTGGTCAGTGTGCAGCCTCCGCACCCCAACCTCTCTATCATACACGATCTGAGTGCGGATTCGCTCAATCAGCAGGCATATCATTTCCGCAGCCCCACTCTTGGACTTCAGCGGAATCACATGGGAATACCGGGAGTACTCATCCACCACCACCAGGATGTAGTTCATACCCCCGATTCCTACTGGCTTGATCTGCCCTGCTAGGTCAGCATGCAACACTTCTCCAGCATAGGTGGCATTCTCAGTCACCTTGCCCCCGTGCTGTGCTCTATCGCCACTTCTCTGTTCAGCCACGTGGCAACCATGACACTGAAGCGCTACCCCCGTAGGTTTCAGCATCTTCAGGTCATACAGTTGTGGGTTGTCTCTCATCAACTGGAGTACCCGATTGCCAGCATGGTGAAAGGCGATATGCACTAGGAATGATGGGTCAACCTGGAAGGAATATCCTTGTTCATTTGGTACACCGGTCACTGCAGCAACTTGCTGCTGCTCACGTACCCATTTCCCATTCCTATGGAACAAGTTATTCGCACTCGTCCAGGTTGCTCCTCTATCTACCAGCCGCATTTGCCATATTGGCCTGCCCTTCCCACAGAACCATGTCAGAGTAGGTTTTCCATCCTCATCCTCACCCTGCTCACAGTTCCTGTGGAACCCATAGCTCTGGTCATAAAACCCAGGCATCACTACCCGGTTTTCATGCTTGCCAGTATGCAAGTATATCTCAGACTTCTTCAACTCCTTTGTGCAAAGGATGTTGATAGGACTAGCCGGCACCCAGTAAACGTTTGTCAACTCTATGTCTACTGGTGTGATAGTGCCCTGCTCACTCACATACTCTCCCAGATTGGCTCTGATCGTGCCCACACCATACATGTCTAGCCTGCCCTGGTCAAGAGGCTGACACTGCGGCATATCTGGTGGCTTGATCTCGCAAAACATATCATAGTCGAAGCATATGTTTATGTCTGAGCCACTATCTATTAGGAAAGTGTACGGCATGTTTGGAGACGGCCCATCAGCACAGTCAGCTCGCAGCTTATCTAGGTCAACTACAGCTACCTGAGGGCCACCGCGGCCCCTGCCACGGCCTCGCCCTGCAGCTGCTTGCTTCTGCAGGAATTGTTTGACCTCTGCGGAGAGCAATGGACAATCCTTTTGCATATGTCCAGGCTTTTCACAGTTGAAGCATTTCCTCTTTTCTGCTCCCCCTGCTGCCCCTGCTCCCACTGCTGCTACCTGTGGGGGTGAACCTTGGCGACCACCGTAGCGTCCACCTCGGTATCCACGTCCCCCATGGCGCTGTTGTCCACCGCGATCGTCCCTGTCGTGATCCAGCCATGCACAGGACTACGGTGACCATGCATGGTGGCATACACAGGACTACGGTGACCATGTATGCGGGGAATCACGGTGCTGATCCGGAGTGGCTATGGGGCAGCCATGCACCGATGGCTGACCATATGCACGAGCAGTGCATGCAAGATTGCGTGCCGCAGACATTGATTCTGATCGTATCCGTATGAGACGTTGATTGAACGCTTATATAGGCTCTACAGATCGTAGTGTAATCACTCTCTCTTCTACTGTCCTAAGACTCACGTGCATTCATCCTCCAACTGAAGGTACAGGCGCTGTCACGGACAGATACCTAAGACAGCAAGGTATGTGACAGCACCAACCCCTGCGCATGACGACATGCTCAGGATCCCACAGGCCTTAGGCCGCGGTCCACTGAATTACGTCATGGTATCGGTGAGGATTGTGGGTATTCTTGTGATGTCTATTAGCATGCGGTAGAGTCCAGGGGGAACCTGCGGTTACGGCTGCACACTCCGATGAGTGTGCTACACCGCTCTAGTGTATAGCCGACCGTAGAGAGACTAGAAAAGCTAATGCAGAATGCTACGGCGGAGCTGCATTATGCTTGTGTGCTGGTCTCGCAAAGAGGCCTACGGGTCTGCGTTTCCTGCGACATATGGTGGTCATGTTGCAGGACACCACCACTCCGAGACGATTCAATGGCATCTCGCCAAGGGTCTATCGGTTCTGACGGTGTGGAGGGAGCAGTTAACCTTCCGCATCATCGCACTCGCTCTACAGTGCGCCGCGAGCAGGCCGCGGAGGGTCAGTCCATGCCCCACGGGGAAGGACAAGACGCTGGGACCTACGGGTATCTCAGTGTTAACCCTCTGCAGGCCGCCATGCCGGGCAACGCTGATCCTACGGGGAATGCGGGTGCTCAGGCAGCGGTGCACGGAGCGCAGGAAGTGCCACACGTTGCCCAGACAGCATGGGCAGCGCAAGAGATACCACCTCCGATACCGCAGCCTTCGCAGGCTGCGATGTCATCCGGGGCGGCAGCAACAGCCGGATCGATCGATGTTGCAACTCTCGCGAGCGCACTGTCGCTCGTAATGCCTAAGTCTATGCCGGGAAAGTCGCTAGTAGAAAAGCACAAGTTCCCGGTATGGAACCACAGATATGATCACTTTCGGGTGTTCAAGAAAGAGGTAGAGAGTTGGGCAAACATGGTGGGGGAAAGTAGCCTGCTAGTAAATGATCCACTGGCACAGAATAGCCAGGCTCATGAGTCAGTCAAGCATTGGCTATTCGTAACACTGCCAAAGGAGGATAGAGATTTCGTGTCAGACTGCAGTTTTGTCCATGAGATGTGGGCACTGCTGCATGCCAAGTACATGCCTTCTGTCGAAGTAGAAATACAGAAGCTATACCAGCATTTCAGTGGTGCCAGGCAGGCGGGAAAGCCACTTGAGAAACATGTCAACGAGGTAGTTGGTATAGTGAACCAGATGAGGGGTCTGGGAGAAGCTGTGCCTGATCAGCTATACCGCTCTAGGCTACTGGCAGTGGACAGAGAGTATGCACTGCTGCAGCCGATGCTGCAGCAACTGCCAGTGCAGCAGATAGTATCCACGCTGCTGACGCATGCTCAGAATAGCAGCCAGTCTGCCCCATCGCGATTCCCACGGGATGCTCGCGGTGGTCAGCAGAGATTTGGGGGACGAGGGTATCGTGGTGGACGCCACGGTGGTCGCCATGGTACACCTCCAGAGGTTGCCGCAGTGGGAGCAGGGGGAGCAGATAAGCGCAAGTGCTTCAATTGTGAGAAGCCTGGCCATCTGCAGAAAGATTGCCCTTTGCTCTCCGCAGAGGTCAAGCAGTTCCTACAGAAACAGGCAGCTGCAGGGCGAGGCCGTGGCAGAGGCCGCGGGGGCCCTCAGGTGGCTGTGGTAGACCTAGCGGAACTGCGAACTGAGTGTGCTGATGGGCCGTCGCCCAACATGCCATACACATTTCTGGTGGATAGCGGGTCTGACCTGAACATATGCTTCGACTATAGCATGTTCAGCGAGATCAAGCCACCAGATATCACAGAGTGCCAGCCCTTAGACCAGGGCAGGCTTAAGATATATGGCATGGGCACTATCAGGGCGAATGTGGGGAAGTACGTGACGGTACAGGGCGAGCTGGTGCCTGTAGATATTGAGCTGGATCATGTTTACTGGGTGCCAGCCAGCCCGATCAATATCCTATCAACGACTGTGCTGAAGCGGTCGAACGTGTACTTGCACACAGGCAAGGCAAACACAGTAGAGATGCCGGGTTTTTATGACCAAGCACAAACATTTGTGGGCAACTGTGAGCAGGGAGTTGATAGTGATGATAACCCCACATTGAGCTGGTATTGCGGGACGGGCAGACCAATATGGGAACTGCGCCCTGTAGATTCAGGGATAGACTGGACCAGTGCCAATAACCTTTTCCACAGAAATAGGAAATGGGTTGGTGAGCAGGCGAGAATCGCTGCGGTAGATGGTGTACCTATTGGTCAGAGATCTTCTTACCAACTTGACCCAGCATTTCTGGTGCACCTCTCGTTTCATCATGCGGGCAACCGGATTCTCAAACTGATGACTGAGAATCCAGACCTGTATGACCTCAAGTTGCCTAAACCTACGGGAGTAGCGCTTGAGTGTCATGGTTGCCACGTGGCGGAACAGAGAAGTGGTGACAGAGCACAGCATGGGGGCAAAGTGACAGAGAATGCCTCGTATGCTGGAGAAGTGTTGCATGCGGATCTGGCTGGACAGATTAAGCCAGTAGGCATAGGAGGAATGAACTACATCCTGGTAGTAGTGGATGAGTACAGCAGGTACTCACATGTGATCCCGCTGAAGTCGAAAAGCGGTGCTGCGGAGATGATATGTCTTCTGATAGAACGCATCCGCACTCAGATTGTCTATGACAAGGAGGTAGGGGTGCGTAGGCTGCACACGGACCAAGGAGGTGAGTTCAGCTCGAGTCAGCTGGCTCAGTACCTTGAGTGGCGAGGGATAGTACACACGTTCACTGACACCGCCCAACATGAGTCAAATGGGTTGGTAGAACGAAAGATCGGTGTGCTGAACACGTCAGTGCGGGCGAGCCTGCTGCAGGCTGCAGTGCCTGCATTCCTGTGGCCGGAGGCATACATGTGCGTGAACCATGCACACAACCTGACGCCGAGCACAGCACTGGAGGGTGTAAGGCGGAAGGAGGCAAAGCAGAAGCTGGAGGATAGGTTTGTTACCACCAGCTCTGAGCCATGGTCCACGAACGTGCAGCAGCGGGCTAAGCAGCTGAGAGTCAGGAAGGCTGCAACGCATGCGCTGAGTCTGAATGAGCTGTGTGAGACGCTGGTTGCCAGAAGAGAATTGGCATTTGTGGCACAGCACATGAGAAATGTGAATGTCAGAGAGATTGTGCCATACTTGTTATGGTTTAGGAAGGTCAAAGAAGATGACTTCCGTCTCGTGGTGGCACAGGTGAAGCCTTTCGGGTGTCCAATGTATGTGTATCCAAGGAGGGAACACTTCAGGCACCTGGAAGCGCGAGGAATCTGAAGGAATACGTAGGATAAGCTTTAGACAACGACGATGCGCAATGCAAAATCAGTTCGACCTGAGGGAGCTCTGTAGTATTCAGTATAGAGACACTGAAGACTCAGAGGCTCAGCGATTGCCTATATACTATCAGGAGCCTAGGGCGACGAACGCGAAAAGAGTGTGGTACCCTCACGCATGCATGAGACTGTCATTCTCAACACTCCCACGCAGTCTCACACTTTCACACCTAATGCGTGTCTGTGCTTAGCGAAGAGCTGCTTTCCCAACGGCTTAGTGAAGATGTCTGCGGGGTTCTCTGAGCCAGGAATCGAATGAACCTTGACCCACCCATACTTCACTTTCTCCCTGATGAAATGATAAGCTACATCAATGTGCTTGGTCCTCTTTGCAGAGAGGGGGTCCTCAGTCATATAAACAGCAGAATCATTGTCAACTCCAATTGGAATTGTCTCTGGCTGCAGCAACAACTGCTGTGAGAGTTGGAACAAATATTGTGCTTCCCTACTAGCCTCCCCTGCAGCTATGTACTCAGACTCAGCTGTAGAATGGGAGACTGTGGCTTGCTTAGCAGAGCGCCAGGAGATAGCTCCATGGCCCATCTGCATGACATATCCGGAAGTGGACTGTCTGCAAACACCATTCAACGACGGTTCAACAGACTTGCAATCAGCATAGCTAGCATCACTAAATCCACGCAGCTTGGTGTCGCCACCGAGATGCAGGCCCATGTCAATGGTACCTTTGAGGTATCTAACAATGTCAAGCGCTCTAGCAAGCTTCCCTGAATCTGGGCACTGGTTGAACCTGGCAAGGTAGCCAACTGCAAATGCAATGTCAGGCCTTGTGTAATGAACAAGATGAATAAGGATGCCGATCAAACGCCTGTACCTAGTGATGTCACTGGCAGACTCAAATGGAGTCCCTGGAGGATCATTGTGAACCTTCTCAATCATGGGAACAGTCCTGGGATGAGCATTTGTGAGATTCAGTTCGTCGATCAGATCGTCGATATGGCGTTTCTGCTTCAAGACGATGGTTCTGTTCGGACGATCTCTAGTCACTGACATTTGGAGGAAGAAATCTGTATCTCCTGTGTCTTTGCCGGGGAATTTGTCAAGAATGCACTTCTTCATGAAGCTCACCGAAGACAATTTGGCTGAAGCAATCTGAAGGTCATCAACGTACATCAAGATGATAATCAAGCCGTGCTCCTTGCTGTGAAATAGAAACAGTGCGCCATCTGAGAGACATTGGATGCAACCGAGTGACGTAATTCAGTGGACCGCGGCCTAAGGCCTGTGGGATCCTGAGCATGTCGTCATGCGCAGGGGTTGGTGCTGTCACATACCTTGCTGTCTTAGGTATCTGTCCGTGACAGCTCCTGTACCTTCAGTGGAGGATCAATACACGTGAGACTTTGGACAGTTGAAGAGAGAGTGATTACACTACGATCTGTAGAGCCTATATAAGCGTTCAATCAACGTCTCATACGGATACGATCAGAATCAATGTCTGCGGCACGCAATCTTGCATGCATTGCTCGTGCATATGGTCAGCCATCGGTGCATGGCTGCCCCATAGCCACTCCGGATCAGCACCGTGCATCCACTCCATGCATGGTCACCGTAGTCCTGTGCATGGCTGGATCACGACACTCCCCCTAGACTAAGCTTGTACTACCGCAAGCTGCAGTCTATCTCTAAATTTTGCCAGTGCTGGTCCTGCCAACACCTTAGTAAACATATCAGCTAGCATGTCTACCGTGCTAACCCAGCTGATAGTCAATTCGTCGAGTTCTACGAACTCTCGGACCCTCAGGTCCCTGACCCTGATGTGCTTAGAGCGGTCACTAGAGATGGGGTTTACTGCTAGCAAGTTGGCACTCTTGTTGTCACCCCACAGCGTTGGCTTCACAGCCGACAAACCAAGATCAGTGCACAACTGCTTAGCCCACATCACCTCATTGGCTGCTGAACTCATTGCTATGAGCTCTGCCTCAGTTGTGTCACCAGCCACAATAGCCTGCCTCTTCGAACGCCAGAACACACAGTTCCCATGCATCCGGACTACTACTCCTGACACGCTCTTCAAGCAAGCACCATTGGCGAAGTCAGCATCCGTAAATGCTTCCAACACCTCACATCCCCCATTGGAGCCACTAAAGGTCAAGCCAAAGTTTATGGTCCCTCGCAGGTATCTCAGTACGTGAAGGACACCATTCCAATGACATTTGGCACTCCCAGCCATATGCCTGGCCAAGACATTAGCCGGAAACGCAATGTCTGGACGCGACACAACTGCCACATACTGGATGCTTCCTACGGCTTGCATAAACCTCTTATGCTCTGTGCCTGTAGCCTTCGCCTGGCTATGATCTTCCTTCAGACTAAACATTTTCTGCTTTGGTACCAACGGAGTTGGCGCCCGTCTGCACTCACTCATGCCAAATCTCTCTAGCATGTCCCTGATGCTCTTTCTGTGTGTGATGGTGATAGTGCGAGCAGTTCGATCACGTATGACCTCCATGCCCAGCACATATCCCAGCTCCCCCAGGTCACGACCCTCAAATGCCTCAAGAATCTTTCTGATGGCATCATCCATCTGCTCTCTGTGGCCGAAAATCAGCAGATCATCGACCCACAGAAAAATAAGACAACGTCCTACTTTGCAAATGAACAGTGCAGGGTCACTGGCTGATCTCACAAAACCCATATTCAACAAGAGTTCTGCAAGCGCTTTGTGCCACTCCCTGGCAGCTTGCTTCAGACCATACAACGCCTTTTTCAGACGCCACACCATACCAGACCCATCGTCTAGTACCGGAGGTTGTGCCACATACACTTCCTCCTCCAGAACACCATTCAGGAAAGCACATTTGATGTCTATATGCCTCGTCTCTAGATCCTCTACTGCACAGACTGATAACAGAGCCCTGAAGGTAGCATAACTGCCCACAGGTGCCCATGTCTCAAAGAAATCTACGCCCTCCACTTGCGTAAACCCCCTGGCTACGTATCTGGCCTTGAAACGCTCAATTTCACCCTGTGCTCCTCGCTTGATCTTAAGCACCCACTTGCCTGTCACAGGCTTCACTCCTGTTGGGCACTCAACCAGCTCAAACACATCATGTTCTCTTAAGGAGGTCAGCTCATCGAGCATTGCCGTGATCCACTTCTCACGATGAGCGCCACGCATGGCCTGCTGCACCGTTGGATCATCTACTACGGCCTCGACCCTCTTCCTCACGGTAGCTGCACGCCTGGACTCACTAAGGCTAGCAGTAGGGCCACCGTTTGGAGTCACCTTCTGCCCCGTCGTCTTTTCTGCATCAGGAGGCACACTGTCAGCTGCAGCTGACACTCCATCAGAACAGTCACCGACGTCATTCTCATCATCATTCACTACTGTGGGGCTCGCAGCATCACTCACATGCTCACGTGCTTCCTCCGGGGAAATGCGCTCAACAGCAGCATCACTCACAATTGCTCCCACAGCATGGACAGCAGGTCTTAAGACTTTGCGAATCAAGTGAAAAGGCTTTGGAACCCATCGAACCCTCACCTCATGTGGCGGATCCAGACGTTCTCCGCTGCCCCTCGCGGCACTTGGTGCTGACTCTCCCCCTGAGCCATCACCTCCTGTCGCTATTCCGCTAGGCACATGCCGTAGCTCGCCTTGCCCCTGGCCCTCAGACCCAGATATATGCCTCGGCTCATCATATCTGTCACGGTCATCACGCCCTGACACCGTGGACCCGCGGTGACTTCGGCCGCCGCCGTGACCGTCAGCTCGCACAGGTGGGGGTGGCTCACTCAGCTCCTTGCCCATCGACCGCTGGACTGGCTCCGCCGAACGCGAGCGGGATCTAGACTCAGACTCAGAGTCATCCTCACCTCCATCACTAGACTTAGTATCACTCACTTCCTCATCAGTTGGAAGCGGATGGATATCACAGTCCCCTATGTGCAACACAGCCCTATCCCTCGTAGGGATCGTCTCTGCAGGCCTAAACTCATGGTGTAAAGGCCCAGACGGCTGGTTTGCTGCATCATAGTCCCAGTGTGCCACCGCTGCAGCATTGTCAGCCGCTGCATGATCGCAGCGTGCTGCAACCACTGCCTCACTGATCTCTGGTGTGTGCCAGCGCTCATGTCGCGCCAGCAGCTCTGCACCCAACACTCTAGGAGAAAACTCAGGCTCACCCTCAGGTAGCTCGTCTGTCGGTTTGAAACGCCTATGCAGCGTTCTTCCTGGTTCCCAGTGTTGATGGCCCAGACCCGGATGCTCCCCCTCAGCCCAATCCACATTTCTGCCCCTCTCTGGCATCATGTGTTCACGACTGGCTGGTGGACGCACTGCCCGCACACTAGTGCTCTTCACCCACTTCTTCATGTTGGGCAAGAACTCAGCTTCCGGCACCACACTGGTGTACTGATCGGGTAGGATCTCAAACTCACCCTGCTCATAGTTCTCTAGCACAACTGGGTCCGCCGTAGCCTCCCCAGCCATGTGAAATCGCTGCGCGAAATCCTTCACTAGAGCAGGTGGAGCAGCCGTGTGCCTGTACATCCGCACTGCTCCCCCATTCCCACGTTTCACGTAAACCCTGTCCATGTGAGGACCTCCACCCGGTCCCATATAGGCACCGAGGATTCCTCGCGCTTCCAGGTGCCTGAAGTGCTCCCTCCTTGGATACACATACATTGGACACCCGAAAGGCTTCACCTGTGCCACCACGAGACGGAAGTCATCTTCCTTGACCTTCCTAAACCACAACAAGTATGGCACAATCTCTCTGACATTCACATTTCTCATGTGCTGTGCCACAAATGCCAATTCTCTCCTGGCAACCAGCGTCTCACACAGCTCATTCAGACTCAGCGCATGCGCTGCAGCCTTCCTGACTCTCAGCTGCTTAGCCCGCTGCTGCACGTTCGTGGACCATGGCTCAAAGCTGGTGGCAACAAACCTATCCTCCAGCTTCTGCTTTGCCTCCTTCCGCCTCACACCCTCCAGTGCTGTGCTCGGCGTCAGGTTGTGTGCATGGTTCACGCACATGTATGCCTCTGGCCACAGGAATGCAGGCACTGCTGCCTGCAGCAGACTCGCCCGCACTGACGTGTTCAGCACACCGATCTTTCGTTCTACCAACCCATTTGACTCATGTTGGGCGGTGTCAGTGAACGTGTGTACTATCCCTCGCCACTCAAGGTACTGAGCCAGCTGACTCGAGCTGAACTCACCTCCTTGGTCCGTGTGCAGCCTCCGCACCCCTACCTCCTTGTCATAGACAATCTGAGTGCGGATGCGTTCTATCAGAAGACATATCATCTCCGCAGCACCGCTTTTTGACTTCAGCGGGATCACATGTGAGTACCTGCTGTACTCATCCACTACTACCAGGACGTAGTTCATTCCGCCTATGCCTACTGGCTTAATCTGTCCAGCCAGATCCGCATGCAATACTTCTCCAGCATACGAGGCATTCTCTGTCACTTTGCCCCCATGCCGTGCTCTGTCACCACTTCTCTGCTCCGCCACGTGGCAACCATGACACTCAAGCGCTACTCCCGTGGGTTTAGGCAACTTGAGGTCATACAGGTCTGGATTCTCAGTCATCAGTTTGAGAATCCGGTTGCCCGCATGGTGAAACGAGAGATGTACCAGAAATGCTGGGTCAAGTCGGTAAGAAGATCTCTGACCAATAGGTACACCATCTACCGCAGCGATTCTCGCCTGCTCACCAACCCATTTCCTATTTCTGTGGAAAAGGTTGTTGGCACTGGTCCAGTCTGTCCCTGAATCTACAGGGCGCAGTTCCCATATCGGTCTGCCCGTCCCGCAATACCAGCTCAATGTGGGGTTATCATCACTATCAACTCCCTGCTCACAGTTGCCCACAAATGTTTGTGCTTGGTCATAGAAACCCGGCATCTCTACTGTGTTTGCCTTGCCTGTGTGCAAGTACACATTCGACCGCTTCAGCACAGTCGTTGATAGGATATTGATCGGGCTGGCTGGCACCCAGTAGACATGATCCAGCTCAATATCTACAGGCACCAACTCACCCTGTACTGTCACGTACTTCCCCACATTCGCCCTGATAGTGCCCATGCCATATATCTTAAGCCTGCCCTGGTCTAAAGGCTGGCACTCTGTGATATCTGGTGGCTTGACCTCACTGAACATGCTATAGTCAAAGCATATGTTCAGGTCAGACCCGCTATCCACCAGAAAGGTGTATGGCATATTGGGCGACGGCCCATCAGCACAGTCAGCTCGCAGTTCCGCTAGGTCTACCACAGCCACCTGAGGGCCCCCGCGGCCTCTGCCACGGCCTCGCCCTGCAGCTGCCTGTTTCTGTAGGAATTGCTTGACCTCTGCGGAGAGCAAAGGGCAATCTTTCTGCAGATGGCCAGGCTTCTCGCAATTGAAGCACTTGCGCTTATCTGCTCCCCCTGCTCCCACTGCGGCAACCTCTGGGGGTGCACCATGGCGACCACCGTGGCGTCCACCACGATACCCTCGTCCCCCAAATCTCTGCTGACCACCGCGATCATCCCAGGGGAATCGCGATGGGGCAGACTGGCTGCTATTCTGAGCATGCGTCAGCAGCGTGGACACTATCTGCTGCACTGGCAGTTGCTGCAGCATCGGCTGCAGCAGTGCATACTCTTTGTCCACTGCCAGTAGCCTAGAGCGGTATAACTGATCAGGCACAGCTTCTCCCAGACCCCTCATCTGGTTCACTATACCAACTACCTCGTTGACATGTTTCTCAAGTGGCTTTCCCGCCTGCCTGGCACCACTGAGTTGCTGGTATAGCTTCTGTATTTCTACTTCGACAGAAGGCATGTACTTGGCATGCAGCAATGCCCATATCTCATGGACAAAACTGCAGTCTGACACGAAATCCCTATCCTCCTTTGGTAATGTCACGAATAGCCAATGCTTGACTGACTCATGAGCCTGGCTATTCTGTGCCAGTGGATCATTCACTAGCAGGCTACTTTCCCCCACCATGTTTGCCCAACTCTCTACCTCTTTCTTGAACACCCGAAAGTGATCATATCTGTGGTTCCATACCGGGAACTTGTGCTTGTCTACTAGCGACTTTCCCGGCGTAGACTTAGGCATTACGAGCGATAGCGCGCTCGCGAGAGTTGCAACATCGATCGTCCCGGCTGTTGCTGCCGCCCCGGATGACATCGCAGCCTGCGAAGGCTGCGGTATCGGAGGTGGTATCTGCTGCGCTGCCCATGCTGTCTGGGCAACGTGTGGCACTTCCTGCGCTCCGTGCACCGCTGCCTGAGCACCCGCATTCCCCGTAGGATCAGCGTTGCCCGGCATGGCGGCCTGCAGAGGGTTAACACTGAGATACCCGTAGGTCCCAGCGTCTTGTCCTTCCCCGTGGGGCATGGACTGACCCTCCGCGGCCTGCTCGCGGCGCACTGTAGAGCGAGTGCGATGATGCGGAAGGTTAACTGCTCCCTCCACACCGTCAGAACCGATAGACCCTTGGCGAGATGCCATTGAATCGTCTCGGAGTGGTGGTGTCCTGCAACATGACCACCATATGTCGCAGGAAACGCAGACCCGTAGGCCTCTTTGCGAGACCAGCACACAAGCATAATGCAGCTCCGCCGTAGCATTCTGCATTAGCTTTTCTAGTCTCTCTACGGTCGGCTATACACTAGAGCGGTGTAGCACACTCATCAGAGCGTGCAGCCGTAACCGCAGGTTCCCCCTGGACTCTATCGCATGCTAACAGACATCACAAGAATCCCCACAATCATCACCGATACCATGACGTAATTCAGTGGACCGCGGCCTAAGGCCTGTGGGATCCTGAGCATGTCGTCATGCGCAGGGGTTGGTGCTGTCACATACCTTGCTGTCTTAGGTATCTGTCCGTGACAGCTCCTGTACCTTCAGTGGAGGATCAATACACGTGAGACTTTGGACAGTTGAAGAGAGAGTGATTACACTACGATCTGTAGAGCCTATATAAGCGTTCAATCAACGTCTCATACGGATACGATCAGAATCAATGTCTGCGGCACGCAATCTTGCATGCATTGCTCGTGCATATGGTCAGCCATCGGTGCATGGCTGCCCCATAGCCACTCCGGATCAGCACCGTGCATCCACTCCATGCATGGTCACCGTAGTCCTGTGCATGGCTGGATCACGACACCGAGGAACAAGAGATGATCCCGGAGCGTCTCATGCCACACTCGTGGGGCCTGCTTCAAGCCATAGAGCGACTTTATCAATTTGCACACCCTCCCGCTGCCATCCGAAAACCCAGGTGGCTGCTTCATGTAGATCTCCTCAGCAAGGTGACCTTGAACAAAAGCATTTTTGATATCAATCGTGTGGCACTCAAGATCGAGCGCTGCAACCATCGTGAACGTGTGGCACTCAAGATCGAGCGCTGCAACCATCGTGAAAAACACTCTGATGGTATCTGCACGGACGACTGGAGCAAAGACCATCTCGTAGTCAATGCCATGCTTTTGGTGGAAGCCTTTGATAACAAGCCTGGCCTTGTATCGCTCAATTTGGCCATCAGCAGTCAGCTTCCGTTTGAACACCCACTTGCATGGAATTGCCTTGCGGTCAGATGGCAACATGCAAAGCTCCCACGTGCTCATGAGGCCCAGTGAAGTAAGCTCTTCTTTCATAGCTTTGACCCAGTGTGGGCCTTCTGGCCCCCTGATTGCTTCCTCTACGGAAGTGGGCTCAGGAGGGAGCCCACGAGCGAAAAATACTCGCCCTCTTCAGCAGCTGCGGTTGCTGTGTTGGCCCTGTTCTCGGGCCACAACGTCCATTTCTGGTATGGATCGACCGGAGGTTGCTTGCTGCGAATGCTGCGCCGAGTCCCGGCTGGAGCTGGCGCTTGCTGTGGAGCCGGCGCTGCTGGAGCGGCTGGCGGAGCTGGTGCGGTTGAAGCTTGCGCTGGCTGTGGAGCAGCTGGTGGTGTTGGAGCTGCTGGCGGAGCTGGTGCAGCTGGGGTTGATGGAATGCGCGTGGGATGCTGCACCAGTGTTGGTGTCTGGAACCGTACGCCTTCCGTGCCAGACTCATCGCTGCTGGCCGATGATGGCGGAGAGTGCAGCGACGATGGTTGTGGTTGTGGCTGTGGAAGCCTGACTGTGGCGGGGCCTGGTGGTGGCTGCGCCGGTGGAGTCGGTAGCATGATGTCAGAGAAGTCATCTCGTGACACAGTGCTGGCTGGTGGGGCTGATTCATCAAAGAGAACATCTCTTGATGTCACAACTTTGCCACTTGGCATACGAATCCGGTATGCCTTGTGATTAGCACCATCAAAGCCCAGGAAGATGCCAGCATCAGACTTTGGCGGCATCTCCTTTTTCTTTCTGAGCTTCTTTGGCACATTCACCCATGCCAGGCATCCCCACACATGTAGATTGGAGATGTCCGGCTTCTCACCTTTCAGAAGCTCCCACGGAGTCGTGGATCCATCTGTTGAGCTGATATTGGTGAGGTAGGCAGCGTGCATAAGACATTCGGCCCACATGGACCTGTCTAAGCCCGCGTCCGAGAGCATTGCTTGGAATGTTTCACCAAGCGTGCGGAGTGCACGCTCAGCATGCCCGTTTTCCGCTGGGCTGTAGCCCGAGGTTGGCTCATAGGAGATGGCATTGTCCTTCATCCACCGCTTGAAGTCATGCGACATGAAAACCGAGTCTTTGTCTGATCTGAGCTGTTGTACTTTGTACTTGAACTTCGCGTAGCGAGCTTCAAGCATGCGAACTGTGTCTTTGATGAAGTCTGGCGCGTCACTCTTCGCATGGATAGCACCGACAATTTTGTAACCCGTAAAGTCATCAACGATGGCCACAAAGTTTCTGAGACCCGATTTCGAGAGCGGCATGCCGGTTGCAATGTCAACATGAAGCTTCTCCAGCGGCGCAGTTGAATTCTTTGCGGCACTAGGGAATGGTTGTCTTGTTGCTTTGCCTTCAGCACAAGGTGGACACACATAATTTGACTTGAGTGCATCTCTGAAGTGCTGAGCGGGCGGCAAGCCTGTAACAGCAGTCTTGGCTGACATGTTGGCAAGAGTTGACATGCCTTTGTGCCCCATTCGACGGTGGAAGAGCTGAGCTCGGGACAGCTGAGCAGTGGTTGAGGCAGGAGCTAGTGGATCTGCTTTGGTAGTGTGAGCTGCCATGGTGGAGGTCTGCGCTGATGACTCGTCAGCAAATGTGTTACACGGAGATGAACGCAATAGCCCGGCAGCGAGGGCAACGGAAGGAAAGCAGACGGCCAAAACCCCCGAAAGTAGACACCAGCAAAAAGCAATCACTCTCCCAGGCGAAAAAGCCACAACGAACCGACACAGCCGACACAACCACACCCACGCACCCACACGCACGCGCACTCCCGCACCCCTCCACTACGGCAAATGTGCAATCCAACACAAACAGATCGTCTGTGAGGTTAGCATCGAGAGAACCAGCAGAATTGCGCAACCGCAGTCCTCTCTTCGTATCAGACAACCTGAAACCTGCAGTGAGAGCCTTGGACAAGCTGACTAGGTTCACATGCAAGTCTGGGACGTAGAGCACATTCTGAAGTTTGTACTCAATCCCTGATTTGTTTCTGATTACTACGCTGCCTTTCGCTTGTATGGGAACCTTCTGCTCCGTGGCAAGAAGGCACTCACCCTTCATGTGAACAACATCTGAAAGTGCATCAAAGTTGTTCGTCATGTGATCAGTAGCTCCACTGTCGATGATCCAGGACGCAGCAGTTGCCCTCGAAACAGCATGGCAGGCAACAAGGCATGATGCTGTAGCCTTATTAGCAGTGCACTTTCTGTTATTGTTGTTGTTGTTCTTAGTCCCCTTCTGCTGCCTTTCGACCTCATGCTGCTTCTTATGCCTAATGTAGGCATAACATTTGAAGGTCGTGTGGTTTGGGTTGCCACAGAAATCACAGCCTTTGCTGGAAACTTGCAAAGCTGATGACTCGTTCGTGGTACGAGCCCGACCTTTCAGGGGTTGATCCATGGTATGAAGATTGCGGCTAATTAATTTTGCTGCTACTTCATGGAATGTGGCTGAGGTCAAATCAACCGTTTGAGCCCAAGAGCTGAACAATGGAATATCATGGAAAGCATTAAGAAAGACCAGTAAAAACCTTTCTTCGTTCAGCATCTTAAGTCTGCTTAGCTCGCTGTGGAGAAGTTTGCAACGATCAACAAACTTAGCAAGCGTTTCACCATTGGTGGGCGACAAGTTGGATTCTTTAGCTATCAGAAGTGACTTCTGAGCAGCTGAGCCGGCTGCCCTGGACTTTTTGAGTTTCTCCAGGCAGATTGCGGCGGAAGTATTCTTGCTTAAAATTTCTATATCAGAAATCTCGGTCACGTTTTTCAGCATGATCAGCTTCGCTCTTGGCTGATTAGCGAGCGGAGCTACACTGCTAGTCAGGGCATCAGAGATACCCATGATCATTGCATACGCCTCAAGGGACGTAAGCCAAGTTTGGAAGTTGTGATTTGTCAACGGCCCACAGTCCATTTTAACATCTTTCATCGATATCGAACTGTGGTCCTGCGGGACGGCCGGTGTAGCGGTTTGAGTATCGCTACCTACGACGGTGCCACGTACCGCGGTTGCGGGCGTGGTACCTCCTCCGGGCGTGCCGTGATCTGACATTACGACGTCTTGTCAATCCTAACGATTCCGTTCAATGTTTAATTCCGCAGAGTTGTAGCGAGCCTGAGCCCATAACCTGAAGGAATACGTAGGATAAGCTTTAGACAACGACGATGCGCAATGCAAAATCAGTTCGACCTGAGCGAGCTCTGTAGTATTCAGTATAGAGACACTGAAGACTCAGAGGCTCAGCGATTGCCTATATACTATCAGGAGCCTAGGGCGACGAACGCGAAAAGAGTGTGGTACCCTCACGCATGCATGAGACTGTCATTCTCAACAGAATCCTCGGTGCCTATATGGGACCGGGTGGAGGTCCTCACATGGACAGGGTTTACGTGAAACGTGGGAATGGGGGAGCAGTGCGGATGTACAGGCACACGGCTGCTCCACCTGCTCTAGTGAAGGATTTCGCGCAGCGATTTCACATGGCTGGGGAGGCTACGGCGGACCCAGTTGTGCTAGAGAACTATGAGCAGGGTGAGTTTGAGATCCTACCCGATCAGTACACCAGTGTAGTGCCGAAAGCTGAGTTCTTGCCCAACATGAAGAAGTGGGTGAAGAGCACTAGTGTGCGGGCAGTGCGTCCACCAGCCAGTCGTGAACACATGATGCCAGAGAGGGGCAGAAATGTGGATTGGGCTGAGGGGGAGCATCCGGGTCTGGGCCATCAACACTGGGAACCAGGCAGAACGCTGCATAGGCGTTTCAAACCGACAGACGAGCTACCTGAGGGTGAGCCCGAGTTTTCTCCTAGAGTGTTGGGTGCAGAGCTGCTGGCGCGACATGAGCGCTGGCACACACCAGAGATCAGTGAGGCAGTGGTCGCAGCACGCTGCGATCATGCTGCGGCTGACAATGCTGCAGCGGTAGCACACTGGGAGTATGATGCAGCAAACCAGCCGTCTGGGCCTCTACACCACGAGTTTAGGCCTGCAGAGACAATCCCTACGAGGGATAGGGCTGTGCTGCACATAGGAAACTGTGATATCCATCCGCTTCCAACTGATGAGGAAGTGAGTGATACTGAGTCTAGTGATGGAGGTGAGGATGACTCTGAGTCTGAGTCTAGATCCCGCTCGCGTTCAGCGGAGCCAGTCCAGCGGTCGATGGGCAAGGAGCTGAGTGAGCCACCCCCACCTGTGCGAGCTGACGGTCACGGCGGCGGCCGAAGTCACCGCGGGTCCACGGTGTCAGGGCGTGATGACCGTGACAGATATGATGAGCCGAGGCATATATCTGGGTCTGAGGGCCAGGGGCAAGGCGAGCTATGGCATGTGCCTAGCGGAATAGCGACAGGCGGTGATGGCTCAGGGGGAGAGTCAGCACCAAGTGCCGCGAGGGGCAGCGGAGAACGTCTGGATCCGCCACATGAGGTGAGGGTTCGATGGGTTCCAAAGCCTTTTCACTTGATTCGCAAAATCTTAAGACCTGCTGTCCATGCTGTGGGAGCAATTGTGAGTGATGCTGCTGTTGAGCGCATTTCCCCGGAGGAAGCACGTGAGCATGTGAGTGATGCTGCGAGCCCCACAGTAATGAATGATGATGAGAATGACGTCGGTGACTTGTCTGATGGAGTGTCAGCTGCAGCTGACAGTGTGCCTCCTGATGCAGAAAAGACGACGGGACAGAAGGTGACTCCAAACGGTGGCCCTACTGCTAGCCTTTGTGAGTCCAGGCGTGCAGCTACCGTGAGGAAGAGGGTCGAGGCCGTAGTAGATGATCCAACGGTGCAGCAGGCCATGCGTGGTGCTCATCGTGAGAAGTGGATCACGGCAATGCTCGATGAGCTGACCTCCTTAAGAGAACATGATGTGTTTGAGCTGGTTGAGTGCCCAACAGGAGTGAAGCCTGTGACAGGCAAGTGGGTGCTTAAGATCAAGCGAGGAGCACGGGGTGAAATTGAGCGTTTCAAGGCCAGATACGTAGCCAGGGGATTCACGCAAGTGGAGGGCGTAGAATTCTTTGAGACATGGGCACCTGTGGGCAGTTACGCTACCTTCAGGGCTCTGTTATCAGTCTGTGCAGTAGAGGATCTAGAGACGAGGCATATAGACATTAAACGTGCTTTCCTGAATGGTGTTCTGGAGGAGGAAGTGTATGTGGCACAACCTCCGGTGCTGGACGATGGGTCTGGTATGGTGTGGCGTCTGAAAAAGGCGTTGTATGGTCTGAAGCAAGCTGCCAGGGAGTGGCACAAAGCGCTTGCAGAACTCTTGTTGAAAATGGGTTTTGTGAGATCAGCCAGTGACCCTGCACTGTTCATTTGCAAAGTAGGACGTTGTCTTATTTTTCTGTGGGTCGATGATCTTCTGATTTTCGGTCACAGAGAGCAAATGGATGATGCCATCAGAAAGATCCTTGAGGCTTTTGAGGGTCGTGACCTGGGGGAGCTGGGATATGTGCTGGGCATGGAGGTCATACGTGATCGAACTGCTCGCACTATCACCATCACACACAGAAAGAGCATCAGGGACATGCTAGAGAGATTTGGCATGAGTGAGTGCAGACGGGCGCCAACTCCGTTGGTACCAAAGCAGAAAATGTTTAGTCTGAAGGAAGATCCTAGCCAGGCAAAGGCTACAGGCACAGAGCATAAGAGGTTTATGCAAGCCGTAGGAAGCATCCAGTATGTGGCAGTTGTGTCGCGTCCAGACATTGCGTTTCCGGCTAATGTCTTGGCCAGGCATATGGCTGGGAGTGCCAAATGTCATTGGAATGGTGTCCTTCACGTACTGAGATACCTGCGAGGGACCATAAACGTTGGCTTGACCTTTAGTGGCTCCAATGGGGGATGTGAGGTGTTGGAAGCATTTACGGATGCTGACTTCGCCAATGGTGCTTGCTTGAAGAGCGTGTCAGGAGTAGTAGTCCGGATGCATGGGAACTGTGTGTTCTGGCGTTCGAAGAGGCAGACTATTGTGGTTGGTGATACAACTGAGGCAGAGCTCATTGCTATGAGTTCAGCAGCCAATGAGGTGATGTGGGCTAAGCAGTTGTGCACTGATCTTGGTTTGTCGGCTGTGAAGCCAACGCTGTGGGGTGACAACAAGAGTGCCAACTTGCTAGCAGTGAACCCCATCTCTAGTGACCGCTCTAAGCACATCAGGGTCAGGGACCTGAGGGTCCGAGAGTTCGTAGAACTCGACGAGTTGACTATCAGCTGGGTTAGCACGGTAGACATGCTAGCTGATATGTTCACGAAGGTGTTGGCAGGACCAGCACTGGCAAAATTTAGAAGTAGACTACAGCTTGCGGTAGTACAAGCCTAGTCTAGGGGGAGTGTCGTGATCCGGCCATGCACAGGACTACGGAGACCATGCATGGTGGCATACACAGGACTACGGTGACCATGTATGCGGGGAATCACAGTGCTGATCCGGAGTGGCTATGGGGCAGCCATGCACCGATGGCTGACCATATGCACGAGCAATGCATGCAAGATTGCGTGCCGCAGACATTGATTCTGATCGTATCCGTATGAGACGTTGATTGAACGCTTATATAGGCTCTACAGATCGTAGTGTAATCACTCTCTCTTCTACTGTCCTAAGACTCACGTGCATTCATCCTCCAACTGAAGGTACAGGCGCTGTCACGGACAGATACCTAAGATAGCAAGGTATGTGACAGCACCAACCCCTGCGCATGACGACATGCTCAGGATCCCACAGGCCTTAGGCCGCGGTCCACTGAATTACGTCAGTCCCGTGGGAATCGCGATGGACCCTGCTTGCTGTTCGTCTGGGCATGTGTCAACAGCGTAGACACTATCTGCTGCACTGACATGGCCTGTTGCATGGGCTGCAACAGGCTGTACTCTCTGTCTACTGCCAGCAACCGTGATCTGTACAACTGATCAGACACAGTCTCACCCAGTCCTCTCATCTGATTCACTATGCCCACCACTTCGTTCACATGCTTCTCCAGTGGCTTACCAGCCTGCTGGGTACTGCTGAGCTGGTGATACAGCTTCTGTATTTCTACTTCCACTGATGGCATATACTTAGCATGTAGCAACGACCAGACCTCATGGACGAAACTACAGTCTGCCACGAAGTCTCTATCCTCATTTGGCTTCACTATGCCCACTGAGTAGTCCAGTGTGCATCCCAATGTGTGTCGTAATTCAGTAGACCGTAGCCCGTAGGCAATGTGGGATCTAAGCATGGCGTAGCCATGCGCAGGGGGTCGCGCTGTCACATACCTGGCTGGTGTACAGGCCTCCGCTGTGACAGTGCGCTCTCAGTCTTGGATTATAGCACGTGAGTCTTTGGCAGAGTAGAGTGATTACACTTTGATCAGTAGAGCCTATATAAGCGTTCAACCAAACGTCTCATACGGATACGATCAGAATCATTGTCTGCAGCACGCAATCTAGCATGCATTGCTCGTGCATATGGTAAGCCATCGGTGCATGGCGTCCCATAGCCACTCCGGATCAGCACCGTGCATCCATGCATACATGGTCTCCGTAGTCCTGTGTATGCCACCATGCATGGTCTCCGTAGTCCTGTGCATGGCTGGATCACGACACTCCCCCTAGACTAGGCTTGTACTACCGCAAGCTGTAGTCTATCTCTAAATTTTGCTAGTGCTGGTCCTGCCAACACCTTTGTAAACATATCAGCTAGCATGTCTACCGTGCTAACCCAGCTGATAGTTAACTCATCGAGTTCTACGAACTCGCGGACCCTCAGGTCCCTGACCCTGATGTGCTTGGAGCGGTCACTAGAGATGGGGTTCACAGCTAGCAAGTTGGCACTCTTGTTGTCACCCCACAGAGTTGGCTTCACAGCCGACAAACCAAGATCAGTGCACAACTGCTTTGCCCACATCACCTCATTGGCTGCTGAGCTCATCGCAATAAGCTCTGCCTCAGTCGTATCACCAGCCACAATAGTCTGCCTCTTCGAACGCCAGAATACACAGTTCCCATGCATCCGGACTATCACTCCTGACACGCTCTTCAAGCAAGCACCATTGGCGAAGTCAGCATCCGTAAATGCTTCCAACACCTCACTTCCCTCGTTGGAGCCACTAAAAGTCAAGCCAAGATCTATGGTCCCTCGCAGGTATCTCAGTACATGCTGGACAGCAGCCCAATGACACTTCGCACTCCCAGCCATATGCCTGGCCAGGACATTGGCCGGAAAGGAAATATCAGGACGCGACACAGCAGCCACATACTGGATGCTTCCTACGGCTTGCATAAACCTTTTATGCTCTGCGACAGTAGCCTTCTCCTGGCTAGGATCATCCTTCAGACTAAACACTTTCTGCTTTGGTACCAACGGCGTTGGTGCCTTTCTGCACTCACTCATACTGAACCTTTCCAGCATGTCGCTGATGTTCTTTCTGTGCGTTATGGGGATAGTGCGATCGAGCAAGCCGATCACGTATGACCTCCATACCCAGCACATATCCCAGCTCCCCCAGGTCACGACCCTCAAATGCCTCAAGGATCCTGCTGATGGCATCATCCATCTGCTCCTTACGACCGAAGATCAACAGATCATCGACCCATAGGAAAATAAGACATCGTCCTATTTTGCAAATAAACAGTGCGGGGTCACTGGCTGATCTCACAAAGCCCATTCTCGACAAGAGCTCTGCAAGCGCTTTATGCCACTCCCTGGCAGCTTGCTTCAGACCATACAACGCCTTTTTCAGACGCCACACCATACCAGACCCATCATCCAGTACAGGAGGTTGTGCCACATACACTTCCTCCTCCAGAACACCATTCAGGAAAGCACATTTAATGTCTATGTGTCTCGTCTCCAGATCCTCTACAGCACAGACAGACAACAGAGCCCTGAAGGTAGCATAACTGCCCACAGGTGCCCATGTCTCAAAGAAATCTACGCCCTCAACTTGCGTAAATCCCCTGGCTACATATCTAGCTTTGAATCGCTCAATCTCACCCTGTGCTCCTCGCTTAATCTTAAGCACCCACTTGCCTGTCACAGGCTTCACTCCTGCTGGGCACCTGACTAACTCGAACACATCATGTTCCCTTAAGGAGGTCAACTCATCAAGCATTGCTATGATCCACTGCTCACGATGGCAGCCTCTCATGGCTGACTTCACCGTTGGATCGTCCAGCACAGCTTTGACCGTCTTCCTCGCAGCAGCTGCACACCGGGACTCACTGCGGCTAGCAGTCTTGCCACTGCTCGGAATCACCTCCTGCCCCGTCGTGTTCTCTGCATCAGGAGTCACACTGTCAGCCGTAGCAAACACTCCATCCGCCAGATCACCGACGTCACTCTCCATATGGACTACTGTGGAGCTCCCAGCATCATCATGCTCACGTGCATCATCCGGGGAAATGCGCTCAACAGCAGCATTCTCACTTTCATTCACTCCCACAGCATGGACAGCAGGTCTTAAGGTTTTGCGAATCAATTTGAAAGGTTTTGGAACCCATCGAACCCTCACCTCTTGTGGTGGATCCAGATGTTCTCCGCTGCCTCCTGCGGCACTTGGTGCTAACTCTCCCCCTGAGCCAGCTCCGCCTGCCTCTACTCCACTAGGCACATGCCGTAGCTTGCCTTGCCCCTGACTATCAACACGCTGTGGCATATGCCGTGGCTCATCATGCTCCCAGCGTACTGCACGTCCTGACACCGCTGACCCTTGCCATCGGTTGTACATCCCGTGGTCTTCAGATTTCGCAGGTGGGGGTGGCTCACTCGGCGCCTTGCCCATCGACCGTTGGACTCGCTGCGGTGAACGCGAGCGCGATCGAGACCGAGATCCTGAGGGCTCAGATGCCCCTGAGAATGACTCAGCAGAGTCACTGGCAGCCTCTGGCTGTTCCTCCCCCTCAGACTCATCATTCTCACTACCCTGTGGCTCAATGCGGCAGCCACTCAAATCCAGCACAGCTCTATCCCGCGTAGGGATCACATCTCTCGGTCGCATCTCAGCATTGTTCGGACCGGATGGTTGCTGAACCGCATCATACTCCCAGTGTGGTACCCTGTTCACACAGTCCTCGGCCGTGTAAGCGCAACGCGCTGTCACCACTGCCTCACTGATCTCAGGCGTGTGCCACCGCTCATGCCTGGCTATCAGCTCAGAGCCTAAAACACGTGGTGAAAACGGCGGCTCACCCTCAGGCAACTCATCATCCGGCACATAGCGCCGATGCAACTGCCTGCCTGGTTCCCAGTGTGTGTGCCCCAGCGCTGGATGCTCCCCCTCAGCCCAATCCACATTTCTGCCCCTCTCTGGCATCATGTGATCACGACTGGCTGGTGGTTGCACTGCCCTAACACTAGTTGATCTCAACCATTTCTGCATGTTGGGCAAGAAACCAACGTCAGGTACTACACGAGTATGCTCATCGGGCATGATCTCGAATTCTCCCAGCTCGTAGTTCTCCAACATGACCGGATCCACCGAAGCTTGCTCCGACATGTGGAAACGTTTCGCGAACTCTCTCAGCAGAGCTGGTGGAGAAGCCGTATGCCTATACATACGCACTGCTCCCCCATTCCCTCGCTTCACGTAAGCTCTATCCATGTGAGGACCAGCACCCGGTCCCATGTAGAAACCGAGCACTCCTCTCTCATCCAGGTGTCTGAAGTCCTCTCTCCGAGCATATACATACATCGGACACCCGAAAGGCTTCACCTGGGCCACCACCAGATGGAACGTGTCCTCACGCACATTCCTGAACCATAACAGATATGGCACAATCTGTCTGACATCAACATTCTTCACACACTGGGCGACAAACTTCCCATCGCCCCTGGCCATACCCTCATCAGCCAGAGCCTGCAGACTCATCTGCTGAGCCTGAGCCCTCCTCGTCTGCAACTGTGCAGCTCTCACAGCCTCATTCGTTGACCACGGGTCACGACTGGTCTGCACATGTCTCTCCTCCAGTTTCTGCTTGGCCTCCTTCCGCCTAACACCCTCTAGAGCTGTGCTAGGCGTCAGGTTATGCGCATGGTTCACACACATATACGCCTCTGGCCACAGAAATGCAGGCACAGCTGCTTGCAGCAGGCTTGCCCTCACACTCCTGTTTAGCACACCGATCTTTCTCTCCACCATTCCATTGGACTCATGCTGGCCCGTGGCAGTGTACGTGTGCTCAATGCCACGCCACGCGAGGTACTGAGCCAGCTGGTTAGAGCTGAACTCACCACCCTGGTCAGTGTGCAGCCTCCGCACCCCAACCTCTCTATCATACACGATCTGAGTGCGGATTCGCTCAATCAGCAGGCATATCATTTCCGCAGCCCCACTCTTGGACTTCAACGGAATCACATGGGAGTACCGGGAGTACTCATCCACCACTACCAGGATGTAGTTCATACCCCCGATTCCTACTGGCTTGATCTGCCCTGCTAGATCAGCATGCAACACTTCCCCAGCATAGGTGGCATTCTCCGTCACCTTGCCCCCGTGCTGTGCTCTATCGCCGCTTCTCTGTTCAGCCACGTGGCAACCATGACACTGAAGCGCTACCCCCGTAGGTTTCAGCATCTTCAGGTCATACAGTTGTGAGTTGTCTCTCATCAACTGGAGTACCCGATTGCCAGCATGGTGAAAAGCGATATGCACTAGGAATGATGGATCAACCTGAAAGGAATAACCTTGTTCATTCGGTACACCGGTCACCGCAGCACCTTGCTGCTGCTCACGTACCCATTTCCCATTCCTATGAAACAAGTTATTCGCACTTGTCCAGGCTGCTCCTCTATCTACCGGTCGCATTTGCCATATCGGCCTGCCTTTCCCACAGAACCATGTCAGAGTAGGTTTTCCATCCTCATCCTCACCCTGCTCACAGTTCCTGTGGAACCCATAGCTCTGGTCATGAAACCCAGGCATCACTACCCGGTTTGCATGCTTGCCCGTATGCAAGTATATCTCAGACTTTTTCAACTCCTTTGTTGAAAGGATGTTGATAGGACTGGCCGGCACCCAGTAGACGTTGGTCAACTCTATGTCTACTGGTGTGATAGTGCCCTGTGCACTCACATACTCTCCCAGATTAGCTCTGATCGTGCCCACACCATACATGTCTAGCCTGCCCTGGTCAAGAGGCTGACACTGCGGCATATCTGGTGGCTTGATCTCGCAAAACATATCATAGTCAAAGCATATGTTTATGTCTGAGCCACTATCTATTAGGAAAGTGTACGGCATGTTGGGAGACGGCCCATCAGCACAGTCAGCTCGCAGCTTATCTAGGTCAACTACAGCTACCTGAGGGCCACCGCGGCCTCTGCCACGGCCTCGCCCTGCAGCTGCTTGCTTCTGCAGGAATTGTTTGACCTCTGCGGAGAGCAATGGACAATCCTTTTGCACATGTCCAGGCTTATCACAGTTGAAGCATTTCCTCTTTTCTGCTCCCCCTGCTGCCCCTGCTCCCACAGCTGCTACCTGTGGGGGTGAACCTTGGCGACCACCGTAGCGTCCACCTCGGTACCCACGTCCCCCATGGCGCTGTTGTCCACCGCGATCGTCCCGTGGGAATCGCGACGGACCCTGCTTGCTGTTCGTCTGGGCATGTGTCAACAGCGTAGACACTATCTGCTGCACTGGCATGGCCTGCAGCATGGGCTGCAACAGGCTGTACTCTTTGTCTACTGCCAGCAACCGTGATCTGTACAACTGATCAGACACAGTCTCACCCAGTCCTCTCATCTGGTTTACTATGCCCACCACCTCATTCACATGCTTCTCCAGCGGCTTGCCAGCCTGCTGGGTACTGCTGAGCTGGTGATACAGCTTCTGTATTTCTACCTCCACTGATGGCATATACTTAGCATGCAGCAACGAACAGACCTCATGGACGAAACTACAGTCTGCCACGAAGTCTCTATCCTCCTTTGGCAGTGTGGTGAACAACCAGTGCATGACTTGCTCATGAGCCTGGCTGCTCTGAGCAAGCGGATCATTGACTAGCAGGCTACTCTCACCCACCATCTTCGCCCAGCTCTCTACCTCCTTCTTAAATACTCGGAAGTGATCAGTCTTATAGTGCCACACCGGAAATCTGTTCTTCTCTACTAGAGATTTCCCCGGTACTGGCCTGGGCATGGCAAGCGACAGCGCTTGCGCTAGCGTGCTTACGTCAATTGATCCAGCCGTAGCTGGTACTCCTGATGACATCGCAGCCTGCGAAGGCTGCGGTATCGGAGGCGGTATCTGTTGGGTCATCCACGCAGCTGGCGCTGCGAGATGTGCTGGCTGTGTTCCTTGCGCCGCAGCCTGAGCTCCTGCTTCCCCCGTAGGATCAGCATTTCCCGGCAATGCTGCCTGCAGAGGACCTGCATTGGGATACCCGTAGGTCCCAACGCGCTGTTCTTCCCCGTAGGTCACGAACTGGTCCTCCGCGGCCTGCTCGCGGCGCGCTGTGGAACGTGTGTGGTGGCGAGGACGAACTTCTTCTCCATCCTCGCCGTCAGAGCCAATAGATCCCTGGCGAGATGCCATTGGGACTTCTCGGCGTGGTGGCATCCTGCAACACGACCTTCGTGCGTCGCAGGACACGCAGACCCGTAGGCCTTTCTGCGAGACCAGTACCCTGACAGAATGCAGTCCAGCCGTAGCGTTATGCATCTGTGTACTCTAGTCTCTCTACGGACTCTACAGCTAAACGCTAGAGCGGTGTGAATCGCTCATCGGGACGCTCAGCCGTAGCCGTAGACCCGTGGACTCTATCGCAAGCATACAACCATCGCTAGAATACCCACAAACATCACCGATACCATGTCGTAATTCAGTAGACCGTAGCCCGTAGGCACTGTGGGATCTAAGCATGGCGTAGCCATGCGCAGGGGGTCGCGCTGTCACATACCTGGCTGGTGTACAGGCCTCCGCTGTGACAGTGCGCTCTCAGTCTTGGATTATAGCACGTGAGTCTTTGGCAGAGTAGAGTGATTACACTTTGATCAGTAGAGCCTATATAAGCGTTCAACCAAGCGTCTCATACGGATACGATCAGAATCATTGTCTGCAGCACGCAATCTAGCATGCATTGCTCGTGCATATGGTAAGCCATCGGTGCATGGCGTCCCATAGCCACTCCGGATCAGCACCGTGCATCCATGCATACATGGTCTCCGTAGTCCTGTGTATGCCACCATGCATGGTCTCCGTAGTCCTGTGCATGGCTGGATCACGACAATGTGCAGCCCAGCGTGCAGCCTAGCGTGCTGCCCGCTATGCAGCCCGCTGTGCATATGCGTGCTACGCCCCGTGCGTCGCGGCCTGAGCTCCTGCTTCCCCCGTAGGTTTAGCGTTACCCGGCAATGCAGCCTACAAAGGACCTGCATTGGGATACCCGTAGGTCCCAACACGCTGTTCTTCCCCGTAGGTCACGAACTGGTCCTCCGCGGCCTGCTCGCGGCGCGCTGTGGAGCGCGTGTGGTGGTGAGGACGAACTTCTTCTCCATCCTCACCGTCAGAGCCGATAGATCCTTGGCGAGATGCCATTGGAACTTCTCGGCGTGGTGGCATCCCGCAACACGACCATCGTATGTCGCGGGACACGTAGACCCGTAGGCCTCTCTCCGAGACCAGTACACCAACAGAATGCAGTCCATCCGTAGCGTTATGCATCTGTGTACTCTAGTCTCTCTACGGACTCTACAGCTAAACGCTAGAGCGGTGTGAATCGCTCATCGGGACGCTCAGCCGTAGCCGTAGACCCCTGGACTCTATCGCAAGCGTACACACATTGCTAGAATACCCACAATCATCACCGATACCATGTCGTAATCCAGTGGACCGAAGCCCTTGGGCATCGTGGGATCTAAGCACCGCCGTAGCTGTGCGCAGGGGGTCGCACTGTCACATACCTGGCTGGTGTACAGGCTCCGCTGTGACAGGCGCTCTCAGTCTTTGGAATATAGCACGTGAGACTTTAGCAGAAGAAGAGTGATTACACTTTGATCAGTAGAGCCTATATAAGCGTTCAACCAAATGTCTCATACGGATACGATCAGAATCATTGTCTGCGGCACGCAATCTAGCATGCATTGCTCGTGCATATGGTAAGCCATCGGTGCATGGCGTCCCATAGCCACTCCGGAACAGCACCGTGCATCCATGCATACATGGTCACCGTAGTCCTGTGTATGCCACCATGCATGGTCTCCGTAGTCCTGTGCATGGCTGGATCACGACAAGGAAAATAAGACATCGTCCTACTTTGCAAATAAACAGTGCGGGGTCACTGGCTGATCTCACAAAGCCCATTCTCAGCAAGAGCTCTGCAAGCGCCTTATGCCACTCCCTGGCAGCTTGCTTCAGACCATACAACGCCTTTTTCAGGCACCACACCATACCAGACCCATCATCCAGTACAGGAGGTTGTGCCACATACACTTCCTCTTCCAGAACACCATTCAGGAAAGCACACTTGATGTCTATGTGCCTTGTCTCCAGATCCTCCACAGCACAGACAGACAACAGAGCCCTGAAAGTAGCATAGCTACCCACAGGCGCCCAAGTCTCAAAGAAATCTACGCCTTCTACTTGCGTAAATCCCCTGGCTACATATCTAGCCTTGAATCGCTCAATCTCACCCTGTGCTCCTCGCTTAATCTTAAGCACCCACTTGCCTGTCACAGGCTTCACTCCTGCTGGGCACCGGACTAGCTCAAACACATCGTGTTCCCTTAAGGAGGTCAACTCATCAAGCATTGCTATGATCCACTGCTCACGATGGCAGCCTCTCATGGCTTGCTGCACCGTTGGATCGTCCAGCACAGCTTTGACCTTCTTCCTCGCAGCAGCTGCACGCCGGGACTCACTACGGCTAGCAGTCGTGCCACTGCTCGGAATCACCTCCTGCCCCGTCGTCTTTTCTGCATCAGGAGTCACACTGTCAGCCGTAGCAAACACTCCATCCGCCAAGTCACCGACGTCACTCTCCATATGGACTACTGTGGAGCTCCCAGCATCATCATGCTCACGTGCATCATCCGGGGAAATGCGCTCAACAGCAGCATTCTCACTTTCATTCACTCCCACAGCATGGACAGCAGGTCTTAAGGTTTTGCAAATCAATTTGAAAGGTTTTGGAACCCATCGAACCCTCACCTCTTGTGGTGGATCCAGATGTTCTCCGCTGCCTCCTGCGGCACTTGGTGCTAACTCTCCCCCTGAGCCAGCTCCGCCTGCCTCTACTCCACTAGGCACATGCCGTAGCTTGCCTTGCCCCTGACTATCAACACGCTGTGGCATATGCCGTGGCTCATCATGCTCCCAGCGTACTGCACGTCCTGACACCGCTGACCCTTGCCTTCGGCTGTACTTCCCGTGGCTATCAGATTTCGCAGGTGGGGGTGGCTCACTCGGCTCCTTGCCCATCGACCGTTGGACTCGCCGCGGTGAACGCGAGCGCGATCGAGACCGAGATTCTGAGGGCTCAGATGCCCCTGAGAATGACTCAGCCGAGTCACTGGCAGCCTCTGGCTGTTCCTCCCCCTCAGACACATCATTCTCACTACCCTGTGGCTCAATGCGGCAGCCACTCAAATCCAGCACTGCTCTATCCTGCGTAGGGATCACATCTCTCGGTCTTATCTCAGCATTGTGCGGACCGGATGGTTGCTGAACCGCATCATACTCCCAGTGTGGTACCCTGTTCACACAGTCCTCGGCCGTGTAAGCGCAACGCGCTGTCACCACTGCCTCACTGATCTCAGGCGTGTGCCACCGCTCATGCCTGGCTATCAGCTCAGAGCCTAAAACACGCGGTGAAAACGGCGGCTCACCCTCAGGCAACTCATCATCCGGCACATAGCGCCGATGCAACTGCCTGCCTGGTTCCCAGTGTGTGTGCCCCAACGCTGGATGCTCCCCCTCAGCCCAATCCACATTTCTGCCCCTCTCTGGCATCATGTGATCACGACTGGCTGGTGGTCGCACTGCCCTAACACTAGTTGATCTCAACCATTTTTGCATGTTGGGCAAGAAACCAACGTCAGGTACTACACGAGTAAGCTCATCGGGCATGATCTCGAATTCTCCCAGCTCGTAGTTCTCCAACATGACCGGATCCACCGTAGCTTGCTCCGACATGTGGAAACGTTTCGCGCACTCTCTCAGCAGAGCTAGTGGAGAAGCCGTATGCCTATACATACGCACTGCCCCCCCATTCCTTCGCTTCACGTAAGCTCTATCCATGTGAGGACCAGCACCCGGTCCCATATAGAAACCGAGCACTCCTCTCTCGTCCAGGTGCCTGAAATCCTCTCTCCGGGCATACACATACATCGGACACCCGAAAGGCTTCACCTGGGCCACCACTAGATGGAACGTGTCCTCACTCACATTCCTGAACCATAACAGATATGGCACAATCTGCCTGACATCCACATTTTTCACACACTGGGCGACAAACTTCCCATCGCCCCTGGCCATACCCTCATCAGCCAGAGCCTGCAGACTCATCTGCTGAGCCTGAGCTCTCCTCGTCTGCAACTGTGCAGCTCTCACAGCCTCATTCGTTGACCACGGTTCACGACTGGTCTGCACATGTCTCTCTTCCAGTTTCTGCTTGGCCTCCTTCTGCCTAACACCCTCTAAAGCTGTGCTAGGCGTCAGGTTATGCGCATGGTTCACACACATATACGCCTCTGGCCACAGAAATGCAGGCACAGCCGCTTGTAGCAGGCTTGCCCTCACACTCCTGTTCAGCACACCGATCTTTCTCTCCACCATTCCATTGGACTCATGCTGGCACGTGGCAGTGTACGTGTGCTCAATGCCACGCCACGCGAGGTACTGAGCCAGCTGGTTAGAGCTGAACTCACCACCCTGGTCAGTGTGCAGCCTCCGCACCCCAACCTCTCTATCATACACGATCTGAGTGCGGATTCGCTCAATCAGCAGGCATATCATTTCCGCAGCCCCACTCTTGGACTTCAACGGAATCACATGGGAGTACCGGGAGTACTCATCCACCACTACCAGGATGTAGTTCATACCCCCGATTCCTACTGGCTTGATCTGCCCTGCTAGGTCAGCATGCAACACTTCTCCAGCATAGGTGGCATTCTCAGTCACCTTGCCCCCGTGCTGTGCTCTATCGCCACTTCTCTGTTCAGCCACGTGGCAACCATGACACTGAAGCGCTACCCCCGTAGGTTTCAGCATCTTCAGGTCATACAGTTGTGGGTTGTCTCTCATCAACTGGAGTACCCGATTGCCGCATGATGAAAAGCGATATGCACTAGAATGATGGGTCAACCTGGAAGGAATATCCTTGTTCATTCGGTACACCGGTCACTGCAGCAACTTGCTGCTGCTCACGACCCATTTCCCGTTCCTATGGACAAGTTATTCGCACTCGTCCAGGTTGCTCCTCTAATCTACGGCCGCATTTGCCATATCGCCTGCCCTTCCCACAGAATCCNTAGATCAGCATGCAACACTTCTCCAGCATAGGTGGCATTCTCCGTCACCTTGCCCCCGTGCTGTGCTCTATCGCCACTTCTCTGTTCAGCCACGTGGCAACCATGACACTGAAGCGCTACCCCCGTAGGTTTCAGCATCTTCAGGTCATACAGTTGTGGGTTGTCTCTGTTGAGAATGACAGTCTCATGCATGCGTGAGGGTACCACACTCTTTTCGCGTTCGTCGCCCTAGGCTCCTGATAGTATATAGGCAATCGCTGAGCCTCTGAGTCTTCAGTGTCTCTATACTGAATACTACAGAGCTCGCTCAGGTATGTGTGGTGGGTCGTATTGTGAGTGTGTGTTCGTGTGTATTGGGTAAGCTGTGACTGTGCGCATCACTGCAGGTCGAACTGATTTTGCATTGCGCATCGTCGTTGTCTAAAGCTTATCCTACGTATTCCTTCAGGTTTGTTTCTTTGTAAAGTGTCTCTATACTGAATACTACAGAGCTCGCTCAGGTCGAACTGATTTTGCATTGCGCATCGTCGTTGTCTAAAGCTTATCCTACGTATTCCTTCAGTCTCTCATCATCTGGAGTACCCGATTGCCGGCATGATGAAAAGCGATATGCACTAGGAATGATGGGTCAACCTGGAAGGAATATCCTTGTTCATTCGGTACACCGGTCACTGCAGCAACTTGCTGCTGCTCACGTACCCATTTCCCATTCCTATGGAACAAGTTATTCGCACTCGTCCAGGCTGCTCCTCTATCTACCGGCCGCATTTGCCATATCGGCCTGCCCTTCCCACAGAACCATGTCAGAGTAGGTTTTCCATCCTCATCCTCACCCTGCTCACAGTTCTTGTGGAACCCATAGCTCTGGTCATAAAACCCAGGCATCACTACCCGGTTTGCATGCTTGCCCGTATGCAAGTATATCTCAGACTTTTTCAACTCCTTTGTTGAAAGGATGTTGATGGGACTGGCCGGCACCCAGTAGACGTTTGTCAACTCTATGTCTACTGGTGTGATGGTGCCCTGCGCACTCACATACTCTCCCAGATTAGCTCTGATCGTGCCCACACCATACATGTCTAGCCTGCCCTGGTCAAGAGGCTGACACTGCGGCATATCTGGTGGCTTGATCTCGCAAAACATATCATAGTCAAAGCATATGTTTATGTCTGAGCCACTATCTATTAGGAAAGTGTACGGTATGTTGGGAGACGGCCCATCAGCACAGTCAGCTCGCAGCTTATCTAGGTCAACCACAGCTACCTGAGGGCCACCGCGGCCTCTGCCACGGCCTCGCCCTGCAGCTGCTTGCTTCTGCAGGAATTGTTTGACCTCTGCGGAGAGCAATGGACAATCCTTTTGCACATGTCCAGGCCTATCACAGTTGAAGCATTTCCTCTTTTCTGCTCCCCCTGCTGCCCCTGCTCCCACAGCTGCTACCTGTGGGGGTGAACCTTGGCGACCACCGTAGCGTCCACCTCGGTACCCACGTCCCCCATGGCGCTGTTGTCCACCGCGATCGTCCCGTGGGAATCGCGATGAACCCTGCTTGCTGTTTGTCTGGGCATGTGTCAACAGCGTAGACACTACCTGCTGTACTGGCATGGCCTGCAGCATGGGCTGCAACAGGCTGTACTCTTTGTCTACTGCCAGCAACCGTGATCTGTACAACTGATCAGACACAGTCTCACCCAGTCCTCTCATCTGGTTCACTATGCCCACCACCTCATTCACATGCTTCTCTAGCGGCTTGCCAGCCTGCTGGGTACTGCTGAGCTGGTGATACAGCTTCTGTATTTCTACTTCCACTGATGGCATATACTTAGCATGTAGCAACGACCAGACCTCATGGACGAAACTACAGTCTGCCACGAAGTCTCTATCCTCCTTTGGCAGCGTGGTAAACAACCAGTGCATGACTTGCTCATGAGCCTGACTGCTCTGAGCAAGTGGATCATTGACTAGCAGGCTACTCTCACCCACCATCTTTGCCCAGCTCTCTACCTCCTTCTTAAATATGCGGAAGTGATCAGTTTTATAGTGCCACACCGGGAATTTGTTCTTCTCTACTAGAGATTTCCCCGGTGCTGGCCTGGGCATGGCAAGCGACAGCGCTTGCGCCAGCGTGCCTACGTCAATAGATCCAGCCATAGCTGGTACTCCTGATGATATCGCAGCCTGCGAAGGTTGCGGTATCGGAGGCGGTATCTGTTGGGTTACCCACGCAGCTGGCGCTGCGAGGTGTGCTGGCTGTGCTCCTTGCGCCGCGGCCTGAGCTCCTGCTTCCCCCGTAGGATCAGCATTTCCCGGCAATGCAGCCTGCAGAGGACCTGCATTGGGATACCCGTAGGTCCCAACGCGTTGTTCTTCCCCGTAGGTCATGAACTGGTCCTCCGCGGCCTGCTCGCGACGCGCTGTGGAACGTGTGTGGTGGCGAGGACGAACTTCTTCTCCATCCTCGCCGTCAGAGCCAATAGATCCCTGGCGAGATGCCACTGGAACTTCTCGGCGTGGTGGCATCCTGCAACACGACCATCGTGCGTCGCAGGACACGCAGACCCGTAGGCCTTTCTGCGAGACCAGTACCCTAACAGAATGCAGTCCAGCCGTAGCGTTATGCATCTGTGTACTCTAGTCTCTCTACGGACTCTACAGCTAAACGCTAGAGCGGTGTGAATCGCTCATCGGGACGCTCAGCCGTAGCCGTAGACCCCTGGACTCTATCGCAAGCATACACACATTGCTAGAATACCCACAATCATCACCGATACCATGTTGTAAATCAGTGGACCGAAGCCCTTGGGCATCGTGGGATCTAGGCACTGCCGTAGCTGTGCGCAGGGGGTCGCACTGGCACATACCTGGCTGGTGTACAGGCTCCGCTGTGACAGGCGCTCTCAGTCTTTGGAATATAGCACGTGAGACTTTAGCAGAAGAAGAGTGATTACACTTTGATCAGTAGAGCCTATACAAGCGTTCAACCAAACGTCTCATACGGATACGATCAGAATCATTGTCTGATGCACGCAATCTAGCATGCATTGCTCGTGCATATGGTAAGCCATCGGTGCATGGCGTCCCATAGCCACTCCGGAACAGCACCGTGCATCCATGCATACATGGTCACCGTAGTCCTGTGTATGCCACCATGCATGGTCTCCGTAGTCCTGTGCATGGCTGGATCACGACAAGACTTAGGCATTACGAGCGACAGTGCGCTCGCGAGAGTTGCAACATCGATCGACCCGGCTGTTGCTGCCGCCCCGGATGACATCGCAGCCTGCGAAGGCTGCGGTATCGGAGGTGGTATCTGCTGCGCTGCCCATGCTGTCTGGGCAACGTGCGGCACTTCCTGCGCTCCGTGCACCGCTGCCTGAGCACCCGCATTCCCCGTAGGATCAGCGTTGCCCGGCATGGCGGCCTGCAGAGGGTTAACACTGAGATACCCGTAGGTCCCAGCGTCTTGTCCTTCCCCGTGGGGCATGGACTGACCCTCCGCGGCCTGCTCGCGGCGCACTGTAGAGCGAGTGCGATGATGCGGAAGGTTAACTGCTCCCTCCACACCGTCAGAACCGATAGACCCTTGGCGAGATGCCATTGAATCGTCTCGGAGTGGTGGTGTCCTGCAACATGACCACCATATGTCGCAGGAAACGCAGACCCGTAGGCCTCTTTGCGAGACCAGCACACAAGCATAATGCAGCTCCGCCGTAGCATTCTGCATTAGCTTTTCTAGTCTCTCTACGGTAGGCTATACACTAGAGCGGTGTAGCACACTCATCGGAGTGTGCAGCCGTAACCGCAGGTTCCCCCTGGACTCTACCGCATGCTAATAGACATCACAAGAATCCCCACAATCATCACCGATACCATGACGTAATTCAGTGGACCGCGGCCTAAGGCCTGTGGGATCCTCAGCATGTCGTCATGCGCAGGGGTTGGTGCTGTCACATACCTTGCTGTCTTAGGTATCTGTCCGTGACAGCGCCTGTACCTTCAGTTGGAGGATGAATGCACGTGAGTCTTAGGACAGTAGAAGAGAGAGTGATTACACTACGATCTGTAGAGCCTATATAAGCGTTCAATCAACGTCTCATGCGGATACGATCAGAATCAATGCCTGCGGCACGCAATCTTGCATGCATTGCTCGTGCATATGGTCAGCCATCGGTGCATGGCTGCCCCATAGCCACTCCGGATCAGCACCGTGATTCCCCGCATACATGGTCACCGTAGTCCTGTGTATGCCACCATGCATGGTCACCGTAGTCCTGTGCATGGCTGGATCACGACACCAAGCACATCAGGGTCAGGGACCTGAGGGTCCGAGAGTTCGTAGAACTCGACGAATTGACTATCAGCTGGGTTAGCACGGTAGACATGCTAGCTGATATGTGCACAAAGGTGTTGGCAGGACCAGCACTGGTAAAATTTAGAGATAGACTGCAGCTTGCGGTAGTACAAGCTTAGTCTAGGGGGGAGTGTCGTGATCCAGCCATGCACAGGACTACGGTGACCATGCATGGAGTGGATGCACGGTGCTGATCCAGAGTGGCTATGGGGAAGCCATGCACCGATGGCTGACCATATGCACGAGCAATGCATGCAGATTGCGTGCCAGCAGACATTGATTCTGATCGTATCCGTATGAGTCGTTTAGAGAACGCTTATATAGGCTCTACTGATCATAGTGTAATCACTCTTCTCGTCTGTCAAAGTCTCACGTGTATTCATCCTCCACTGAAGACAGAGGCGCTGTCACGGATAGATACCTAGACAGCAAGGTATGTGACAGCACCAGTCCCCTGCGCCCGGCTACGGCATGCTTAGGATCCCACAGCGCCTCCAATACCGCAGTCTTCGCAGGCTGCGATATCGTCAGGAGTACCAGCTACGGCTGGATCTATTGATGTAGGCACGCTAGCGCAAGCGCTGTCACTTGCCATGCCCAGGCCAGCACTGGGGAAATCTCTAGTAGAGAAGAACAAGTTCCTGGTGTGGCACTACAAGAATGATCACTTCCGAATATTTAAGAAGGAGGTAGAGAGCTGGGCGAAGATGGTGGGTGAGAGTAGCCTACTAGTCAATGATCCACTTGCTCAGAACAGTCAGGCTCATGAGCAAGTCATGCACTGCTTGTTTACCACGTTGGCAAAGGAGGATAGAGACTTCGTGGCAGACTGCAGTTTCGTCCACGAGGTCTGGTCGTTGCTGCATGCTAAGTACATGCCATCAGTGGAAGTAGAGATACAGAAACTGTATCACCAGCTCAGTAGTGCCCAGAAGGCTGGCAAGCCGCTGGAGAAGCATGTGAATGAGGTGGTGGGCATAGTGAATCAGATGAAGAGACTAGGTGAGACTGTATCTGATCAGTTATACAGAGCACGGTTGCTGGCAGTAGGCAGGGAGTACAGCCTGTTGCAGCCCATGCTACAGGCCATGCCAGTGCAACAGATAGTGTCTACGCTGTTGACACATGCCCAGACAAAGCATGCAGGGTCCATTGCGATTCCCACGGGATGATCGTGGTGGACAGCAGCGCCATGTGGGATGAGGGTACTGAGGTGGACGCTACGGTGGTCGCCAAGGTTCACCCCCACAGGTAGCAGCAGTGGGAGCAGGGGCAGCAGGGGGAGCAGAAAAGAGGAAATGCTTCAACTGTGATAAGCCCGGACATATGCAGAAAGATTGTCCATTGCTCTCCGCAGAGGTCAGGCAATTCCTGCAGAAGCAAGCAGCTGCAGGGCGAGGCCGTGGCAGAGGCCGCGGTGGTCCTCAGGTGGCTGTAGTTGACCTAGACAAGCTGCGAGCTGACTGCGCTGATGGGCCATCTCCCAACATGCCATACACATTCCTGATAGACAGTGGCTCAGACATAAACATATGCTTCGATTACGATATGTTTTGCGAAATCAAGCCGCCGGATATGCCACAGTGTCAGCCCCTTGACCAGGGCAGGCTGGACATGTATGGTGTGGGCACGATCAGAGCCAACCTGGGAGAATATGTGAATGAGCAGGGCACAATCATGCCAGTAGATATAGAGCTGACAAATGTCTACTGGGTGCCAGCTAGTCCTATCAACATCCTTTCCACGAAGGAGTTGAAGAAGTCTGAGATTTACTTGCATACTGGCAAGCATGCGAACAGGGTTGTGATGCCCGGTGTTCATGACCAGAGCTATGGGTTACATAGGAACTGTGAGCAGGGTGAGGATGAGGATGGAAAGCCCACTCTGACATGGCTCTGTGGGAAAGGCAGGCCCATATGGCAAATGCGACCGGTTGACAGGGGAGCAGCCTGGACAAGTGCGAATAACCTGTTCCATAGAAATGGGAAATGGGTGCGAGAGCAGCAGCAAGTTGCTGCAGTGACCGGTGGACCAGACGAACAGGGATCTTCCTTCCAGGTTGACCCATCATTCCTAGTGCATATCGCTTTTCACCATGCTGGCAATCGGGTACTCCAGTTGATGAGAGACAACCACCACCTGTATGACCTGAAGATGCTGAAACCTACGGGGGTAGCGCTTCAGTGTCATGGTTGCCACGTGGCTGAACGGAGAAGTGGCGATAGGGCACAGCACGGGGGCAAGGTGACTCAGAATGCCACCTATGCTGGAGAAGTGTTGCATGCTGACCTAGCAGGGCAGATCAAGCCAGTAGGAATCGGGGGTATGAACTACATCCTGGTAGTGGTGGATGAGTACTCCCGGTATACCTATGTGATTCCGCTGAAGTCCAAGAGTGGGGCTGCGGAAATGATATGCCTGCTGATTGAGCGAATCCGCACTCAGATCGTGTATGATAGAGAAATTGGGGTGCGGAGGCTGCACACTGACCAGGGTGGTGAGTTCAGCTCTAACCAGCTGGCTCAGTACCTCGCGTGGCGTGGCATTGAGCACACGTACACTGCCACGTGCCAGCATGAGTCCAACGGAATGGTAGAGAGAAAGATCGGTGTGTTGAACAGGAGTGTGAGGGCAAGCCTGCTGCAAGCGGCTGTGCCTGCATTTCTGTGGCCAGAGGCGTATGTGTGTGTGAACCATGCGCATAACCTGACGCCTAGCACAGCTCTAGAGGGTGTTAGGCGGAAGGAGGCCAAGCAGGAACTGGAGGAGAGGCACGCGCAGTCCAGTCATGAACCGTGGTCAACGAATGAGGCTGTGAGAGTCACGCAATTGCAGGCCAGGAAAGCTCAGAGGATGAGTCTGCAGGCTCTGGCTGATGCGGGTATGGCCAGGGGCGATGGGAAGTTTGTCGCCCAGTGTGTGAAGAATGTGGATGTCAGGCAGATCGTACCGTATCTGATATGGTTCAAGAATGTGAGTGAGGATACATTCCATCTGGTGGTGGCCCAGGTGAAGCCTTTCGGGTGTCCGATGTATGTATACGTGTTGAGAATGACAGTCTCATGCATGCGTGAGGGTACCACACTCTTTTCGCGTTCGTCGCCCTAGGCTCCTGATAGTATATAGGCAATCGCTGAGCCTCTGAGTCTTCAGTGTCTCTATACTGAATACTACAGAGCTCGCTCAGGTATGTGTGGTGGGTCGTATTGTGAGTGTGTGTTCGTGTGTATTGGGTAAGCTGTGACTGTGCGCATCACTGCAGGTCGAACTGATTTTGCATTGCGCATCGTCGTTGTCTAAAGCTTATCCTACGTATTCCTTCAGGTTTGTCTCTTTGTAAAGTGTCTCTATACTGAATACTACAGAGCTCGCTCAGGTCGAACTGATTTTGCATTGCGCATCGTCGTTGTCTAAAGCTTATCCTACGTATTCCTTCAGGTTATGGGCTCAGGCTCGCTACAACTCTGCGGAATTAAACATTGAACGGAATCGTTAGGATTGACAAGACGTCGTAATGTCAGATCACGGCACGCCCGGAGGAGGTACCACGCCCGCAACCGCGGTACGTGGCACCGTCGTAGGTAGCGATACTCAAACCGCTACACCGGCCGTCCCGCAGGACCACAGTTCGATATCGATGAAAGATGTTAAAATGGACTGTGGGCCGTTGACAAATCACAACTTCCAAACTTGGCTTACGTCCCTTGAGGCGTATGCAATGATCATGGGTATCTCTGATGCCCTGACTAGCAGTGTAGCTCCGCTCGCTAATCAGCAAAGAGCGAAGCTGATCATGCTGAAGAACGTGACCGAGATTTCTGATATAGAAATTTTAAGCAAGAATACTTCCGCCGCAATCTGCCTGGAGAAACTCAAAAAGTCCAGGGCAGCCGGCTCAGCTGCTCAGAAGTCACTTCTGATAGCTAAAGAATCCAACTTGTCGCCCACCAATGGTGAAACGCTTGCTAAGTTTGTTGATCGTTGCAAACTTCTCCACAGCGAGCTACGCAGACTTAAGATGCTGAACGAAGAAAGGTTTTTACTGGTCTTTCTTAATGCTTTCCATGATATTCCATTGTTCAGCTCTTGGGCTCAAACGGTTGATTTGACCTCAGCCACATTCCATGAAGTAGCAGCAAAATTAATTAGCCGCAATCTTCATACCATGGATCAACCCCTGAAAGGTCGGGCTCGTACCACGAACGAGTCATCAGCTTTGCAAGTTTCCAGCAAAGGCTGTGATTTCTGTGGCAACCCAAACCACACGACCTTCAAATGTTATGCCTACATTAGGCATAAGAAGCAGCATGAGGTCGAAAGGCAGCAGAAGGGGACGAAGAACAACAACAACAATAACAGAAAGTGCACTGCTAATAAGGCTACAGCATCATGCCTTGTTGCCTGCCATGCTGTTTCAAGGGCAACTGCTGCGTCCTGGATCATCGACAGTGGAGCTACTGATCACATGACGAACAACTTTGATGCACTTTCAGATGTTGTTCACATGAAGGGTGAGTGCCTTCTTGCTGTCGTGATCCAGCCATGCACAGGACTACGGAGACCATGCATGGTGGCATACACAGGACTACGGAGACCATGTATGCATGGATGCACGGTGCTGATCCGGAGTGGCTATGGGACGCCATGCACCGATGGCTTACCATATGCACGAGCAATGCATGCTAGATTGCGTGCCGCAGACAATGATTCTGATCGTATCCGTATGAGACGTTTGGTTGAACGCTTATATAGGCTCTACTGATCAAAGTGTAATCACTCTACTCTGCCAAAGACTCACGTGCTATAATCCAAGACTGAGAGCGCACTGTCACAGCGGAGGCCTGTACACCAGCCAGGTATGTGACAGCGCGACCCCCTGCACATGGCTACGCCATGCTTAGATCCCACAGTGCCTACGGGCTACGGTCTACTGAATTACGACATGGTATCGGTGATGTTTGTGGGTATTCTAGCGATGGTTGTATGCTTGCGATAGAGTCCAGGGGTCTACGGCTACGGCTGAGCGTCCCGATGAGCGATTCACACCGCTCTAGCGTTTAGCTGTAGAGTCCGTAGAGAGACTAGAGTACACAGATGCATAACGCTGCGGCTGGACTGCATTCTGTTAGGGTACTGGTCTCGCAGAAAGGCCTACGGGTCTGCGTGTCCTGCGACGCACGAAGGTCGTGTTGCAGGATGCCACCACGCCGAGAAGTCCCAATGGCATCTCGCCAGGGATCTATTGGCTCTGACGGCGAGGATGGAGAAGAAGTTCGTCCTCGCCACCACACACGTTCCACAGCGCGCCGCGAGCAGGCCGCGGAGGACCAGTTCGTGACCTACGGGGAAGAACAGCGCGTTGGGACCTACGGGTATCCCAATGCAGGTCCTCTGCAGGCGGCATTGCCGGGAAATGCTGATCCTACGGGGGAAGCAGGAGCTCAGGCTGCGGCGCAAGGAACACAACCAGCACATCTCGCAGCGCCAGCTGCGTGGATGACCCAACAGATACCGCCTCCGATACCGCAGCCTTCGCAGGCTGCGATGTCATCAGGAGTACCAGCTACGGCTGGATCTATTGACGTAAGCACGCTAGCGCAAGCGCTGTCGCTTGCCATGCCCAGGCCAGTACCGGGGAAATCTCTAGTAGAGAAGAACAGATTTCCGGTGTGGCACTATAAGACTGATCACTTCCGAGTATTTAAGAAGGAGGTAGAGAGCTGGGCAAAGATGGTGGGTGAGAGTAGCCTGCTAGTCAATGATCCGCTTGCTCAGAGCAGCCAGGCTCATGAGCAAGTCATGCACTGGTTGTTCACCACACTGCCAAAGGAGGATAGAGACTTCGTGGCAGACTGTAGTTTCGTCCATGAGGTCTGGTCGTTGCTGCATGCTAAGTATATGCCATCAGTGGAGGTAGAAATACAGAAGCTGTATCACCAGCTCAGCAGTACCCAGCAGGCTGGCAAGCCACTGGAGAAGCATGTGAATGAGGTGGTGGACATAGTGAACCAGATGAGAGGACTGGGTGAGACTGTGTCTGATCAGTTGTACAGATCACGGTTGCTGGCAGTAGACAGAGAGTACAGCCTGTTGCAGCCCATGCTGCAGGCCATGCCAGTGCAGCAGATAGTGTCTACGCTGTTGACACATGCCCAGACGAACAGCAAGCAGGGTTCATCGCGATTCCCACGGGATGATCGTGGTGGACAGCAGCGCCATGTGGGATGAGGGTACTGAGGTGGACGCTACGGTGGTCGCCAAGGTTCACCCCCACAGGTAGCAGCTGTGGGAGCAGGGGCAGCAGGGGGAGCAGAAAAGAGGAAATGCTTCAACTGTGATAAGCCTGGACATGTGCAAAAGGATTGTCCATTGCTCTCCGCAGAGGTCAAACAATTCCTGCAGAAGCAAGCAGCTGCAGGGCGAGGCCGTGGCAGAGGCCGCGGTGGCCCTCAGGTAGCTGTAGTTGACCTAGATAAGCTGCGAGCTGACTGTGCTGATGGGCCGTCTCCAAACATGCCGTACACTTTCCTAATAGATAGTGGCTCAGACATAAACATATGCTTCGACTATGATATGTTTTGCGAGATCAAGCCACCAGATATGCCGCAGTGTCAGCCTCTTGACCAGGGCAGGCTAGACATGTATGGTGTGGGCACGATCAGAGCTAATCTGGGAGAGTATGTGAGTGCACAGGGCACTATCACACCAGTAGACATAGAGTTGACAAACGTCTACTGGGTGCCGGCCAGTCCTATCAACATCCTTTCAACAAAGGAGTTGAAAAAGTCTGAGATATACTTGCATACGGGCAAGCATGCAAACCGGGTAGTGATGCCTGGGTTTCATGACCAGAGCTATGGGTTCCACAGGAACTGTGAGCAGGGTGAGGATGAGGATGGAAAACCTACTCTGACATGGTTCTGTGGGAAAGGCAGGCCGATATGGCAAATGCGGCCGGTAGATAGAGGAGCAGCCTGGACAAGTGCGAATAACTTGTTTCATAGGAATGGGAAATGGGTACGTGAGCAGCAGCAAGTTGCTGCGGTGACCGGTGTACCGAATGAACAAGGTTATTCCTTTCAGGTTGATCCATCATTCCTAGTGCATATCGCTTTTCACCATGCTGGCAATCGGGTACTCCAGTTGATGAGAGACAACCCACAACTGTATGACCTGAAGATGCTGAAACCTACGGGGGTAGCGCTTCAGTGTCATGGTTGCCACGTGGCTGAACAGAGAAGTGGCGATAGAGCACAGCACGGGGGCAAGGTGACGGAGAATGCCACCTATGCTGGGGAAGTGTTGCATGCTGATCTAGCAGGGCAGATCAAGCCAGTAGGAATCGGGGGTATGAACTACATCCTGGTAGTGGTGGATGAGTACTCCCGGTACTCCCATGTGATTCCGTTGAAGTCCAAGAGTGGGGCTGCGGAAATGATATGCCTGCTGATTGAGCGAATCCGCACTCAGATCGTGTATGATAGAGAGGTTGGGGTGCGGAGGCTGCACACTGACCAGGGTGGTGAGTTCAGCTCTAACCAGCTGGCTCAGTACCTCGCGTGGCGTGGCATTGAGCACACGTACACTGCCACGGGCCAGCATGAGTCCAATGGAATGGTGGAGAGAAAGATCGGTGTGCTGAACAGGTGTGTGAGGGCAAGCCTGCTGCAAGCGGCTGTGCCTGCATTTCTGTGGCCAGAGGCGTATATGTGTGTGAACCATGCGCATAACCTGACGCCTAGCACAGCTCTAGAGGGTGTTAGGCGGAAGGAGGCCAAGCAGAAACTGGAGGAGAGACATGTGCAGACCAGTCGTGACCCGTGGTCAACGAATGAGGCTGTGAGAGCTGCACAGTTGCAGACGAGGAGGGCTCAGGCTCAGCAGATGAGTCTGCAGGCTCTGGCTGATGAGGGTATGGCCAGGGGCGATGGGAAGTTTGTCGCCCAGTGTGTGAAGAATGTTGATGTCAGACAGATTGTGCCATATCTGTTATGGTTCAGGAATGTGAGTGAGGACACGTTCCATCTGGTGGTAGCCCAGGTGAAGCCTTTCGGGTGTCCGATGTATGTATATGCTCGGAGAGAGGACTTCAGACACCTGGATGAGAGAGGAGTGCTCGGTTTCTACATGGGACCGGGTGCTGGTCCTCACATGGATAGAGCTTACGTGAAGCGAGGGAATGGGGGAGCAGTGCGTATGTATAGGCATACGGCTTCTCCACCAGCTCTGCTGAGAGAGTTCGCGAAACGTTTCCACATGTCGGAGCAAGCTACGGTGGATCCGGTCATGTTGGAGAACTACGAGCTGGGAGAATTCGAGATCATGCCCGATGAGCATACTCGTGTAGTACCTGACGTTGGTTTCTTGCCCAACATGCAGAAATGGTTGAGATCAACTAGTGTTAGGGCAGTGCGACCACCAGCCAGTCGTGATCACATGATGCCAGAGAGGGGCAGAAATGTGGATTGGGCTGAGGGGGAGCATCCAGCGCTGGGGCACACACACTGGGAACCAGGCAGGCAGTTGCATCGGCGCTATGTGCCGGATGATGAGTTGCCTGAGGGTGAGCCGCCGTTTTCACCGCGTGTTTTAGGCTCTGAGCTGATAGCCAGGCATGAGCGGTGGCACACGCCTGAGATCAGTGAGGCAGTGGTGACAGCGCGTTGCGCTTACACGGCCGAGGACTGTGTGAACAGGGTACCACACTGGGAGTATGATGCGGTTCAGCAACCATCCGGTCCGCACAATGCTGAGATGCGACCGAGAGATGTGATCCCTACGCGGGATAGAGCAGTGCTGGATTTGAGTGGCTGCCGCATTGAGCCACAGGGTAGTGAGAATGATGAGTCTGAGGGGGAGGAACAGCCAGGGGCTGCCAGTGACTCTGCTGAGTCATTCTCAGGGGCATCTGAGCCCACAGGATCTCGGTCTCGATCGCGCTCGCGGTCACCGCAGCGAGTCCAACGGTCGATGGGCAAGGCGCCGAGTGAGCCACCCCCACCTGCGAAATCTGAAGACCACGGGATGTACAACCGATGGCAAGGGTCAGCGGTGTCAGGACGTGCAGTACGCTGGGAGCATGATGAGCCACGGCATATGCCACAGCGTGTTGATAGTCAGGGGCAAGGCAAGCTACGGCATGTGCCTAGTGGAGTAGAGGCAGGCGGAGCTGGCTCAGGGGGAGAGTTAGCACCAAGTGCCGCAGGAGGCAGCGGAGAACATCTGGATCCACCACAAGAGGTGAGGGTTCGATGGGTTCCAAAAGTGACAGTGTGACTCCTGATGCAGAGAACACGACGGGGCAGGAGGTGATTCCGAGCAGTGGCAAGACTGCTAGCCGCAGTGAGTCCCGGTGTGCAGCTGCTGCGAGGAAGAAGGTCAAAGCTGTGCTGGACGATCCAACGGTGAAGCAAGCCATGAGAGGCTGCCATCGTGAGCAGTGGATCATAGCAATGCTTGATGAGTTGACCTCCTTAAGGGAACATGATGTGTTCGAGTTAGTCAGGTGCCCAGCAGGAGTGAAGCCTGTGACAGGCAAGTGGGTGCTTAAGATTAAGAGAGGAGCACAGGGTGAGATTGAGCGATTCAAAGCTAGATATGTAGCCAGGGGATTTACGCAAGTAGAGGGCGTAGATTTCTTTGAGACATGGGCACCTGTGGGCAGTTATGCTACCTTCAGGGCTCTGTTGTCTGTCTGTGCTGTAGAGGATCTGGAGACGAGACACATAGACATTAAATGTGCTTTCCTGAATGGTGTTCTGGAGGAGGAAGTGTATGTGGCACAACCTCCGGTACTGGATGATGGGTCTGGTATGGTGTGGCGTCTGAAAAAGGCGTTGTATGGTCTGAAGCAAGCTGCCAGGGAGTGGCACAAAGCGCTTGCAGAGCTCTTGTTGAGAATGGGTTTTGTGAGATCAGCCAGTGACCCCGCACTGTTTATTTGCAAAGTAGGACGATGTCTTATTTTCCTATGGGTCGATGATCTGTTGATCTTCGGTCGTAAGGAGCAGATGGATGATGCCATCAGCAGGATCCTTGAGGCATTTGAGGGTCGTGACCTGGGGGAGCTGGGATATGTGCTGGGTATGGAGGTCATACGTGATCGGTCTGCTCGCACTATCACCATCACACACAGAAAGAACATCAGGGACATGCTGGAAAGGTTCAGTATGAGTGAGTGCAGAAAGGCACCAACGCCGTTGGTACCAAAGCAGAAAGTGTTTAGTCTGAAGGATGATCCTAGCCAGGAGAAGCCTACTGTCGCAGAGCATAAGAGGTTTATGCAAGCCGTAGGAAGCATCCAGTATGTGGCTGCTGTGTCGCGTCCTGATATTTCCTTTCCGGCCAATGTCCTGGCCAGGCATATGGCTGGGAGTGCGAAGTGTCATTGGGCTGCTGTCCAGCATGTACTGAGATACCTGCGAGGGACCATAGATCTTGGCTTGACTTTTAGTGGCTCCAACGAGGGAAGTGAGGTGTTGGAAGCATTTACGGATGCTGACTTCGCCAATGGTGCTTGCTTGAAGAGCGTGTCAGGAGTGATAGTCCGGATGCATGGGAACTGTGTGTTCTGGCGTTCGAAGAGGCAGACTATTGTGGCTGGTGATACGACTGAGGCAGAGCTTATTGCGATGAGCTCAGCAGCCAATGAGGTGATGTGGGCAAAGCAGTTGTGCACTGATCTTGGTTTGTCGGCTGTGAAGCCAACTCTGTGGGGTGACAACAAGAGTGCCAACTTGCTAGCTGTGAACCCCATCTCTAGTGACCGCTCCAAGCACATCAGGGTCAGGGACCTGAGGGTCCGCGAGTTCGTAGAACTCGATGAGTTAACTATCAGCTGGGTTAGCACGGTAGACATGCTAGCTGATATGTTTACAAAGGTGTTGGCAGGACCAGCACTAGCAAAATTTAGAGATAGACTACAGCTTGCGGTAGTACAAGCCTAGTCTAGGGGGAGTGTCGTGATCCAGCCATGCACAGGACTACGGAGACCATGCATGGTGGCATACACAGGACTACGGAGACCATGTATGCATGGATGCACGGTGCTGATCCGGAGTGGCTATGGGACGCCATGCACCGATGGCTTACCATATGCACGAGCAATGCATGCTAGATTGCGTGCCGCAGACAATGATTCTGATCGTATCCGTATGAGACGTTTGGTTGAACGCTTATATAGGCTCTACTGATCAAAGTGTAATCACTCTACTCTGCCAAAGACTCACGTGCTATAATCCAAGACTGAGAGCGCACTGTCACAGCGGAGGCCTGTACACCAGCCAGGTATGTGACAGCGCGACCCCCTGCGCATGGCTACGCCATGCTTAGACCCCACAGTGCCTACGGGCTACGGTCTACTGAATTACGACACTTGCCACGGAGCAGAAGGTTCCCATACTGGCGAATGGCAGCGTAGTAATCAGAAACAAATCAGGGATTGAGTACAAACTTCAGAATGTGCTCTACGTCCCAGACTTGCATGTGAACCTAGTCAGCTTGTCCAAGGCTCTCACTGCAGGTTTCAGGTTGTCTGATACGAAGAGAGGACTGCGGTTGCGCAATTCTGCTGGTTCTCTCGATGCTAACCTCACAGACGATCTGTTTGTGTTGGATTGCACATTTGCTGACGAGTCATCAGCGCAGACCTCCACCATGGCAGCTCACACTACCAAAGCAGATCCACCAGCTCCTGCCTCAACCACTGCTCAGCTGTCCCAAGCTCAGCTCTTCCACCGTCGAATGGGGCACAAAGGCATGTCAACTCTTGCCAACATGTCAGCCAAGACTGCTGTTACAGGCTTGCCGCCCGCTCAGCACTTCAGAGATGCACTGAAGTCAAATTATGTGTGTCCACCTTGTGCTGAAGGCAAAGCAACAAGACAACCATTCCCTAGTGCCACAAAGAAGTCAACTGCGCCGCTGGAAAAGCTTCATGTTGACATTGCAACCGGCATGCCGCTCTCGAAATCGGGTCTCAGAAACTTTGTGGCCATCGTTGATGACTTTACGGGTTACAAAATTGTCGGTGCCATCCATGCGAAGAGTGACGCGCCAGACTTCATCAAAGACACAGTTCGCATGCTTGAAGCTCGCTACGCGAAGTTCAAGTACAAAATACAACAGCTCAGATCAGACAAAGACTCGGTTCTCATGTCGCATGACTTCAAGCGGTGGATGAAGGACAATGCCATCTCCTATGAGCCAACCTCGGGCTACAGCCCAGCGGAAAACGGGTATGCTGAGCGTGCACTCCGCACGCTTGGTGAAACATTCCAAGCAATGCTCTCGGACACGGGCTTAGACAGGTCCATGTGCGCCGAATGTCTTATGCACGCTGCCTACCTCACCAATATCAGCTCAACAGATGGATCCACGACTCCGTGGGAGCTTCTGAAAGGTGAGAAGCCGGACATCTCCAATCTACATGTGTGGGGATGCCTGGCATGGGTGAATGTGCCAAAGAAGCTCAGAAAGAAAAAGGAGATGCCGCCAAAGTCTGATGCTGGCATCTACCTGGGCTTTGATGGTGCTAATCACAAGGCATACCGGATTCGTATGCCAAGTGGCAAAGTTGTGACATCAAGAGATGTTCTCTTTGATGAATCAGCCCCACCAGCCAGCACTGTGTCACGAGATAACTTCTCTGACATCATGCTACCGACTCCACCGGCGCAGCCACCACCAGGCCCCGCCACGGTCAGGCTTCCACAGCCACAACCACAACCATCGGCGCTGCACTCTCCGCCATCATCGGCCAGCAGCGATGAGTCTGGCACGGAAGGCGTACGGTTCCAGACACCAACACTGGTGCAGCATCCCACGCGCATTCCATCAACCCCAGCTGCACCAGCTCCGCCAGCAGCTCCAACACCACCAGCTGCTCCACAGCCAGCGCAAGCTTCAACCGCACCAGCTCCGCCAGCCGCTCCAGCAGCGCCGGCTCCACAGCAAGCGCCAGCTCCAGCCGGGACTCGGCGCAGCATTCGCAGCAAGCAACCTCCGGTCGATCCATACCAGAAATGGACGTTGTGGCCCGAGAACAGGGCCAACACAGCAACCGCAGCTGCTGAAGAGGGCGAGTATTTTTCGCTCGTGGGCTCCCTCCTGAGCCCACTTCCGTAGAGGAAGCAATCAGGGGGCCAGAAGGCCCACACTGGGTCAAAGCTATGAAAGAAGAGCTTACTTCACTGGGCCTCATGAGCACGTGGGAGCTTTGCATGTTGCCATCTGACCGCAAGGCAATTCCGTGCAAGTGGGTGTTCAAACGGAAGCTGACTGCTGATGGCCAAATTGAGCGATACAAGGCCAGGCTTGTTATCAAAGGCTTCCACCAAAAGCATGGCATTGACTACGAGATGGTCTTTGCTCCAGTCGTCCGTGCAGATACCATCAGAGTGTTTTTCACGATGGTTGCAGCGCTCGATCTTGAGTGCCACACGATTGACATCAAAAATGCTTTTGTTCAAGGTCACCTTGCTGAGGAGATCTACATGAAGCAGCCACCTGGGTTTTCAGATGGCAGCGGGAGGGTGTGCAAATTGATGAAGTCGCTCTATGGCTTGAAGCAGGCCCCACGAGTGTGGCATGAGACGCTCCGGGATCATCTCTTATTCCTCGGTTGCATCCAATGTCTCTCAGATGGCGCACTGTTTCTATTTCACAGCAAGGAGCACGGCTTGATTATCATCTTGATGTACGTTGATGACCTTCAGATTGCTTCAGCCAAATTGTCTTCGGTGAGCTTCATGAAGAAGTGCATTCTTGACAAATTCCCCGGCAAAGACACAGGAGATACAGATTTCTTCCTCCAAATGTCAGTGACCAGAGATCGTCCGAACAGAACCATCGTCTTGAAGCAGAAACGCCATATCGACGATCTGATCGACGAACTGAATCTCACAAATGCTCATCCCAGGACTGTTCCCATGATTGAGAAGGTTCACAATGATCCTCCAGGGACTCCATTTGAGTCTGCCAGTGACATCACTAGGTACAGGCGTTTGATCGGCATCCTTATTCATCTTGTTCATTACACAAGGCCTGACATTGCATTTGCAGTTGGCTACCTTGCCAGGTTCAACCAGTGCCCAGATTCAGGGAAGCTTGCTAGAGCGCTTGACATTGTTAGATACCTCAAAGGTACCATTGATATGGGCCTGCATCTCGGTGGCGACACCAAGCTGCGTGGATTTAGTGATGCTAGCTATGCTGATTGCAAGTCTGTTGAACCGTCGTTGAATGGTGTTTGCAGACAGTCCACTTCCGGATATGTCATGCAGATGGGCCATGGAGCTATCTCCTGGCGCTCTGCTAAGCAAGCCACAGTCTCCCATTCTACAGCTGAGTCTGAGTACATAGCTGCAGGGGAGGCTAGTAGGGAAGCACAATATTTGTTCCAACTCTCACAGCAGTTGTTGCTGCAGCCAGAGACAATTCCAATTGGAGTTGAAAATGATTCTGCTGTTTATATGACTGAGGACCCCCTCTCTGCAAAGAGGACCAAGCACATTGATGTAGCTTATCATTTCATCAGGGAGAAAGTGAAGTATGGGTGGGTCAAGGTTCATTCGATTCCTGGCTCAGAGAACCCCGCAGACATCTTCAAGCCGTTGGGAAAGCAGCTCTTCGCTAAGCACAGACACGCATTAGGTGTGAAAGTGTGAGACTGCGTGGGAGTGTTGAGAATGACAGTCTCATGCATGCGTGAGGGTACCACACTCTTTTCGCGTTCGTCGCCCTAGGCTCCTGATAGTATATAGGCAATCGCTGAGCCTCTGAGTCTTCAGTGTCTCTATACTGAATACTACAGAGCTCGCTCAGGTATGTGTGGTGGGTCGTATTGTGAGTGTGTGTTCGTGTGTATTGGGTAAGCTGTGACTGTGCGCATCACTGCAGGTCGAACTGATTTTGCATTGCGCGTCGTCGTTGTCTAAAGTTTATCCTACGTATTCCTTCGGGTTTGTCTCTTTGTAAAGTGTCTCTATACTGAATACTACAGAGCTCGCTCAGGTCGAACTGATTTTGCATTGCGCATCGTCGTTGTCTAAAGCTTATCCTACGTATTCCTTCAATACGCCCGGAGAGAGGATTTCAGGCACCTGGATGAGAGAGGAGTGCTTGGTTTCTATATGGGACCGGGTGCTGGTCCTCACATGGACAGAGCTTGCGTGAAGCGAGGGAATGGGGGAGCAGTACGTATGTATATATAGGCATACAGCTTCTCCGCCAGCTCTGCTGAGAGAGTTTGCAAAACGTGTCCACATGTCGGAGCAAGCTACGATGGATCCAGTCGTGTTGGAGAACTATGAGCTGGGAGAATTCGAGATCATGCCTGACGAGCATACTCGTGTAGTACCTGACGTTGGTTTCTTGCCCAGCATGAAGAAATGGTTGAGATCAACTAGTGATAGGGCAGTTCGACCACCAGCCAGTCGTGATCACATGATGCCAGAGGGGCAGAAATGTGGATTGGGCTGAGGGGGAGAATCCAGCGCCTGGGCACACACACTGGGAACCAGGCAGGCAGTCGCATCGGCATTATGTGCCGGATGATGAGTTGCCTGAAGGTGAGCCGCCGTTTTCACCGCTTGTCTTAGGCTCTGAGTTGATAGCCAGGCATGAGCGGTGGCACACGCCTGAGATCAGTGAGGCAGTGGTGACAGCGCGTTGCGCTTACACAGCCGAGGATTGTGTGAACAGGGTACCACACTGGGAGCATGATGCGGCTCAGCAGCCGTCTGGTCCGCACATTGCTGAGACAAGACCGAGAGATGTGATCCCTACGAGGGATAGAGCAGTGCTGGACATGAGCGGATGCCACATTGAGCCACAGGGTAGTGAGAATGATGTGTCTGAGGGGGAGGAACAGCCACAGGCTGCCAGTGACTCGGCTGAGTCATCTCCAGAGTCTGATCCCTCAGAATCTCAGTCTAGATCGCGCTCGCGTTCACAGCAGCGAGTCCAACCCAGACCTGTGACAGGCAAGTGGGTACTTAAGATTAAGCGAGGAGCACAGGGAGAGATTGAGCGATTCAAGGCCAGATATGTAGCCAGGGGGTTTACGCAAGTGGAGGGCGTAGAAATCATTGAGACTTGGGCGCCTGTGGGGAGCTATGCTACCTTAGGACTCTGTTGTCTGTCTGTGCTGTGGAGGATCTGGAGACGAGACACATAGACATAAAATGTGCTTTCCTGAATGGTGTTCTGGAGGAGGAAGTGTATGTGGCACAACCTCCTGTACTGGATGATGGATCTGGTATGGTGTGGCGTCTGAAAAAGGCGTTGTATGGTCTGAAGCAAGCTGCCAGGGAGTGGCATAAAGCGCTTGCAGAGCTCTTGCTGAGAATGGGCTTTGTGAGATCAGCCAGTGACCCTGCACTCTTCATTTGCAAAGTAGGACGATGTCTATGTCCTATGGGTTGACGATCTGTTGATCTTTGGCCGTAAGGCCCAGATGGATGATGCCATCAGCAAGATCCTTGAGGCATTTGAGGGTCGTGACCTGGGGGAGCTGGGATATGTGCTGGGTATGGAGGTCATACGTGATCGGCCTGCTCGCACTATCACCATCACGCGCAGAAAGAACATCAGGGACATGCTGGAGAGGTTCAGTATGAGTGAGTGCAGAAAGGCACCAACGCCGCTGGTACCAAAGCAGTAAGTGTTTAGTCTGAAGGAGGATCCTTCTGGCATAGAGCATAAGAGGTTTATGCAAGCCGCAGGAAGCATCCAGTATGCGGCTGCTGTGTCGCGTCCTGATATTTCCTTTCCGGCTGTCTTGGCCAGGCATATGGCTGGGAGTGCGAAGTGTCATTGGGCTGCTGTCCAGCATGTACTGAGATACCTGCGAGGGACCATAGATCTTGGCTTGACTTTAAGTGGCTCCAATGGGGAAAGTGAGGTGTTGGAAGCATTTACGGATGCTGACTTCGCCAATGGTGCTTGCTTGAAGAGTGTGTCAGGAGTGATAGTCCGGATGCATGGGAACTGTGTGTTCTGGCGTTCGAAGAGACAGACTATTGTGACTGGTGACACGACTGAAGCAGAGCTTATTGCGATGGCCGCCCGACAGGGGCCTCAGGGCGGGGCGCGAAGGGCACTGGCGGCGCCGCATCACTCCCCCCACGGTGGCTCGCGGGAAGGCAGGGCGGGCCAGCACGACCAGACGCGGGGCCGGCCTGCGCTGCTGCAGCCGCGGCACCCGGTCCAGCAAGGCGGCCAGCGGCCGCCTATAGCACGTCCGACGGGACATCGTGGCCAGGCACCACCGCCCTGCCCGCCAGCCGCATACGCAGCGGAGCCGCAGCAAGGACCTGGCGCGTCACGCCACGGCACAGAGTGGTGGAGAGTTCGCACATGGCATTCTGCAAGAACGCTCGCCTGGACACGGCCCCCGAAGCCGCAGCAAAGTCAGCGATATTATTCAGGAAGGCGAACGCACCCGTGCCCACACGGCCAAACGTCTCAGGCGACAGGGACACGAAGCGACATGCGCCTGTGCCGGAGCGGCCGTACTTGTCTCGCTTCCGGTCGTCCATCAGCTGGGCGGCAGCGCCTGGCGTGTTTGCCGCGGCGACGACCCGGGAGGGGGCCACCGGACAGGTCACGCACACATCGGCCACAACGGTGTCGCAGGGCAACATCACAAGCAGATCACCCCGTTCCGGGTCGCGCTGCGAGCGGGGGGGTAGCGGCCGGGCGCAAGCCGCGGCCGCGCGGCCCCGTCGACCCTCGGGCAGGCGTCGCGGCGGACTAGTGGCCACCGGGCCCACCTGTGGCAGGTGCTCACACCGCACCGCGCACTGGCCGGCCGGGGCGGCCGCCTTCACGGCCTGATCAAAGTGTAATCACTCTTCTTCTGCTAAAGTCTCACGTGCTTTAATCCAACCCTGAGAGCGCACTGTCACGGCGGAACCTGTACACCAGCCATGTATGTGACAGCGCGACCCCCTGCGCATGGCTACGACATGCTTAGATCCCACAGTGCCTAAGGGCTTCGGTCCACTGAATTACAACGGCCACACCATACCAGACCCATCATCCAGTACATGAGGTTGTGCCACATACACTTCTTCCTCCAGAACACCATTCTGGAAAGCACATTTAATGTCTATGTGTCTCGTCTCCAGATCCTCCACAGCACAAACAGACGACAGAGCCCTGAAGGTAGTATAGCTCCCCACAGGCGCCCAAGTCTCAAATAAATCTACGCCCTCCACTTGCGTAAACCCCCTGGCTACATATCTGGCCATGAATCGCTCAATCTCTCCCTGTGCTCCTCGCTTAATCTTAAGCACCCACTTGCCTGTCACAGGCTTCACTCCTGCTGGGCACCAGACCAGCTCGAACACATCATGTTCCCTTAAGGAGGTCAACTCATCAAGCATTGCTATGATCCACTGCTCACGATGGCAGCCACTCATGGTCTGCTTCACCGTTGGATCGTCCAGCACAGCCTTGACCTTCTTCCTCACAGCAGCTGCACGCCGGGACTCACTGCGGCTAGCAGTAGTGCCACTGCTCGGATTCACCTCCTGCCCCGTCGCCTTTTCTGCATCAGGAGTCACACTGCCAGCTGCAGCTGACACTCCTTCAGACAAGTCACCGACGTCACTCTCCATATGGACTACGGTGGAGCTCCCAGCATCATCATGCTCACGTGCATCATCCGGGGAAATGCGCTCAACAGCTGCATTCTCTCTCTCAACCACTCCCACATGGACAGCAGATCTTAAGGTTTTGCGAATCAAGTTGAAAGTTTTTGGAACCCATCGAACCCTCACCTCTGGTACCGGATCCAGATGTTCTCCGCTGCCTCCTGCGGCACTTGGTGCTAACTCTCCCCCTGAGCCAGCTCCGCCTGCCTCTACTCCACTAGGCACACGCCGTAGCTTGCCTTGCCCCTGGCAATCATCACGCTGTGGCACATGCCATGGCTCACCGTGCTCCCAGCGCGCTGTACGACCTGACACCGCTGACCCTTGCCATCGGTTTTGCCTCCCGTGGCTATCAGATTTCGCTGGTGGGGGTGGCTCACTCGGCTCCCTGCCCATCGACCGTTGGACTCGCTGCGGTGAACGCGAGCGCGATCTAGACTGAGATTCTGAGGGCTTAGACTCCACTGGAGATGACTCAGCTGAGTCACTGGCAGCCTCTGGCTGTTCCTCCCCCTCAGACACATCATTTTCACTACCCTGTGGCTCAATGCGGCAGCTACTCAAGTCCAGGACTGCTCTATCCCGCGTAGGGATCACATCTCTCGGTCTTGTCTCAGCATTGTGCGGACCAAACGGTTGCTGAGCCACATCATACTCCCAGTGTGGTACCCTGTTCACACAGTCCTCGGCCGTGTAAGCGCAACGCGCTGTCACCACTGCCTCACTGATCTCAGGCGTGTGCCACCGCTCATGCCTGGCTATCAACTCAGAGCCCAAAACACGCGGTGAAAACGGCGGCTCACCCTCAGGCAACTCATCATCCGGCACATAGCGCCGATGCAACTGCCTGCCTGGTTCCCAGTGTGTGTGCCCCAGCGCTGGATGCTCCCCCTCAGCCCAATCCACATTCCTGCCCCTCTCTGGCATCATGTGATCACGACTGGCTGGTGGTCGCACTGCCCTAACACTAGTTGATCTCAACCATTTCTTCATGTTGGGCAAGAAACCAACGTTAGGTACTACACGAGTATGCTCATCGGGCATGATCTCGAATTCTCCCAGCTCATAGTTCTCCAACACGACTGGATCCATCGTAGCTTGCTCCGACATGTGGACACGTTTCGCAAACTCTCTCAGCAGAGCTGGCGGAGAAGCTGTATGCCTATATATACATACGTACTGCTCCCCCATTCCCTCGCTTCACGCAAGCTCTGTCCATGTGAGGACCAGCACCCGGTCCCATGTAGAAACCAAGCACTCCTCTCTCGTCCAGGTGCCTGAAATCCTCTCTCCGGGCGTATACATACATCGGACACCCGAAAGGCTTCACCTGGGCCACCACCAGATGGAATGTATCCTCACTCACATTCCTGAACCATATCAGATACGGTACGATCTGCCTGACATCCACATTCTTCACACACTGGGCGACAAACTTCCCATCGCCCCTGGCCATACCCGCATCAGCCAGAGCCTGCAGACTCATCCTCTGAGCCTGAGCTCTTCTGGTCTGCAATTGCGTGACTCTCACAGCCTCATTCGTTGATCATGGTTCATGACTGGACTGCGCATGTCTCTCCTCCAGTTTCTGCTTGGCCTCCTTTCGCCTAACACCCTCTAGAGCTGTGCTAGGCGTCAGGTTATGCGCATGGTTCACACACATATACGCCTCTGGCCACAGAAATGCAGGCACAGCCGCTTGCAGTTGGCTTGCTCTCATACTCCTGTTCAGCACACCGATCTTTCTCTCCACCATTCCATTGGACTCATGCTTGCACGTGGCAGTGTACGTGTGCTCAATGCCACGCCACGCGAGGTACTGAGCCAGCTGGTTAGAGCTGAACTCACCACCCTGGTCAGTGTGCAGCCTCCGCACCCCAATCTCTCTATCATATACGATCTGAGTGCGGATTCGCTCAATCAGCAGGCATATCATTTCCGCAGCCCCACTCTTGGACTTCAGCGGAATCACATGGGAATACCGGGAGTACTCATCCACCACTACCAGGATGTAGTTCATACCCCCGATTCCTACTGGCTTGATCTGCTCTGCTAGGTCAGCATGCAACACTTCTCCAGCATAGGTGACATTCTCAGTCACCTTGCCCCCGTGCTGTGCCCTATCGCCACTTCTCCGTTCAGCCACGTGGCAACCATGACACTGAAGCGCTACCCCCGTAGGTTTCAGCATCTTCAGGTCATACAGGTGGTGGTTGTCTCTCATCAACTGGAGTACCCGATTGCCAGCATGGTGAAAAGCGATATGCACTAGGAATGATGGGTCAACCTGGAAGGAAGATCCCTGTTCGTCTGGTACACCGGTCACTGCAGCAACTCGCTGCTGCTCTCGCACCCATTTCCCATTTCTATGGAACAGGTTATTCGCACTTGTCCAGGCTGCTCCCCTGTCAACCGGTCGCATTTGCCATATGGGCTGCCTTTCCTACAGAGCCATGTCAGAGTGGGCTTGCCATCCTCATCCTCACCCTGCTCACAGTTCCTATGGAACCCATAGATCTGGTCATGAAAACCGGGCATCACCACCCTGTTCGCATGCTTGCCAGTATGCAAGTAAATCTCAGACTTCTTCAACTCCTTCGTGGAAAGGTTGTTGATAGGACTAGCTGGCACCCAGTAGACATTTGTCAGTTCTGTATCTACTGGCAATATAGTGCCCTGCTCATTCACATATTCTCCCAGATTGGCTCTGATCGTGCCTACACCATACATGTCTAGCCTGCCCTGGTCAAGGGGTTGACACTGCGGCACATCTGGCGGCTTGATCTCGCAAAACATATCGTAATCGAAGCATATGTTTATGTCTGAGCCACTGTCTATCAGGAATGTGTATGGCATGTTGGGAGATGGCCCATCAGCACAGTCAGCTCGCAGCTTATCTAGGTCAACTACAGCCACCTGAGGGCCACCGCGGCCTCTGCCACGGCCTCGCCCTGCAGCTGCTTGCTTCTGCAGGAATTGCCTGATCTCTGCGGAGAGCAATGGACAATCTTTCTGCACATGTCCAAGCTTATCACAGTTGAAGCATTTTCTCTTTTCTGCTCCCCCTGCTGCCCCTGCTCCCACTGCTGCTACCTGTGGGGGTGAACCTTGGCGACCACCGTAGCGTGCACCTCGGTACCCTTGTCCCCCATGGCGCTGCTGTCCACCACGATCGTCCCGTGGGAATCGCGATGGACCCTGCTTGCTGTTTGTCTGGGCATGTGTCAACAGCGTAGACACTATCTGCTGCACTGGCATGGCCTGCAGCATGGGCTGCAACAGGCTGTACTCCCTGTCTACTGCCAGCAACCGTGCTATGTATAACTGATCAGACACAGTCTCACCAGGTCTGACTAGTCTCTTCATCTGATTCACTATGCCCACCACCTCATTCACATGCTTCTCCAGCGGCTTGCCAGCCTGCTGGGCACTACTGAGCTGGTGATACAGCTTCTGTATCTCTACTTCCACTGATGGCATGTACTTAGCATGCAGCAATGACCAGACCTCATGGACAAAACTACAGTCTGCCACGAAATCCCTATCCTCCTTTGGTAACGTGGTAACCAGCCAGTGCATGACTTGCTCATGAGCCTGACTGCTCTGAGCAAGTGGATCATTGATTAGCAGGCTACTCTCACCCACCATCTTCGCCCAGCTCTCTACCTCCTTCTTAAATATCTGGAAGTGATCATTCTTATAGTTCCACACCGGAAACTTGTTCTTCTCTACTAGAGATTTCCCCGGTGCTGGCCTGGGCATGGCGAGTGACAGCGCTTGCGCTAGCGTGCCTACATCAATAGATCCAGCCGTAGCTGGCACTCCTGACGATATCGCAGCCTGCGAAGGCTGCGGTATTGGAGGCGGTATCTGTTGGGTCGTCCACACAGCTGGCGCTGCGTGGTGTGCTTGTTGTGCTCCCTGCGCCGCGGCCTGACCTTCGCTTCCCACGTAGGATCAGCATTTCCCGGCAATGCGGCCTGCAGAGGACCTGCATTGGGATACCCGTAGGTCTCAACGCGCTGTTCTTCCCCGCAGGTCACGAACTGGTCCTCCGCGGCCTGCTTGCGGCGCGCTGTGGAGCGTGTGTGGAGGCGAGGACGAACTTCTTCTCCATCCTCACCGTCAGAGCGGATAGATCCTTGGCGAGATGCCAGTGGTACTTCACGGCGTGGTGGCATCCTGCCACACGACCATCGAGCGTCGTAGGACACGCAGACCCGTACGCCTTTCTGTGAGACCGGTACCCTAGCAGCATGCAGTCCAGCCATAGCGTTATGCATCTGCGTACTCTAGTCTCTCTACGGACTCTACAGCTAAACGCTAGAGCGGTGTGAATCGCTCATCGGGACGCTCAGCCGTAGCCGTAGACCCCTGGACTCTCACGCAAGCGTACAGACATTGCTAGAATACCCACAATCATCACCGATACCATGTTGTAATTCAGTGGACCGAAGCCCCAGGGGCATCGTGGGATCTAAGCACTGCCGTAGCTGTGCGCAGGGGGTCGCGCTGTCACATACCTGGCTGGTGTACAGGCTCCGCTGTGACAGTGCGCTCTCGGTGTTGGACTATAGCACGTGAGACTTTAGCAGAAGAAGAGTGATTACACTTTGATCAGTAGAGCCTATATAAGCGTTCAATCAACGTCTCATACGGATACGATCAGAATCATTGTCTGCTGGCATGCAATCTGCATGCATTGCTCGTGCATATGGTCAGCCATCGGTGCATGGCTACCCAATAGCCACTCTGGATCAGCACCGTGCATCCACGCATACATGGTCACCGTAGTCCTGTACATGGCTGGATCACGACAAGGTGGGCCCTGCAGCCACGGGTCCGCCGCAGCGCCTGCCTGAGGGTCTCTGGGGCCGCGCAGCCGCAGCTTGCGCCCGGCCTCTGGAACCCCGCTTGCAGCGCGACCCGGAACGGGGCGATCTGCTTGTGATGTTGCCCTGCGATACCGTCGTGGCCAATGTGTGCGTGACCTGTCCGGTGGCCCCCTCCCGGGTCGTCGCCGCGGCAAACACGCCAGGCGCTGCCGCGCAGCTGATGGACGATAGGAAGCGCGACAAGTACGGCCGCTCCGGCACGGGCGCGTGCCGCTTTGTGTCTCTATCGCATGAGACGTTTGGCCATGTGGGCACGGGTGCGTTTGCCTTTCTGAATAAGACCGCTGACTTCGCTGCGGCTTCGGGGACCGTGTCCAGGCGAGCGTTCTTGCAGAATGCCATGTGCGAACTCTCCACAACTCTGTGCCGTGGTGTGACGCGCCAGGTCCTTGCTTCGGCTCCGCTGCGCATGCGGCTGGCAGGCTAGGCGGTGGTGCCTGGCCACGCTGTCCCGTCGGACGTACTGTAGGCGGCCGCTGGCCGCCGTGCTGTACCGGGGGCCGCGGTTGCAGCGGCGCAGGCCGGCCGCACGTCTTGTCGTGCTGGCCCGCCCTGCCTTCCCGCGGGTGGCCGAGGGCTGCCTCGGGGAGAGCGATACGGCGCCGCCAGTGCCCTTCGCGCCCCGCCCTCAGGCCCCTGCCAGGCAGCCGGAGGGGGCGGGCTGGTACGCGATGCGCTGCGGGGGGTGTGCGCCCCCGGGCTCTCATGGGCGGGAGGGCCCGTGCTGGAGTGCTCGCGTGGCCGGCTGTGGTGGGGGTGCTGTTGTTGGGGGGTCGGTGGTGGCCGGGTTTGCTGGGGTTGGCGGTAGTCCGCGGTGTGGCAGGTGGTTGCTGTGTGGGGCTGTGGCGTGGGTGCCGCGATGGTGGGGTGCGGGGGTGCGCGTGTGTGTGGATGCGTGAGTGTGGTTGTGTTGGTTTGGTTGTGTCGGTTCGTTTTGACTTTTCGCCTGAGACACTTCCTGCTTGTTGGTGTCTGCCTTCGAGGGGTGTTGGCCGTTTACTTTCCTGCTGTTGCCCTCGCTGCCGGGCTCTTGCTTTCATCTCCGTGTAACACAAAACGTGCCTGCCCATCTCCATGTCGCCTGTCTCCCCAAACGGCCTGAGCACCGCCACATACTGTGTCATGAACATCTGCCCGCGTCATGGCCTGAACGCACTGGCGCAACATGTTGCTTCCACATTCCAGTGATATCTCGGAAGCCAGAATTCGCTTGGCATAGACATTGCGTGATTCCTTGTCATACTCGTGCCAACATGGAAAAACATATCTTCTGCTTTCTGCAACTGTTCAAGAAACTAACAACTTGAGCATCGTCACCTGGGACTGTTGCACCTCCAGTGTCGAGGTCGACGTGTCACAGGTATGTACAACGCCTCATCCAGTGCCTGGACAACGGCTGTTGTTACTCCTCGCCGTAGCATTACCCAGTGCTGCTGTATGCATACCTGCACCTTGACATAGGAGATTCACGCCACAGTGTGGGCGGATATTGGTTTTCGCGCCGTCACAGGTTCAGACTCTGACTCGACACACAGGTGAGTAGTGAATGTCCTGTCTCCACATCTGGAGTGCCCGAGGTTATTTATGAAGTTTGATTGTAGGCACTCAAAGCTGAAAACTTTTGCCTGATCACGCTCCATGATGCCTGCCGTGGTGCTCGAGCATGCTCTGCCACAATGAGAATGCCAATGCACAGTATTGTCTGTCTTTGATCGGCACGCTAGAATGAATTCTACCGCGACTGGCAGCACATACAGGAGGGGCCAAAATTTACACAACATAAAAAAAATTGCTTACCGTTTACATGTTTATGTTACACAGTGATAGATCTAGGACTCAGCAGCGCCGAGGCAACAGACCAGGCAACAAGCAAACAAACCGGCCACCGTAAGCACCAAGGCCACGCGCCGCACGAGCAAATGCATTTACATGTTTGTGCAACACATCGGTCTGGTCAAACGTGAGTTTGACATCGACGCCTGATTGTGCACTTATGTACGGTGAAAATCCCCCTAGGACCAACGTGCAGGATATTGCACATAATGTGTGTACACCTGCAAAGGTGTTTGAGTTGGGGATTTGTAGGAGTTGGGGAGTTCGCATGCGTGATCGGTTGCGGGCTCGCAGCAGCAAGTACTCACCCGCGTCGAAAAGGTAGCGCCAATGTGTACGACAGAGCAGGAAGTACTATCCAAAGCTGAAATAGGAATCAAAAGTAGGAGTCGTTATCTGTGGCGGTGTTCGCACAATGTCGTTAAATGGAATTCCAGCACGCTCTTGTGTCTTCAGTGCGATTGGCCCATGAGCCAGTCGTAGTCATGAGCATGCCGTGCCACAGGTGATGTAGCACCGCGGTGCACCGGGCCTGACTGGGGCATAACCGAACTGCGCCAACAGTTCGCTTTCTCTAAGGAGACCAATGCGCCCTCTTTGTAGCAATTATCTCATTTTAGCACCGCTTGAGCGACTCGTATTGATCTTGTTGTGCCCGCAGACCATCCGCTAGCAACGCACTGGTCAGGAGCGAGTCGATGTAGAGCCTGTAATGAAGTTTGCGCAGCTTGTGATCGGCCCTGCAGGATGCGGAAAATCGACGTATTGCAACACTATGCAGCAGCACTGCCAAGCATGCGGGCGATCCGTGCATGTGATCAACCTGGGTGAGACACCTACACATGCTTTCATTCACAATATCATGCTATGGATATCACCATCTGCACTGCTGTCTGCAGATCCCGCTGCAGAGGACTTTGTGTATCTGCCCAGTTGTGACGTGCGGGACCTGATATCTGTTGATGACGCAATGGAAGAGCTAGACTATGGTCCCAACGGGCACGTGCTACCAACTTTCGGCTTCCCGCGGTGACTGAGGTCAACTGTAACCTGCCTATGTAGTGTAATGACGAATAAATGAGTGAATGCAGCCATGCGCTCGAATCTTCACAATAGCCAAATCCATATAGGGCATTGCTTTACTGTATGGAATACCTTGAAGAGCATCTACATGACTGGCTGGGCGAAGAACTCGAAGTGCGCTGTCCGATTGCGGGTCAATCAGTATGCTGCATGCTGAAGCCCATGCAGCCAGTAGTCACATAGGCTCGCAATCTGCAGGGCTTTGGTGACGATGACTATCTTTTCCTAGATTGTCCTGGGCAAATTGAGCTGTTTACGCACATCCCAGTCCTACGCACCCTGGTGGACTTCATGCGAAATGATGGCTGGAATGTCTGCGCTGTCTACTGTCTTGACTCACACTTCATTACGGACTCCTCCAAATTCATTGCTGGATGTTTCCAAGCCATGTCGGCCATGGTGACACTGGAAGTACCACATCTGAATGTTCTCACCAAAGTTGATCTAATTCAAGAGAAGGTGCGTGTGCATGATGTGAAATGGACTGACTGCCAAGCCCAGTCTTGCAGGGGTGTTGTATGATTTTGGAGGCCGTCCGTGCCAATCATTGACTGTGTCTGAATGATACACTCTGACCGCTGACCTCTGTACTTAAGTCATTGCATGCAGTCCTGCTGATGCCTAATACGCTGAGCTCGGCATTCAACACGCTTCTTGTGCAGGATGACCTGGATGAGATTGTGCATCCAGAAAAGCACGCTTTGCTCGCTTCGCTGTCTGGTAGCACAGCACCACGCTTCCGAAAACTAAACCATGTGGTGTGCACACTGCCCATGCCTGTGATGCAGTCTGACTGTCTATCTGAGTTTGCACTGTGACAAGGCGACCAAATTATGCTGCAGGTGGCGAAGTTGGTAGACGAATATGGCATGGTGAGCTTCACACCCATGGATATTACAGATGAGGACAGGTGTGATCCTATCCAGGCCTGGCTGTCAATTGCGATACGCAATAAATCATGACTCCACGGTTCCAGCATGTGCAGCATTGCAGCCACATTACTGCAAATCGATACCGCAATACAATTTGGTGAAGACCAAGAAGTTGCAACGAAAGATTTTGGCGATGATGCATGATGGCAGTGCAGTGGAAGTGAGCACTCACCATGTTGAGATCTGCTGCTAACAAGAGAACACAGCAGCATTACACTCCTGTTTTCGAAAACAATAGTAAGTTCTTTAATTGCCATTTCATTCTGTATCAACTTCAGGAGATGTTTGCCCGTGGTTGAAGCGATTGAGAAACCCTGTGACCGAGTGTAATATGGAAGATCTGTGGCTGTCAAGCCTGCCTGTGTGAGCATCACTCGGTGTGTCTACATGATGAGCCATAAATGATCCCACATCCTGCACACCTGCCGTGTCAGCATGTGGTTCTGGAACGACTGCATTCAAAGCGCGCCGCCACCCCTCCACACCGTCAGGAAACACCCACGGGCACCAGGCTCGATGCCCATGGACAATTTCCATTGCTCCCTGACTGCATGCTTGCAGTCCTCTGCTACCGAGTTTGGCCACAATGTCCGGATCAAGATGGCATTGCTGCCGTGCTGAGAGCCTCCGCATGACCTTTGCGGCATGAGTTTGAATTGGTTCTCTGGAATCGGTCTCAGGTTCACGCGACCGCTTCTTGCCGACCATAGCTGCCTCTGGGACATGCACACAGGTATGCCTTGGCTTCTTTGCTCCCAGAGGTGCTCGTGTGGCTTTGGCATTCGCTGCTAAACTCACACTGGACCCGAACACTGGTCCAGATGTGGCGGCACCAAAGGGTTGCACCACATGTGCCATCGGCGTGGACGCAAGTGCAGCTTGTCCATCACCTGATCCGGACCGTATGCACTGGCGCGCATTGGAATCTTGTTCCAGACCACCTGCGATGCTGAACTCTCGCAAAGACCTGCTGTGTGCTTGGCGACCTGGCCCCCATTGACCCACCAAGCCGTGATGTCCCAATTTGCCAACAGTCTCCGGAGCAGCATCAAGACTCCACAGTCCCATGAATGCGCCACATGCATTACATTTCAACATGCAGTCTTTCATGCAGTACTCGCCATCAGAGTTTGGAGTCCGTCCTGCCAATGGCTGCAAAGTCCAGCCAAGCAGTGCCAGGAGCTTCACGGTTTGTGCAAACGCAGTGGACCGACGAGTCAACATGCTCATCTCATGTACTGCTGATGTGTCATTTTCTGACTGGCTGTCTTGAGAGGCCTGCGTAAGAAACAAACACTGTCTGGTATAATCACGGATGGCTCAACTGAGAAAGGCACAACATCAACAACACCTGAATGCATCAGTCCCTGAAGCCACAAAAATTACAAGACTTATCAAGCATGTATCATACTGGCTTGAGTGACATGCAACTGGATATCGGTGATCTGCCATCAGCAGAAGCTTGGCGCAGATGGATAACAAGCACCTTGACTGGTACGTTGGGTGCGTCTAACAGACTCAGGACCTGATCTAGACGTCCATCTATCAGCTTGTGTAATCCTTTGACCGCAATTCGAGGCAGGGCCTCTAAGCACGCCAAGTTGCTGATTCTGTCCATGAAAGCGTGGCATATAGGCTCAGAATCACAGGTTGGGAAAGCCACCAACTCTTGATGCGTAGGCTGTGGATGTGCCCAGGGACAACCAGCATGATGGCCCGATCGTAGTCTGGCTACGAACTCAACAACATCTGGGTCTGTCCGGCTCAATACTCTGTTTTTTGTGCCGTAAAACGTCAAGACATTGCTGCAGCATGAGCACTGCAGCGTGTCCACTCCGCTGTTCAGCCAGCCATGAGAGGCACACACTAAAGCGGATACCTCTGCAGGTTTTGCAAACCAATGACCAGGCCTGCATGTAAAACGGGAGTTACAGCAAAGCCAGGCGGCAGGATCGCAATTCGACACGCAACACGCATCACAAATGCCCATCGAGTGCCCTAACGTACTGAAATGTCTGCAGCCGGGCTATCAAGGCTGATCGGTCCAGAGGATCAGAAGAAGCGGCAACATCTTTTGACTGTGTCTCGGTCGCATCTACGCTTGTCAAAGGAGAGCAGCGAACATCTGAAGGGTCGCTAAAGAAGTACTTGGAAAGGATTGTTTGCAACGTCGAGCTTCGGCGGCTTCCCATGCTTCAGACAAGTAGGCAGAGACGTTTGCGACAACCCAATCGCCGCGAACATCGGAAGTCCGCAATAAGCGCAGTGATCTGGGCTTGGTTCGCATGAACATGCTCGATCGCGGCTAATTTCTAACGGGCGCAATGGAATACTGTCGCATGTTGCATCACTCTGCATGCTGCTCATGCATGCGTGGGAGCGGGGCATCGGACTCTATGGAGCTCAGGAATCCATGCGCTGAGATCGGACTCCATGGAGCTCCATGGAGCGCCATCGCACACGCGCGCGTGGGACTGTATTGCAACATGGAGCCTGCGCGCAGCTGCGCCAATTCCTGAGCAGCTGTAGCTAGAATCCTATGCACATGCTGAGCTGATCGTGGTGCTCGACGCAGCATTTGTGACCAGTGCAAGTTCAAGACAGCTGATGCATGGTTAAGTCGTGTGCACGATGATCTTGTATGCTTTCGCAGGAGCCGGTGCACTTTTTCTTTTCCTGTCTGTGATTCCTTACCTAGCTTGGCACTTTTGGTTGTCCATCTGCTGCCCGTCTCAGGATCTGAAGAGACGTTACGGTGCACAATGGGCTCTTGTTACCGGGGCATCTTCCGGTACGCCACCGATTGCATAATGAACGTTGCGACATTGCAGAGGGATCTCCCGAAACTGTTTTGAAAACGTTAGACTGACCACGTGTTGCAGGGATTGGAAAGGCCCTGGCATGCAAGTGTGCTGACCAGGGCCTGAATGTGGTCCTAGTCGCGAGACCGGACAATCTCATTGAGACAGCATCCAAAGAGCTTCCTGCAACGTACCCAGAGATTGAATTCCGTGTGATTTCTGTAGACTTGTCAACAAAGGGCTACGTTGAGAAGGTTGCAGACGCAGTGAAAGACATCACAATTCAAGTCTGCTTCCTCAACGCAGGATACATCCAGACAGGATTTTTTGTCAAGACCTCGCTTGAAAAGAACTATGCAAACCTTGAGTGCAACGTGGGGCACGTGGTCGGCTTGTCGCATTTACTGATCAATCAGCTACAAGAAGCTGGAAAACCTGGATGCTTTGTGTTCACATCATCCGCTGCAGCGGTCATGCCCGCGCCATTTGCGTCTCTTTACAACTCCACCAAGGCCTTCCTATCAGCTTTTGGGTCATCCATCGCTGCTGAGGTGTGTGGCCCATCCATTGCATGGCTTGCAGATCTTACTGGGCAAAGCAGTTGATCATGCATCGGTCCTTGCATTTATGCCTTGCTTTGTGCCAGCATGACGTTGCTGTAGGTTGCAACGAGTGGGATCGATGTCATGGTTTTCCATCCCAGCCCAGTGGCGTCTCGATTCGCATCATCAGCAGACCACAAAATTGCGATTCTGGACTTCTTCAACACCTTTGCAGTACCTCCAGAGGAATTACCAGACGCCATGTTTGCTGCTGTTGGCCGCTGCATTTGGCGTGACTTTGGGCTTGTCGCTGTTTGCTTTAGGATGCTTAGCAAGATCATGGATTACAACTTGCTTGGGTGGATCACGGCTGCGACCATTCACACCACTCCAGACTATAAGACGCATGCAGCCTTGTAAATCCTCATGACGAGTGCTGCTTACACCCCTGTAGCACTGTGCTAAGTACACCATTCAATGTGCACATATACCCTGTTTCAATCAGGTGTCCATGCCAGTGGCAAAGCTGCCAAATTTACTCAGATTACTGATGTCGTCAAAATTGAGGAGATTATCTGATTATGATCTGCGCTGCACGACATGCATCTGGACACAGCTTCAGCCGACGGCGACCCAGCTGATCATATCTACAAGGTCTTGATCCCATACCGACTCACCCCTCCTGCGGACGGTGAAGCTGCCATGCGTATGCTTGCAGGGCTTGGCAGTTGCTTTGCCTGACTGCTGACTGCTTGTGGTGTACTTTTGGCAATGCCACAAGATGCTGTTTGGCTATACTTGTATTGTACTCCATTAGCGGGGACTGCCGTTCATCATTTCCTCCCGCACAGGAGCATTGAAGTCGCTGGTATGCAAGTGAGTGGTTGAACGCACGCTTCTTTGGCCATTTGGAGGATAGTGCCGAAACTCGACACATATTCGTGAGTAGGCATCGATGACGAATTCGAAGGTCGGCTGCACGTGTTTGCAGGGCTGTCTTTCGTGCTTGGTCTTCGGTAGGGTAGTCGTCGGTCGTGTCTGCTGCGGTTGTGCCTGCTGCGCTGGCGTGTTTTCAGTTCTCCCGCCTCTGTTCGCAGGGATGCTGTGTCCGATGCCCGATCGAGCTCGGCGTGACGTTCTATGTTTCGGTTTTTGTAGATGATGGTCTTCTGAAACAAGAATTGGATTCTTCCATGCATGCATCAAGAGGGTGGCTAGAGGAGTTTTCCAGACCAGCGGAGCTCCGCGGCGCGCGGAGCGGCCGTGTCCGAACGGTCCCCGTTAGCATAAGACATGAATGTCTGAATATCGGATGGCGCTATGCAGTCGCTTCAGCAGGATGTCAAGCACACGATGTAGCTATGGGTATCTTTGAGCACTGCGGTGATGCATGACTGTCTCGGATCCATTGCGAGGTAGCCGATTCCCCGTCTGTGCATCCTCACGATCGTCCAGCACATAAGCAGTATTACAGCAATGTTGAGATCACGGCGTTCGTACCAACCCTTCATACAGTTTGTCTACAGCGTGGTGCACTTGGCGATCATGATCGTCCTCGCTTCGCCACTCTCCAGCGCTCTAGAATTTGAGATGACGAAGATGACCAAGTGTATTGTTGAAGAAATAAGTGCGGACGTGCTGGCGGTGGGGGAGTATCAGCTGACCCGCAAAGATGGCTTGTTCGTATCAGGAACTGTTACGGTGCGCTGCCAAAACTCTGTCCAGTGTCACGTCACACCGAGCGTCTTGCCGTCTATTTTCTGATCACGTCTGAGCAATGTCTTACAGGTAACCGATCCATCAGGAGCCACTGTCGTGAATCAGCGATCTACAGCGTCTTCTCAATTTGCATTCACGAGCAAGCTCGCAGGGGATTATCAGGCATGCTTCACCGTCCAAGGTGCATTCCTACATCTGCCCTGTTCTGGTTCAGGACGAAGTAGGCTTGAGCTAACGTGCCAGGCTTATATCAGGGCTGCTGTTGTAATAGTGCAAATTCTTTTCTAAAACTGCTGATTTTGACACCATTCCCCGCCTGTAGATGTAGCCACGGCCGAGCAAACAAAGATTCGGTTGGACTGGAACACCGGGGTGAGTGCAACTGATTGGGAAGAAGTTGCTAAAAAGGAAAATCTTGACGTGATGGCAACAGAGCTTCGAAAATTGGAACAAATGGTGAAAGAGATCCATTCAGAAATGCTTTTTTTGAAGAAAACGGAGGAGGAGATGCGAAATTTAAACGGTGCGAACTTCTGCAACATGCAGACTCTGGAAGTGCTGCTCCAGCCTGGTGTCGTTCAACAGTTAACACTATTTCTTTTTGCAGAGGCCACAAACGAGAGAGTGGCTTGGTTCAGCATATCTTCCTTGCTGGTGTGTGCGGTATTAGGTGCATGGCAACTTTGGCATCTGAGACAGTTTTTCAAGAGGAAGAAGATACTATAGCTACGTTTGTTTGGACAACGTTCTTGTGCAGTCTCACTGCCTGGAATACTATATCCTGTAAAGGGTTTTACACGCCACGCTATTGCATCAGGGACTCGATATGCCCTCTGTCCCACAACGGTATGTTTTGATTCCCAGTCAGAACTTCATATGGCCGTAATGCCTTGGTGAAGTTCTTGATCAGCGTATCAACTGCAGCATCGCTTCCACGCCAGGCAATAACCTGAATGGCACTTCACCGTCTCAGACTCAAGTAGGTGATGACTTTTGTCAAACGCAGACTGTCATATTCAGTTTGCATTTGTCTGCACCTGTTCTTGCTCTGAGTCATCAAGGGCACTGAACATGTTATCAGCAGACATGATCAGCCGCCGTATGGCAGGATGTGACGGCCCCAATTTTGATTCCAGTGCAGCACACGATCCTTCTGCGAGACTTGTCGCAGATACAAGATCTCCTTGGCCTCTGAATCTGGCAATGACAATCTCAAGTATTTCCAAGCATTCTTCCCAAGTGATAGCAGCATCTGCTTGCCAATCATCTTCCAGCTGCAATAGCTCTGCAAGCCTGCAAGAACTAAATGTTGCTATTCACAATCCAATCTGTGTCATGCTGTGGCAGCAAAGCCGGTTCATGGCAGAAGGCCCACAAAGAGCTGCATGACTGCTGGCCAACGATCGATCTCAGCTCTGCACATACAAGCAGCAATGCGCCTTCCTGGTCGCTGGGACAAACGGTGTTGTGACACCATGCATTCCATGACATACACTATACAGGTACTCACTTCAGAGAGATGAGACCGATGCAATGGCTGCACACGGAATTGCCCACGAGCACCAGGTCATGCTTCGTCGTCGGGGTCATGGTGGCTGCACTGGATACCCCAGCCAGCCCTGCATTCTTGCCACAGCTCAGAATATCCCCACGCACGTGCAATGTTGTTAACAATGGCGTACATGATGATGCGGCTCCACTGACAAGCCAGCAGACACACCTCCACAGCTCACCCAGCAGCCCTGGGTGTCTATCATCGGTCAGGTAACTCCGCTGCAATTGGAGAGCCTTGCTGTATAGCTCTCGCGCCTTCTCTTTTGACTTACGGTCGCCCAGAGCCATGGTCGCTGCGATGTTGCGCAGTGCCCACACACGCTCTGGCACTGGAGTGAGCTCATGTTTTTCCAGTGCTTGTTCATCAGACAGCTCCCGAGCGGACTGCCGTTCCTGCTTCAACAGCTGCTCTGCCATGATCGCATCCAGTGCCCGCTGCCGATTTACCACGGCCTGCTTCCGCTCACTGCTCATGTTTTCCTCTGCCAGGATGAGGACGTGCTTTGCAATTGGGTGATCATCACCGATGGTCCAGCATGCCATCTGCAACAGCTCGATTCACGTCAGCGTACACGTGCAAGCAAGACAGCGTTGCCAGGTGGTAAGTCTGATTCATAATTGCCACGCAGGGGCACGGACTGCATCACAATGAAACGTGTGTGCAACATGCTCAAAGACCTTCCCCAACAATGACACAATCAAACAGTTGCTTGACATGGGCCACGTTGCGGCTGACTCTACTTTCATCAGCTGCACGACTACTGTCGATTAGGCAACAGACCACATGTAATACATTTGTGGACAGCTCGTAAGCATATAACATCGTCCCCACGTCAGAACATGGACTGCGGGCGAGAAAGTACCTCGGCAATGTCGAGAAGCCCATCAGGGGGCGCGCTGCTGAGTCGCGAGGTCAGCCACTGGCACATCAAGTCCACCACATGCTCATCACACGTGCCTTTGGCTGGTCGTTCAGATGATTGAAGCTGTTGTGCCCGGTCGAGCACATGAGCAGCGATACAGATGTCCACCACATGATCACACCCGGAAACAGATTTACTGCTTAAGTGCAGAGCCGGCCACACCCAAGAAGCCTCTTCATTAGACAAGTTGTCAAGGTGCTGCTGCAGGCGATCTCGTGCTCCCAAATCACCACCTTGCACATCTAATATGCGCTGTGCGAGCATGGCGTCAGTGCGTCTGTCATGTCCTTGTGGTAAAACACCACGTTCAAGCTTGATCTATACAGAGATACTTCACTTTGTTGACACTGTAGCTGGCGTGCTCGGCAAGAGGCCACTTTGTCAATATCACAGATTGACTGATGAACATAATGCATGACCAGATCCATCTCGATGAGAGAAGCGCACGGCAAAATTCTGTGTAGCGGGCACTTTCAGGTCACTCTGTTCAAGCTGATCAAGCGTCGTCCGCAAAGTCGCTGTCGCAGCAGCCTGGACAGCCATGCAGGCCTGATTCATCCAGTGGCGGACCTCCGCACTGTCCATCAGCGTCAGGGGGCCTGTGCCCATCACCTGTTGCGTCATGAACGCTTCTGTGTTCGCCTGTCGAAACAGGTTGGCCACCTCCCCTCCTACGCTGATGGTCAGATCCTGTGGCAACGGTCACTCTCTTTGAAATATCAATGAGGAACGAAAGAGCAGGAGAACACAGGGGGTGACAGGGACAGTGAAATATTGACCGCTGTGGGAAAGGGGAAAAGAAACAGTGTATTAAGCGCTGGATGCAGCACGAAACAACAGGCCCCACAAGGCGAAATCCTTCTGGAAGCACAGCGGTGGAGCACTCCCTCACATGTGCACATTGCTGCGGCTGTCCAAACAAGGAGCACTGACGGCAAAGGCAAGAGCTCACCTGTGCATCTTCAAGCGTCGCTGCGCCACGTGCAACAGGCCCTAGTTCGCCCACTAGCACATTACTAACCTCAGCAGCCATCTCCACCTTGGCTGGCATCATCACTGGCCCTTCAGTGACCATGCCTGGACGGGCCTTGGACGCAGCCACGCGGCCAGCGGTGCGTAGCACAAACACCTGCTGCTCCTTCTGCAGCGCGGCCTGCTCCTCTGCAGCAGCCGCTGCTGCGGCCTCTGCTGCAGCTGCATCACGCAGACGCTGTTTCTCTGCTTCTGCAGCTGCCTTCTGAGCTGCCTCCTGCACCGCTGGGTCGATCATGAGGGCTGCAGCTTTGGCATGCTGCGTAAACGCTACTTCACATTGTCACGCAGCCGCGTGAGTAGGGATAAGCAGCGATATGTCAGCCCTTGACAGTGCGTCACTATCATCACTGGCACGTGGCATGGAAAAGGTGTGCAATTAGTGCAGAGTCACACCTCTTGTGCCTGGCGCAGGGCTTCCTCTGCCTTACGGCGTTCGTCGGCCCGTTGCTTGCTCAGCTCACGCTCAGCAGCGATGCGCTTCGCCAAATCTGCTGCCCGACGTGCCTCGGCAGCCTCATACTCCTGTCTTGCCTTGTCTCGCAGCCGCCTCTGGCGGGCCGCCTCTCGTGCTGCAACTTCGGCGTACTCCTGCTGTCGCCTTGAATGCTCTGCTGCAGCTCGTTCAGCCTGCACCTCAGTCACAGAGCTCTGCAGGGATGTCGGCAGTCAAGTCCGTACAAAAAACCCTGAACAGTTGTGTGATGCCTTGTATAATGATCAGTACAATGTGTCCCCACGCATTGCGCACTCAGCCTGAGCGTAGTCATCGGTGGCAGACCGGTCGTGTCTTGTGTACAGTTCCCTCTCTCAGAACTATTTTATATGAGATATACCCTTACTCGTGATGATGAGCGCGACTGCCTGAATGCTTGCCTTGCTGTTGCTAGCAGGCCTCTAATGCATTGATTGGGCACATCAGCCGCTTCGATGCATGTGGCACAACAGAGACCTGATTTACCGCATGATCTAGCGATCGGTACAGGGTGCATTACCATATGCGAGGTCCACCTCTGACACTGTACACCTGGGCAGAAACCACACACCTCGGCGCGCGCTGCTTGGATCCGCTGCTCTGTGGTTTTACCATCGCTCTCATCGATAGTGTGTTGTGCAAAGAAGTTCTGCTGTTGCCGCTGGCGCAGCAATGCAAGTGCCTGAGAGCCGCTTCCACGTGCCACGATCTCAGACTGCTGGCCTAGCTGAATAGCATAGAACAAAACGCCTGTAAGTAGGCATGCCCCGCCAAACGTGAGAGGAGGTGAATCCAATGCGCCTTGCGGTGATGTGATGGAGCCTATGGACACCTCCTGCATACGGGAGCCCTCTCCTTGTGATGTTGAGCTGATGCTGATGCGCTCTGATGGAGGGCCCTGCTGCCATTTGACATCGGCACTAATAGCCAAGGTGTCCTGCTCCGCGTCGTTGGCAGTACCTAAGGAAGAACGAGAATGGTTGCGATCCAGCAGGCGCGCTGGATCCGTCCGCATCGGCATCTGTGGGGGCTCGGCAGGTGGCAAGGGCTTGGGAGTAATGTCACCATGCATTGCCATTGGAACATCTCCCATCGCTTCTTCTTCTAGACTACCGATGATTATGTCTGCTGCCATATCATAATTTACGATGTCGCCGTCATTCAGACTGCCGAACGTGTAATCATCCTCCTGCAGATGTGCCAGCATGCATGTCAGATGAAACAGGGCTCAGCATGCAGCTGCAGCGCCGACACACTGAGCAAGCCAGTGCAGTTCAATTTACGACAGCACCTCGAAAAGGAAACTATGAAGATCACCTGAATCTGCGGCGTCCCGGAGCTTGCAGGCGCAGCACCTGTCTGGTTGCTGTTGTCTGTCTGAGGCCTAGCATATGCTGCAACGTGTGGACGAGCGCCCGAGCCAAAACGGACGACATGTTTTGATATCATGGAAGCTATGTTACGATCATATGACTCTTGCCGAAGTTGCAAAGCTGCGATCGCTTATAAATCCTGACTAGATCAGGCAAGCTGAGACTGTGGGCTCAGAATCACACGTTGTAGAGAGGCCTCCTACTTCGATCTCGCTTGTTGCGTTGGTTCAAGACAGACGCAGACCTGAATATAGACTGAAACCTTTGTGCACTACCTTGGCCAGCACGAGTCACATCGTTGAGCTGCCTGTAGCCACTTAACATCCGAGTCACCCCCCGGCGGGGCCCCGCAGCCGCGGATTTGCGACGGTTGGGCGCTACATACGGCCACGCTGCATGTATATGTGTGGCCAATCGTTGCCTGCCTGCAGTTGAGCAGGTTGTCGTGAACCAACTCGCCCACACTACTGGGGTCCCGGTGGACTGCAAAGTTGGCGGGCATTCGCGCGAATTTGCCAATGTGGGCGGCCACCGGTGCGCCGCGCTGAGAGGGCATGCCCGGGCATCTCCGCAGCGGGAGACTCCGCCCCGCACGCAGTGTAGGGTATTCTGGAAGCCAAACGAGCAGAGGCGCCCGAGGACGCAGCCGAAATCCGAGAGGCGCGCGGGGGCATGTTCTCCGGACTGGGAGGCGCGGGAGCTCGAGCGAACCCGGCATCTTGCACTTCCGCGGGAACAACAATCCGTGTCATCACAAACTGAAAGGCTGCCAGCAGTGGCCAGTGCTAAACGCCGGTATACATGGGTGCAAGACATCCGCCCTTTCCGCCGGTTTCAAGATAATTGCATAAACTTGTTCGCCACATGATTCTTTAAGAAAAATATGTTGTTGCCAAACCATGACTGGAAGCATGTTGGGTGTGCGAATCTGAATGAGTTTTGGGACATTCTCTTAGCAGAATATTGTCGAAGGTCAGAAGCTGAAAGCAGAACATTTACCAGTCTTAGCTGAAAACTGTTTTCCCCCTAGCAACGAACACGCAATCTGCGTGACGAGGTGCATTTACAGCAGCTCGCTCTAGCCGCATTGACAAAAACACCCATGCTCTGCACAGTCTCATGAAGCATCATGAGGCCTCTGGTCCGGAGCAGTGCTGCAGATCCCTGTAGATACCGAAAGCCAGAGCCATAGGCTTCGATCCACCTTCGCCACTCCCACCATAAGTAAGATCTGATTCCGCGTAATCTATCGTATGGTCACACGACGGCCACGGTGAGTAAACTCTGGTGCCTGGAGACACGTGCAGCCCCGAGGCTTCATCCCTTGAGAACTCCACCACTGCCTAGAACAGCTGAGACGTACACAGGTTGTATTGAAAGACACTAGACAACGCGCAGAAGCGCCCGCCTGCTTGCGGGAGACCCAACCCCGCTGCCATCTGCTCTGTAGCACGCATGCGCTGCAGCTCCTTAGCCGATTTCCATCCATCCCTGAACTTAAGCTCGCCCAGTGCAACACCAGCATGCAACGACTGCAAGCCATGCTGCAAAGTCTTTCCACACAAGACTGAGCTAGCTCTACTCTAAAACATCCGTCTGACATCCTGTACTGTCATCAGGAACATGCTACCAGTGGCTAGGCGTCCACAGCAGCGCTTCAACAAGCTTGACTGCACATACAGAGCTGAGTCTAGCCCTAATGTTGAAAGACATGAACCAAGAATGAATTTTGAAAATCTGGCATCCGGACACGACATGTGGCGATCACCGCTGTCCCATCCTCCTCCTCCACAAATTCCACATCCTCCCACGACAGCATACCCACTTCTCAACATCACGGAAATGGGGCATATGCCAGAACCCACCATGCAGCCACATCATGGACATTACATGTTAACCCGCCCTTGCAGAGCTCAACAGACTCGGCTTCAACTCATCCTGGATACCTCTCCACAGCCAGCTTTGGCTCCTTGTCCTCAACCCGGCCCGCGATCGCTCGGTGCATCAAGTGTAGTATAGAACCCACCTTTATATGTGAAGGCCTTAGGCCCCACAGCGAGGCGTAAGGCCACTTTTACGCGGCCAGCTTGGCTGTGACTGAATAAGTGTTGGGATCCTCTTGGCAAAATATGGTCCCAGCTTGCGGAGTTGCTACTAGGCTGGGCAAACTCAGCCCAAGAACAGTCGACTAATGAAGATCATATTGAAGAATGCTTGAGCACTAATGAAGATCATATTGAAGAATGCTTGAGCGTCTACAACGGGCTGATTGGGTTTAAAGTTTTGTCCCGACAGAGTCGTTGAGAGTCGTGCTTTTCGAAGTTGACTCTGAAATTGCACACATGATTCCGTCACTTGGAAGTGAGCCGCCACTATCGATCGCTGTGCGATTGGTTTAGCAAGCCAGCTATATTGAGTAACAGAGACCAGGGCTGGGCGCCACACAGAAGGCCATTCACCTTATTTTGACTACTGGCTGGTTCACACGAGCATAGAGTATCGGAGCTTTATGCAACACGAGTTTTCATGGATCCTGATGGTTTACGTTCTGCCAAGCTGCACATCCAAGCTGAAGCCCAAGGACAAGTTCTGTCAGACTGCGTTCAAGGCTGGCATGAAGACTGCCTTCATTCGCCACCAGGTGAAAGCTTACAACAAAGCACGTGAGTCAGGTATGTCATGCTATCTAGCCAAACGCTGTTGACATAGTCTCTGCTGTGGCGGATGAAGGTGCTTTGATCAGAGCTTGCAACACATTATGATACTGCAGATGGTATTTCTGCTGGATAGTCTGCTGTCGCGGTTGAAATGGTCAGCAGTGGGTGGGATGCTGTGGGCTGCGTAGGGCAAGCACGGGCGGGGGGGCATGGGGCGAGCACAAAAGTGATTTGCTGGAGCAAGCACAACGAGTCACATGAGCTGTACCCTCTCTTTTCCAAGGCTGGGAAAGGCAAGCTAGCAGCGCTGCCAGTTGATGCAGATGATGATGGTGTGAAGGAGCCTGCAATACAGCCAATTGCTCACTGAGACGATGTGCCAGACCTCTTGCGTGCAGAGCAGCAAAAGCAGCTCGATGAACAGCAGCCTGATGTCGTGCGGTAGATCATCGCTGAATACGAGGCGACTCGGCGCAGTCCGCTCCAGGCCCACAGAGATGCAAGCGCAACCTTCTGCACGCCCCGTTTGCTCGGGTGGCAGGGCATATGCATGCGATGCATTCAATAGGGTTGGGGATCTGGTGCAATAATTAGCGGGCTGCGAGGTTGTGATTGGCGTTCATTATTGGACCGGTCCAATCTATATGTGGGGATTGTGCCGCAGGTTCAATTGATTAGTGAGGTGAGCAACGTTGGTCCAATACTTGGCAAGAACAATATTTCGCGGGTACACGGTATTTGCAGCAGTGACGCAAACAGGATCAACCAACTGCGGCTGAGAAGTGTACGATGGATGGAGACAGAAAGAGGTGCTACAACTGCAACAGAATTGGACACTTTTGCAAGGATTGCCATCATAGCACAGACAAGCAATGCTTCCGCACATTGCTTTTTGCATACGCAAGAAGGCTTGTGAGGGCCAGGGACCAGGCAAGCCATACTTCATAACATGGTGGCTGGGACAGTTGCCACGGTAGCGGTTCTGCAATGCGTTCACTTGGGATTGGGCCTACAGACCGATGTGGTAATCGAAGTCAGTGTGGACAGAGTGTACAGTTAGGAAGTATTACTTACAGGCCAGTGGGTATTCCTAGTTCGTGAACCTTGTTGGTCCAGTCCAACTACTGATCCCTCGACATAGAACATTAAAGTACAGTGGCAAACGCACCATGCTCCTGGTCATGTTGACGCCAGTCAAAAGGATCCGCATGGTCCGTCTGTTGACGGGTGGCTTGCTATGGCACCTTACCTGCCATCCGAATCCTTAGACTACTGTGAGCAACCACTGTATGTATTGTTGACAGATGACTTTTGTGTTGTGCAAGGAAGCAGCATCCCCCCGTACACTTCAAACATGATGGGAAGCTTGAACCATGATGGGAATTATGGCTGCTGTGTACCTTTGTCAAATCATGAGGGGAATGGCGAATCCTGTTCATCAGGTCGAGTTGTCCGTAGGTACCGTCAGTACCACAACATGAGTATTCCTTGAAACTCGGGACATCAATCAATAACACAGTGCGCCGCTATCCTACAATCTCTGAGCGCTGGCACCGTGTGATCCCACCTCGCTTTGGGTATGGGGAAGAAGCCTTGGCTGCGACTTAAACAGAGCTGTAAGGAAGTCATGCTACGGTGACCTTGATGGCAGACCATTCCATGCGACCATGTTCCTGATGGCCACGGAACGGCACATTGTCAGCATGGTGATCAAAATGGTGTCCTGCAATCGCTTGCATGGGATGCGGCATAAGCTCTGCCGATTCATTGCACCTTTGTGGGTGATCGGCTACTTTGCAGCGCGCTGGGTGAACGGAAATCGTTCTTCCCCTCAGGGCTTAGCGGTTCAAGCTCAAACAACTGCCTGGCATCTTTGAGAAATGCATTTGCGGTGCTTGTCACGCGGTATCGATATCATTGGTGCGTCACACGCTGCATCCAAGAAACCTCGAAGGAAAACCGCTGGCGGGTACTGGGATGGCGATGGATACTGGATTAACAGCAGCCTCACGTAGGGCGGGGGGGCAACAAGCATAATAAGGGCCCATACTATGCCCGGGCATGCGCTGTGGACAGATGCCGATGGACTAGTCCGGACTGCGCGCGTCGATATTGGTTGTTGCGGCAGACACCCACGCCACAAGTTTGAAACGATGGGCACGCCGCGCGCCGGAGCGTGCACTGCCCGTCGCGAGGTGGACGCGTCGGGACACCACTGGTCATGACAAGTGCTAGCCGGGCCCGCGAGAATTGAGAAAGGCGAACATGGTCAATGGGTGTGGTGTCCTAGTATGATGCATGTCGACTTTCATGTGAATTTCCTCGTCCTAATGTGAGTTGAACGGTCCACGCTATGCAACCATCCCTTGCCACAGCGATCGCTACGCCATCGCGTCTGCAGCAACGCTCGCACTCTGCATGTGCTAGAGATCATCGGCAGTGCATGAACTAGGTGTAACATCCACGAAGTTCGCGCATCGGCCGTGAAAATGATGTATAGACGTCCTGCATATCCGCCCTGGTGATCGGCGTTCGAATCGGGATGTCTATCACTGCGGCAGCGGACGCCGGCTTGATAGACTCACTAGTTCAGCGATTAGGTGTGCTGTTGGAGATCGTTGTCGGAGATCAATATTGCGTGTCTGTTCGTCTGATTCAAAGGACTCACTGCAGGTCACAAGAAGCTGCCCGAGACCAAGCGGCGAGTGTTGGAAAGCATTCTTTTCAAGCTCCGCAATTCAATTGTCTCCCCTGAGGATTTCCAGGTGTGAATGTGCACTGCCGTCATCAATGGACACTTACCCGTGATGCCCGCAAAGCCGAGCTAAGTGTTGCTGGGCTTGCAGGATGCTCACGTGCTGGATATAGTGGGTAGGCTCCCTCAGAGAACACATGTGCTGTCTATCCACCCAACTATCTCGAAGATTAGCGTGGCAACATGCCGTGGCAATTACTTCAATTCGAGAATGGGGGCGTCAGATATTACACCAACAATGGCTTCTGTGCAGACGTCATCACTCAATGCGAGGAGAGCGATATCAGGGTTTTGGGTGTAGAAGTTTTGGACAGCATAGCACGTCATCCATTGGGTGCAGCAGCTGTTGCAGCTTGCCTCCCTGAGTCAAAGATAGATGATCTATCACACAGGAGCGCGGTGTTGCTAAAGCACAGCCTCCAGCAGCTGAGAAGAAGTCTCACTTCACATGTGCGAGCTTGAGTCACTTGCGATGCTTGCTGCAGCCAAGGGCGCTGTCCGCCCATACCGTCTTCATAGGCGTGCATATAGCTGCAGTGCACCACCTGATTGGTGTATATCGATCCCACGCCTCTGCCCCTGTTGACACAAGTAGCGTCTTGGCGCCTTGGCAACCCAAATCAGTCCACGAGGCTTCATTTTCTTGATGAGTATGAGTTCATGTCAATCCATCATGTCCGCTGCATGATGCTGTACCAAACCCTTCATGTGTGCCCCATGGTGTTTTGGCCTCATGCAGGTTCACAATTGCTACAAGAACAGTGGTTCTGCAGTTTCGCCGACACCAGGATTTGGTTCCAATGTGGCTGAGCCAGTGCAGGCATCCACAGATGCAGGTACTCCACGTGCTACCATTCCCGCACTTCACGCGGCGGACCACTGTGATGAAACTGGCGTACACACTGTGCCGGCCATGCCATGTTTGCCGACAGCCCAACCAAGCGCGCTGTTCTGTACCTGCCGTCTGGGCCAGGACTCGGGCGAGTCTCTGGATTCCAACACGACAGTGCCTGGTTCACTGTGTGTACCAGCTATCTCTCCATCCATGCTCTTCACGGCACCTCAAGGCCCACAGGTGGGCGACCCGACTACCTCCCTGACCTAGTACTCCCTATAAGGGCGGTGCTTCCAATCAACGCAACATCCTCAACGAACACCATCAGGTGCTGTGCAAAGCTTGAGTGTGCGCAGGCGGAATCAGTCTGTAGGGTCACGCCAAGTCTTGCACGGGAAGGAAGCAATGCATACGTGTGTCCTGTCCCGAAAATCAGCAGCATAGCAGAATGGAAACAGAGCCCTGATTCCGCACAGCACAGCAAGCGCGAGTTCGACCCAAACCACGCCACCACAACATCGCCCGGCGCGTGCACAATGGCAGGGTCACATCCTGCTGTTGAAGAACCCAGCCAATTGAGGCTGAAGCTTCGATCCAAAGCTGCTGCTGCACTTCTTGGTGCCTCTGAGCCGAACTTCTGGCAAAGTCCACATCCCGTGCAAGTGCAGGCTGACAAATCCCGTGCAAATACTGATGTACGTGCTCACACAGCAGCAGCGGGCACTTGGGGAATGAGTTGCCATGCTTCTAGCTTTAAGCAGGTGGGAATATGTGAAACAGCAGTCTGAACATGCCGCCATGCGTTGGTCGAACGTGTCAGGTGCTTTGCTGCAGGGCCCACAGACGCCCGGTCCGCTGGGGGGAGCCGAAACAAGTGCACAGCGCACAGAGAGGCATGGACCTGAGTCAAACGCACTTGAATATGTTCTGGCGGAACAGATCCGGTGTGGCGTGCCTGTGCGATTCTCGAGCGAGCCATCTCTTGAGACTGCATACTGTGCACATGCACGTCCGGTCAACAGCATGCGCCTGAAGCCAGCACAGCCTGAATCAAGGGACACTGCTGCGCCCCAGCTGTATTCCGGGCATGCGGCAGCAACTCCGAATAGCATTCCGGCGCAATGGCAATCTCCGCATATAGGAACATGCCGGTCACCAGGTGTGAGTTCCACTACCGCGTGGTGGGCATGCATGGAGCCGTGGAGACCAGTCCCACCATTTATGAGACATTTGTCGACTGCAATGCAATGTTTGTCCGGCATATCACCCACAGTAGTGACCATTGACACACATGGGCATATTGAACGTTGGTAGCAGTATATGGCACAGAGTTGCTCTATAAGGTGGATGCTTTTGTGCTGTCGTCGTGATGTCAAGTCTTGGCCCTGCGTGAGGATGGCACCACTGTATGTCGAGCCCCCTCATGAGGGTGCAGGGGAGAGGCTGCATGCTATACTCACTGGATCACCGCATAATATGATCAAGGTGATTGTAACTTCCTGGAGGCCTGAGTGCAGCCACGGACTCATGCCAGCGGGGCGAGCTCAAGACCCGCCTCCTGCCCAGCGTCAGTCTCAGCCAGGATGACGATCAGCACCTGTTTGAACTGTCTGTGCGGCTGCAGCACTGCAGCTGTGAGCTTGACCTGCTGGCTGTGCTCCAACAGCTGGCCATGTGCACTGTGTTGGACTATCCAGCGGAAGTTCTGCTGCGCCGCAATGCTGTGCTGGACAGTGTGCTTGATGTCATGAGCAACCCTGACACTTCGATACTCGGCTGCCTGTGGGCTATCCGCTTCATCCATACGCTCATAGTGCAAACAAAGCAAGCACTGCTGGAAGCGAACTGCACAGAGCTCACCCCTTTGTACAATGGTGCGGCTCGACCACGCACACCAGACAGGTCGCTGAACCTCGGGGCTCTGTAGCATGCTGGTTAGATCCAAGACACTGAACAGCCTGCTGGTTACGTAGCATTTGAAGGGCCGGATGACACGGGGCAAGTTGATCCAGAAGAAGCTGGACTGCTGGAGAGCTACCCACAGCCTGGAGATGCAGCAGCCCTGCCAGAATGGCATACACAAGCAGGGGCTGCCACCGACTCTATCAGCAGCAGTCATGCCATCTTCCTGCAGGCGTTGCCCATGTTGCAGCTTAGCAACGAGACCACGAGCGCAGTCTTGTCCATGCTTGAGGAGCTCATGCCTCTGCTTGGGCTTGAGAGTGGCACTTTTGGGATGCAGCCACAACGTGAACGGATCAGTGAGTACTTGTCGATACTTGCACAGGCGCTTGACGCCCGACTCCACTGCGACGGAAACTCAGCTGCTTCAAGTGGAGCCATCCCACCCCCCAGCCAAGCAGTCCCAGTACTTGGAAGCTTGTCCATTCACATCCTGTCACTTATCACCCGGTGTGCTGCTAGTACCGACCTGCTGCTGTTTAGTGTGAACAATGAAGCCTTGCAGTGACCATGCTGCTTGAACAGGCTGACATGTGCCGTGTAATAGGCTGACATGTGCAATCACTTGAGCAGCGTTTGAAGAGGCCACAGCCACTCTCTATGCCATGCAGCAGCTTGATGAGTCCGATGTCTGCAGGCTCATTGTGTGTGTGCCCATCGAGCATGCTCAGTCGGTCGTTCCGGCGGAGCTAGGCATGCAGATTGGGCGACTTTGGTGCAACCCATGCATGGACCTGCTCATTCCTGGCTGGCGAATGCGCCTGCAGCCATACCTCGCGTGCTTGGCGCCACTATGTGAGCGTGCCAATTCCTTGGCTATTGTGGCAGCAAATTCCATGGCGTGTGCGGATGTGCTGCTGAAAGGGGCTTTGTCTGCAAGAAAGGGCGAAACACCTTCGCCAGACTGGCTTCAACTCGTGCCGGCCGCGCTGCTCGCCATTGCTTTTGGGTCACACACAGATATGCTTCCAGCTGTGGTGGAAGCAATCGCAATGACTCATCGGTCACGTGTTGCACAGCAGCAGCCGGGGGAGGGCGATGAGATCCCGGCATCTGTGAGGGCACTCATTGCTGCATTGCAACATCCACTCAGCAGCATCGCCATGTCCGCGTGGAGCACTGTGTGCGAACACCTGCAAGGGCCTGATCGCGGTCTGCAGACTGCGCTGCTTGAGCTTCTGGCTCATCCGGCTACCTTGAAAGTGATGTGGCGTCTGATCATGGAGGACAAGAGCAGCTGTATCAAGTCTGCTGGCGCCTTTGTCCTGCATAGGATCATGGCAGATGGAAGCTCGAGCCTGAAGCAAGGTGCCTCCCAAACCTGTGCCACACATGAGCTCAAATAAAGAACAGATGTTGAGGGTGCCGTTCGTGTATGTCTGCCGCGGTCTGGCGCCCGAGTCTGGGCTCCTGTTCTGTGGCATTTTCACTGCGTCTGCTTGCAGGGTTACTGCCATGGATGCCGTGGCTGGACTGCTGTGCTTCTGATGCTGCCTTGAGCCAAGTGTGTGCCCAGGCGGACGCGATGCTACTTCCTCTCGCGGACAACTCAGTCGTCGGGGAACCCGACGCCATGTGGAGTTGGCCCCAGCTGCGCATCCTGCTGCAACGGCTATATTCTAAGACGCAGAGGACTCGACGTTCGGCTGCTGCCCAACTGCTGGCCCTGGTCGGTGGGCATGGTGTCTTGCATGACCAGCAGGTGGAAGGCACGAGGACTTAACCCCTTGCCACTGTGCATGCACTCTTGAGCATGGTGCCTGAGGAATGAGTGCTTATGAGCAGGCCTGTGCTGATTCCGCCACGTCAGCATGCACTTGCCAGTGACAGCACAGGCTGCTGTCAAACACAAAGCCAATGTTGGGGTGTAAACTTCACCAGTCATCAGACTTGACTGGCTGCCTTCAAGTTCTGATGCTTTCGTTCGTTCATGCAGAAGATCCATTCCGTGGTCTGCTGGAAGGCGGCTCTGGCATAAGTCTGGTCCAGGACGCACTGGGTGTGTCAGAAGCAGAGCAGATGCCTGTCACAGATGTCCACAACATGATGGCATGTGCATGCAATGCAGGCCTGCCTGCTGCTGTGCGAGCCAGTGCCCTGCAGCGCCTTGCTGCTCTATCAGGCAGTCCACGGTGTCTGGCTGCAATGGCTGTGCCCTCATTCTTGATGGAGTGTTTCCAGTGCATTGAGCAAAGTTTGGTCATGGCGAGCTCCGCAAATGAAAATCAAGGGACGGCGATATCTGCCTCATCCCTTGGCATGACTCAGTTAACAGTCTCCGCTCTTGCCTTACTGGGGCACCTGTGTTGTCAGAGCAAGGCAGTCCTGGTACGGCAACATCCTTCACCATGTCGAATGTTCATCCTACATGGCCACAGTATCTCTGGAACTGTTGTGCATCAGCCTGCAGAACCCCTTGCAACATGCCCCGCTAAACGATTCAGGTATCGCAGGACTGGGCACTCGGACGCACAGAGAGGCTGCTGACTTCAGTGCTGCCGCTGGGATTCCATCCTCTCACAATGATGCGGCGGGCTGTTGCAGTTTTCCTTGCACCGCTTCTCTTTATCCCGGTGACAGAGCTGATCAATGCTGACCTATTCCAGGATGTGGATGGTGTGCAGCGTGAAGCCATGCTGACGCTCACTCCAATCCTTAAAAAATCCTATTATTTCCCTTTCCCTGTGCGAGAAATCTGCTCAATCAGCGTCGCTGGTGACGACTTTGCAGCTACACAGGACGGAGAAGATCACGGCATGGTTGCAGAGCTGCTGGGTGAGGAAGGCAGTCAGAAGTTGCGGCTGGTGCAGCTGCTTGTGGCGCTTGGCAAGCTGATGAACCACGTTCAAGGCCGCGATGAGCGAGATCCTGAGAATCCCCGCGATTCCATGAATATCGCACAGCGACTTCATCACCAAGTCAAGCGCTGCTTGAACTTGCTGGATGCCTCTGGTATGTTGCTATATCCATCAGGCTCGAATCTGCACAGTTTTCCGGTTTTGCATATGACTTAATGCAGGCGGTAATGGCTGTTATGCGGGCATGTTTAAGCACTTACTCTGGGTGCAGACGGTCATATATGTTGATTGTGTGTCTTTGGCGTGCAGCTGAAGAACTTCCTGCAGATGCGGCTCGGAATCTAAAGCAGACCTTGCAGCTGAACTTGACCCAAGAACGTGCACATGGGCTCTGGCATGCCCTGCAGGGATGCTGCTCAGATCGAAGCATGCGTGCGCTACTATCAGAGCTGTGTCAACTCCCCCTTTCCAGACCCCTTTCTGCGGTCGTGGCATCGTCCAGAGGTGCCAGTACCTGCATGCTCGCAGCTTTTGTGAGCCCACCTGCTTTATCAGGTTTGTATGAGCGGCACATTTGGCTACACCTTACTCGCCATTTACTCCACTGCGGTGCCAGAGGCATGGTGAGTGACACGCTGCAGGCACTTGTCTCCCGCATAGTCCCGGCTGCAGTCAGTATGCTAGCAAGATGGTGCCAAGGAGCTGACAACGGCAAGACAGGTTTGACAAACATTGACGAGGTTCGCAGCCCTCCGTATGCTTACTCCTTGCGCTTTATCCACCACCATTCTCCAAGCCATGAACATGCAAGGCAGTGTCATCCCTCAATTCCGTGCCATTTTCCCCTTAGCCTGACTAATTCACTTTCATTGTTGTTGCATAGCGGTGTGCCACCTATTTACAGATCCAGCCGCTGCAGGCTCATCGTGCAAAGTTTTTGGCGGTGCTGTGATGATTAATGTGCTACGCATATCATGCAGGACAGCCACACCGCGGGCCTCCCTACGCATCAAGAGCACAAGCAGGCACAGCCAGCTGTGACGGCTACACTTGATGTGGTGGCTGCTGCTTTGCAGCAGGCCCGCCTGCGGTGTTCCATGCAAGAACGGATAGCATGCGCTCAGCTGCTGGCAGGAGTGGACTTTGTTGGACTGCTTCTCAATAGCATCCTTGCGAATTCGCATGCACGCAGGGAATGCCGCTATGCTGCTGCTGCCTGCCTGCATGAGGTTGTATCCCTTTGTGCACTACTCCGATCCTCAATGCAGCTGTTAGACACAGCCCCAGGAACTGATGCCCAAGATACGGTCTCTTCAGATGCATGCCTCACTGTGCTTGAAGATCTGGCATCACCGCTTTGCTCGCTGCTGCAACACATCGTTCGGCAAATTGGGATGCCGGCGCAGAACACCCACTCAGCAACATTTGTGAACCGCCATATGCTGCGATTTGGCATGTCGATGCTGAAAGCGATCTGCCAGTCGCTGCCTAGTGACCGCTGGGCCTCGTACGTGCCCACTTCCCAAGATGCATACCATGCCCTTCCCCTACGTTGCCGAGACAGCTCTAGCAGGCTGCGCAGTGCGTGGACAAACATGCATCATACAGGGCATGGGCAAACGCGATAGGAGTCTTTTGGCTGACGCGGCTGTTGCGGGACCGCGAAGTTCACGTGCGGTGCCAAGCAGCGCACCTGCTCGCAATCCTCGTGCACCCTGCCGCCGGACAAATGCGCAGCGTGCTGTTGCGTGCATGGCCGGAGGGCGGCACCGTGATGATGCGGTATGGCCTGAGCCGCCGGCAGCCGCCGTCTTTTGCTGCAGCAGCGATGAAGTTCACAGCAGCTTCCATGGCGACGTCATCGGAGGACGTGCCCAAAGCTGGGCATGACCAGGCCTCAACTGTGTGCATCGCACGTTGCATCGCGCGATGATCTGCATTGCTACGCCCATGCATACATCATCGTGCCTGCTAGGTGCACCACTCACCTGTATATTTCGCAGAATTGATTTCAGTCACATTGCACTGAAAGCTGGAAGGCTTCACAGGACCGAGCTGACAATTTGTTGCTGCACCTGTGACAGATATGCAGGTGATGTCGGAGTCTGTGTCTGACTTTGGGTGTGAAGCGCTGCTGGCACGCGGCTTCCTGTGGGAGGGCGTGCTGACCCAAATGCCCTCTTGTGGTCAGGCCCCAAATCTGACTGCTGGTATCTGTGCGCTACTGCGTGTACGAGCTGCGTGCATGCCAGACGAGTTTCCTAGCTTTCTGCGTGCTCATCGCGTGTCCATAGACATGCTGCTTCAGCATCTTGACATCAGGCATCAGCTTGCAGCCTGGAGCCTGCCAGAGTGGAGCAGCCTCACTTGTGATGCGCTTACAGGTTTGTCTCAAACCATTTGATTTGAAGCAAAGCCCTGCTGAGACGTGCAGTGTGCAGTGTGAATGGTCATCACTACATCGTCACAGATCTGCATTGGTCCCGCACATGTACTCTGACGCATTCTGCTGAATGCAAAAAGCATAAAAGCGCAGCGCACTGCAGGGGTTGCGTTTGCAAGTACCTTGGCTCCTTCCCACACCAGCCTTTGTGATCTCTCCACCCCATCAGCCGGGGAGAGTAGTGCAGGCTCAGCTCCACATGTCATGCCTGTGCTGACACCTGATGCGGCACCCTCAAGCATTCCAGAGGATTGCAGGGGTCTGGAGCAAACCGGCCTCCTCATGGCCTTTAGTCCTGCAATGTATTCTGCATTGGCAGCTCTACACTCGGCGCCGATCACCGCAGCTGCCCTGCTTCGCTTGCCTTATGCAGTGCCAGCAATGCAGGCTGCTGGCGGGGCGGCCTCGTTGCTCTGTGCCATATTGCCCCGAGCTGAAACCACAAGCGAGGGTGATACGTTGCCTGAAGGTGCCCTTGCAGCGACCCTCACAGCTGTTGCGATGCTCTGCCCCGCTGCCAGCACAGTCTTTGGGACCCATGAGTGTGTGGAATCACAGCGCTGCGCCGCTGCTGCTGCTGCGGCTGCAGTGCAGTGCTGCCGCTGTTCAGCGGCGCTGCTGCGGCAGCAGCCTGTCACACCTGAAGAGATGAAGGAGGCCTTGTCAAGTGCGAAGGCGCATGCGGATATGGACGTCTCGGTGGCGCTAGCGTACGTGCTGCGAGAACGGAAACTGGCACCGAAGGCATTGCGCTTAGAAGCAGAACACCTAATATCAGCGTTGCTGGCTGATGCAGACACGTGTGGGCCTGTTCTGCGAAGCTGGGTGGACGACAGTGAGTGGTTGTGCACTTGGGAACAGCTGTCGCCGTCCGCTAATGATGAGTCTGGATGGCCGCGGTCCGCCAGAGTCCCCATCGGCGCCGCGCTGCTGGACGGGCTCATGCCTGAAGCGTCTGGCACCTCTGAGCGGCTGGTTCTGGCCAACCTCGCCATGGTCAATGGCGGGGCTGCCTGCCACCAGAAAGATTTTCCTGAGCCTCAGCAGACGACCGAGGCTTCAAATGTGCATTGGGTAGCGGTCCAGCGTGTGCTGGCCCACAGCTCTGAGGCAAAAGTTCGTGCAATCACGCGAGGATTGCATCTATCCTGGGTGCATCAGGTAGTCAAAGCGATGTCCTCCTCTGGTCGCGTCCAGGTGTGCAGCCGACCCAGTCCCCCATCACTTTCAGAATGTTGTAATTTGCTCTCCCCGGCACCTACCGCGTGGCTCCCCTGATTGTGCAATCAGACCAGTCAGGGATGGCTGTAAAGGGCATGTGCCTACACATGTGCTGCTGTAACGCTTCAGATATGCATTGAGCGTGTCAACCTGCTGCGACAGCTATCCATCAGTCACCACAGGTAGGCCAAGCACTGTATGCCGAGGTGCCCTTGCGTGGACTGCGTGCAGGTGAAGCGGCCAGCTGGCGGAAGGGCAGCATGTAGTGACGACGGTATGGAAGAGCGGACGGTGCCGGTGAATACCTGGCTGGGGCTGCTGCGTCACCTTGCATCCCACAGCGCATCTGCGAAGGCAGCTGTAGCTCAGACGGATCTTTTGCCCGCAATGCAGCAGTCATGGAAAGCCCTATGCTGCTCTCCTGCCAACCTGCACGATTCGCTGCTGCTGGTGTCTACTCTTGTGTCAGACAGTTTTGATGGACGGCACCTTGTGGCGACGACTGGACAGCCGCCCCTCCTGGTGATGTTGGTGAGAGATTTCTTGAGGTGTGACATGCTTCTCGATGACAGGCACCGCGTCTGATGCTTCTGCAGCGACTCTGAAAGGATCACCCGGGGGGGCGCGGTCATCATGGTGTTGTATGCAGGGACAGCACAAGGATGGCGGGACATCCTGCCGCCTGCCAGCTGCTGTGCAACTTTGCAAGCGCCCTGGACGGCACTTTGACCCTGCTCAAGTCCCCGTTCATGGCTGAAGCAGGCACAGCACTGCAGACAGCACTGGTCCATGCAGATGACACATCGGCTTCACAGGTCATCCACATCTGCTCGACCATGGCATCTCACAGCGCAGGGCAGAGGCACCTGTTGCGCACGCCTGGGGCGCCAGCCTTTTTCGAAATTGCAGCAGAGTACTGTGGCCAGCCACGACTGAATCTGTTTCTGACTGCGATGCTGGAGCTCCTGCGCAATCTTGCATTTCTGCATGACAACAAGGCGTACTACCTGGCAGATCCCAGGTGCGCACGGGCCGGGTAGAGCTGACGTTCTGCTGACGGTCCTGTGTGCTTGTGTGGCATACAGATGAGGAACACCAGCACCCTGAGAACGGTGTACGTGCAGGATCCTGAAGCTCCTTGCGGCACAGATCAAGAACGCCCATCATGACTTAAAACGGGCTGCGCTTGCCATGTCCACGATCTGGGCACTGCTCTTCAAGGGTGAACGGGTCAAGGCAACACTGAAGGGATTGCCAGAGTTCATGTCAGCAATGAAGAGTTCCTCAGGTTTCGTTGAAAACCTGGTGCATCAAATGAATCATGCCGAAGCTGGGAAAAAGGCTCTTGTCCGCCTGCACATGGCAAAGCAATTGCAGCAATCGTCCAAGGTGGTGTCGAGGGTGCTAGGGATCTGACTGCGAGCCTAGCGCATGCACTGTGATGTCCATATCACGCAGCGTTGTCAGAAACAAGTGAAGTATGAAAATGATGGTTTTGCGGATTTTTACAGAACTCGATGTGTCACGGCAAGTCCACATTCTGCGGTCTATGGACATGGAACACCTGAACATGGTGATTCAAAGAGGGCCTGCTATGCAAACGAAACGAGCCTCCCAACGCACCAGCGTTGTCATCACTCGTTGTGTAAATGACTCTACGGACCCTAGAGTGGGTCAAGGCCATGGCACACATTACACAAGGTTCATGCATAACGTAGCAGTCATATCCCGTGCAAAGGTATGGTCGTTCGTTGTCGGCTGAATCTGCTGGACATGAGCCAGACAATAAGACCTCGCCAATGGGACTGGCAGCTACATCAACCACATTTCCGGCAACACCAGCTGTAGCTTTATACTCCGGCATGTCTACGCCATCCGTGGTTGTACCTGTGCGACAACGTTTCCTTGAAGCAAGCGGACCCTCCACAGTGTTGACGGGCTCCACACCGGGTGCACCTAAATCTGTGAAGGATGCTTGGGCAACAGCTTCCAGAAGCTGCATGACTGCATGCTTCAGCGGATGTTCACGACTCATGTCCACCGCCATGGCCACTTGACTGTTTCGTACAGGATCAACCATCATGCATGCATTCTGTGTGCCTTGCACTTCAGCGTATTCAATTATGCTGTCTGCATGTTGGAGCATTCTCAACCTGTCAGATCCTGTCAGGTCTCCTGCACCACATGAGAGATCTGTCAGGATGATCTTCATAGGAAGGCCCAGCGATGGGAATGCTCAGGTCGTACTTGCTGCATCACGGTACAAGTCAGATGGGGGTCTCCAAGTGATTGGCCACATCTTTGTCCAATGCGTCCACAGCTCCCGGGTGGGTGCAGGGTGCGTTGGTACTTTTACGATTGCCGCAGAGAATAGAAGCTCGTTCGCTGACAAGTATTCGCACGCCTGCACTTCTATGATGATCATTGCCTGTTGTTCTATGTAACACCAAGTCCGAGAGTTCACCACACGAACACCAGCACGCACCGCCTGCGGTATCCGTCCTGCATCCATTTTGTCACTGCCACCTATGCAAGCATCTGCTTGATGCGGAGGGGTTGGTGTCTCTGGTTGTGTTCCCATGGCTACTATTTGTGCACATGCCGCATCAGTACATGCATCTGCTGTGCATACTATGACCTGAAGTTTTCCGCCGTCGGCATCCTTGCGAACGCGCTTCAAATGCGACAAACTCGTTGGCAGAGGAAACAGTCTGCTGGTTACGCTGATCACCTCTCCAGCCTGCTGTGGCTTGATGCAAACGGCAATCATCTCTGTCTCTTCTAATTCTGCAGAGTGCGCGATCATTGAGCCTATTAAATGAGAGCTCAGCGTTATTTGGTGGTCCTGCAATTTTGTCGGCGGAGCATACTCGGTTGGTCCTGTGGAGGAATATGGCGGAAATATGCATCGTTGCACATGCTGGACCTGGTCGCGGGAACGAGCGCATGCGAGCGCACGTATCAAGACAGAATCCACCACAAGAAGAGAGGACAGCGCTTGCAAACGAATTCACTGGTTGGGTACAAATGCGATTCGATGTGCTTGCATGATTGAGCGATCGATCCTACACTACTGCTCTCTCCTTGCGTCAGTGGCGAAACCAAAAGCTGTGGGCAGCAGCAATCATGTGAGTGACACATGGAAAAAATATCAGGTGACCTGCACCATGACCATAATGTTCTGAAGCAGGCTTCGTACGTGCACAATGACAGATGACAGTTATGTAGAATGGTGGCTCGTTCGAACGCGTTTACGCGCCAGCTCCCTGGTGAGTGGCGACAGGGCACTTCGCAGCATGTGGACATCTGGCACAGCTGTCTGTTTGAAGCAGACCACAACATGCTCGGAGCTATCACATTGTGCGCGAAAATGGCTAGGAATCATAAGGCCTATACCAACGGGACGACAGACCGCAGCCATTCTGTCGTTTTGACCGACGTGGCGGCTGGCTTAAGCAATGATGTATGTAGCTCCTCAGACGAACTGCACGCTGCTGCTCTGCTCCCGCACACTGGAGACGCGGAGGTTTCACTTAAACCTTCTGAGCGATTATTGTTAGAGGTGACTGCATGTAGTGCATGGTCTGCAAGTGCCTGTGTTTACAACACGCGATGCATGACGTAAGCCCTTGTCGCACTGTGTCCCCACCAGGACCCCAAGTGTCGCTATGATTGCATATTCCCAACGATACAGAGGGTGATGCAGGTAGCAGTCGTTCTTGTAGCGCATGTATATTCTTGGTGTTGTCTGTCCACCTACTTGTGCGCCCTTGTGTGTAACAGTGCTGGCTACTGCCTGTCTGGGTCTGTACCCAATTTCCCTCGTATTCTTTTCTTCAAGAATTGTCTAGAAGCATGGGAGGCCTAAAGCCTGACAGCTGCATGACGCCTCACCCCTTTCCCCCTTGAGATAGCTGCAATCACCCAACTGCCCCTGTGCTATTGCCCCCCGGGCACATGTACAGACACTTACTCAGAACATCTCATCCCATGCCCCAGTGTCCACCTCCATTCTGGGTGCAGATGGCAACTGTACCACTACATGCCTGTGCGGGTGTCGTGGCATCGCTCATCGCATGTAACCATAAGTGGAAACAGGATGACAACATATATAAGTGGAAGTTGGAGTCAGGCTGACAATGAACATTCTGCCTTCACTGCACATGCACTGACCTATGGACTGTGTGCATGAATTGTGCAAGCGTGGACGTCCATGCACAGAGTTTGAAAGTACTTCATGTTTTGATTACAGCGGACTGAATAGAGATCATCAATCCATCCAGTCGCATCAACTCAATCAAATTATTTCAATGGACAAAGCCAAGCTGTATGCAGGATCTGAACCCTCGTGGCACCATGTAGTCAGGAAACAGTCAACCACAGTTTAGAGGTGCAGATGTGGCAGCATGGCAAGGGTCTGCCGTCTTGCTGCAACACACCAGAAACAATTATCACAATGACGCAGGCTCAATTTGATGGCTTTGCCAGATTGACCAAAACGACCCTGCCAGCAGGCTTTGGACACCCTGCATCCCTGAGGTGATGACCGAATGATCGTCCAGATTGAACCAGTTCTGTCCTTCAGCAAGAGCTTTCCCAGAACAATACCCTATGGCAGGACAGTAGGCAGGTCAGCGGTAGCACTTGCCACTGGCCCACTGCAGTAACTGCAGTGTCTGTGGAGCAAGATCGGCCTCCTCTTGCTTTGAGAGCGTTTCATGAACAATGCACTGCACTTCTGATACACACAGCGAGCTCATTCGCCGCTTGGGGGATCTCTCTGTCTGAGCCTGCATCAGCATGTACCCAACCAGCAGCCCAGCAAGCTCCCTGACATTCTGTACACCTGGTCCAGACCCCCCATCCTTGTTGTAGAAGTATGCGCCCTTCGAGTCATATGCGTTCTTGCAGTGCCCGTTTGAAAGAGTGCCATTGATCACACAGTCACACAGATGCTCCACTAGAGTCACATGCATGCCACCAATGGTTCTGATTATCTCATCGGTTTCTGGCCATTCAGAAGCATCCATCAGAATTTGTTCACCAGAGCGCTTGTCACGTCCGCCCGTGGCACGCGGGCTCTGCAAGCACATGAACAAGTATTGCCGTGCTGAGACATCACAGCAGGGGGTGAACCAGCCACTGAGAACAGCCAAGACACAATGCGTCAAATGAGTACTGAGCTGATAGCCACCAATGGCAAAAGTATGAATCTCCGCTTATGTGAACAGGCAGAGTGACATACAACTGGTTGGACAGCTTCAGTTCGGTCTTGTTTGCATACTCCGGCAGAGGCAGAAGTCCTTTGCCGAGGTGCACCCACACGCTTGCCCACACGCTGTGGCCCTCCTGAATGCGCCCGTCTGCTGCCTACCACACGCTGCTTTGTGCAAGGGCTGCGCTGAGGACTTCTTGATGCATTTGCATGTGCACTGCCCATAAAAAAAAGTTCTGCACGTCCACATGTACACCATAGCGTGCCTTGTTGTGTACCTGCGTTGGATCGCGAATCTGCATTGACCACGCTGTGTTCGTGACCCAGCATGTTCTCTTTGACGGTCATAATAGCCAATTTATCGTCCCGATCTGAAGTTTTCTTTGTCAACTGACCAGCTTGATTACTGATCTGGTCATAGAGCAGTGATCCAAGCTTCATATCTGCCAGAGTCACCGCGCTGCTTGGACACTGTTCCAGCACATTTATGAGGAAGCATAGAACGCCGCATGCGAGCGTGCATGCATCAGTATGGTGTTCATGTACTTCCGACTTGGGATCATGAATGTCAGCAACATGGCTGAGGAGCATCTTTGCCATGTGACGCAACACTGTTGGGCCGCATTCGCGCCCTATTGCAGGGCAGTCGTGGGTTGCGTTCAACAGCAAGCTAAGGGTGGTTGTTGTCAACGTGCTGTCAGGTTGAATTGCTTGAGCCGCCGTGTCTTTGCCTTGCAAAGACTGAACTATAATCACAATAAGGGGCACTGCGTCTGCATTGGACCTGCTGGAACGGCAGCACACTGACACTGGTGCCACCAGTACCGCGACCAGCCGGCTGCGTAAAAGGCTTGACCCCATGGCTGCACCTGCCATTATGTCCATGATTTGCTCGCACACCCTGCACCATTCACTATACAAAGCATGCTGTGTTCCAAAAAGCCATCATAAGTGCGTCTTGTCTCACTACACCTTCTAAAGCCGGGAAAGTCAATATGCAGTAACCGATAGGGCAAGAAGGCTCACAATGTACTCACGCCTAGAATTCGCAACTGCATTTCGTACCTCCGCGGTTTCAAATCCGAATGTTGGTAATTTTGTCCCAGGTGCATGAGGTGCAGATTTTGCCACCAGGCAGTCGCCAAACAAATCCACAAGTCCTCAGTGCAGACTTGTGCTGCACACTGTGCTAGGCGTGATTCATGCATGAGCATCATCAGAAGCCTCAAGGCGGTGATGTACGAGCCTGGTGGCCGCTCCTGCATACTTGACCCCTGAGACACTGCCAGGGCGATCACGATGGATCCACCACGGTCAGGCGGCATGCGCTCAGGTTTGTGCTTCAATGCACTGGGGTTGCTGGATAGAGGAGCACGGCTGCGCACATGCGTTGCCAACTCCAGGCGGAGCAGTAGGTGATCTTGCATGGAGACAATTACGCGTCTTCCTGCTTGACTGCTGGGGTACCGTACAGAATTAACAGTCGAACAGATTTCCTGGTTGATGAATTTTGCAGAGTCATTGCGGACGATGTCAGCAACGATTTTCGCGAGCAGCGCTGCGTCCGCAGGGCTCAAAGACGAGGGAGCTGTAGCTAGCTGTAAACATGCGCATCCGGCCAGCAGGAATCTGAAATGATCATCATCCTGTCCGTTTTGATTAAGATGCTGCAATCTTGTCAGTGTACGATCATGTACCACTTCTGCGCTGTCCATTGCTGCTGACTGTCGCGACTGTGAATCTGACGCAGCGAACAAGGGCTCTAGCAGGGAAGCCACTTTATCCCAGTCTGTACAGTTCACCTGGGCACATACGTACTCCATAGCAAGCTCATCCTCGTGAGCAAGCCGCGCTGCGGCTGCTTTCATTTGTCCGAGGGACGCCATGGAGAACCGCCGGCAGTACACTGTCACTTCAACAAAGCCCTGTTCTATGGCAAGAATTATCCCGCTAGTCTACCGAACGTCTCATGCTGTTAGTTTTGCGAGGAGGATCTGATCGTGCTCGAGTTTTTCAAAGCCTTGTGAACCAACGGAAGTAGATGCAACTGACGGCGCTGACATGACATGAAGCATGCGAAATCGCAGGTACCCAGGTCAGTAACACCCGGTGCGAAGTCTCCAGCCTGGTTCGAGCGGAGCACCCGTGGCCCAGCATAAACCGAAGCGGCACGCGTCACGTGTCACGACACCTGTAGTCACCGCCCCAGTAGTTTTTGTCCAAACTGTCGGCAGCTCCGCTTACGACGAGAAATACAATGCTCGCTAGATAGATATACAGCATGGCTTGTGCTTTCCAAGTTGTGTTTGCAGTGCTTGAAACTGTCATTGAACATGGATGACGTGGTTGGAATGGCGTAGAGTCGTACGCAGCCATGAGGATCGAGACTCAGTAACAAGAAATGATAACAACTCACTAAGACAGAGGACAGATTATTGATCCTGTAAACTTTATCTGGTGCATTACCCACGCCATGATTTCTTGTGTGGCGATCATCGGACCAAAGGTTGCGCTTGTTCTGCTCTTTTCAGGTCGCTGCTGCCATGCGATGTAAGGTAGTAACACAAAGAATATTGGTATCGAAAACAACAGATTTGGGGACAAGTGCTTCGTCCATGCAGAATAATCCCTTGCATATTCAACCTATACAGGAAGGTGTTACAAATCCTCTCAAGTATGACTTCCTGACATTTGTCGGGCTTGACGCTGTTGACAGCATTCTTCTGGAGCAGCGTGAGCGAAGTGTGTCCCTGCATAGCCTATTCAGGGTGTATGGCAAAGTACAGGGCCAATCTTCGCTGCACGTTTTGTGGCGAGTCAGCGCAGGTCACTGGAGCCCTGATGCCAACGATCGACCTGTTCTGCAGAGCAAGCTTCCCGGCAAGAACAGTCTAGCAACATTGATAGTAGTTTGGATCGCAAATTCTTGGGTCTGGTCAGCATCACCCCGGAGTATCACATCTACGCGTAAGCAACTCCATCCCAGATGCAGCAATGACAAAAGCGCTTTTTTTTACACATTGTGCAAAGCACATGGTCCCGGTTGTATAACATCTGACAGTGACCAGATTGCGGCCAGCCAACATAACTTTGCTCTTTACTCGATTGCCCAACCAGTGCATGACTGTTTCGTTTTCAATGCCAGCGGGGTCGCATGCAGGTACGTGATGACCAATCTGACCAAGCTCATGGTTTTAGTCTCCTCTGCATCTAAGTCGACAAATCCAAAGTTCTCTGATGAGGTCACTGCTTTGTGCACACAAGTTGAGAAAGCATACAAGAAAGCAGTCAGCAATCCGTTCTACGTCCCAGGATCGGTAAGCTTGCCCTCCAAGTGTCTGTTGATGTAATGCCATGAACCTATTGTCTGCCAAGTTTACCACCAATCTTTCTCGCACAGCTGCTTGCTGCAACCATTTTCATGGTCACAATGTGTTGCAGATGCTCGAGTCAGAACGGTTTACAACAGAAGTACACTCATTAGTTCAACAGCATGTTGCTGGCGGTATGCCTCAGGCTGGACTCGCAGCATCTGCAGTTGCCTGAGCTCAATACCTTTCGTGGGACGTGGCACCTGCAATCCGTGCTGTGGAACCAAAAGCAGTGCTGACGTTGTGCCGGATCATGAGCCATGAAACGCCAGGGCTTGAACTATGAGGAGTGGTGCCCTCTGTTCACCAATAGAGATATGACAGACATATGACACAGAGTTCTTGGTGCTGGTTTCATTGGATTCCTCTTGACTGCATTTTTCGTTTCGCTGTACAGCCTGTTGAGTTCTGTAGCACATGGATGGCTGGTGCTCGATATGACCGGATACATGTCTGCAATTGCTGCCGCAAGGTCTGGTCGAGAGATGGCTGTAAAAGCAGGTTCGTGATTGATTGAGCCAACACACGTTTGCATATGTACAGCGTGCACACTGAGGAGCGGCTGCCAGGGCTGCGTGGCAGGCACAGCTGTGCACAGCTGCGATCGTGTATATGCATGTCCGGGATCTCGCGACACTCAAGTCGACCCGGTCACAACACATGTGCACGGTGAAGCCGGCCTGCGTATCGCAATCAAATTCGTCTGCTCGCATTCCTACCTAAGTCCGACATCATAAAGCATGATCATGGCACAAAGGAATAGAATAACACGGGCGCTTAGCTGCGAATGCTTGCCGTCCAAGCATCAGTCGCAAGTGTTTCCCCTTCAGCTCGCTGATGTACGATGATCAATCGCCGTTTAATCCCTTGCTGCAGCGCAACGAGTTTGACTGAATACGCTCCCAGACATGAAACAGCTCCCGTCGCGGAGTGCATGTGTCCACCTGCGTCGTTGTGAAGTCAGACAGTGGAACAGCTGCTGAGGCTCTTGTTCAGGCGACATGAATGCAAGGGAAGATCACATCACAAAGGTGACATTCTTGCTGCTGTCTGCCAGGGGTCTGTGCGGATCCAAGGGGCGTGCCAGTGCATGGGATCCTCAAGCGGGATGGATCTCACGGGAGGACGCTGAACAAATCAGCGTGTTTGCGTGTGCGGCATGGGATGATATCAACAGATGCGAGACTGCACTGGCTGGTCCAGTATGTGAGTCTGAAGAAGACCAAAACATGTACGTACCACTCCAAAGTCCTGACATCATGTGTTGCGCTTGGCCGACCTGGTGTTCATGAGAGTGCCTCTGTCGCAACCATGGTTTTATTTGGAGCATGTCTGCATGAATGTCCGCGTGTGTGCGCCATATGCCACAAGCATGTGTACAGCACCTAAAGTTGAGGTCCCGTGGTGACCTGCAAGTCCTCACTGGTCTTGAGGTGCAGCGCAGAAATAAGGGCCAAGTCAGCGTTTGTGTCTGAGCGCTTGAGCATTCTGCCTTCGTCCAAGGTGGCGCCCAGTGGGGTGGTCTGTCCGCAGCCACACAATCGGAGCATGGTCTGGCAGAACCTCCTGTCGTGGTTCCTCTATTTTTTCTTCGGCATTATATTACCAGATAGGTGTGCAGTCGGCAGTTTCCCACTCCGGCTAGTACAGCAGTCGATGAGAGCCAGCTTGCAACAATGTTGTGCAGGATGTTCCGCGCAACATGGGACATCGTTATCACCACGCTCCTGGCGTTCATCAGTGTGGCATTGCCTTTCACCATAGCATTCAATAACGACGCCCAGTGGTCGCCTGACTGTCCGGAGCGATGGCCAGGTGTCGTGCCGAGTGTGACTGACTCGGCCGGGCTAAGCATAACATCGATCCAGTCAGTCATGTATGCCATTGATGGCATGTTCGCTGTTGACATTCTGTGCGGTCTTCCAGACATGCTAAATTGGTACCTATGTGTTGCCCAGATTGTGTGCCGATGCTCCCCATCATGCGCATAAATGACCCCTCTTGCAGGATCAATTTCCGCACAGCGTTCATTGATGATGACGCGTGCCTCGTCACATCTCATCGCGCAATTGCTGGGCAGTATGTGAGAACATGGTTTGTGTTTGACTTTATTGCGATCTTTCCATTTGATGCAGTCCTTGCAAGCCCCAAACTTGGAATCTTCAACTTATTCAAAAGTACCCGTCTAATCAAGGTGTGCAGAACAGAAATTCATGCAACAGGGCATTGGAGTGAAGCTGAGGCCAGGATGACTTGAGCGTTTCACGTGTGAAGGCTGCGACAGCATTCCATCGAGATGCAAATGTGAGCTATGCCGTGCCGTTGGACCCTGCACTCAGAATATGATATTGTCATGCAGCTCGCAAAGGTTCTGCGCATCCTCAAGGTCATGAAAATGCTCAAACTCTTAAGGCTGCCGCGAATATTCAGTACTCTTCGGGCTGTTGTTGGCAAAGCTGTCATCTCTATGGTCATGCTATTCTTAGGTATTCTGATGGTACGATGTGATGGAGTGGGGCATTCTGCCTTTATGTGTGCTGCAGACGGTCTGGGTTGAGCAATGATTTGCATATCGTCAACTGACATGCGATGCAGGTGACACATTTTGCTGCCACGTTCTTCTACTACATTGCCAATGAGTATGTGTGTGCCCAAGGCTCTCAGACACGTGTTCCAGCAGTTGATGTACTGATATTCATAGATGATTATGTGGTGGCATCTGACGACGCGCTGTTGCATGTGGTCGTATTCAATGGGCAACGCTTTCAAGCCTCCGTGTGCACCTGACATGCCAATGTTGTACAGGCTTACAACAAGTGCGAGCCGAATTGGATCACCAGTGCTGGCCTGTTCGTTGGTGATCATTACCACACATACATCACTGCTCTATATTGGGCTTTGAGCACGATGACAACAGTTGGATATGGTGACATTGTTCCTGGCAGTGCAACGGAACAGATCGCCAGTATGATCGCAATGGGCATTGGCGTATCACTGTTCTCGTACCTGATTGGTGCGTGTACATGAGCAGGCCTTCATTGGGTCCAAGCGCTGGTGATGTCCAGGCCTACCAGGCTAACATCTTACATTCAGTAACTTGAACGCACAAACTGCCACAGGGTCTTTGGTATCCATGTTGGCAGCATTACAGAAAGAAAACTCTTTCGTGGCAGCACACAAGGAGAAGCTGGAACAGTTCATCAAAACCAGAAAAACTCCAATGGGATTGGCATCTCGTATGCGGACATACTACAACTATGCCCTTATGCACAGCACTGACAGCGAGAATGTGTCACTGATTACAAGCCTCTCATATTCGCTACGGTGCGTACATGAAAGACAGTAACTGCCGCGCATTTGCAATTTTTACCCTACCCCCAAATATGGCTGCGTGGATGGAGACGAGTTGTGGTTTTGCATCATTCTTTATGTTTGCAAACCATCCGCCGCCATGCTCTCATGTTATTGCAAACGGTGCAGGTGCGAATGTGTGCTGCACATTTTCCGGGACCTGTTACCATGTGTACCAATTCTGTGTGGTAGACCACATGCGTTTGCCATTCAACTGGTCAGTATCATGGTACTGGAATTCTTTGCACCGGATGATGTCATCATAGAGCAGGGATCCTTCTCTGACACTCTTTACATCATGGTGGAGGGCCCACCATGTGCAGCTGAGGTGTGTGCACTGGAACACATCGCCGTTACAGCATCACTGTGCACTCGTGGTTATGCTCATCTCGGATCGGCTTATGATGCTGCAAGCCTTGTGCCACAATTGCAAGCGGTTCATCACTGTCTCCGCTGTGCATTGGAGCTATGAAGCTCGACACAGTACAACGCAGCCTTTGCTTCAGCCAAGGCAGTTAACATCAGACGGGCGATGCAGTGTCGGAGATACAAGCAGGCCGCCAATGTTGCGGCAGCGGTGCCTCGTGTTGTGAGGTCTGAAGCAAAAAGGATGTTGGTTGTCTCAGAAAAGGAGGACACAGAGAACCAAGTTGCATCTGCGCAATTGGAGTCTCAACAACCGGAAAAGGACGGGCGCATGCAGGACAAAAGCTATGATGTTGTGACAGAGATTGGTCCAAAGCAGGCATTTGGAGAGCATACATTCTTCACTGGCAAGCAGGCATGGTCAGCTGTTGTGGCAATGTCATGCTGTCAGGCACAGACGGTGAGGGTCGGGCCCTTCTGCCAGGTGCTGCATGAGTGGCCGGACATCCGGCATGACATCATGGTGCATGCAATGCGGTTGTCAACGGTCACTGACCATGACCTGGAGCGACAGGAAAAAGGCAAGTTCCACGATATCCTGCAAAAGTCAGACAGCTGGCAGGAAGAAGCATATGCAGATGAGTTTGACCCTCGTGATCAAGAATTCCGGCTATGACCCGGATGTACTGTGTTAACAGAGACTTCATGTGCACCCGTACGCATTGGATGTAGGATCGTAAACGACAACAACATACAGACTGCATTTACTTTGTGTAATGCTCACAATGTTCAATGTGCCTGTCACTAAGCTGCAAACGCACCACAGTGTGACAAACAAGTAAAGCTGGTTCACAAAGAGTACTCATGCCATATTTAGTGGTTACGCACCAAGATGGTCTGTTGCAGCAAGCATGGACTGTGGTCAGACTGCGTTGGACTGTGCCAGTGCAAGTGTCTTCTGTGCGCATGCTGCTGGTGATGACATACCTGTGACTGCTGCGGCATTTGCCCTAATGCAAAGGTCGTAGCGTGTGCCAGATCACAGACGCAATACGAATAGAACTTGCCTGCCGGAAGCAGCTTGGACGTGGGAGGTCCCTGTGTGAGGGATCATTGTATCACTGCCTGATGTGCCGTTGTTGCTAGTGGGGTAATAACCGAACTGTGCAGGATCAGCAACATTCTGACTGCACTGACGCCTGCATAGTTGCAAAGTCAGCTACCGATCAGATGCACCTGCCAGTGACGTATGTGCCATTTTCGTGTGCTTGTGTGAAGAAGTATGAGCTTACGCTTGTTCTGTACAATTGAGTTGAGATGCATAGTGGCTTCGTACTGTGAAGAGTACTGAGCCTGAGGACATCACCTCAACCAATGATCTCGCTTCACAGACAGTTATCCCGTCATCAGTTCTTGAATACCATTATATGTGCACAGGCGTACACTGCTATACATAAAGTGATCACAAGACGCCTCATGATTCCTGTCACATGTCTGTGCGCCAGGCACTTGGCAGTTTTGTCTGCATGGCAGCTCGTGCTGCCAACGAGATCCGTGCCATGCAGTTGTATATGGTGCGGCACAGGGAACAGTGTTGCAGCTCCTACATCTGTGGGCGAAAACTGCAGCAACTGTGCATAATGCAACTGTGCTGCTCGCTAAAGTGAAATCAGCCGGAATGCCATTGCCCAATTAACCTACATGCTTTGGAGACGGTATGCTGGATTGCCGTTTCACTTTGCGACATGAGGCCCCCTGCTGTGGCCGATCACGAGGAAACACGGGAGTGGCCACCTCTCAAAAGAAGATGACTTCCAGGTGCATGTTCAGGCAAACGTGTGCCTGACCAAGCTTGCAGCATGAGCCATAGCGTCCCGATCTCTACAGAGCGCTCTGTCGCTCAAGCTCTCACTACCTTGTGCCTGACTGATGTTCAGGTTGCATGGGAGCGAAGTCTCATCATGCCCGCACCACAGGCGTAGCTAGCTATGACTCGGACTTCCTGAACTTCTTTGTGCCCCGTACAGTGACATCTTTCCCCTCAAAGAAATCCATCAGAACTGGTGAGAAGGCGTCAGAGAAGTCTTCTTGTGGCATATGGCCCAGCTTTCCCTCAACGGAAATCAGTTTCATGGCTGTCCGCTTGCTGTCAAGCCACTGAATCGCGTCTCTGACATCCAAAAACTCATCCTGCACAGAATCGCATGCTAGTCATAATTGTCCAAACCATACTGTTGTCCCTGTATAATGCAAGACCATCGACATACCTTGTTGCCATACAGGACAACAGAATCTTTTCTCCATGTTCTGTATCCTTCATCCACTCTTGCAAGCAATGCCTTCCAGTCAAGTTTGTCCATAGTTTCATACAGAGCGTAGTTGGCCTCCGGCTCCTCTTGGTACGGAATGTCATAAGCCTACAAATCGACTTGTGGGCGAAGTTGTTATTAGGAATTTGCATGTCGACATGAGGCCAAGAAGCCTGTATCTGAGTCTGTCAAGCAGGCCATGTGGCTTGCGTGACGTCACTGTGCAAAGAGAATCACATTCTGCAAGCGAACAGATAGCGGAGGCAGCCTTGTCTGCCCTTTACGACATGTGATGTACTGGCGATCGTTCATGCGGAAAGTGAGGCATGTCCACAAACTTGAGGCAGCACCAAAGATTGGGCACTGTGCCGTAGGATGTGAATTCGTCGAGGTGGCAAATATGAACAATGGCTGTCTCAGCCGCTACCACAAGCGTGGCCGTCTTACACTCAAAGGTATGGCGAAACACAGGGGCAGTGTGAGTATAGAGGCAGGAGTACCTGAGCATCATCATAGTTGATTACGTAGGCTAGGCCCGAGGCGTTGTACAGATCCGCGGCAAACTTGGCATGTGGTTTGGGCCGGAGGAAAGGCAGCGGACTCTTGTATGGGGCGAGCTCTGGCCTGAGCTTCGTGTTCAAGCCTAGAGGCGTGTCGAGGACGACCAGCTTGTCAACGTCCTTGGCCTGCTGCAGAGCCCACAGCAAGCCATACTGGCCCAGGACAAAGCCATGCGTGACGACGCAGAACGGAGCGGAGATGTCGAGTGTGTTCACAAACTCGTCTAGAGCTGCCACATATGAGTCTGCGTCATATGCAAAGCCAGAGGTTGGCTGCACAGAGGTGGAGGCTTCAGACCATCAGATACATCTGGGCCAAGAGCCGAGAAGGATGCTTAGTCACACAGCGTTATATTCACTTCATTTATCATGAAGTCGAGTGAGATTATTAGCAGTACTCATAGCATGGACCAAGTGCACAAGTGCGGACAGTGATGGCATGCATGAATGCATGAGTTGAAACCAATCCATTCCACCATGTGGGCCGCAGGCTTTGACAACGGCATGCAAGAGAGGGCAGTGTAGCCCACAGTAGCGTCACTGCAGTCCTTCCATACTTCAAGCGATGGACGGGGGGAACGCGGGGGATACCTTCTCTGACGAGCCATGGCCGGGCCAATCAGGTGCATAGCAATCGTGGCCCCCATCTGACAGCAAGCGCATGAGGTTGCGATAGCTGTAGCTGTTGCTGCCTATGCCGTGTAGGAGAATCACGGGTGGTTTGCTTCCCGTGCCGTTCCCTTCCGGCTTGGACTGCCGATATGCCCACGCCAGTTTGCCTGCCTGCACGGTATCGCTGCAGCATGCACCCCTGATCAGTCCGGCTTCTGTAGCAGAGAATACAGACTTGCATCTTTGCGAACAGGCTGATGTACACAAATATCGGGCTCAATGGCACGCCATCCATGGGCTGGAGCAGAGTGTCAGGGCGGCGTCTTGCCGGGGCAACCTCCAGAACAGCTGGCGCGTGCTGGCCACGAATTGAGCGCAGATCGTTGCATTACGACAATGGTGGACAAGCGAATGCGACTGACCGTACAGTGTCTCGACGTACGGTACAAGGTTTTTGGGTATGTTCTTCGCTGCCATGGGGCTGTGATCGCCGCAAGGGCAGCTTGACGTTCGAGGAGGCACCTGGGCTTCACGGTCCGAGTAGAAGAATTGTCGTACGGCAGGCCCGTGCTCGGGTCAATTTCCTCAAGCGCCTGTACTGCTACCTCACGAGGTTTTGCTGCATGCCGCGGCAGACGAGAGCCGAACGAACGGCACAAAGGAGCGCTGTGTGCACAGCGTATCTGCGGTCTTTGACAATACATATTGCCGTTTCCCGTACTCCAAATGCGTAAAACCAGCTCAAACGGAACAAATGGCTGTTAATGTGTGTTTCATTCCATAGCACCTGTGCCAACATGTTGCAACAGGCGAACAAGCGCTCGTCAGTGCTGAGTCCAATCGGCACCATCACGCACCAACCTTGCCCATACACCCCGTTACATCGAACAGCATCTTGCGGTGGAAATCTGAGAACATGCTCAACCGTTCCCTCAATTCACAAGCCCGCGTCTCTTGGAAACATGACCTGGATACTTCAGCTCTGACCATCTTCCATTTCATGCCGATGTGCTGTTATACATCGTCGGAGATGGTGACAAATGCAAGACAAGAGCCAACACACATGTGTGGTATACATACACAGTGCATACAGGTGTAGGGCCGTGCCTAACCCACTCGCGCTTTCCCCCCTGCCCAGTAGTACCACACCTATAGTATATTGCTGTTCTCCCAGGCGTCATGCCACAGAGAAGCTGAATATCCGCATCTCAAACAGCAGCTGAGCGAGCGTCTCACAGGTCAGCGGGCTGAAGCCCCGGATGCGCTCGAGAGTGCCCTCTGCGGGCTGCAGCTCACGCACCAGCTTCGGCCAGTCTGTGGGCCAGTATAACAGGTCATCCGCGGGTGGCAGCACCGCCGTCTGCAGCAGCTCATCGGGGGGCTTCTCGCCCTTCTTTGCCAGCTCCTCCAGCTCCGCCTGCAGGAACACTGCTAGCGTCGACCAACGAGCACACACACCCACGAGGCGGCTGTGGCGGGCAGAGTCGCTGAGTGCTGGGATTGTGCCTTTGTTTTGATAATCACCAGATCGGCCTTTAGCAAGAGGTAACCCACACACACGAGCAGTCCCTCTGCTCGACACGACCATGATCCCCATGCCATCAAAGAGCAGCTGTGTTTTTTCATGAAAGGCTGCTCACAATCCTGACGCACCGTTCGTCTCGCCTCCGCCACGCGGAGCTTCTGATCCTCCTCCTCCCGTAGTGCGATCGCGAGCTCCAGCTCGTCCACCAGCTCAGCCGAAAATGCACCCTGCAGAAGCGCGTATGGCGACGCATGCACCTCGCCCCAGATGCATGTGCGGCACCGCTCGTTGTCCATCGCCGGCAGCTCTGGGTATGCCTCACAGCGGTTCAGCGCGCAGCTGAGCGCGACCCCCTTTGTCCCCCGCCGCACCATGGCCAACACCTTGAGCGGCCCGGTCTCCAGCTCCATCTCAAATATGCGGGCCACATCCTGCTCGGACGAGCGGCCTCCCGCCTCCCAGTCAGTCACCTCGCTCAGTCGGCAGATGCACTCCTGCTCCTGCACCAGCACCACACCCTCTGAAACAGCCGGCCAATACGTCCTCACTCCTGCTGTTGACAAGGCATGAGCCATTCCTACTTCCAGCCATTTGACGCGCTGTACTCAATCTCTACGCCGACCGTCCAAAATGTGAGCCAAGCTTGACATCCGCCCTGATTCCAAAGTACGCATAGCTTGTGTCAGCTGTTGCAGGGAGCGGCGTGCACGCACGCCGACATACTGCGTCCATTTGCTGCTGGCCACGATGTGGCTGCCTGCCAGTGCCGCCACGTCCTCGCACATTGCGCGCTCCACGTCTTTGTCCTTCTCCTCCACATCCACTCGAGGCGCGTCTGCCGCCGTGGGCAGCAGGAACATCCCCAGCTTCTGCAGAGCGCGCAGCAGCGCCAGGGGCCGGTGCGCCACCCCCAGCAGCGGCACAAGCGGCCGCAGCATCGGGCCCTTGAGCATGACATGGCCGGGCCCGACCTCAAACTCCAACGGCATGTCATCAATTCCAACGTCGACGGACAGGAGCGCCATGTTGCCGCCTTCACCGGCGGAGGGACGGATATGCCATGCGTGGTACGGCAGCAGTGCACAGCGGTTGTACACCATCGCGAACGATCCCAGTGCGGTGGTCCGGAACGTCAGCTTCCCATCAGATGCATCCACGCTCTGCACTTTGGTTGTATTCCATGCTCGATCCTTTTCATCCCATATGGCAACCTGCACAAGCAGCAATGCACTGCAAGCCCACACACTGCACCTCTACGCATTGGCATGCATTCCCCTGCACCCTGTTGCTGATGCCGGTGCGGCTAGCACACAGAAAACATTATTTGCTTGCATCAGAGCACCTGCAGAGGATCATCGCTGAGCTGAACCATGCTGGGAAGTTCCGCAACCATGATTGCTAGAGGCGGCACATCTTCGTCAGGCGTCCACATGCTGGGGTCTGCACCGGCCGGTGGTATTGGGTATGGTATTTTGCTGACGCTGTGGGAGAGCGGAGATTGCACCCGGATGACCCACTGGTTGACAGTTGCCTTGCTGGCTGGTGGCAGCGTCAGCAGTTCAAACGTCATGACATTACCGATGGCGACCAGCTGGTTGGTGCAGACTGCGTTGTGCGCATCACTTGTCGGCAGGAGCTGCGCACGGATGGCAATTGGTGCAAGAGCCACCTGCTTCAAGATCTCTATGCTACACTGGAGCCTTGGGAACTCTAACAGCTTCAAGCGGGGGTTCTTGTTAATGTTCAGCCACAAGCCCCATTGGCATGTGTGTACAATATCCTCATGTTTGACTGCGCCCTCTTCATCTGCGAAATAGTCGCAGTGGTATAGAAACCACGCAGTGACCATATCACTGATGGACGATATCAGGTTGTACAATCCTGCCTTGTACTTGCTGAGGACGGGTAAGCCTGCGCCAGTCTCGTTCGTGCGGATGCTGATGTGGTCAATTTCGTTGATGATAGTGAGCGCGGCGTGCATGCGGGTCAATGCATCGTTCACACTGACTGGTTCACGGCTTGACTCTGCAGTTAGGTAGTCAGCCATGCAGCTCTCGTCCTCTGGCTTAGGAAGTGGGTTGCAAGAAATGTAGCGCGTCGATTCATCAGCAGACTTTGTTGATTGCAGGCGTGTGCACCTGGCTTTAAAGGCCTCGTCAGCCAATGACTGGAACTTGAGTCTGCATCATGTTCACAATGTCTTGAAAAGAGGTGAAGATTATCACGGATTGTGCCACAATTGCTACACCTTTCATCGGCCAGCCTGACGTTCTCAGTCTCCTCATTGGCTTTCGCAATCTCAGCCTTGCGCGCCATTTCTTCCTGCCTCTGCCTTTCTGCTGCGTCTTCTTGCCGGATTCTTTCTGCAGCAGCCAATCAAGATAATGCAACAATGAAGCATTGCGGCTGATGAGGATGAGCCATGACCGCAGTACACCCAGGCATGCATGGACTTCGTGCCTTGCTCTGCCTCCTGAGCTGCGGCTTCCAGCCGAAGCCGTTCGGCCTCCTGCTCTTCTTTCGACAATTTCTTCTTGGGTGACATTGAACTTCAACAAATGCGTCGGCGTTTACCCGGCTTCAGACGTCGAGCATTCGTACAGTAAAACCACCTAGTGTCGCAAATGAACCCGAAGGCCCTTTTTGGCCATTTGTGCAAAGTGTTACACGGAGATGAACGCAATAGCCCGGCAGCGAGGGCAACGGAAGGAAAGTAGACGGCCAAAACCCCCGAAAGTAGACACCAGCAAAAAGCAATCACTCTCCCAGGCGAAAAAGCCACAACGAACCGACACAGCCGACACAACCACACCCATTTGTGCAAAGTGTCGGCATCTCGACGCCGTGGCATGCCGTTTTGATTCACGTCGCCATTGCCACAAACTCTCACCTTATCTCAGCAACGGGAAGCCAGATTGCTGGCTCATGAGCGCTCAATTTAGCCCATATAACTCCGCGGTGAGATATGGGCCCATGCTTCAACGTATCCAGAGGTGTCACTACGCTTCACCAAACTTGCTATTCCGTGTAGCACCGAAAACCAGCTAATATGTGCGCGATAGTGCACGTATATGTGTGATCGGCGCTCGATATCGGACATAGGCACCCCATTTCCAACCTTGCGCCTGGAATCACCAGATTAGCGCCCGTTGCCACCCTCTGCAGCACAGCCTCCTCATCGACCTGCCGTCTCAGCCTTACCGCACTCAAGCATTCAGAATTGAGAGTTAATCCGCACAGCTATGTTGATTCTCTGCGCCATCTGATCGTTGCGCATCGCACCTGGCTGGCCTGGCTGGCCGAGGTCGTATTTGGGCGAGGCGTCCACCTTCCGTTGATGCGGCGGGCCTGGCCGGTCGCGTAACACATGGACGAGCAATCATACCAGAAGCTTTCACTACGCCCGACTGTATCACGGCAACCAGATCAGCAGCCCGAGAAGAAATACTGGAGACGCTTCACCACACCAGTCACCACGCAGCAGGTGCGCCCTTCTGAAGCACCACACTCACGGCCGCAGCTGCACTCTGCACCTGCTCAACTTTATCCTGGTGTGCAGATTGGTATACCAACACACATATCTTTCTCTCCAGTGGCACCACACGACTATGCAGTAACAAGCTCCACCCGAGTGCGCCGCCTTCACCACACTGTGCTGCCAGGAGTAAACGCGTTCCCCCCCGGCCTCTACCCACACGGCATCCCGTTTAGCTCCGTTCGTAAAGAGGCGAAGCCGCGTGCGGAAGCCACCGCTTGCACACCCCACCCACTAACAACGCATGATCCGCGTCCAGGTGCTTGTGTATGACGGCAGGTCTCATGCCCTCAAGAAGACCATCTCCCGGTTTCCTGACACCGCCTACAATGCGTCCTTCCGCAGCGACGGCCAGCTCCTGGTTGCCGGATGCGAGAACGGCCATGTCCTGGTATTCCCGGTCAACTCCCGCGCCATCCTCCGTAAGTTCACCCATCACAAGCGCCCCACCCACGCCACTAGCTTCACCCCCACCAAAACGCACGTCCTCTCCGGATCCGACGACGCTACCCTACGCCTCTGGGACCTCTCCGCCGGCCAACAGGTCTCCATGTTCCTTGGCCACACGGACTACGTTCGCTCGGCTGCATGCATCTCAGAGCACGCCTTCCTCTCCGGCTCCTACGACCACACTGTACGGCTGTGGGACACACGTGCGAAGACCGCGCAGCTCACGCTGGACCACGGCTGCATTGTGGAGTGCATAGCACGCTTCACAAATGGCCGCATCGCGGCGAGTGCTGGCGGCACGACCGTGCGGCTATGGGACCTGACTGCCGGCCGGGCTCTCGAGTCGATCGGTGATCATCAGAAAACGGTGACGTGCGCGAGCGTGGTGGACGTACGCGACCGCGATGGTGCCCTGTGCTCGCGGCTGCTCACCGGCGCGCTTGACGGCCACGTCAAGGTGTATGATCTGGAGACCTTCACGGTCGCGTATGCATACAAGTACCCAGCCGGCGTGATGGCCGTCGCGGTGGCGCCGGACCTCTCCGGCATGGTCGTTGGCATGGCAGACCGCACGATGGCGGTGCGCCGGCACAAACTTGGCGATGACGCGATCTCGGCGATACGTGCGCCCCTCAGTCCCGCACTCGCATGTACAGCAGGGAGCCCCGTATGCTGCCCTGGAAGCGACCTGTCAGGCGCTGCACCTGCCCCGCTGTGGCTGCAGTGTGGTTGCCTGACGCCACTGCCCGAGCTTTGAGCTCTAAAAGTCGGTGAATCAGCTGTGCTTCTTCATGCCCTTGCCAGTTACCATTGTAAGGGCCCACGTGCAGATATGTGACTCATGCCATTGACGGAGAGCAGTCCAACTATCCGATAGGCATCTCTGCATTGCCCTTCATACCAGACTCAAATGGTGGCTCGTTTGGGGTTGCTTGTGTGTGCTGAAGCCCGGAAGAGCGCTTGAATGTGGTGCAGAACTCACCACCAATGACGGCACCATTGGTGGGCTGTGTGTGCGCAGCATGCGCTGCCATACTGTCTAGTCCGCCGTCTGACTTGTGGGGCCACCTACAGGCACTGGGCAGGTGCGACTCCCAAAGAAGCAGCGGCGGTATGCCCCGCGGCTGACCGCGGCCTCGTACCGCTACTTCGAGCGAGGCAAGGGCAGCAAGCCATCAGCGGCAGATGTGGTGGTGCAGGCACGCCGCCGCGTGCACCTGAAGCCATACGACACACTCCTCAAGCAGTTTAAGTGCGTACTGCCACTAATTCCCCTCCCAGCCTGCTGCAGGATGTGCAATGATTTGACCGTTCAGCAACTGTGCTGACGGCATGCTGCACATTTCTCTGAATGAACTAATTGTCAAGAGGTCCAGTCGTGCGTTTTGCGCTGTGCACTGTTATGCGTGCATTAACAACCGGTGATCACCGGTGACTTGAGAAATGGTGGTGCCATGTACGCAGGTACGCAGATGCGCTCCATGCTGCGGTAGAGACGAACAGCATCCGAGTCGTGTTGTCGATGGTCGATGAGCTGGCGGGCCGGGGAGGCCTGCGTGGAGCAATCAGCTGCCGCAGCGCCACGGCGTGGCTGCCGCTCCTGCGAGTCCTTGCGAAGCACGTTGCCAGCCCGCATTTCACGCGCCCCGCACTCAGCGTGGTAAATCTGCTTATTGATGAGCATGCTGCTGTGTTGCGCGGCGAGCCAGACGCGCTGCGCATGCTGCAGGGGTTGCGGCGGCGTCTGATAGCTGAGGCAAAGGTGCAGAGTGACCTGCAGTCGATGGGAGGCGTCATTGACATGATCCTGAATGCGTGAGCTGTCGCACGCCGATCCAGATGCATCACAGATGTCCGCAGCATTTGCATCAGTAGACTAGGAGATTTGTGAATACAGCATGTGAAAGGCTGGAATATCCCGGAATACTCGAATATCCCGGAACATGGAATATGAGAATTATCCCGGAATATTTGAAAAAGGTGGAATAATGGTTACATCTTGCAGTATTTCACTTGCGGAATTTTGGGATATTTTGAACTACAGTATTCCCGCGTGTTCCCCATATTCCCCATATTCCCCGAGGTACATCATGTTCGTATCACGTGTAGCCTGTGCGTTGCAGAGCTCTCCTGCTTTGACTTCAGCAAGTAAAAACATATGCTAAACCACACGTAAGACATTTGACACCCTTACAAATCCATCTAAGTAGCAACCAAAGAATTCGCAAAGCTCATGCTGAGAGGATGGGATGGTTTGCTGGGTGAAGCAGCCCAAACATGTATGCAGCCCGACCCTGAGGCGCAGAGCAGCATGCACCAGCCAACTGCAGCAGACAAACTCAAGCCTGCTCGTGAGCAAGTCGCTGACGTTGGTATGCGCAAAGGGGTCTGGTAGCGCTATGCTCAAAAGTCAGTACCCAGCGTTAGAGCCTGTGGCTGTCACATTGATGAGCACAAATGCGACCTCAGCAGCCACAGAGCGCAACTAAGCATTATGGGGGCGAGTTGACACGGCAAGCAGAAATGCTTTGGGGCTGGATCAAGCTAGGAAGATGATCGCGTTTTGTTTCAACAGCCGTGCACAAAAGGCAAGCATGGATGATTATGACTTGCTGTTGAATGCAGTTGAAGAGAACAGTGATATCTAATGCTCGAGTGGTCTGGGGAGGCGTGGTGGTATGCGCAGTCTACTGGTGCATGTGGGAGAGGGGGCACCGCGCCTGTCACGGTTGCTGCAGCCAAATGGGCACTGCTTTGCAACAACACTACGGCGTGTGGAAAAGGAATCCACTTTTATGAGACACGCCTCAATACGCACACTTTTAATGCGGTTCTAATGGTATCTTTTTTGTGTCCATTGGATAAATACTCGAGTATGGTCAGTTCACTGTCGAAGAGGCCGCATTGAAGCCAATTTCAGCAATCACAGATAATAAGAAATTACATAACATCGAGAGTGATTCTTCGTTCGCAACACAAGAGCTCCCAACAGAACCGCATTGCGATGGAGTTTCTAATGCACTGTCGGTCGCAGGATTTGGATGGATGTGGGCTGCCCTGTGCCCTGAAATGTGTTTCTGCCCCCCCCATTTATCCCCATATCCCCTGGAATAGGGGTAATTTTCCAAATATCCCGGAACATTTAGTGCAATGTTCCCCCTTAAGCATGTGTAAATACAGCATGCATAAAGACAGCATGTGTGAACACAGCAGGCGACTGTGAATGCATGCAATTCCCAGCCGGGCGCTCATCAGCATGCTGTGGCAGAAGCAAAGATCCAGCCATGTCAGACACAGTTGGCCCGCGCCGCGGCTGTAGTCATGCATGATGCGCGCCAAAGATTGTTGGCCATGGGCCAGTGGCAGCGTCATTGCATGGGCCTCGAGTGGCTATACCCTGCAGTTGCAACCTGTTGATAAACTATTAAGGAGCAGTTCAAGCCTCATTATCGTACAAGCGCAGTCAACTGTGAGAAAAAGTGTCACTGCATCAGGCGTTTCAATGGGCCCTCATGCTCCAGAATGTGTAGACGATTGCCACATGCCAGTTGTCGGCAATCTACATTGGTGATGCCTACGATACACGCTAGCTGATCAGCCCTTGCAGTTTTGGCAGTGGCACTACAGTGTCAACGGCTTGGATCAGCAGCAGTGGCCTGTTGCCGGGAACTGGCCTGGGTGTGACGATCACAATGGACACCGTATGGTCTCAGCCTGTATGATTGTAGCTGTGCCATGGCCCATGCATGTGCTACAGCCAGCTGATGGCGATCTGTCGGGGTGGCATCTAGGCACATGCGGGCAGCAGTGAAACATACTGTCATGCTGTGTGCGCTTTTCCTGCAATGCTGGGCAAGAAGCGTTAGCGTTGCACTAGCTCGTGTCCGCTGAAGGCCTTTACAGACATGCATTAAGCTGAACACCACGGTTCCTGTGTTTAAAGTGGCTGGCATACGTCGGTGCGCACAGTGATACATGGGTACCATGGTACATCACTGGCGAATGCCATTGACACTTATACACAGAGAATTCATGTGTCAGCACACATGCAGGCCACACTCATGACGGCGTGTGGCCTGACACATGACGGAGAACAATCGATCCGCAAGATTCTTTGACGTAAAACTCCAATTCTCATATCTCGCAGCACACAACCGTGCAGCATGCAGATGCCTGGCTCTGGGACCATCTGCGGCATCAGTACAGCAACACGGTCAAAACCAGAACATGGGACAGTGGCATGTAATTGCAAGCCACCCGCTCGCGGAGGTGGCAAAGGCCTACTACTGTGTAACTCACTGCATGCCCTGCTGCAGCTGGAGCAGGTGGTGCAACAAAGTGCCCTGCAGCGCTTGTAGATGTCGTTGTTCCTGCTGTTGCAGGCGCAGGCGCAGCTGCTCCTGCTCGTGATGTTGCAAGCGAGTCTGCCCAAGCTGCTGGAGATTCTGCTGCTGTAGCAGGCTGTCATCCTCCTGAGACAGACCCCAGTGCTGAGATGGCTGCATTGAAGCCCAGTGCGCCTGCAGTGGGAGTTCACCTGACCACAGCAGTTGCTGGCATGGCTGCATCTGCGGTGCATCAAGATTCTGCTGTAGCTGGTTCTGCTGCAGGTGGTGATGCAGCTGTCGGCAAGGCTGCGGCTGCTGCTGCGACAGGTGCCCTTCCTGTTCATGCTGCTGCTGTTGCTGCTGGTCGCAGTAAAGTTGAGTTGGTGCGGAAGCCGGACTCATCTGGGTCTGATTTGCGATCTTCACATCATCCTCACCTTGACCGGCCCACTGCTCCCTGGCTGGCTGCGTCTGCCATGCAGTCGTCTGCGCACTTTGTTGCATTCGCTGCGCAAGAAAGTTCATCCAAGTGCTCGTGATTGATGCTCCGATGCCCGCGCAAGGTGCTGTACTGGCATCGTATTGTGAGACAGGTTGAAACCCTTCATCTCCCGATGGATACAGCATCTGAGATGGTGCTGCCTTGGGCATGTCCACTGACACTGCTTCCACATCGTGCCAAGCACAGGCTTCGGCTGCCTGCAGCAATTGCAATCGCCTTTGACCCTCACCCTCAACCTGCTGCGTCAGGGGACTGCTCTCGATGGGTGGCGAGTCCGAGATTGGCCCTGTCACGTTTGCCTGTGCAACATTGTTATCCGACTGCAGCATGGCGTAGCCCTGCCTCACGACCCCCATGGCATCTGTTACCGCCTGCAGCAGTGCATGCTGCACGTTGGCAGGGGAGCTGCGAACGTCTGTGATGATGTGCTCCAGTGCCGTGCGCGCCTCGGCCTGTGAGGCAGCAAGCGCCCGATCGCTGCTAGGCTTGTGTGCAGCAGCAAGAGCTGGCACAGCACAGGGCTCAGCGGCACCACACTGCATAGCAGCAGTGGTGCGGGTGCAGTACTCCGTTGCTGCAACGTGCCTAGCAGCCGCCTGATGCCGAGGGTGCACAGGCGATGGGGGTGCATGGGCTGCGAGCTGCTCAGACAGCATGCTGATGTCATCCTCATCGCAACCACCCAAACAGCAGAATCCCCAGCCCATCAGACTCCCGATCAGGCGGTCAGCAGCGACGCAGTTCGGGCTGAGGGACAGCAGGTATGTCACCTGATGTTCGCATGGCCAGCCTTTGCTTGCAGTTCTACACGAACATGCCGCGAAGCACTTGTGGGGGTCCACCATGACATGCTCCATGTCCTTCAAATCATCAGAGAGAACCACAACCACGCGCCGGTCACATGTGCGTGCTCTGGAGACCTTTGCATTGCGTTCCTCGGGACTGTCTGTGTAAGATGGCTGGCATGCGGCAGTGTCTGCTCCTGGTGCACTGGCTTTGTCAGTATCAACCTTGACTCTGTCCACAGGCTCGGAAGCTCCGCTCGCCCACGACTGCTGCTCACCTGGAGATTGCTCAGAAAGTGGCATGAGCAACCGCCTGCGATCGAAGGCATGGGCGGCGCGGAGAGTGGGCAAGATATGCTTCAGCATCTTCTTGTTGTGTATGCCACCTGCAGGGCTGCTCGTTGTTTCACACGCACTGAGGATCCATCGCTATGGCAGCTACAAACCAGACCTTCCGATGAGATTCATTGCTAGGGAAACGGTCTTATGCACATTCACTCAAGACAGTAATGACAGCGTAAGGTGATAAAACATGGAAAATGCACAGCAGGAGTCATCATCAAGGGACTCACCAAAATGTCGCTCCAACCATGGCAAGCCATACTTTTTGTCCTCATCACATGTTGGCTTAGGCTTGGAAGCTCAAACACCGGAACGCGAGGCATGCTGGACCTTGGGCTGCTGCACAAATGGATCTGCCAGTCGAGGGGCCAGACGCAGTGTGGGTGGTGCCGCTGGCGCTGCCAGCTGTACTTGGTCAGAAGCTCTGCAAGCTGCCTGCACATACTGTAACACCCTCGCGCTTGCCATTAGCCTGTGCCAGGCTCTGGGAAGTTCAGCAGCCTGCACCACATAGCGCCGCTTGGGGTGGGAGCAGCTGACTGCGGGTTGTCCAAGTCCACCCTGCTACATGTTTTTGCCGTGTGCGTATGGATCTGCTTGCGTCAGCTGCAAGTGGCAGGGCATCCACAGTTGGGGCTGCATGTCATGCAGTCATGCAGGCAGCAACCGCTAAGCCTGTACCTGAGCAAGGGAAAACTAAAACATCATAGCACTTCACGGCAGTGGTGCATAACAGCACAGCTTGAAGAAGCACACCATGCCTCGCTCTTCAGTATTCCGTTGGTGTCCCGGACCGTCACTGTTGGTGTGCTTCCGCTTCAGCAGTTGGATATGTCCAGAAGCGATGCTGAAAACCTTAGCATACGGCGATGACAGCAGCGATTGACTTTTGGGCAAGTCAGCAGCGTCCTTGCTGGGGCAAGATGCAGCATTCTGGTAGGTGGTAGGCTGCACATTGAGATTCAGCGCCCCCAGAGGCGGGCGCTCGTTAATAGCCTGCACCTGTAGCATACCCGTGTGCTCCTCAATATACTGGCGGACCTCCTGCGCGTAATGGGCGAACATCAGACCACAGCATGTGGCCACTCGGCATCGCACGACCGCTGCCGAGTTTTAGAAAAGTCAACAACTGGGTTTCGGCAACGGCCGACTTCATACAGTTCTATCGCAAAATCCTGATAACTCTTCAGTGCATTTGGATCGTCGCAGGTAGCACAGCAGTGAATGGGCTGCTCCTGTCCAGGTCGTCAGAAGCAATCAGGCCGCACCCGCGAGCCGTGCAAAGCATCGACCACAGAGATTTCTGGCATCACGAGCACAGTGACGCTATGTTGGCATAAGCTTTACTTCACCATATATTCAGAGCTCAGCAAGGCATTTCCCTCCGGGGCCATTGTTGACATGGTCGTGTTGCGCAGCTGCGGGTCGTCCTGACAGCAACTCGCTACCAAAACCGACACTGAGAAGACTAAGCTCACAGGCATCAGACGCTGGGTCAAGGCACTACTTCGGCAAGGTATCTTGCTTACAGCCAGGTGGCACGATCCTGACAGGAGACCCATCTATGAAATCCACGGCTGTGCAAGCAAGGAATATGCCAAGTTTGAGTGGACATCATGGTTTAACTCGCGCTTCCGTGCTACGAGATCTCGCCAGGCACAACACCTGCCATGCCTTTGTGCTACGAGGCCTCGGGGGCAACGCGCCCGGGCGCCGGTCGTTGCAGTGGGTTTCCGTTACTTCGCTCAACGTTGGGCCCGCCGGAAAGTGACTGTCACGCACGCCGTCATTGACGCCCGCCGCCACCAAACCAGATTCGCACAGCGGTCTGGGTGCATGGAAAACATGCATCCCTAAACATGGCACAGGAAATGAAGTAAGATGGTATTGAAACACGAGCTCATGGCACAGAGAGCACAGAGAGAGGCATCTGCATGCATGCACGCGAAACGACGACCAGAAGAGCAGGTCTGCAGGGAGAAGAGCAGGTCTGCAGGGAGCATCCCAGGCCAAACGGACGGCATGGCTAGACAGCCCTGAACTTGGTGAGTCCAGAGCTATGTAGCATGCTCCATTTGATGCAGTAACGGCTATGTAGGCCTGAGCGCACGGCGACTGTGGCACCCACATAGCAACACCAGAGGCGCTGTCTTGCGCGCCACCTGCGTGAAAAAATAAAACAAACTTATCTGCAAGGCTTCTGGGTCGTTTCTGGAGGGGCCGCTGTTGAGGCCGAGCGGCCCGGGCGGTCGCGCTGCCAGACTGCCGGTACGAGTCCCGGTACCGGCCAGACTTTGTGAAACATACGCCGACACGGACGTGAATGAGCTGAGTGATTTCCGACGCATTTGCATTTGATTTGGCGATCTACCGGCAGCAGACGTGGAGGTGAGGCATGGTGAAGGGCTGGGCTGCCAGCAGCAGCAGAGCTGGATCACGGAAGCGTGTGCCAGGTGAAAACCTGACTAAGACAGGACAGGGCCACCACAGCATCAATGTACTGTGCCACCTATGTGTGTGATGTGGCTGTCAGATCCTGGTTGTCACCTGCTGCTGTGGAGGGAGGTGGGGGTTTAGGTAATCCATTGAGGCTGATTTTAGCGGGCATGTGAGCGACAGTCATCACCTGTCCGCGTCAGTGTGTGCGGTCGCGTGCCTTGGTTGAGCCCAAATGTTCCGACCTAGCAAGCGTTTCTGTTGACAATTGCAAGTCACAGATACATTAGTTGATGGCACCTCCGCTGTGGTACTCGCGCGTACGACCCCGTGCATAAATTACATGGCGCTGGGCAAGCTGTCGAGGCGCGCATTTGTGTGCACCCGCCGCTGCACCCCACGCAAAACAAACAGCATAGGTGCAATCAAGGATGAATTAGATGCTCTACAAGCCCGAAATCAGCGTCTAATTCAATCGTGTGTCACAAGCCTCTCTCATCTTTGATCCAAAATGCTAACCCACAGAGCTTTGAACATTTTGAACCAATTAAGAAAGTTCACTCGTTGTAAAATCTCGCGGGCGCTTGCGCCTGGGAAGTACCCTAATACGCGCACATGGTTCGTGTGTACACGCATGCTTAAGCGTTCGCGCAAGCGCTGCCGCTGGAATTTCCCAAAGCCGATGCCATCGAGCTCATGCAACCTTCATCACTGTATCCATTTGACACCGGTTGGCCCATTCACGATTCACGGCGTCAGGCCTTGGCCGTTGCTGGCTGCTGCGGCCGTGTTTGCTACAACTTCGCGCCGGTGTATCCAGTACTTGGTGCTTGCTTGTAGACATCGTCCTGCTACTCTAGGTGAGGACACTGGGTGTCTGCGCTGGTGTACCCTGTGCGCTGTGTTTGTGAATGTGGTTCATGACAGCATGAAGGGCGGCTGTGCTTGTAACGTTTATTGTGTCACTTCCTTGTTTCCCTTGCCGCTGCTGAGGCCGTGATTCATCACTTTGTAACGCACATGTCGGTGACTGGCAGCAATTTCATGGAGTGCTACAGATTCCTGGCGTTCTGCCGCACAAGCGTGAGTGTCACTGTCACCGCATTGTACACATGATTACAGTGGAACAGTGTCAGTCTGTGGCCACCAGAACGGAATTTGCGGTGCACACGCGACACGGCTTCCTTCAATACATGCTTGCAGCGGTCTTTGGCCTTGCAGTGCACGCATTGCATCATCGACTCGCAAGTGCGCAAGCCCCAGATTTCCACACGTGCCTCGTATGGTCCCAATGCTCTTGGCCTTGCCTGGTGCAAATACCTCGGCATTTGCACCACCATGAATAGAGTCCGCTGTATCGATCAGAACTGGAAACAACCGTTTCCGTATCAGGCCTCCGAAATGAGTTCTTGCCACGAGCTCCTGCCCAACATAGCAGCCCTTGTCGAATGACACCCCGTTCAGCCAGTCAAGATTGTACTCTAGCGGAATTGCAGTCCCTGCATTGTTTCTCCTGACGATGTATCTCTGTAACGTCCTTGATCCGTATGCTTCAGTACCCCTGGTGTACGCAGTGCAGCCCACAGGGCTGACAAACAAGTTTCAATCCACAACTGGGAAAGCCGCGATGTAAATGGATACTGACAAGCTAGCTCAGACTGCACACCTTCGGGGATTTCCACAGGCCCTTCAGCAACACCCATGCTGTACCTGTGCCGCACGTAACGCTCCTCGGGGTCGTCCTTTGGAGTCGATGGTGCGCAAGCCGCACCTTCATCATTTTGTCTGACAGGGCCTCTCCGGCCCAGAGTATTCAGGCGAGGGTCCGCAGGCAGCTCAGTCAGATGAGCAGGAATTGCTGCAGGTGTGAAAGTTTCATGCACATCCAAGCTGCAATGAAATTCAAAGTTTGTTCAATACGTCGCATGGTGACCATGGAACTGGCAGGTCTAAGCGTTTCAGCCTTGGCCTGATCTCACCTGTCTCGTGTTGAGCAGGGCCGCCTGATTGCCACGCACAAGTGACAGAAAAGTCTTCGGACACCTCATCGATGCTCACCTGTGTGCGGAGTTTGTACCTATGCAGGAGCTTCTTCAATCTGTCTGCTGCTGCAGCTGGGCAGTCTAGCAGAATCGCATTGCTCTCTGAAGGGTCGCGATGCATGGTCAGGTCATACAATTGCCGGCCTTTATTGTTTAACATCGCGCAGTACATTGGAGCAGCCTCGTCGTTTTGTAAGCGAGTGGCATCATTTGTTATGAGGCCCTGCAGGAAGTGGCAGAGTCGCATATGAGGAGGCACTGCATCCCAAGAACATGGATCTAGACGGTTGAGCTCTATTTGCAAATAACTCACACGAGATCCCCTCGTGCGTTACACGTAGCCTCCCAGCCGCGCGGATGGCCCTGGCAGTTCATAGGGGCGCGCCTGCAAGAACTTGAAGCAATCTGCTCCACCCACTCGCAGGACTCCTCTGCTCCGCAGCGACGCTGACACCCAGTCCACCATACTCAGCTGTAACCACTGCAGCTGTGAGTTAGTATTTTATCCTTTGCCTCCGCATGGATCGCTCAACACTGTTGAGCAAGCAGTAGTGACTGGCATGCCGCGGCAGGCCAACCTCCGACCTATAACGTATGTGTTGAATCGCGCCTTCGCGGTCTTCGGGTGTACTGACGCTGCTGTTGAGGAGTACTGTATCGTTTAAAGCCGATCGATTGGCACAATTTTCGCTGTGCTGCGCCTGAACTTCGTTCTACAGCTACCGGCGTGTGAACCTATGCCCCCATCAAGGAAAGGGCGACGGTGTGTCACCTGCACACGAGCATACGACAAGTCCCACACAGTTACGATTGTCTACAACGTGTCGCAGCTACGTGATGCGCTGTTGTGTGGGCGCTGGGCGTTTTCATCTCGGCTTCGATCGCTCGTCGTGCGCAAGGTCTGGGAGGTTGGCTCTGTGTTCAGCCGCGCTGTCACGCTGCTGCACACGTTGAGTGGCAGCGCACAGGCTGGTAACCATGAGCACATTGATGTACATCGTGATTTGTGCATTCTGGTCAAGAAGTCACATGTGCGCAATGCCTTGCAAGGACGTGGGCCTGCAACGGTGTTCTGCAATGGAATCCGTACATGTGTCTGCTAGGGGAGCATCAGTGAGAGGGAAGCAGCTGCCAGTGAGGTGTGTGCAGGCACGACGGGCTTGGACTACACAGCTCAAGCAGCACGGGCACAAGAACAGGTTGCAGCGGCGCAGGCCGGCCCCACATCTTGTCGTGTTGGCCCGCCCTGCCTTCCCGCGGGTGGCCGTGGGCTGCCGCGGGGAGAGCGATGCGGCGCCGCTAGTGCCCTTCTGAATGCGTGGGTGTGGTTGTGTTGGTTGTGTCGGTTCGTTTCGACTTTTTGCCTGAGACAGTTGCTGCTTGTTGCTGTCTGCCTTCAGGGGGGTGCTGGCCGTCTGCTTTCCTGCTGTTGCCCTCGCTGCCGGGCTCTTAATTTCATCTCCGTGTAACGCAAGGACAGTGCACAGCCGTTGAAAACCATAGTACCAGGTCCACACAGATGTATGCAAAAGAGGACTTCACCACTTGCAAAAGTACGATTTCCGTGAAAAGAACGGCAGACAGAGCCTCAGGTCATTTTTGCGGACAAGGTGTGTCTGGTGGCTGTGCTATTCGATGACGCTGTTATTCTAAATTTCGTGTACTTGGCTATCTCATCTCATCTGACTTTGCGCTCCATACAAGATGTGATCCCACAAAGGCACACACGTGATTTGTTCAGTTTGTTTAGTTTAGTTTAGACTAGTTTAGTTTGTTTGTTTTGAACGTTTTGTTCGGCGCGTTTTTCCCTCAGCGCTGTTGAGGCCGTAATCCATCACAGTGTAACACATGTGGGAGGAGCTCCGAGGGACGAAGCACAGAGCAAAACAAACAACCACAAGCAGCACGCTCATCCAACATGTCTGTGTGTTGCCGCTGTCAATTAGCCTATCATGTTCATCACTCCATGCATACTACACGCCGCAATGCATCTAGCGTGGCTGTTATACTGCCATTAGGTGGCGCTTGCAGGATGACGTAAAAATGGCACTTAGCCAAGAGCCGATCAAGGGGCAGCAGACATGCGCCATCCCAAGCGCCACTGCAAAAGCCAATGGCTTTTAGCTAAGCGCCGCTCTATAGATCAGTGAGTATTCTCACTGAGGCAGGTGCGAAATTCTGCGAAAGCATATGACAAACCCATGGGCTGGCCCATTGACAACGCATGGAACCACGCGAGTCGGGGGTTGACTGGCAGCCCAGGAATGAGATACGTTACAAGGAATTGCTGAATCGCAAATGGGGCATATGTACTGGGTTGTTGCAGCTGCATGCAGCCTGCACCGTGATCACCAGCGCCGACAACCCGCGCAATCTCGTTTCTGCATTGGCCCACGAAAATGCCGCCACGTGTGCACAAGCACCCGTGCACGGGCGACAAGCAGTGCTCGCCGCTGGGACCAGAAGTAGGCGAACAAGAAGCCAGAAAGATTTCTGATTGTCTATGATCTGCACCTTTGCTCACTCTTGGACCGCGTTGCGGGCTTGAACGGACGTGCAGGTGCTTGCGATTGCGTAGCGCATGCAGATATGAAGCTTTATCACCACATAGTGTACATGTCGTTAATATGTATAAGCATAGCATCAGCATGCGCCTCTGCTGGGGATCGCGACGGTGCTTTTCGCAAGTGTGTGCTGCGCTGTGCTGGTCCTACGGGGTGTGCCAATGCAACCAGCGGGGCTTCTGCCACAACGCATGGGCCCTGCCCATTGCCCCTTTGCCAGTCTAGCGGGACTTGGACGCTAAAAATTCTCGGATGGGATTGCCCAGTAAGCCAGTCGTTCGTCTGGGTGCTATATGCGTTTGACGGGTCTCGTTCAGGACACATCTTGATTGGTTGTTGGTACTGTGTAGGCAGACTGCAAGTATCATTGCATGCATGCGCTGGAAAGCTTGAGAGAGTCCCAGGGACTGCATGCAAGAAAGTACCATGGCAAGTGGCCATTCCTTCGTATTGCTGGTATGTGCAACTGGCTTCATGATGAGCTCCCTGTAGACCAAAGGCAGCTCCAAGCAGCATGTCCATCAGCTCGTGCAGGAATGCAAGAGATCGTCTCAGTCTTTATGTCGCTTGGCAACCTGTTCGCACATGTGACTGGTATGAGACAGTTTCTGCGGAACAGCCAGGCTGAGGTATGCTTATGCAGCAGTACAGCTGCATCAACCACCGACCAGTGTGAGCGACATGAATGATTCACAGACAGCGCACTGTAACGCCCTGATTTTATGCCAAGCGTGTGCAGGGGCTGAGATACTATGGAGTACTGTGGAAGGCGTACATTTTGGTTTCGCTTGTCGCTTGGGTTGCCAGTGCTGTATTTCATGCTCGGGACACATTTCTAACCGAGAGATTGGACTACATAGCAGCATTTGCCACCGTGATGACAGGGTTTGCCGCATCTGTGATCCGGTGCTTCCGTATCCACAGGTGCGCGCCTGGTATTGGCACAAAGTTGCAGGCTTCTGCAGTTTGTCAACTCAATTTGGTCCTATCTCAGTGCCTTGTATGTCAGTAAACTGGTCAGGACGTTGAGTGGATCGTGTGCACAGTCTGCAAGCAGAATGCATTTGCCTTGATTGGTTGTACATGTTGGGGAACCTGAGCCATCGCCCAACATGGTTTACAATGAGTTTCATGTTCGCCATGAACAACTTTGGGCAATGGTACTCCACTGCTCAAAGGCTGCATTTGGACCGCACACACGACAGACATCGTCATTGTGTTGCAGGCGTACATGGCAGATGATTGCAGGTGCTGGATGCTTTGCGGTATGGCTGGGCCACATGTACTACATGCTACGGATAAAGTTTGATTATGGCTGGAACATGCAGCTGTGTGTTGCTCTTGGACTAATCCAGGCAGTGCTTTGGGTCTCATGGTCTCAGATTTCTCAACACCCCGCCAGGTGCTTCCTGAAGCTCAACATTGCTGCTTCACAGACCACACACCAATATAGAGCAGCCTGTGTGGGGCTCATATCATGACTGTTCACTTCCTACTGCAGAGGCTTGCTACTGACGTTCGTACTGGCAGTCAATGGTGCCATGCTCTTTGAGCTTCTGGACTTTCAGCCTGTGTGGGGCATTATTGATGCTCACAGCGTCTGGCATGCTCTCACTATTGCAATTACACCTTTGTGGTACCGATTCATGATCACGGACACAGCATCATTGGCCGAATCTGGAGCAAGCAAAACGCGGTGAACCCTCATTCTACCCATGGCTGCATGTCGTGGAAGCAGCAGCCTGCCAAGATCCCACACAAGCTCAGCGGAGCGGTGTAGATGGTGGAAAGTGCACATGCTACTCCATGCTTTGGCAGCAGCGGATTCACTTTAGCTGGACACTATCAAGGGCATCTGCCACCCCGTCAGCTGCATCATCGCTGCCTTCGGCATCTTGATGCTGCTCGACAGCACCATGAATGGTTTCATCACCCGAAGTCATCTGTGCATCGCTGCCCAAGGCGCGATCCACTTGCCCGCTGGAGTGCAGCTGGAAAGCCTTGCACACTGCGTCATTGTCAAGTGCACCATCGATGGGTGGCTGCCCTGCCGCATTGAGTGCGGCCGGATTTGCGCCATGAGCCAACAGCAGCTCAACCATGGGTGCGCTGCCTGCCACACATGCCCAATGCAGCGCCGTATTTCCAGATGCGTTTTTAACCTCGGTGTTTGCACCGGCCTGTAGCAGTGTTTGTGCTATGGACACGTATGCATTTGCCGCCGCCATGTGCAACGCTGTGCGTCCATCCTCATCCCGAGCATCCACGTCCGCTGAGTTTGTCAAAGCTTCGTGAACATCCTCCTCGTCCCCGTAGCGTGCCCCCTCGATCATGTAGTCGCTCCACAATTTTACAAGCTCCTCCGCTGTGTACTGTGGCTGAGGGGCGCTCTCCGGAGGCAAGTTGGCCATGCTCCTGCAGCAATGTGTGTGTCGAAGGGTATGAACTCGAGTAGTCCATGTTGCAGATCAACAAGGGCGCTCGAATATGTAAACATCCAGTGCCAGCAGCACGCATTGCGACGGTCTGGGACAGCAACGCTGAAGCGCGCAAATTGCACCCAGGAGCATGCCTTGGAAACAAGTTCAATCCACTATGAAGTAATCCAAAGGTTTAGGTGTCGTCGATAAGGGAGTCTGCAGTGCAGGTGTGCGAAGCACGGAGCGCGCGTGGCTCGTCGCACGCTCCGGTCGGCACTGCGGCGCTACCGATCCATCTGAACACTGCAGCTTGTGCTCATTCACTCCTTCGACTCACTCTGATTCTTATTTTTGGTCATGAATGCACGCTAAACATCTTCTACTTTGCGGCAGCGTTCCACGAAGAGGGTTGCGCAACCTATCCGAGATTTCACACATGTCCAAGGAACCCCCTCTCAAGTCCTAAACAGATTACATCAATAGCCGTCCCTGCAGCCCCACCTGCGGTTTACCGGCTCCCACGGCCGGACACAGCTACCAGCTGTGCGTTGAGCTGTTTGGCATGCATGGCAGATCTGAATGTTCTGCTGCAGTATGTGCTGCGGGAGTATCTTACAGTTTCAAGCTCCGAATGGTGGCGGATCAAACCCCGTGATATGCAAATACGCACCCACACAGCTGATTTTCGCGCTGAACTGCTGTCAGCACTGGTCGATGGTTAGCGATGGTTAGGTTAAGATAGTGGATAGTCCTCTTTCCGGAACATGTCGCAGTGGTGGCGGCGGTGCCCTTCCTACTTGACCCGTTCTCTGCACTTATGGGTGTCCATCTCCAATGAACCCAACAATTGTGTGCTGCATTGACTGCTCTATATTTGCTCGGTATGGCACACTGTGTCTCTCGGCAAGTGGCTGGTTCGATGGCTATCCTGACACACCCAGCATGCGAGTGCGGCTGTGGTCACGTATATGTGCTTGGTTTATGGCCGACCCCCCCTCTCGTATTGACTCTTTTGTGCCATCTGAGACTGTGCCCTCCTTCTCGTCCACATCTATCCATGGGGTGCTGTGGCTGATGCCCGACTGTGGCGTGATATCCGATTAATTTTTTTAAGCGGTGTGAGTACAGACTTGAGCACATACAACCGTGCAGCACAGATCACTGTCGTTACCACGGGTGTAAGTCAGCTGAGGAATTGGGGTAAATATAAAATTCTCATATTGCGACTCCATGCTTGCAAATATCATATACCATTAATTAATTCTCTCTCATATGGACTCATAATGCACATCAATGCTAGTATTGACACAAGCACCCGCTTGTACCAGCGGTCCACTCGTGGATATTGGTGCCAGCTACCGTCCTTTCCATGACACCCTGGTCTCATAGCGATTTATCTTTGATAAGATGCGCCAAGTGAACAAATGTGGCAGCAGACGATGCATAGTGCAGGAAATGATGGTCTTGCAGCCCGTGCCACCGCTTGTGTCCTTGATTCCTGTAAATCAAGTTCTGGCGTGTCATTGCAAATCTCTATCACAATTTATACGATAGGGCATACCCCCATGGTGGATCATTGTTGAAGTGGCAAGCCATGAGCCAACCAGCAGCATGTCCCTGTGAAGCAATACATGCAGATTTCAAAACGCATCATGCGTAAGCCCACACATACAGCACAGCATTTCACGAACACTGTCTCGATATTTCTGGTGACATAGGTCGCCATGTCAACAGTGCCTTGCGCCACGCCTAGGCACAGAGCGGCTACAGTCCGCGCTACATATGAATGAAGGACTGTAGAGTTCACACCTGAGGAAAAATACACTCCCGATACTATACAAAAGCACTTCGACGGCCATGTTGGTCGAGTGGACTCTCCAGAAGTTGGTGGCATATATATACATGACGCCAGCGCCGAATGAAATGGTTCTCAATGTTGGTCGCAGGAACGCTGCAACGACCATAGCCAATGCGGTCGCAGCTAGATGATGCACTGGATCATCTGGATACCTGACCTGCATTCAGACTTGTCCCTGCTGACAAGGTGACACGTGTGGCACATAAGCTGGCGTGGCCATGGCAAACTCGGGAACGCACCAGCATTGTGGAGATGGGTGTGCCCATAACGAGGCAGACTATACCTAGGTGATCTAGCTTCTCGAGGTAAATGTCATCAGGATAAACGTGAGTCAAAGCTGACAGGAAGTGCATCATGCAGGAACAGAAGCAGTACAGAGTGATGCCCCAGCTGCTTGTGACCCTAACTTCTGACACTAGCTGGTACAGCCTGCAGTACGGAGCCTCCGTCTGATAACATGGGACCGATGTAGAGGTCACAATTGACCAGGGTGTACGATGCAGGCAGAGGCACGCACCCGAAGCACAGGAACAACAAGCCGGGCAGAAAGTGCGACCAGACATTAATTCTTTCGTAGGGATCACACAGCATGCCTGCAGGTATGCAATGGTCAATATTGCAGCACGATGCTGACACATGCTACTGTACGTACCCAGTACTGCGGTTGACTTACACCGTCAACGCCCTGAACCTGCATGCACACGGCGCACAAGCATAACAGACAGACATGCTACGCACAATGCCACCACTTACAGTGCGGAAAACTGCCGGCAGGTGAGCCTGGTGCCCTGAAAGTGAGCGGCCATCCCCGCGCATCGAACTCAATTACGACGGCGTCTTTCTTGGATATCTGGGGCTTGACTTGCTCTACAGCGGTTGGATGATAGCTATCACGCGGCAACGTCTCTGCAACGCGCGCTGACCGATTGCGAGCGGTCTCCACGCCAAGGGCAACACCGTCCGCTGTTAATGGAGTCATATTTGCTCTCCACGACAATCAGATGTAGAATTCGCAGAAACGCACTGCAGCCATACGTATGGAAACTGCATGCTCACATGAATGTTCTGTCTGTGTCTATACATATATTCCTTGGTCGGGGGGAATCTAGGCACGCGCCGAAGCGTTGCACCCCATGACCACTACGAATAATCGCTGCACGCATAACCGTTAAACACATGACGAGGTTGCTCACTTGACGAGGTGTCCCGGTCTCGCAGCGTCCACCCACCTACAATCATGACCAGCGACCTCATGCGTGCATGCAAAATCACAATTTCATGGGTTGGCAGCTGTACATGCGCGGGCTGAGTCAACGCGGGCAGCCATGGCCCATGGAGCTCTGGCCGTGACACACGCGTGCAGCTGATGCACTCTCACAAACAGTACACAATGAACGGTTATGTTATCATCAATAACCCGCCCAGTCATTACGATATCTACAGTGTCCGGGTACTGTATATACCCTGCACCTGGCCATGCAGCACGTAGGCTGCAGCAAAGGCCCCTCCTGCACACAACAGGTGCTCTGCAGTTCGATGACAATCTGACGGTGCGTGTGCCACCACACTGCGATGCTCCCAAACATCAGTGCCTGCGCTGGCACTATTCAATCTTCAGGCTGGCAAATGGTGCACTGCCGCCGCTGGCAGAGTGTCCATAAGAGACCCATCCTACATCATGAATCATGATCATCTGCATGATGCAGATGAACCGCATCCGCGCACTTGGTTTAGGTTCGACATTACCGATTGCTGCCCAATAATACGACTGTGCACAATGTTTTCATGCAATGCTGCTTGGATAAAATCCATGGGTCTGCCGTGCAGCCATACACCTGGCCTGGACCAGTATAATTGTTGCGATTGCGCTGGCACACATAGAAACACTGGACTTGAAGCTGCTGCACCCGCTTGCTGTATTCCATTTTCGCGCCGCGGCACTGAGTACAGGCTCGACTGCGGGAAAAGGTGAAAAGCAGAAGCACGCCAAGCACTGCGCCGCTACTGACGCCGCCAAGTTGATTCCCCTGAGGTCCCCTCATGCATGGGATATACGGCAGAGTCAGACTGGATACGTATCGGGTGCTGCGCCCAGGTACTGCTCTAGGTGGCAGCAGGACATGGCGCAATCTCCAAGCACGCATTCATGGAGACTGCTATCTCAACATGTCGCTATGGCGCCAGTGGTCGGCAAGAACGCGATTTATTGCATTTTGTTCAAAAAAAATCATTTTCTTTCCCAAAAGTACCAGACTAAGTAGTACTTTCGGGGCCGAAATCGCAATTGTGCGCTACAAGACACTATTCCCCCTGGCCACTTGTAGCAGGTATATCACATGACCATTCACTGGCCGGGTTCCCACGCCCGCGATCACCTGCTGCGGTATGACATCACGAGGGCATCGCTGGTGGTCTGTGAAGCGCCCCCACAGACGACCTGCGGGCGCTGACAAGGCAGTGAGCCTTGACTGCCTCCCGTAGCCCCATCCCACGCTTTGTCCAGCGGTGTGGCCTGACCGCCCCACCCCCGCCCCCTGTCCGCCTTCCACCCAAGCTGCCTGCGCTGCCTGCTGCTCGCACCCCGCCCAACTCCAGCCACGCCCTGCCGTCGGTCTTTGTCGTGGTCAGCGGCCCAGGTGCACTGTGGCCTGAGGCCATATGCATGGCTGTGGCTATGATCTAGGGCTGCGGCCGTTGGTACTTTGTGGCATCAGGCCATGGCCATTGATGGCAGCCACGGCCAGCGTCGCTATGACTTCGCGCCGACTATGCGCCGTTTAACCCAGCCCGTGGTGCTTGCATGTAGACGTCGCTCTGTTGTGCTAGGTGAGGACTGCGCATGTGTGCTGGTATTCGCTGTGCCCTGTGTTTGTAAGTGCGGTTCATGACAGCATGTTGGGCGGTCATGCTGCCTGTGTTGTTAGTAATGTTACTTGCTTCCTTTCCTTGGGGATGCTGAGGCCCAGATCTATCTCAGTATGACACAGAGAAACACTGTGACCCTGCCATCGCAAATCCAACCGCAGCCAAGCGCTCTGACTACAGTCACAGCCCAGGGAGCTGTTACATCTCAGTATGACATAAGCTAGCTCAACCACTGTTCACCACAACCTGCCCCGACCCTGTCTGAGCACAGATGCAAGTGTGCCCTGCAGCCACCCACATTGTCCTGCAGCATTCTGCACTCCCGGTCAAAAAATATGCACAGCCTGATTTGTTCCGAGACGCAGTGAATTCGGTATCATAAAGTGTCCAGCTGTTTGCTGCCCTATTTGCACCTCTCTTACGCTGCAAGGCTTTTATACCACAAACTTTTCTTCTCGTCTGCCCTTCGCCGTGTCTGACACGCAGTGTTCCCAGTGATACTGCTGAACAGCGCACAAGGTCTGCATGCCATGGCGTGGTATCACTGGCACAGGAGAACACTGCAGCCCCAACAGCTTCACAATGTCCGCGGTGGACTGAGGCCGCTACAGGCGCACGGTCAGCTTGACGCTCTTGTGGTCAAGACTCTCATTTGCGCTCAGACTAAGCTGTGGCTACAGCTGTGCACAGCTGCGCATGAGGCCACATGTGGCCATAGCTGGTGCGCAATTGTCAGCGCGCTGAAGGCACACCGAGTCAAGCGCGCTGAAGCGGGTGAACTCCGAAATGTTTGGTTCGGGTGGCCTTCACTGAACCGAAGCGGTAGTCCACAGCGATGGCTGGCAAAATGGTGTAAGCAGTGCGAATGCAGCTTTTCGAGCGGCGACAGATTCGCCTGTGCATTGTGGGCTAATAAGCAGCACTCGCATCAAGGCTACAGCTGGTACAGTATTGCTTACCACATCCGCGAGCCTCGTTGTCTTGAGGGCCAGCGCTGCAGATTCAACATCGCATGCACGAATCCGTGCCTTAGCAGGGAGCTGTATGCGTATGACGTAGTCATTGTGCTTGTATTCAAGACCAAGTGGATAGTCGCTTTTACACAGTGATGTCGCGTGTAGTGCGGCTGGGTCGTGCGTTTTCCCTCCACTGTGTGTGTATGTGTGTGTGTGTTGCTCTCGCGGTGCACCGAACTGAGCACGTTGGTGTGTAGCCAGAGAGATCGCCAGTAGCCTGGCGTTTCAAAAGCTCATCTTTTTTAATTCTTGGTTTTCTATGGCGTGGTGGATCACCACGGTTGTTATTCTGCTCAGGAAGGTATGCTGACTGTCCGTCGTCGTGAAGTTGAACGGCACATACAGGGGCAATGTAGCATTTCGTGCAGTACATGCGAGGGCTTGCCATTGTTGATCCGGATGAAGTACGCACCATTTTCATGGTGCTGTTCATGGCCTTTGAACCCATCCGGCTTCTGGCTGGGTACTACGGCAATCTGCGAGAGGAAGTGCGCAGCTGCATAAATAGATGCCAGCTGCATGCGCAAACAAGTGCTCAGGACCACGATGGTCATACCGTGCAGGTACCCCTGTTGCTTGTGCTGATACTGCTCAGCATCATTCCCACCCTTCCAGCCTGCATATACATGCTTGTGGCTCAGTATCACATGGACTCATACCAATTGGCTATTCAGCTGCCGCAGTTGGTGTTTCTGCTTGCCAGCATTGGATGCGGCAGTCAAGCTGTGCGCCCCAACATGCAACCTTCCAACATGCAACCCTCTCTAGACTGTACTGAAAGTGGCTTACACGAAGGGGACTGGATCCTTGAATGCGCATGGCAGTTTGGCAGGGTGGTCGCACTGCATCGTGGCGTTCAGTGCAGTTATTACGAGTGCACAAGTTCAACCAGAGACAACAGGCCACCATGAAGAGCTTAGAGGGTGAGCTGCAAACAACATTATGGGGAACCAAGCCGATCGTCAATATGGCAACAGCTGGACCACAACAAATTGCCCAGTCCAATCGTACCGCAGCTGGCCAGCTTGATGGGGATCGTGAACACAGCAGCACCGTCCCCAGCAAACAAGGACACTCTTGAGTGCTGTATTACTAGCAATGCACATATGAACCCGTACCCGGCCGTCAGACAGGAACGTATGGATCTTATTTGGCCATCAAAGGTGCTAGGGAATAACACTCTATCCGGCAGCAGAAGTGGATTCAGGGCTGAGCCGGGTGCACCGTGGTGTTGCAACATGTTGATACTCGAGCAAGAGAGTATCCGGGGAGGCAGCGGCCAGGATTGCACGATACAGTTGGGGCGGGAACAATCTGATCATATTTCTTATGTAGCTATAGGCACAGAAACCACTGCTCAGCCATGAATTGCTGGCGGTGCGTACCGCGCGCGGCCGCGGTGAGTGTCACATGCATTCATGCATTACCGTGTCAGTGACTGTCTGGCTCGCGTGAGAGGGCATAGCCGTATGAAGTATCGAATGTTAGACACAGTTCATAGCGATTCAATCGCATGGATGACAGTACCTTGGTCACGTCGGGCGCGCCAATCTCTAGCTCAGACGCTCCGTCCAATTGCATCTGTGCACATATCGGTATCGAGAGATGTCTACAAAGGCCTATGTTTATGAAGGGCTCACTTCGTTCGTGATTCTGTCGACCTGAAGTTTAGTATTTTTGCTACGGTGTTCAATGTGGGCCTTGTGGAGCTCATTCATCGAATGGCTGCAAAGGTAATGGTGGCAATTCGTCAATGTTGACACAGGTACTCAACAGAACACACTCATTGCTACAACCAAACTGTGTGTACAGCCTGTTCTGGAGAAGGGAGATGGAACTTGCAATGATTGGGCCAAACAACGCCGGTAAATCCACGCTGGTTGAGGTACGCTGCGAAACAATAGCAGAAAGATTGATAATGCATGTCTAACATATAAACTTCCCCATTCGCGCAGTGCATCACGATATTCTCGACTGCCGGTCCTTGCGGAAGGTCGTTTGCACGCCTTGTCCCAGCCCCCGTTCACTGGCTTGCTTGATCGTTTTGACGTACTCAGCATAACGTGGCGACATAGCAGCACAATATTTTACGCATAGGTTTCCGCAGCATCGTAAATTGCTGTGCTTCGTGCAGGTACTTGCGAGCGGAACGTTTAATCAGGATTTCATGGCAACGGTGCGTGATCGTCAACCGCATTGGGCCTGTGTATTGATCGCTGCAAACAGGCACATTTGTGAAGTTTAGGTTTACTGAGCTACTGTACACTCTGCGAGACCTATTTGTCATTCCATGTATGGACAACACTCACTGACAATTGTTGGTCATGGCACATTGGCCCCTGAAGCCCTCCCATGCCTGTTCGCTCGAGTCCTCTATCGAAGCTAGACGCAGATTGCCTGTGTATGAGTGATCTGGGATAGGATGGATTCGGGCTGGCCGTTTTGCTGAGTGCCTGTTCAAACCTTCCTGCTGTGCCAGTGTAGTCAACTTGGCCGTGTACCCGATCTTCACACTGGTGTTTGATTCCACTAAGAGACTTGATACAACATGAACCTGTGCCCGTGATATGTTCGCTGAGCCTCAACTACCTCGAGAATGGCGTACTGTGGTCACATATGCAATATATGCACATGAACAGTGCCATTGACTCATAATTGACGATTGTGGTGACAACTGTGGTGCAGGTAGGATTTGAGATGCGGAAGATCACAAAAGGTCGTGTAAACATGAAAGTATGGGATGTTGGCGGCCAGCCTCGTTTCAGGAGCATGTGGGAGCGCTATTGCCGTGGAGTCAACGCTATCGTTTATGTGGTCGACTCGGCTGACATTGGCAAAATCGATGAAGCACGCAAGCTTTTGCATGATCTCATGCAACGGCCATCTCTTCAAGACATTCCTCTCCTGGTTCTAGGCAACAAAAATGATTTGGATCAATCTTTGAGCGCGGCAGACCTGACGACGCAGATGCAGCTCCAGGTGTGGTCCATCGCATGCTGACAATGCCTATGACTTGCGTACGACCATGCGGTGTACCTATGTCCACAGCATGTCTGATCGAAGATGTGATCTTGAGTTTTTGCGAGTGTGCATCTCATCATGCAACACTTGCGAGTCTCGCAGATTCCACAGATTCGCACGACACTACAAACATAACTTGGAATATTCCCGTCCACCAATACATCGCATGGCTGCGTTTGAGACGTAGCTCATATTCGCTGCTAAGTGCGCTTGCTCATGCAAGTTTGTGCGCAGGAACTACCTTGTCGGGAATTTGCTATATACAGCATCTCGTGCAAGGCACAAACCAACATTCAACAAGTCTTAGATTGGTTGATCAAACACTCCAAGGCCTGATTCGTTTTTGGATCTGGCTGTACTCACCGCAGCTCCCCATCAGGCCCGTACATTTACCAGGTGCTTGCAAGGCCTTGCTGACTTGCGTGTGGAGCCGAGTTTCTATAGGCTTGCTACATGCATTCCACGCTGTGGGAATGTGCAGGCGGCACTGCGAACGTTTTTTGGTTTCCAAAATTGATCGGAAGGCAGAAGACTAAACAGCAGAGAAAATTAATTGTATTCCTATTTAACGGTGAGGTGATCGCTTTGGCGATGCGACATTGGTGTCTGCTGTGTGCGTCTAGTGGCGTACAGCGTTGGGAAGTACTCTGGCAGTGCATTGTACTGGAAAGGGCAGCACTGCAACGAGATTGTGCAAGGTGTAAAGCAACATTTAACTGTGGTATTTAGCACGTGCATGTCAACTATGTACGCGGATCGCTGGCCTGTAATTTTGCTCAACGACTGCACAGTGGACCAGGGACATGCCCCATCAACAGCAACTGAAACCGACTGGTCCTCGTTCTAGGGCATACACGAAGCCGAATCTCATATCAATCACATAACTGCTCAACCGAGTTTGCATACGGGGCCACTCCTTCTTTCTGTTTTCGTGAAACAGAGCCTGCATTGATGAGGTCCAATGGGCCCCAAACTCCATGCATGCGGCTGCAGCAGAGTATACTCGAGTATGCCCATTCCGGCGTGGCGCAGGAGTCCACAAAGATGAACAGGTATTATAGTCAGCCCATGCACGCAGAGGCAGTTTATGTATGGCCATATATGGCTGAGGACATATATGGCTGAGACGGGTATGCCGCTTGCACTGTGTGATGCATGCCAGCACTAGTGCACGACCTACACATCATCATGCACGGACCTGTTGCATGGGAACTGATGTTGGCCAAAGTCAAAAGCACACATCTAGTCCCACGCTGCAGAGTGCGCGGTCATGGCACGCAAGCACGGCCGCTGCTAGGCCGCTGGGGGATCGAGGCACCGCAAAGCTCACGTCCTGACTGCGAGGCTAGGCCACGCCGATCGCACGAAATGCTGGCAAGGTAGGATTTGACACTGGCTGTGCCGATTCACCGTGGGTCGACGCGTGGGGTCGACGAGTGTAAGTTCGTGTTGCTGTCATTTGTCCGTTTCAAACGTTACATGTCAGCGTCGATTCATGAGAATGTGGAACGGCGAGGCTCAGCATAGCATGTGGAGCCTGTATGCAAGACTCGTCATTCTCACGAGAAGCTGAAAGGTGAGTTGCGACACCTTGCGTCAGTCGGTCTCGTGTTTGGAACAGCGTCACGTGCGCTGGACTCAGACCTTTCGTACCTGATCATACCCACACTCACATTACAGCTGATTTGACCATACCTTGTTCGTGCTCTGATGTGCGTGGGAGCTTATCAGTCTGCACATGTGCGAGCAGCTGTATCCAATGTGAACTCTGTCAAAGAGCCGAGGGCGCGGCTGCAAGCACGGCTGCTGCAGGCTCTACGGGGGCCGCAGATGGACGATGACCGGCCCGACGTGTTGATAGGTGTCGATGGGGGTGGCACAAAGACACACTGTGTTGTTTTGTCGTGTGCAAGCCTGACCTCGATTGCTGCAGTGAAAGCCAGTGGTTGCAATGGGTATGCATCCTCTGCTCGGGTTCCAGCTGGCATCACGTAGTCCCATGCTCACTTGCTGTGTTGTCAGCTGTGCAGAAACAGTGAAGGTAGGTCCAAGGCTGACCAAGTGCTTACAGAATGTATTGCAGCAGCTGTGCTTCAAGCTGACCTCAGGCCGGAGCAGATAAAGTGTGTTGCGTGCGGCTTGTCTGGCATAGACACCCTTGACGATGCTCGTGGCAGGATGCACCTGCTTAGAGGATTTCTGAAACAACTAGAAGTGCCAAACGACGTGCGCTCCAATGTCCCTGTGAGTGTGATCATTCATCACGGACTAGCAAGGTGAGCGTTTTAGGACTATAGCTCGAGGAGAGCTCCTGAAAGACCAACATCAGGAGCTCAAGACAGTGCATATTACAGGTCCCCTGTTGGGTGTTCAATGATGCCATTGCAGCTCTTGCATCTGCCACACAAGGCCCGCCGTACGGAATCAGTGTCATAGCTGGAACAGGATCCATCTGCATTGGGCTGTCCGGCAATTCGTTCCACAGAGCGAGCGGATGGGGTAGCACCATTGGGGACGGCGGTGGTGGCTTCGACATCGGCCGTAGAGCGCTGGCAGCGGTTGCAGCTTCTGTGGACGAGCGCCAGCCGCCCACAGCTCTCGCGGGTGCCCTGGCATGTACGTGTGGTGCTGCCAGCATGGCAGAGCTGCTACGCTGGGTTCACAGGGATACATCCTGGGCCAGTGTTGCCAGCCTGGCACCCACTGTGCTCGCCTGTGCAAGCTCCGGTGATGCTGCGGCCACGGCAATTCTGCAGCAGGCTGCAGCCGAACTTGTGGATAGTGTGTATGCTGTAGCTAGGAAGATTCAACAAGACAGCGGCAGCGGCCCGCCTCCGCTGGTTCTGTCTGGAGGGCTGTTAGCACACCATGAGCACTCAACTTATCTGAGGCTGGTGGAACAGGAGTTGCGAGCCAAGCTTCCGCAGCATAAGATCCTCAGGTATGCTTGCGCCATTCACAGCCACACTCTTCATGAAAGATTGAATTGGCTGCTTGAGCGGTTATTGTTGCAGGCCCATTGTGGACAGCGCTACTGGGGCAGCACTACTGGGTGCATTCTATTTGAGGAACGGAACATCGGACAGGGAAGGGGCCTATTGCCACGGTGTGATTGATGAGCTTTCCCGAAATTGTTTGGTGGAAAACGTGTCCATTCGTACCGACGGACTTGCCATTGTCCGCAAAGAAACAGTTGCATAGCCGTCGAAGCCGTAGGTTACCAGATGGCCAATTCAAGATGAGACACCTTCCCAGGAGACATCATTGGTTGTGGGAATGCATTCGAATGAGCCAGTTGTGAAAGTCGATGCATGCAGTGTGGTTTGAACATTGCCAATCGAAACTTGGCCCGTTGTGCATCCAGATTGTGTACGCAGGCTCTGCACACAGCCTGTTGCTGACTGATGGCCGTCAATGTGCTCTCCAATACATGATGTCGCACGTTACCTGACCGCGGTCCAGATGATGCTTGGCACTGCCAATGCACTCATTCATGTGTGTGATATCTTTCTGATTGGCTGATTGGCTGCCATGCTAATTCTTGTAAGTCATTACCAAAGCCCCTGCTACAGTACACTCACAGTGCTTGTCTGTTTTATGCAATAAACCCCTACAGAAACCTCCCTGACACCGGCAAAACCTGGTTTCATAGGTGTCACTAGCAATTCGCATTATCCCGACCTCTGCAGTCTCGTGTTCGTCTCGGAATCAAAGCCACTGGGAATCAAGCTGTTGTCGTCTCCCAAATGGTGCATTCACCGCATCTTCAGCTAGCACGCAGGGCGAGCCCATGATGTGGCGTGAACGACGATGGCAACAGAGTCTCAGGAGTGCTTCCATTGCATCAACGCTGCACGCACAATCACGCTTGTATTGGACACAGCCAGCATGCAGTCTGTTGTGGCAAATGGCAGACATTGTCGGCGGCATTCCAAGTCTGTTAGACACGATCAGACCGGCAAGGCAGCACATGCGTTGTTGATGGTTTTACCTTGGAAGTCCTCCTCACTCATCTTGTACTTGCCCACGATACCCTGGATCAAATACACCGCGTGAGAGTGATCCACAGCTTCGAACAGAGTTTCAGGTGACCCCTGCCGATGTTGCAAATTACGGTGCGGAGTACATTACAAAAAATGCGTGTATGTGCCGCACTGTGATGTACATACCGTTTCCTGGATGCAGCTCTACTGCTGAAACGCATCTGGGCATACCATGTCCAATCGACAGCAACTGGGGCTACCTGTAGCATAGTATGAGATCATACCTCTAGCTCCTTTCCTTCTTTGGTGTTGTGGGCTGTGGCTTTATCGTCATGCTGCAGGCAGCATCCCGCCGTGAGTGGTCCACACATCTTGTGAGACAGACAAGATCACACAAGGTAATCAAAGGTTGAACAGACATTCTTTACTGACGCAGCCCTTGGCAAAATAAATCCCAGAAGAAGTCACACCTTGTCGGCCTGCGACTTCATCTTCTTCAGCAGGTTGCGCAGTAGGCGTTCCTCCTCTTTGTTGAAGTACAGATTCTGCAGAACAGACAGCACATTTACATAACGATCATGCATTGACAGCCCACAGCAGCCACCGAGTCAGTGAAAGCTAACGGCACTATCGACTCCAATCCCCGAAAAACAGGAACATGATCCGGATATGCCGAGCGCACCTCGGCTGATGCCTCGCGTTCGCGGAAGGACCGGACGCCATCTACACTCATGCATCGAATGGAAGTGTTCATTGTGGCACACGTCTGGTGGTACAGCGGTTGAGCAAGAGCTCGGAAGCCTTGGCGCGCAAGACTCGACATAGTGACAAACCCGTGAAAGCCTGCAGTATGCGGACCTACAAAGAAAATAGTGAGCAGCGCCACGTTCGTTGTGTATCTCATTGTGTAGATGTGTCGTCGCAAGCCGAGCACAGCAACCCCGCGCGCCCCTGTAGCTCCGTCGCGGACCATGCATGCAATAGCACGACTTTACCAAACGCGTCTCTAGACGGGCGACCTGCACGCATAACAGATCTCAAAATTTCACGATTACAACAGATGTTCCGCCGTTGGCATACCATGCAGCGAAAAGCTTGCCAGTGTTTGGTGGCGATGGCGCCCCTGGCCAGTGTACAGTGTGTGGGGGTGCGCCTGGTCGAAATCATCCAAGGCAGTTACACCGCCGCTGAGCTCGTACCAACACCTCTACAGATGTACTGTCTAAGTTCTCTCATCAATCAGTGTTCGTACGCACCGAACGTGCAGATCAGCCTGTGGCAGCACTGGCGGGTGTCACGCGAAAATGGTCGCGGCCTTGCGGATGTTCTTGTACGTGTCGTTACACAGCATATCTTTTGAGTGCGAATGTGTATGTTTGGCTCTTGCTTGCTCGGTGTTCTATGCGCTGTGCCAACGAGGATAAAACAAGAGTGACAACCTGCACTTTCGCAACCCACAACACACCAAGACACCATGGTTACGCTGTACGTTTTTAGTCAGCCTGCATGCTTTCTGTTCCTGACAGCCAATGTCCGATAGTGAAAGCACAAGTATTGCTGGTCATGCGCTGACATCCCAAGTGTAATCCACATGTGACCGAGGACAAAAGCACCAATGCAGCACGGACAACCCCGCATAGGCCTGCATTCGATGCCTGTTGGTTTGACGCTGCGCCGGCTCAGCTCAAGTTTGCATGCTAGAAAGCAACATGCAATGCATCACACATGGTGCACAGGTCAGGCTGGTCGACTGCCACTATATATGCTGAGGTAAATACGTTTACACAATTGATACACACCTAATGCATCCATGTAACAGTGATGCCATGATGAAAAGGAAACAAATTTGCTATGATCAACCCAACTATGAGGCACTGGCGACACCACAACAGCTGGCTACATATTTTTTCAAGCCCTGTGCCCATAGCACTGCTCGCAACATGTGGATCCGTGTGCTCAACTGCCAAAACATACGCCAATCATCCCATGTGCGCCCCTTACCCCGCTGCGCTAGCCCCAACCAACCAGCCTGCAATGCACCTTCTGTATGTCAGTGACACAGTGTCACACGAATGCAGCATGGCAACCACAGCCCCTAACCACAGCCAAAAAATCATGAAGGATCATGCTGTGTTGATGTTCGTGCAAGGAACGACAATATGTGGAATATCAATCTCGACCCATACTGTCTGCAAGCAAGACAGGCGCAAAGAGCGATGCCGACTGTAACAATCGTGCAAGCAGGAGTCTCTAGTCACGATGGACAGCAGAAGCGCACCCATCGAGCGCGCCGCACGGATTCCTCCAGCGACAGCCCCTCCAGAGCATGCCTGCAGTTCACATCCAACCTGTCTGCTGCCGTGAGGCCCAGCATGGACGTTACCCCACGCACCCCATGGGACACTCGCAAGATTTCCACCAGCTCTGGCGGCAGATGCGAGATCGCAGCCAAGTTTTGCAGGCCCCCAAGCCCCCGCAGCCCATCAGCGCCGTGCTGCTTGCCGTCCCCTTGCCTTCCTACCCTCTTCCCTGACGTCATCTGTAGCACTACGGGCACGATCTCCCGCCCGCATGGGCCTGCGATTTCCTCCGCTACCGCCAGGGCGCCCGCCTCATCATGCAGCACGAACGAGCACCACAGCTTGCAGTACTGTCGCCGCAGCTTGAATGGAATGGCGACCTGCCAGCCGTGGTCGAGCAGCACGACCTCAAAATTGTCCCCACTGCCTCGCACGAGGATGTTTGCAGGGCTCAGGTCCCCGTGCATGCACCCCCGCACGTACACAGTCTCAGCGAATGCATTGAGCAATTCCTGGCCGACCGCTTTTGCGCTGATTCCACGACGTTGCAGGGCGGCAGTGTCTGTCACCTCAACGCCGTCTACCCACTCAGTCACAAGAACTCTGCGCGAGCTGTATTCGGGCAGGGGCTGTGCCACAGTGACAGGCCCAGCTGGGAGGCACTCTTGGAGCCTGAGGGCATTGCCAAGCTCACGCTTGAGATTGGTTTCTTCGCTGATGCGTCTGATCAGAGACTTGAGGATACGCTGCACTGGTGCGATGCCAGGCACGCCGACGGCAGTGCAGGCAGATGCAATCCAGGAGCAGACGCGCAAATCTGCTGCAGCTGCATAGCCAATGCCTGGATACTGCACCTTGACGGCCACCTCACGGCCGTCCTTTAGCACACCGCGATGGACCTGTGGACGATTATGCAGCTCAGATAGTTCAAAGTGCGCAGAGTACTTTATTTGTTGTCAGCAGATGGCACACCCCAGGTGGCAAGGAACAGGACAATGTTGGCACACTGCCATCCACTTGATGGTGTGCGTCATCGCACGCATGATGCGGCGACTGATGGAGCATGCCTGGGCAAGCGAAGCCGCAGCTATGGGCTCATCACTGAGCTGCTGAAAGACGTTGTTCACCGACTGCTTTGTGTCTGCCTCAATCATGGCACGAACAACGTCACCAGGCAGCACGCAGCTGTTGTCTCCAAGCGCTCCTAGTTCCTCGCGGTATTCTGTTGGCACTTTCGCAATGTTTGATGCAAACTGTGCTGCTTTGATGAAGATCCCCCCATTGTTCTTGCAGACCTGCGAATTGCGTTGGTCCTTTAAGCACATATGATGCGCAACATGTTGGGCAGGTCAGGGCAGCTCTGTAATGTTGGGTTGTTCTCACACCTTTGCGAGCTCTCGTGCATTGGTGCGCTGCAAGTTCGACAACGTGCTGACTGACAATTCACTTTGATCACCACATGCACATACTTCTGCATGATACCTCAAGTACGATTTTGCAGCCCACGACAGAAGACGTGCTGTTCTTGGTACGGTCTGTAGCAGGTGGTAAGTCTCAGGTTGGCTGTGAACATGGTATAGTGCAACCGCTGCGGCCGCGATTCCCGCCCCCACAACCTGCCGTTGTTTGGATAGGTGCATCAAATACCACCGCTAGCACCTGCATGAAGCCATAAAGGTGCTCTGGTGCATAGTGACTGCATCTGCAAGCCCGACCAGCTCTACACCAACGGATGCAGCTCGAGCACAACTGAGCCACTCAGCCGTGAGGATTCACGCGACGCGAGCATTGACATGGAAATCACGAGACACACGTTTTGCAGCTTGTTAAAGGTGTATTTGTCCTCCGAATGATGCGACAAGTAGGTCGACACCGTGTGGTATCCGCGGCTCCAAGAAGCGGATGTGCGCCGCGACCTAGCTATCTAGCAGAGAGCTTGAGTAAATGAAATTCGTCCAAATTGAGCCTTCCCGCCTGTCGATCAGGCACTCCTGGGCGGCAGAGAGGCGACGGTGTGCTACCGATGGAGATGTGTTTCCAGTCCCTTGCCCATGCGTTCGCCACGCGATGGTGAGTACAAATGCGCTATTTGCGATGGCGAAACTGGATTCGCGCGGCCTCGCTGAAGCTGGGCACAACATTCAGGGCCACACTGAGCGCGCGCGTACTGCGACATTGTCCCCATGCATGTGGCCTGTGCTCGCGCAATGGCACGGTGCCCAGTAGACACGTCGAGCACTGGAGACGGTGCCCATTCCTGACTTGCACGACCAGACAACCCTGTCTCGCCGACCTTTGTTCTTGCGGGTCCGCTGCATCGGACTGTCTTGATGCTCTGGGTCATGATCACTGAATTCAAGGCTTCTGATGTGACACCTAGCGAGTGCAGTGGTGCTCTGGCTCAAGCCAAGTGATAGCTGGTGAAAGCTACAGAGAACACGCTGATGACGAAGAATGCAACGATGACTTTTTGATGTCTCACACACATCAGCTGTCCTGTCATTGTGGTTCAACCGGTCACACAATGTTCAGCTGTATACAGTCAATTGTGCACATAGTCAATTGATCATGCAGTGGATGAATGCGAACAAGGCAAGCACGATGTCAATGCGAACAAGGCAAGCACGATGTCACGGTCACACCATCTTGCAGTGTTGCAGAAAGTATACTTTCTGCAACACTGCAGAGAGTCTTGTCATGGCACAGACTTCATCGGTGATCACCAGAGCCAAGCAAGCCGAAGGATGCCCTGGCAGCACCCACTGAGTGACAGCAAACATGCAACAAACAGTACACAATCAGGAGCCACCCCGCCCAGGGTTCTCACTGCCCAGTTTGCATGTGATACACAGATCCTTTGCTGTCGCACAACGCAGTATCCAGTACGTGTGCGGCTTGTGCACCATGCGAGACCGATTCCAGTTAGCCTGCCTTGCCACTCACTGTGGCCCAAAGGCGATGATTCTGCGCATTGCGTCCCATAGACGGATGCTAGCGTAATCTATGATGGTACATCAGGTGGCACCAATGCAGGCACAGGCATTGCATGCATCCTTCAGGTGGAGCACAGTCAGCAAAAGAGGAATCTCAGATGCCTGGGTACATTGTAGCAAAATTCCAGAGACACCTACTGAACTAGGGAGGGCGAGCCTCCATGGGCGCTCCCGCTGCCGGGCATGCTGCTGCAGGGCACAACCCCGTGCATGCATGGCATCAGGACACTATGCCTTTACAACCCCTTAAGCTGGGAGGCAATGCCCAGGTCAACGACCCAGGACTCAACTGCCTCTACCGCAGCCACAAAGCCCACCTTTGCGGCGGCGAGATCACCACCACTTGCCGCGCTGGCAGTGGTCTGGATGCTGTTCACAATCACATCAAGCTTGTCGTTGGTCTCGGGCGTTGTGGCGAGGGTCCGGCCGGCAGTTGTGAAGGCAGCAACCCACTGTGCTGAAGAGAGTGTCTCCGCCGCGGCCTTGCCATTGCCCTGCTCTAGCTCTGATCCCGCTTTTGCGAGCCTGTAAACAGCAGTCTGGACTGGGGGAATGTTCTGCTCCACGGAGCGGTTCCGGGAGTCGCTGGTGTCTACAAATCGCCGCTGTGCCTCCTTGTCCTGCATGGGGAAGGCGATTGGGGCATTGGCGAGGCTTATGGTGGAGCTCTTCACGGGGCTGACACTGTACTTGGCATGCATGAATGGTCGAGCGATGGCTAGCCACTGGTCACTCGTGTGATACGTTACAGATGTATGCTCCACAAGGTGGTAGAACACAGAGGCACGATTCATGCCAATGACCAAAAATCAATCACCATGGCCAAGCGCCGTACACAGACAGAAACACAAGCAGCTTCTGTATTGCGCTAAAGTTCCCTCGACACATTCTCACACGCTATTCACTAGTGCTGCTCACAGCACGGCTCACAACACACTCAGAACTGCTCCACCGGCACGTCCAGGCCCGGCATGTAGTGCTTGCCGGTCACACGCGCAATGGCCGACAGCGACTGAGCATACATATTGGCAATCCCCCTCTGCAACGCACAAGACAACTTCTTGTACGTGTTCATGACAAACACCACTGGTTGGTACACGAGCACCCGACGCCGGTTAAAAAACCCGTCAAGCGGCGGCCCTGACCCTCGCGCGAGCAACTATATTCCATCAATCTGAAATACCATGATATGTGCAAAGCGCTGCACGGTAGTGCATGGAGGACGCGTGGAGGGTGGCCACCCTACGAAAGAATCTGGCACCAGCCTAGCCGCAGAATTGTTGCACTACCCGCGACTTGAGTAGACTGTGGCGGAGGGCAGTAAACTTACCTCCTGCAGCTTCTTTTTGCGGTTAGCCTTTGCCTTCTCCACCATTTCCTCGTCGTCGTCGTCAGGAATCAGGGCCATTGCTGCACCCGAGAACAACGGCGCTGCCACTAGAGGCATCGCGAGAACTTTCCTTCGCCTGCTCAGCTGCGATGCATTAGCGTGTGCGCACACTGCGCGCGACGCGGGCTGCACGGACATTGACGGTGGCACAGTGAACATGGTTCAAGGGCTTTGGGACTGCAGAAATTATCGTTGGCACAAACGACTGCAGAGAACGATGTCGTTGGATAATGTAGCTTTCATGTAAGAGGGGAAGATGCATCGCCCGCTCGCCCGTGATGGGCTGGCTGTTGCATTTTGTTGGGATCCAGGCATAAGTGGCCAAGTGCGCTTGCGATCAGTATGGCCCTGCATGCAGCTGCACGGCCCTGTTGCCAGCTCTTGGAACAATCAATGCGATCCAGCCGTCCATACAAACAAGCTCGCGCCGTCTGACGTATGGGCTGCATCGGGATCCATTGCACATGAGGGCCATCGAGCTGCAATTTGAGTCGTGCGTTTCATGGAGCGGTACCGACGCCGTTGCGGCATTGTTCGTCTTCCGCAACACGCCCTTCGATTCAACGTCAAATCTCAATTGCACAACTTGCGGCATTAGCAGAGACGCCATATAACCTGCTAGTGCTGCTGGTCGGCACCTCCACTTCTTCCGCTGAGACTGAGTGCACATGGCCAAAGTTCGAGTGCGTTGCGTTGCAAACCCCGCGGCAGCCGCAGGTGCCGATCGCGCCTGATGTTCAAAACAGGATTATGAGGCAACAAATATCATGCAGAAAAAGAAGCGTACCCATCAGCCGGAAGGCGATTCCAAGCAGAAACACCCGCCGCCCAAGTCGTTTGTCTTCGCTTTCGGCAAGAACAGGGCCTTGCTGAAAAGTTTGCAGAACGATGTCCGTCAAGTCATGCAGCCTTTTACAGCTGCCGAAATGCGTGTAAGTCGAAATAATGTGTTGAAGGATTTTGTCCATGTTGCGGGCCCATTGGGAGTCACGCACATGATAGTCCTCACTGCCACTGACAAGGCATCGTACATGAAGCTGTGCAAGTCTCCGCGGGTGCGACCGGATTGATCCTGCAATCTCGTGTTTTGGTCAGCGTATAACCACCATTTGCGACCTTCAACTTGGGCTCCAGGGACCTACGGCAGTTTTGCAAATTATGAGTTACTCGCTGGCACGCGACGTCCAGGTGGCCCAATCCCGGCCACGCAGCCCCCAAGCTGCGTTCCTCACGCCTCCGTTGGTCGTCCTCAATGGCTTCAGCGGGGATCAGCACCTGCAGCTGACTGGCGTCCTCTTCCAGAACATGTTTCCATCTATCAATGTCAATACCACCAAACTCAACAAGTGCCAGGTGTGCACTGCGTATGACCCACAATGACTTTCATACCGCTGCAGCACACCCCTGATATCCCGCTCCCATCGAGTCAGAGAGCAGGCGCTGCCAGTTGCAGTCCGCACGCATGCTGCAGCCGGTCATGCAGCACTCGATTTACACCCCAAGCGACAACAGGCTCACCAGGACTAGACTCACATCATGCATGCCCCCAGAACTTTGTCAAGGCGCCACTTGCATCCCCTAAACCCGCCTGCGCCCTGAATGCCCGCACTCCTGACGGCGCGCCCAGCTGCAGCGCATCGTGCTGCTTTCGCACAACAAGGCCACTGACACGGTGTCGATGCGGCACTACTGCATCTCGCTCGCGCCCGCCGGCCTCACCAAGGGCATCAAGGCGCTCGTCACAAGCAAGGCTGCGCCGGACCTCTCCCAGTTCTCGAGCGTTGCCGATTTTGTTGAGCGCGCGGGGTACGCCAGCGACTCTGACGCAGACGACGCCGCGCAAGTGACAGCGCCGCAGACCTCACGGGGGCAAGCCTCCCGCGTACGACTGCATGAGGTGCGCGCGCTCTGTCACTGCCTGGGGCACCACGTGCCTACTCTGGATGCCTGGTGCTCGCATCAGCATGCGCGCAGCTCCCATGCCTGGTTCACAGTGTCTTGCTTGCCGCAGCTTTTGGCTTGCCAATCCACCTGCTCAAGTTTCCGGCCGTTTGCATTGGAGCCCATATGGCGTGTTCATGCAATGTTTGGCATCGGGACCTGGAGCATGGCGTTGCGTTGATGTGGTGTTGCAGCTGCATCACCAGCCCATATGCTGGACATGCGAGCGTCTGCTGCTTTCTGTGCACGGCTGTGGCCATGAGGGTAGGCGGCCACACATGCATGCATGAATGCATGTGCGGCAGAATTTTCACGGGCACAACCTGCACAGGACCTTGCAGGGGTGCTATATGGAAGATGATCGCCATGGCAACCAGGCTGGCACGTGTGCAGATTGGACCAAGGCTGGAACTGCAGGTTGTGAAGATCCATGAGGGCCTGGCATCCGGCCGGGTATTATTCCACCGCTTTGAGCAGCGCACTGCGGATGAGACCGCAGCGCAGCAAGAGGGCGCAGAGGCACGGGAGAGGCTGCGAGGCGAGCGGCGCCGTGAGCAGGAGGAGAACGTGCGGCGCAAGGCTGCCGAGGCGCGGCGCGAGCAGCTCGCCAAAGAGGTACGGCCCTGCTGTGCATGCTGTGTGCTGTGCATGACCGGCCAAAATTTCATACATCTGTCACATACAACTGTGCGAGACAGCTCCAGGCGTGGCTCAACGTTGAGGCTTTGTCGGTTTGTTTGCTGACGCTGACCATGAAGCAGCATGTTGCGGGACAGGCTGTGTGGCAAGCTACAGCAGTGAGGGCATTCTAGCGTCAGGCATGCTATGCCATATCTGTAGACCCTCCACTGTAATCTGCCGTACAGCCAAGGGTTGTAGGCAGATGTGCACAATGGGGGTTTGTCGGTCATGTCCACGTGCAATCGATGCGGCACATCATGCGAGGTAGATTTGGGAGAAGCTACCAACCACTTCTGCTCGACTGGCTGCAAGCCCGTCATCTGGCTGCTGCCGCAAGTGGTACCGTTCGTTGCGCATGTTGCCCTCGTCGCTCTTCAGGCAGCATGCGGGCATGCATCATGTTTGGCTGCGGGGTTGCTTGGCAAGCCTATGACGGCCATGTGGCGTGCTGTGCAGGCTCAAAAGGTCGCGAAAGGCGCTGCCAAAGGCAAGGGCAAGGGAGACAAAGCGCTATCTAGCGCTATCAGAGTTGGGGAGAAGCAGTGGTGGCATGATGTGAGCGGCGCAGCTCATGGCCCGGACGATAACGATGCATACTACCTGGCTGAGGTGCGCCAATCACTCTGGCAACGCTTGCATGTCTCCATGTCTACATGAGATGGTCGCCATTCCAGTTGAGACAAGGGCTCTCACGGCGTGAAATCTATGCCATAACTGTCAAGCCATGCAATCAGGTGTGGGGCATGATCCACACTGGCAATGACCAGGCTAGAGTTGCATGTGATCCGTGCGGCGTGTACTTACACAGTTTGTGTGTTATACTCTACAAACCGTGGCATGTCACATGTGGTCCACATGCAACTGTGAGGTCCATTGATTGTGAAGGTGGGACAAGCCCCAGATGAAGAGCAGGGTAAGGGGTCAAAACGCACACGAGGCGACAATCGCACACAAGTGCCAAGTCGGAAGACCATCAACCAGCGGCATCAGAGAGCCAGGCAGTCTAAGGAATAGAGCTTGTTTGGTTGAGATGTATTGTGATGCTTAACAAACCAGTTGTCTTAACCACACCATCAGCTGACTGTGACCCTGCCTTGCAAGAGCCTGTTGGAGATTCGGCCACGCAGTAACCAGTTGTCAAGTTGCAACAGATGTCCCACAACGCAAAATGGATGAAACGCATAATCAGTGAAATGTATTTCACAAGACCCGAAATTCAAAACTCCCACCCGTCGGTTGCACTGATCTCTGTTACACTAACGCTTGGCTGCCAGTTCACCTGTCGTACATCGAATGTAAAACACACTTGTGGCAAACTTCGCTCTCATGGACCACAGCAATACGCCAAACTGGGGTAAAAAGAACTGGAGTCAGGTGATTGATGCAATAGACACAGCTGTTCGTTTGGGACCGTGGAGCGCATGAACAACAAATCTCGGACTGAGCATACATGCAGCATATCATTTGGGTGCCTGGATCTTGACGTCGGACATCATGTGACGTATGCGCTCTTGCTGAGACAGGTCCATCTCCCCTGCTGTAATCCCAACTTCCTCTGCCACATTGAGATGGTCCACCATCTTGTGCTTGACTTTGCAGCCGCCACATTCGATGAAAACAGTGCCATACCTCCAAGCAAACGGGTTGACCGATGCCACGTTCCTCGTGTCACACCGGTTGCAGGTGAATTGTAGCTTCAAGCTGCGCCTTGGTGATTCACTATCTCTGCCGACGAACAGGCGATCATGAGCTTGAGAGGTCTGCGCAAACACGCACAGCAAATTGCAGATGCTGTTGATGGAGGCAATGCGTGTTGGCATCTTGTATCTAAGTGATCATGCCAGAGGCTTCAGGGCGAACACACCTCCTCAGTTGATGCTTCCTCGCTCGGCCGTGGCAACACGCCCGCGATCTCCGGTTGTGGGAGGAGCCCAGCGAAAACATTCCCACCTCCTTCCGCCTGCTCAAACTCAGCATGACTGACACCGGCGCGATAAACAATCACTTGAGCTCCTGATCTCCCCTTGTCGCTCACTATTGGTGGTCGTGGTGCCTCGTACAAAACAAGCCCGAAGCCGGTATCCTCATCGAATGACGCGGACGAGGTCATACGAAACGCGTACCCCGGACCAAACAGATCGTTGGTACACGGAAGCAGAAAGCCACCGCCATCTGGTAGAGGAACAAGGTGATCTCTCGCGCGGATGAACGGTTCGGCTTCTTGACAAGAAGCTACCGTGTTGCGAATATTTGTCGCCCGCGCGCCGGTCGGCAACAATCGGTGCCGTATCGGATTGGTCCCCAGAGAAGGCAGCATGTTCAGCTTTCGAACTGATTATCAAACCTGGTAGATCAATGCGCAAGCTGCATCACCCAGGCCTAACGGGAGCAGGATCAGTATGTGCGCTTGCCCAGGTTCGCCAACGGCGTCGACTTTGCAAGTTGCAACTAGTTATTGCCCTGCAGAATTATCGACGCAAGCCCTTGCTGGTTTGTGCATACTCCCAGTCACATCACCGCGCCATCGTTCCGTTGGGTGTAGACGCTTCGATGACGAGGTTCGATTCACACCTCAGCCACCTCCGTAAGGCTGGACACACGGAATTGGACCCATGCGCGCCGATTCTTGTACCAAGATGCACGCAGATGTGCAGCCTAATTACTTTGCGGAGAATAATACGACAATATTCGCCGCTGGGCGATGCTGCCGAGATCTCGAGTCCGGAGTGTCACAACCGAGTCCACACGCCTTCGCCCCTCCAGCCGCATAATGATGATCAAAGATGACAGTTGCGTCCAAATCACTGACGGTGACAAGCAGAAACGGCTCGAGGATATGAGCGTCAAGTTTGAAAAAATGTTCAATGTGCGAAACCGATTCTGCTGACCACTGCGCACGCTGGCGGTGCAATTGCATGTTCCAGGCGCCCAAGATGCAGCACAGCCGTTTCGGCAATTACAGGGGTCTCACAATATGGCACACTGTGGATACCGTCGAAGGTGTGTTATACGTGTACCTAGGAGCCTCACTGCACCATGGTGCATGCATGCAGGTTCCTGAGAAAACACCCAAAGAGCTGTACCAGGGCAGGCTCAGTGGAGAGGACATCGTTGTTGTTGACTGCAGGAACGCTGATGAGCAAGACGTTAGCATGATAGAAGGTGTATAGCCCTGCCGCCATGCATTACAGTAGTGCCCCAGTCACATACTGAACCATGAGATTCTGCCCAGTGAGTACCAGCATGTGAAAAGATGCATCACCTGTCAGTAGAAACAAGATCCTCTCATGTCATGCATGCGAGGCCTCGCAAGGATGTATAAGAGCAATCCCGGACCATCATGCAGGTATGACTCGGGTTTCCAAATCCTGCCCGTGGCACTATGGTCATCCACAAGTGGTGCTTTGCAATTGGTCTGGCTATGCCCATGGCTTCTGAGAGCAGAAATAGTCAGTGGCACGCGCACACATCCCTGTGCGCATCAGCGAAGCTCAACCGCTGCTCAGTGTGCCACCATGCACACTACAAACCTCATCTTTATGATACAGCACAACGAATGTGGCTTGGACTTTTGCTGGAGCATAAGCTGGCAATGCCGACCTTGGGTGTCGATGTCAGTCTGATGGTTTGTCTGAAATTCGTCCTGGATGGATTTGACAGGCTGCATGAGGCGGAATGGTTGCAGGGGCTGTCAGACAAAGTGAGCTAGACGTGGACTCAATCCAGGGCCGTCCAGTCATTTGTTATTGGTGCGTCCAGCTGCAATCAACATATGTGGCCATGACACTGGGTTACATGCGCAGGCCTGGCAGGGGTGCGCTTTGAGGCACTTAGTCACTGTTTTGTGACAATGAGGGTGCCACTGGTGAAGCATCAGCACCCCAGCAGAGCCACTTGCATTTGCTTGGTATGCGTGCTTGCATACACAGTCTTCTGCAGAAGTGGGCCTTGATAATCGCAAATTTATCGTGCTCCAAGAGGCGTCACTCCATGTGGTGTCATCATCCCGACTCCTCCATGCTGTTGCAGCACAGTCGGGTATAGAAGCTCAAGCACAGCAAAAGACCTACTAAAGCAGGGAGTTAATGCATACAACCTGCGAGGCAGCATCATGGCCTGGGTATGCTGTCCCTGTGAACGTCAGCCAGGTAGTATATGCAAAGCCGCGCCATTGGCAACATGGTCACATGTTCTGCACATGAGCTCAACACGGTGGCAGGCCTCTGGCACAGCCTGGTGCATGATGTGTCTTGGCAGGCCAAAGCAGTGAGTGCAACATGATTGTACCACCCCCTGTTGAGAAGAGTGCGCATCTCTGTAGACCTTGGAACAGTATCCACTGGTAGATGGCATAGATCCGTCCAAGCCGAGCCAGACTGTACATAGCTACAGCTCTTCATGGGCACTTCAGGGGCAAGGCTACAGCGCAGTATCCTATTCGTGGCCAGCAGTCAGGTGTTGCGTCAACCTGTACCATACGTGCATCTGCGTCGCTGGTATTCATACATCTTCAGTCCAGTACTCAAGTCTGGCGGGGAACATGATGGAGCAGGAACCATGCTCATGCTTTTGCTGCAGACTGCTGTTAAGCTTCGAAGAACTGAGCTAGAGTGCTATGCTGAGTTCATAAGCTTATCCTGTTGCGTTATAGGAATCCATGCCATCACTGAACTGCGACTTCAAGGTTGGGAACAGTTTCACACGTAGCTTGGTCTGCAGAATGGCCAAAGATGCTGTGGGTTCAATGTTCAAGTTCTGAAAGTCAAACAAGTGGAGAGGAAGACGTTGCTATGTGATGCGATGCGATGCGCTGTCTTAATGTCATGTTCGCTATGCATTGTATCAGATATTTGCAGGAAACAATGAATCAAGCAAGGTTCTGGGGAGTAATGGTTATGCTGCAACTATCCAGCATCCCATCCATCGGCTTCCTGAACGGATGCAAACGATGAACACCAAGCACATTGCAAAATGCAGTTTTGGTTAGGGAATATGAAAGCATGCGGTGTGGACCATTGCAGTCTTCCCGATGCTGACGGCAGCTGTCGGCTGCACATATCTGTAATCTGCTCACGGAGATGTCACATGTTATCAGTAAGCTTGGACCAACAAAACCTTATGGAAGCCTCGTCTGCAGCTTTACCAGCTGGGTCAAGCATGCGCAGGCAACTGTAAATCTGCAATCTCATGAAAGGCCTCTGATGCGCATGTGGCAAACAATTCAAGCTTCCGTTCACAGATCTGACATCACAGCTTGTCAACAAAGTGGTTCGGACTGTAGCGGCATGAGCAATGTGGTGGTCTTGTATCGTGTCTACTGGTCCCAGCTAGCTGCTGGCAGACATGTGCACAAAGGCAGACCACTTGCCAGTAGCCGAAGCTGGCCGTATAGCATGTTACCGCATACGACGCTTGCTGGATGACTTGGTTCCCTTCGTGAGTGGCAAGGTGGCACACTGCAGACATGGCGAAACAAACATATGTGGATGCAGCCAGGATACAAGAGATGCAACAGGAGCCAGAAACAGTTTCTTTCGAGATACTTGATGGCAGTTGAAATGCAGATGAAGGACGTGGCTCGGGAGGAGCACGATGCCGATAACACGCACTTTAGACCAAGGAGCATTCTGAAGCGTCCCTAACGCAACAGCAATGGAGGTTAAGTGTCTGTGGTCCTGCTGCCGTCCTTTACCCTTTTGAGTGTATACTCTGTCACACCCCTTCTTCTGAAACGCGTGCGGTACTTGACACTTAGCGCCCGGTCCCTCCGGACACCATGGACAGCAGCTCGCTTATAATCATGCACCTGAAAACGCCACTGATTCTATGCGGACGCAACAACATCCGGGCACGCTTTTGATCAACTGTTTGCTTCGGGCCAGCTTCTGCCGCCGCCATTGCGTGCTAGCGCACTGTTCGTTGCAGCGTGAACGTGAGGCATGCAGAGCGCCGGGGACGGCCGTGCGAGCCTCTGAGGCAGTGATTCAGGCATCACTTCAGTCCAAACAGAGACAGAAGGGATCGCGGCTGAGAGTGTCCCAGCTGGGCCCAGCTTGAACATGTGTCTGATTGTCTGGCTGTTGAGAAATCCGTTGCAACGCGGTGTCGTCAATTGACATGGCAGGATGCACAGTCACGAATCGAACGACGCATTGAAAACGGGTGTGCGCAGTGCACTGCAGTGTGCAATTGAATCACTGTTGAGCGTGCGCGAATGCTATGTCCTGTTTCGCTGGTAACGAAACCGGTCAGCGCAACGGAACCGGCGTGTTAGCTGAACCAGCTGCATGCCTGGACTCGCGAATGTCTGAAATCACATCAGAGCATGTAAGCGTACGATTCTGAACAGTTTGTCATACAACGATGCCTTCCTTGCAAAGTGTACTAAGAGATTTCCCATGGGTCAGTTTGTGCCGTCGACAGATGCAGTGGGGCTCAAGCGTATGATTAAGCTTCAAAACACAGTGGTCAGTGGGTTTATGCTTTCAGACGTTCATGCTGTGAACGCTTTGAGGATGGAGAGCAGGATTGGTGATCTTGAGCATATGTTGGCCAACTATGCCAGTGTACAAAACGCGACAGTTGTGTGCCATGGCCACGTAACATTCCGGTGGAATACGTACGCGGCTCGATCATGCAAGCCCGGGAAGGCTGACCCGGCCATGGAACGACTCTTATGCTACGTCCGACCATAGTCGCTGTGATAGAATTGTGTTCATGCTCCACTAGCGCAGCGCTACAGCCTGGATAGGCGTACCGCAATTACATCAACTATATGAGAAGGCGACAAAAGGCCGCCAAATTGAAGATATCGTACATCCTTTTATTTATCAGCTATCTCGAGGTGGGTGGTGTTGCTATCGTAGATGTCCCGTGCTCTGTGTGGACGATTCAGCACAATACCAACTCTTTGCAACGAGAGTACTCAAATCTGCCTACATTGATCTGGTAACACAATGTACAATCTCTGTCGTGATGTTTAATGGGAAAAGAGAGGCGGAGATGGCTTGCAGGTTGTGTTGTGGACATCTGCTCTTTTAGGAACGCTCGTAGCTGGTAGTGGGGTGGCCGACGGACAGCAGTACATCTTCCGTGAGACTGTGCGCTTCCCTCTTGATTGCATTGTTTCTGGTGTCCTGCACGGCGTCAATGAGTAGCGCGACGCGATGACTACGCTTGCTTTTTCGCGTGCCAGGTTTGTTTGACGTCCTCACCTTGCTCTTTGTGATCTCAAGCCTGATGTGGCTTTGCTCGCAATGTGTAATAGAGGTGCATGGCGGACTGCGGTTGAGTACTGATGCACCTGTGGGGATTATGTGCAGTCGAACCTCAAGTTTGCTCGCCAGTTCGCGGCCACTCCGCATATCGTAGTTGACTTTCGCGGAGCAGATCTTCACAAGCAGCTCGAGCGTGCCGCACTTCAGCGCCTTCTCGAGCACTTCCAGGCTGCCGGCACAACTTCTGCCGGCACCGCTGTCCAGCCTCTGAACTGTCCCTACACAAAGGTGTGATCCTTTATACTACTTGTGCGAAGATTTTTGCGACGTAGGCTGCTTTGCTGCGCCTGCATGTTCAGTGTTCGCGTGCGCGTGTTCGCGTCGCTGTCAACTCCATCTCGGTCCGGATCAGTCATGTTTCGGAAGTTGGCTGTGCACCCCCTGTCGTACGTTTCGGAGGAGTTTCATGCGATGTTCGTCCGTGTTGATGCTGGTTCTTGTCATGTTGATCGCCAGGACGCGGTGCGCTTGCAATTGGACTGTCTCATCTTGAACGGCAGACTCTGTATGCTGCGTGCAGGTATTGGTTTTGCACTCCTGATGAGCAATGCCTGAAACTTTCTGTACTGTTGTGCAGCGACTCTCGGGGACTCCTGCTCCCTTTGCTGGCATTGACGCTTTGGATTGAACGCCCTTACACCCGCAGTCTGCCGATGATCAAGCACGACTGCCATACCGACGCTGCCGTCACAAGGGGGCTCGTTGTCTCTAATAAGGCTGAATCTGGAGGTTCGCATGTGTGTTTTGCACCATGTGGCTTGGTCCGGCCACTGCCACGGCGGCGCCAGAAATCTAATCCCATGCACCTCTCGTCCCTTCCGCTGGCCTCAGCAACCCTGGCTGCAACAGAATCCGTTCAAGTTGCCAATGTTCCAGTCAACACTCAAGTGAATACTGCTTCAGCTACTGCTTCTGCAGCGTCTGCTGCGGTTCCACTCAAGCCTGCATCAGATGTTGTCGCAGGCGCTGTCGCGCGCGCTGCTTCTCAGTCCACGATCCACCCACTTGACACCTTGAAAGTCCGACTGCAGACTTCAGGTGTTAAGAATGTGGTTACTGGTGGATTGCACTCTGTGACCTCGTTGTACAAAGGCGTAGCTGGCGCCGCAACTGGTGTGCATCCATCGATCCGGTCGCCATTGCTTCTCAATTGGATGCCAACCCTGTATGTATGATCTTGCCCGCTGCTCGAAATGGGTGTACAGTGTGTGTTGCCCACATGCTTTGGGAATGTATTTTCAGCTCAACGACGGGGTCAATCTGCAGGTGCCGGCATTGCATTGGGTGCCTATTTCGCGTGCTATGGCATCGCCTGCAACACGCTGTCTCGCACAACTAATCTCTCCCCCAGTGCAATCGCGTTTTTTGGCGGAGGGATCGCTGCTGCTGGCTCATCTGTTGTCAAGGTGCCGATTGCGGTTTGCATCCGGTCGGTACAGGCGGGGGTCTACCCGAATGCTTTCTCTGCTGCACGTTCAATCGTCACAGCTGCTGGCCCACGTGGGCTATTCACTGGCTATGCTCCCACCTTGATCGAGGACATCCCAGATATGGCATTCAAATTTGCAACTTATGAGACCTTGAAGCAGATGCATCGCCACACGGTAGGTGGCCGTGACCCCACCATATTTGAAGATTTTGCTCTGGGAGCAACCTCGGGCGCATTTGCAGCAGCTGCAACTACGCCATTGGACGTCATCAAGACCAACATGATGTGTGCGGCTGCATCCCAGCCTACGATGCTCTCCTCGGCTCGTGCTGTGCATGCAGAGGGCGGTGCTCGCGCCTTCCTCCGCGGCATTGGGCCTCGTGCGGTCTCAAATGGTGTCAATTCTGCTGTGTTCTTTGCATTTTTTGAGGCCATTCGAAAGGCAATCAAGGAGCGTGAGTCTGAGAATGTAGCTCGTCTACAAGCACTCACTGAGGTGGAGAAGACGGCTCCATCTGGTCGGCGCCACGCATGAGCTGCTGATGCGCATGCAATGATCATGTGGCGGTTATAGGGACAAAGGACGAGAGGGCCATGGGCACAGGTTTTGTGAACGGACTGTGCGAGAGTGGTGCCACACCCAGTGGCCTCTTTCGCGTGGGCTGTGGGCTCGACATGATTGCACTTTGGTCCGTGCATGACTATGCTCTGAGCTCTCGTGATGTGTTTGTGATGTTGGATGCATTTATGTTGGATGCACTGTGAGTGCACGTTGGTTTTAGACACCGCCGTTCCCGGCATTGGAACGTATGACATGGCGCTGTTTTTTATGTTTCCAAATCTTGGTACTTGATGCTGGGATTTGAGACATGTGCAATCTGTTACAGTAGGCAGGTTCATCATCCCATGGTCATGCCTGTCCAATGGCTATCAGACCTTGTATACGTTTTATGTATAGATGAGCAGTGATGCTCCGTGCATAACACATGAGGTTTTCTATACAGAAAGTGCATGCATTGGCGTTCACATGCATGCTCATGTAGAGTGCGAACTACCTTTCGTGTAATTCAAAACGAGCTATGGCGCTGTGCCTGCATGAGGCAAGAGTCTGTCTCGAAAGTACTGCAGGCCACTCTAAATGCACATAGGTGACTGCTTAAGCTGGAGACACTGGATAGCAGTCTCGCAGACACCCTCTGTCATGTTGAGGTGGAATGGTTGCATGATGCTCCACACCATGATGCCCTACACCTTTTGCCATGTAGTTGTCTCCAATGATATGATATACAACATGCATGGCTGTACGCATTGCCAGTATAAGCTAGGCTGTACTTGACAAGGTAACAGTGTGACAAGACAGCATGTTGTACTCGTACATTGAGGTGCTCCGAGCCAGCGCACCAAGCAAATGTACAACTAGATTCTAGACTCACATGCAACCTAGCAGATGCGAGCCGGCCAGGCGATCACCTGGCACGAACTGTGCACCCGTGAGCCGTGCTACCCTGGACATGGTCTTTCTGATCACAAACCCGTTTCCTTTCACTGTCGCCGCACTGACCTCCCGCAAGAAATTCTCAATCCAGCGAGCCTTTGCTCGCTTGTTGAATGGCCCAAGCAATGACACTGCCAGCGTGTTGAGGTACTGCATGGCACGCGACCCTGGTCTGCCATATGTCTCATGCACAACCAGCACCACCTTGTACGATCCCTGCACACTCTCTTTGTACTTGTTGAGTTTGAATTTTTCGCGAACTTCCGCCGCGTACCCCTTTGCCCCCGATCCTTTCCCCACCACAGCCACTCCAGATGGGTGGATGAAGCTGACATCTAGCACATACACATCTACGTCTGGACCGTTTGCTAGGATGTCCCCCCTACTATCGTCGCTGTAGCATCTGTCATGTTGTACTTGTATACTGCGCATTACAGCTCTACATGCACTGTATCTACTTGGGCCAACTTGGCTAGCGTCAACGCCAAAACTCGCACTCCGGCAGCCATTTGTCCTGCACTGCTCAACTCTTCTGGGCGATGACTGTAGCCCTTATAACAGGGGATGAATAGCATGCCTGCAGTCATACACCAGGTGAGAGACGCGCACAACAGGTACTGTGAAATGAAATACTACACCAGGTGAGAGACGCGCACAACAGGTACTGTGGAATGAAATACAAGCGGACACACCTGTTGGTGCCACTTTCGCCATAAACAATGAATCGTGATATGCATGGCTGACCATACTCATCTTTCGCAATTGCTTCAACTCATGAACGGCCTGTGATGCTGCGCGTTGAACGTCCGTTGAGCACGTGGCTGGAGCGTCCTTGTTAAGCACATCCTTTACAACTCTGACCTGCAATCACCTGCCAGCGCTACTATCCTTCCTCATAACACCAAGGAACAGACATGTGCACAGGCGCACCCTGATCATACCCGTGCGCCAGATACTATGCAACACATGCAGGGAATCGGTGATGGACAACTGCCTGGATGAATGCCTTTCTGCTGCCATTGCCGGCACCGTGACATGTGCCCATCTGCACACGCAGCAGATACAAGCTCATCTCCAGGCTGAGGCGTACTGAGCGTCGAGCACCGATGGCATCAGCACTGCTCAAGATGGCTTCCAGAATGCGGTCCCGCCGGCCCTCGTCTGTGTCCCTTAGGTCGATGTTCAGCGCCACGACACGTGGCACGCTGTTGACCGCATTCGGCTCCACTTGCCACTGGCCGCACGTCGCCACTGTGTCAACGCCGCCAGTTTCCAGCGCCAGCCGCTCCACAGCCAGGCACAGCTCTGCTGCTGCCAGCGAGGCATCGTTCCTGCACAACCAGCCACAGTCATGGGTGCATGCTTGTGGAACATGCGCCCCTGTTGGGCTACACCAAGTGACTGATTTGCCCGCTGCAAGTGCATGGATTGTGACATGGTGCGCAACAGCGACATTCGAGTGCGGTGCAGCAGCAGCGACCGCGAGCAGCACGAGACCGGCGTTTCATTGTTAGAGACTAGTCCCGCTTATGTTCGCGCTGCGGCAACCGTGGACTCTGGCACCCCATCACTTGCAGTCGCAAGAGGCCAAGTTGTACCTGCCATGCATCAGTGGATGGGCAGTGCGTGATTGGCCCAGTGGCGCAAAAACAACAAGCAACTCCTGCACTCCGGAAAAGCCTGTCGATCCCAAGGGAGTGTTCATGCGGATCAGCGCCATGCATCGTTTGCCATGAGGCAAGGCGCCGCCGGACAGGAGCGTCCATCACCTTACAGTACATACCGGAGGAACCCCGCATGGATCATGTCGATATGTATCAGCTGCACCAACCCAGGTGACCAACCTGTGCAAACCGATCATGGGCGATGCACAGTGCGCCCCACATGGACACTCGCCGCTGCCTCCTCGGTGACAGCGGAAACAGATGCTTAGCACCTGACGGGCATCAGCTGCGAGCCCGCATGGCCTCCATCCCCGTGAAACTCGATGTGAATCGTCGACGGCGCCGCGATGGAGGTCACGATGCCGATGTCGACACCAGCCGCCTCCAGATCCGGACCTGCGTGCAAAATTCTGTGCTCAACCTCTCTGCTCATCTTGTGCTCAACTCTTCTGGGCCACGCACGTGTTGCTGTCACTGCAAGTGCTGTATCTCAGTCGTGTGCTCTGTTGCCAAGGGGTGACCAAGTCTTTCGGCGTCAACTGCGCGGCAATAGATGGCCAGGCGGGTGCCGCCGCCTCCGTCAATCAGGCGCAGAGACAAGCTCCTGCAAGGGGCCGCAGGCGAAGGTTCACCTTGTTCAATGTGGAGCTCGACGAAGTACGCAATGCCTGCTGCACGCGCTGCGACTGCCTCGATCGTGGCTTCAGGGGTATCCTCTGTGTGGCTGCCAGCGGCCGCAGCGGCTTGCATGAAATTGAGGTTATGCTCATCCTGGACCTGTGTCAGCGCACTGGGGCTGAGCGTGCGCGCCATGGCGCGGCTGCCGAGGCAGCTGATGCCAAAGCGGGTCGGCTCCTCAGAAGTGAACATCATGACCTCCAGTGTCCGCTGCGGCTGAAAGCCCTGCAACGCATTCATGCTGCTTCAGGATGTTGCATGGTGATGGAATTCAATCACGTAGATCCCAGGCGGGCCATTTAGTGATGGAAGGCCTGCAGTCAGGTGCATGCCACCGCAAAACTGCGACAACTGGGGTGTGATGTAGTAGCATCAGACGAGCGCTGATATGGAACAACACGGTGCTGTAGGAGCTGCTTCATAGACCTGACAGATTACAGAAACTCTTGTTTGTCATGTGATCATGCGTCAAGTGCTGATGTCCTCAGACTGACGCAGTGAGCTCGGAATGCTAGGTGTAGCATGGTTGCATCACGTACGATGCTAACATGGGGGAATGGAGATCGTGGAAGTAAGGTATGGAGTACCGTTGTGAGAGAGTGCCACACACCGCTTCTCTGAGTGCCGCTACAGCTGAAATGGCCCCCAGAACGCCCACCACGCCGTCGTACTTGCCTGCAGGTGGAGCCGAGTCAACCTGTGCATTGTTTCAACTTGACTGATTCTGTCAACCAGAGCGCGGCACACGATTCAGCTATGCCAGAACAGACGTGCAAGACTTGCCATGCCGTGCGCGTCCGCATGGCCTGCTGCCTGGAGGAAGTCCAGAGTGAGCAGCGGTTGTGGGTCACGATTGGCGCACCTGAGAGAGGGATTGCGTCGCAATGCGATCCAGTGGCAACAGAGCCTTGTTCAGGGTCCATGCCAGTCCAAGTACCATAGATCGTGCCCATCGCATCTTCACTACAAAGCCGTAGTTCAGTCAGATCGGTTGGTCAGGTGCAACAACCTACTGCAGATCACATGGGATGGCATTGAAAAAAGTTGTGTTTTAATATTCGTCACGCATGCCACAAGTAGATCATTGCAAAATTGTGGTTGGCACAGTCAGGCGCGCTCCATTTGTATTCTTGGCCTGGCTGATCACATGCACTGGTGTGCTGGGGTACACCTAACAATGAGCCCGGCCTTGCTCATGGTATCCTTCACATAATTTCGTGCCGCCACATCTTCTTGTGAAAATAGAATTCGCGTGACTGCAGGCGGATCGGCAGTGGAGAAGGTCGACAGGTGCTCAATCTGCACACACCCAGGTCGAAAGGCAGTGCAGACTGAAACGGCGTATAAGCACAGTATCGCAAGTGCCTGTCCAGGCCCTTTGTAGGCAAGGGCCATATATTAGAGCCCGACATTCGGCCTGTATTTGAGGTCAACATATGAACATGTCAAACGAAGGTTGGGCGGACTCGCCTGAGCTGCCAATTCGTCTCCAGAGACCCGTATAGATTTTGAAAGATTCGCGAAGGCATGAGTTGATAACTGCAGGACGTTCAAAATCCACAAAATCATCGTGATGGCATGCGTTTGAGGTGCACGGCGGCCTTATCTTGAGAAGCAGACTGAGCGTCAAGAGGTGTCGAAAGCCAGTGACCTAGCAAATCGCGTGGTATAATTGAACATATACCCTTGTTGATGTGTAGCTTGATTTTCTGCCGATCGTGCGTTCTGATCGTGTGGAAAGCTACAGGTTTGGTGACGTTGACGGAGCGGAAGCGTTGACATCGCGTGGCCTGCCCGCAAGTACGCTTTGGAGCACGACTGGCATTTGAGCCACAGGCCAGTGAGATTGCGCCACAATCGGGGTGCGGAGTGGTGCGCGCCAGCGTCGGCATGCATCACGCCACGCGTTGCAACTGCGCACAGCAGCAAAGAGCCGTAGATTGAACTCGTTTATGGTGATCACTCGCTCAAATGTTAACACAAACATTTGCATGATATTGCTGAAGTTGAAACAACAGGCCTATGACTTGGCCGAACACAAACGCCTCAGCAACCGCGGGACCTGAATTTGGAGGAATGGGGCATCGGAGCTGCAACCGGGCTGGATGCATTGCGAAAAAGCTAAGCACTATGGAGGGCGGCCACAGGCAGGGCAGAGGAAATGGCCACCTCCCAAAATGACAGCCTGGGGAGGTGTGTAGGTGATAGTTTGACAGGTTGCGGGTGGTTTGCATGCGTTTCCGTGGCACCAGCAGTTCACTTGGTGGCAAGTGTGAGAAATCAGGCGTTTTCAGGCGTCCGTTTGAGCAGCAGCCAACACCAATCACAGTGGAACCAGTAACAAGGACTTTCACAACAGCAAGACATCCGTTTTTGCTGCCGGTTGTGGCTGGCAGGTGGGCGACATGGCAGCCATCTCCTGGAATGTGTCTCTGCTTTTGGCACGCTCTCTAACCCCGAATGTGGCAGAAAGCCACAGAGGCAGCGTCTCATAGCCGATGTCATGATCACTTGGCGCTGCCGTGCAACGCAGCGAAGCAGGCAGTATGCGATCCAGAATTTTGGAACTGATGCTTGTAGCTACACGTCGGCTATAGCGGCTTTGCCCGCGCGAGGCCACTCACGCCAATTCTGTTCCTGGGCGTGCCAATTCTCTGCCACCGGCAGGGTCGTCTAAACATGATAGCATGGCGGGCACGCTGACACCAAGGTCATGATAAGCTAAGTGTGGCTTATGTTCTGTTAGAGGCCACTTGATTTCATCACATCCGTATCTGCCTTCATGAAATCGGCCCACTGGTGTGAATTCACACTGCTGCGGCGCAGGCAGTGATGTCGCCGTCACGAGTGCTGTCGAGGCTGCCCGCGCGTACTTACCCCCAGGCCCGTGTGCTGGAAACTGCCAGTCTTGGCTAGGCTGTGTAACGTTCAAACCTTGCCCGCATGGAGCGGTGTTGTGGTGACATGCTTTCGATCCTCTCCATCGCTGCTGCCGTTACCGGCATCAAATTTCTTCTTATTCCTACATATCATTCAACAGACATGGATGTTCATCGGAACTGGAAGGCGATTACGCACGGTCTTCCCCTCAAGGAGTGGTACGATTCTGTATTTAGTCCAGGTAAGTGCGCGCTTTCTAATGGCGTGCATTAACAGCGCACTACCATATAATTGTGAGCTTTAAGCTCTAACAGATATGCCTGCAAAGCTTTGCAAAGCACACGTAGTTGTCGCACTGTTCGCTGGAGTTGGCATTTGCAGGTATGTCGAAGACACCTCTGAGTGGACGCTGGACTATCCCCCTCTATTCGCCTGGATGGAAAACGTGCTGTCGCAGCTTGCGCCGTTGTTTGATCCCAATATGCTGCGCATCCAGGCTGAGCCGTATGTGACGGTCGAATCCAAACTCTATCTCAGGCTCACTGTCATTGTCACAGATGTTGTTCTGCTGGCAGCGACTCTGTGGTACTGCAGGTATGTGCCACATACGGCAATAATGCAAGAGTTTTTCGACCGTACGCTTTGCTGCCGCTTTGCTGCCACAGCAGTCCATCACTAGGTCCATCTGCGTCCATCTCCCAACACACGGGGCAGCCACACCCTTCCAGCCCCATCCGCGGACACCGGAATTACAGGTGTCCTGTTGTTTCTGTGGGGTGGAGGCTGGGTGTGCACAGCGTCTTAACAGACCTTCAAGGGCTTCAGCAAACCCGACAGCGCCACCGATCCGTCAATCCCGCCTGAGCAGGGCTCACACACACGTGCAGGGCCACTGTTGCCAGATGTTCAGCAGCAGTGAATAATGCCATCATCGCTCTCGTCGTGTGCAACGCTGGCTTGCTCATCGTCGACCATGTGCACTTCCAGTACAACGGCGTCCTGCTGGGCGTCCTCCTCTCGTCTCTGGCTGCCCTGCGGGGCGGCCATGTGCTCTCCGCCGGCGTCCTGTTCGCCGTGTTACTCAACATGAAGCACCTCTTCCTTGTCCTGGCCCCTATCTACTTTGTATACATCCTGCGCAGCTGGGTGTGGGGCCGGGGTTGGATTGCGCGTCTGCTCACAATGGCCGCAGCAGTGCTCACAGTCTGCAGTGTCTCAATCGCACCCATCATCGCAACTGGTCAGGGCTATAATCTCCTGCAGCGGTGCGTCCCCGTCTGAGCTACTCCGCTGTGTCAACATGCGGCTGGTTGTCCTCAGACCCACACTGCTGCGTGGTAAACGTTGCACTATCCGGCTGTTTGTCGGCATTTGCAACACTGTGCCATTGCGGCCACAGACACGCAACCATGAGTCAAATATGCAATGCTGTTCAGCTTGCGCCGCTTCGCCGACATGGCCCCAAGTGCTCCATGCACAACCACGGCCGTTCTGACAGCGCCGGACAGCTGTGTGCAGGCTGTTCCCCTTCAGGCGGGGCCTGCTGCACGCGTACTGGGCGCCCAACGCCTGGGCGCTGTACGCCGGGGCTGATCGCACCCTCAGCATCGTTGGTGGCCGGCTGGGGTGGGTGCAGCCCCAGGGCCTGCCATCGACGACGTCTGGGCTCGTGCAGGAGAGCATCTTCCAGGTGCTGCCGCAGGTGTGTCATCCAGGCTGTTTGCACAGCAGGCTGGAAACTTTCTTTGTCCGTGCCAGTGCTGTTGAGCATCCCAAAGGCACGTCAGCATTTGTGTCCACGCACAGCTGCGAGGTGAACATAGTGTCTCTGTATTGCATGTGCTGCCGCCATGTGCCAGCCGAAGCCCCCCATCTGAGGGACCAATTCCAATTCATCAGTGTATGAACGAAGAGGGGCCGTAGCAGATTCCTTGTCCATCTCCTCCGTTTGCAGCTCCCACGGCATCATGTGCCCGCTGTGCTTTGCAATTGTTGCATCTGATCTGCAAGCAAGCAGCATGCCATTGAACCAATGTGAGAGCAGGGCTCGTGAGCGTTACGGTGTGCGTGGCTGTCACCACAGCCAGGATTGGAACGCCACCGCAGCAGGGACCGCACACCGCTGGCGTGTGCAGGTCAGTGCAGGTATCGCAGCGCTCGCTACAGTCGTGGCAATGGCGCCATGCCTAGTGGCTCTGTGGCGGAGGCCAGACGCGGCGCGCATGCCACGCGCATGCGCGTACGCCGCGCTGTGCGGCTTCATGTTTGGCTTCCACGTGCATGAGAAGGCATCACTGCCCGTCATCGTGCTGCTGGCGCTGGACGCGCCCCTCTCCTATGACGCTGCTCGGTGCGGCCATGCTACGTCGGCAGGTGGCAGTCACAACTGAGTGCATTGTGCATCGCCTCTGCGCTCCTGCATACTCACAGGTCTTGTCAACTGGTGCACCGCCACTGCGTCATCATGTGCTGTGTGCATCGCTTGCAATGATGCATTGCCCAGTTGCAAAGGTCCAAAGCAGAAATACATCCGGCAACACGCGGGAGGTACACTGCTTGCACCTCCCACTGCCTGCCATTGCTTCAAGCGCACTTGAAGCGACGGTCACTTGTCCGTGGTGATGCTGACACGCGTGCGCCCCATGTGTCACCACCCTGCTCTCCACCTCCATCTAACAGATGTCTGGTCCCTGCTGCAGGGAGTACTGGGCGCTGTCCACCACGGCCATATACTCGCTGCTGCCGCTGCTGTACCGGCCGCAGGAGTATGCCCTCAAGCTGCTCCTCGCTGCGGTGCACTGCCTGGCCACCCATGCGCTGCTCGTCTCCCCAGCACCGATGGCCGCAGTCGCTGCCGGTAAAGACACACCCGCCGGCGACCCTGGCACAGATTCCGCTGATGTCAAAGTGCAAGGCGATAGCAGGTGGCATGGAGAACCTGTAATGCTGCAAGCTCAAGCATGGGCTGTAACAGTGTATGTGTGGGGTCTAGTCCCGCTGGAGCTGTACTGCGGCATGGTGCATCCTACGGTGTTCCATGGGAGGATGGAGTTCCTGCCACTGATGCTGACGTCTGTGTACTGCGCTGTGGGCGTCAGCGCGACGTGGGCTCGCATGGCCGCGCAGTTTTGCTGGCAATGCACGGCGCAGGCTCGTGCCAAAGGGGCATGATGGACAGCATAAAGGCACTTAGTGTGGCATGTGCCTGCTTCTACTCCGGTGCATGTCTGATGTTTTGGTAGACTGCACAGCCGCTGTGCCCCAAGCAGTGTCCGACACGGCGTGGGTAGGGTGATTCGTGCTTCAGCGCAGTGCGCTCCTTGATCGTGAATACCGGGCAGTGTGGGAATGGTGGACACTGCCGAGTCAGTAGTGTCGTTGACTCCTGCCCAATTGGGAAGCAATGCAGCTGCTGCTAACCGTGGCTGTGGTGATTGCTGCCTGTCCACCCCGGCTCGCTGCTTGATTGGTGCACCTGGCAACTGCTGGGCACCGAGTGACATTGGGGTGAGTGCTCACTGCCTCTGGGACTGTTGGGATCACATGAAAGAACACACTGGCCTGTTTGTACAATTCTGCTGCCAACTGCCTGGCAAAGCTCAGTCGCACAGCTTGCCACACATGGCAGGTATCTGCAGATTGATATCTAATTGTTTTCACAGTCCGCCCAGACGCGAGGCCCCCACGTGGCAAGGATGGGCGTTTGTTTTGTCTGTCTTCCACCCTTGCGTCCGCAGCAGCTCCAGTACGGGAGTGTGCAATGCAACGTGTCACGCCTGATAGCAGTGCCCGCAAAGACGAAACAAAATGGTAGAACGTTCTTCATGTTACAACTTTGCTTTTATCTTATGCAGACAGTCTTGGCAAGCATTCGGGTCCAAGGCCTACCGCCCGCCTGTGTATGATAGCGTTACAATATGGCTGATCGACATTTCATGCTGCATGTACACCACTGTTAGCTATTAATTGTTGAGGGGTCAAGGTCAGTCCAGATTGTGATGCATATTCCTTGTCGTTGGCGTGGCATGCACGTGGATTTGGAGCACGGTGAACACTTGACAGACTTGAATGATAATCTCCAGAACAGCGGCTTGCAGCTCCTAGAATCCTGAAGCAGCTGATCCTCCCGTGTGCTCGCGATGTCATAAATTGTGCGTACGGCTGATGTTCGTGTTGTACTATTTTACAACTGCAAGCACATACAGGCCTGGCTACAACAGCTGCAAATTTTGAAACTTCTCCCGCCTTTCTGCAGCGACTGTGAATGAGCACGGTGCAAGTGGAAATTTTAGCAGTCGCCTGAGCGAGGGAGGTACAGCAATGGGAATGTAAAGGCACATCTTTAACTCACTGGGTCTGAAAGGCAACACTGCACACCTGCAGAGGCACCATAGAGGAGCGCCTCTGGAGCGCAGTCACATGCTGCCACTACAGCTCCACTCCACGTGTGGGCGCCCGCTGTTCCCCCTGGACGCATTCTGTCGTTGGAATACAGTATTGCAAGCATAAACTGAGGCACCAGGAAACATTTTGTCTACATACACTGGATGTGGATGTGCATATTTGGCTGCTGCCATGGTTGGTAAAAATCCGCATGACACCAGAATAGTTTCACTGTGTGACGGGTCTGTAGTGGCCCTTAATCAAACATGTAATGGTAGTGCACGTGCCACTGTCCGTCAAAGTCAGCTCTGAGACTGCTACACACGCTTTTTGGGGCACACACAGCACGACCACCATGACAAGGGTGTGCGGGACATGTATACGGGATATGCATGCTGTATATGTGGAGTTTACCAGCAAGACTGTGGGGCACATGCTTGCCCCACTTCCGTGCTGAGAAACAGTATTTTGCATGCCTGCTGAAAGAGACTGTAGTGCTTTACAGCTCAAGCATGCGCAACGGCCGTGGCACTCGCAATCCGAACTGCCAATACATCACTCCCGCACGCCATCACACATGTCTCACTCCGTAGCCAGTGCCCTCTGAATGCACGTATTACAGTCTTTGCGAATTCTTAAGTCGTACTCAAGCTATCATGTGCAGCTGTCAGGATGTCCAAACATAGCCGAGTTTCTGTTCAAAAGGCTGAGATACGTTACAGAGGCATACTGTTCTGTTCTGAAGGCTAGGAATTGGTTTGTTGATGTCCATGAATGCACAGGCGAGTCCCATGCTTCATTGCGGATTTTAGTAACCAGATTGCCGGCAAGCACTTCACAGATGCGGTCGTCATGAGAGGTGGACTCTAGCTGGTGTGCAGCGGAAAGCTAACAGATCTAAGAAGGGATGTCTACCCGGTCAGTTTCTGTTGAAACCTGTCACAAGCTCCAGAGGCGATTCATGTACCCGTTGATTCAGTATCAATCAAACCTCAAATACAAATACATACACTGACTGCCTCGAAAAAACAGCTGCGCTGCAGACAAGCAGACTAGTACTGGATGTTGGCATCAGCACATGCGCAGTCATGGGCAACGGTCGACTTGAACTTGTACCTGGTAGGAGAACCACCCACGTTCAGGGCGGCCATGTACTGGCTGAACATGTGACAAGGCATGGCCACTGCATGCTTGCAGCAGCTGCGCTGCTGCGAGTGCTAGTAGCCCCACACTGGTGCCTGATAGTTTCTATCAACTAAACATTGAGCGGTGTCATCGTGCTGAGCCTGGTTTGCACGTGATTTAGACCGCGCTGACTGGCGCAATCAAGCCTTGCCCATAAGCCTTGATTGTTTGTACAGCTGAAGGCACATCATCCGTGATAATTCCTTGGAATCCCAGCTTCTGCTGCTCTTTCACCCACTCCATGTCATTGTTACCAATTCCATAAGTCATGACCTGCGCCAAACACCATGCATTCAAAGACACCCAACACGTCAACCACGCAACCTGGATTCATCGTACACAATAGCACAGCCACCTCACATGACTGCAGCCAAATTCTGTGATCGGCTCACTGATTGATCCAATTGCAGAAGCATATGCAGAAAAACAAGACTGACCAATGTAGCCACATACAGGCCTCCTGTGCGACTGCCATACAAAATCATGTTTGTCTTGTGGGACCAGCCCCAGCGCCCCTGAACGTAGCCTTGCAAGTCATGGCCAGTGTATCTCACCTTGAGCATTTCCAGAGCTGCATTCACATCATCACGCTGCTGGCGGGCAGCCTCCGTCTCCACAACAATGCCATCAATGCCACCCTTGTCTGCGAAGGCCACGGCTGCAGCAACAGACATGCGGCGCACATCTGCGTGTTTTTCGCCACCACCGGCAGTCAGGAACCACATTGTCAGGCTAGACAGCGCAGCCAACTTGCCTTCACGGCGGTGCACTGCCAGTGCCTTCATGACATCCGGATCGAATGATGAAACATACAGCTGGCGATCGCCAGCACACTGCTCCAGCACACTGACTATGGGTTCAACCACTCGGTCAACCTCCTTCCGCGGGGTCTCTGCAAGGGCTCCGGACGTGGCCATTTTCACCTCGACATTGACACCCACAGTCTGCACAAGCGTAGCTTAAGTTTATTGGACAGCTGATGAAGCTGATATTAAATGCAGTGAGGGCAAGGCTTAGGTCTTGGAAGGGATGTTCGGCACATGGAAGAGAGGCTCACCTGGGGAAGCTGTTGCAGGACATCCACAAGTTCTGGCATAGAATCTTCTTGTTCACAGAGCCAGATGTTGTCATGTGGCTGAAGTTCCTGTGTCTCGACACATTTGGAGCGCCTCAAGAGTTGTCCCAGGGACTTGAACTGTGCAAGGGTCATCTCGGAGATAAGTGTGCGTTTGGGGGCCACCAAGGAGCCGTGCACCACATAGTCATCATGGAATATTACTGGAACACCATCTGATGTCACCTGCACACACACAAGCTTTCATTCCAGTGCAGTCTGCAGGTGTCAGCAGAGAGCGTTTTCATGAGGGTGTCTCAGGCGCATATGCCGGAGGGCGTGCGATTGGGAGCCGTGTCAGAGATACGTTACAGTTGTATGCTCCACAAGGTGGTAGAACACAGAGGCACGATTCATGGCAATGCCGTGTCAGGAATATGCCTGCCGGTGTTCTCGGAGCCAGGCGTGCAGGCACGTGGTGGAGTCGGAATATTCGGTGTGTAGCGGGCACTGACAGTCCGCCGAAACCAGGCGTGCGACAGGAAAGTCCACACGTCCCAGCTATTGCCTACTAGCAACATTAGCAGCTCTCCAGATTTTAGCGATGCGCGTAACCCATGCAGAGATCTATGCCATATTACGTCTGCCTTACGTGGCTTAGTGGGTCACGTGCGACCAGTGACTTGGCGCCACGACAGACACCAGCCACCGCTGGCCAGTCATAAGGCACAACGACGTGTAGAGCAGCAAAATGGATTAAAGCAGACACAAGCATGCCCAAATGATACGTGTGCAGCCAGCGCGGACGAGTTTGAAGGACTCAATTTGGCATACCATAGCGAGATACACAGTGACGCTAGTGCAGAGCGCGCAGTGCTCATCTTCGACGGCTCCGCACCTGAACATCTAGCTCCACAAAGTCCGCACCAGACGCAGCAGCATGCGTGAACGACTTCAAGCTGTTCTCTCTGATACCATTGCATGGCGCTCTGCCTGCTCTGAAAGCTGCCAAGCTGAACATGTTCTCACCCCCCCTGCATCACAGCGCACAGGTGCCTCCAGGGCTAGTCTCAGCAGCATCAGGCATTCCATGCACTCCAAGTTTCTATATCGATAGCCTCGTGCCGTGACGCGCACCCTCGATGACCACCGATCAGAAACGACATCATGAATTATGGTTGGCAGTGGTCGGACCAGCCGCTCTCAGACTACGTTTGATTTTAACACACCATAGTGACTCATATCGCAAGGCATGATATCTGCATGCAAGTTCGTTGTCATGCAGCCAGTTGCGAAGCAGAATTGTCACACTTAATGGCCTGAGCCTCCGGCCGCACCGAGAGGTGTACATGCACGTCATGGCATGTATTAGAAAGCTGACATAAAAACGTCCTTCTAGGCATGAATTAACCAGCGTTAGGTGATCCCGACTCGGGTTGTGCATCTGCCATGCTGTCAAGTGCATGGCCTGCGAATATTCGAAGGAATCTCATACCAGGTGCGACGCACCGGTGTGTCCCACTGTAGCTGTGATAGATCAAGGCCCCAGCAGCGCTAAGGGAAAAAGGCAGGGAACCAAAACAAACAATCACAAGCAGCACGGTCACACGCACCGGTGTGTTATGTGGTCTATTCGACATGTGGTCTAATCGACGTACGTAGAAATTTGCGATGCCATCGAAGTCCTGCGGTGCACAGAAACCGGATGACCGTCGATGTCGCCGGCGACTGTTGTTCCTAAACAAAAATAATGAGTTTATTCCATGTTCATATCATGAAGCACAAAAGACCAAGGCGCTGCCTGTTTCAATTTTCACACCTCCTCATGCATATGGGGAGGCCTGGGCCAAAACATTACCATCAGTCTTGCTGACAACTTTCATTTCTGCTAGTAGCAAGATCGACGGCAAGTCATGTCGATTAGCATTGCAATCTTGGAGGCATGTTCACAAGAATCTTCTGATGCATGCGTAGACAATGGGGTTCGATGGCCATCGATGGTCGGCATGCAGGAGTCTGGAATAATGCGCGTACACTGCCGGTAGACCTGCTCATGCCCCCCTCCGGATCAATGGCCCACGCATGATCATGACCCCGCCCTAAGATTCGCAACATTCATTGGAACCCGCGTTCGAACTTGAATGAATCATCCGATGATAAACAACGAAGTGGTGTGCAGACCTGTGCACATGTGTATTACTGTGGAATTTTTCCATATTTGGAGTTAGAGGCTGCGGCTGCGGCTGCGACTGCGGCTGCGGCTGCGGCCCCTTGGGACTGGTGCCTCGCGGCCTCGGCGGTGGCTACATGTAGCGCGCGGCTGCGCGCCCGTCTAGACTGCTGGGGACGAATCGGCGCCCGCCGGTGGGCCCGGTGCATGCTGACTGTGTTTGGCTTGCGCGTGGATTGTGTGGTACTGCGTAGTGCTGCGCTCGCTTCCTGCATTGTTGTGTGTGTGTGTGTGGGTGTGTGTGTGTGTGTGTGTGTGTGTGTGTGTGTGTGTGTGTGTGTGTGTGTGTGTGTGTGTGTGTGTGTGTGTGTGTGTGTGTGTGTGTGTGTGTGTGTGTGCGCGTGTGCGTGCATGTGTGCGTGCTTTTGTGCCGGCGCTGGTCCGTTCTGGCATTTGCTCGTACGGAGAGTGGCCATGGGGCTTGTGATGGTTTGTCTGTTTGCATGTTGACTGGTCTGTTGCCTCGGCGCTGCTGGGTCCTGGATCTATCACTGTGTAACACATTCGGAGTTAGAGAGCATGCCAAAACCACGTACAGTCCAGGAAGTGGCTGCCATTTCGCACGCCTGCCAGCCACAACCGGCAGCCAAAACGGATGCCTGGCTGATGCAAAAGGCCTTGTTACTGGTTCCACTGTGGTCGGTATTGGCTGCTGCCCAAACGGACACGTGAAAACGCTTGTTTTTTCACACTCGCACGAAATGCTGATGCAACGGAAACGCATGCATGCCACCCGCAACCTGTCAGACTACAGCCTGCACACCTCCCCCGGCCATCATTTTCGGAGGTGGCCAGTTCCTCTTGTCGTGATCCAGCCATGCACAGGACTACGGTGACCATGCATGGTGGCATACACAGGACTACGGTGACCATGTATGCGGGGATTCACGGTGCTGATCCGGAGTGGCTATGGGGCAGCCATGCACCGATGGCTGACCATATGCACGAGCAATGCATGCAAGATTGCGTGCCGCAGACATTGATTCTGATCGTATCCGTATGAGACGTTGATTGAACGCTTATATAGGCTCTACAGATCGTAGTGTAATCACTCTCTCTTCTACTGTCCAAAGTCTCACGTGCATTCATCCTCCACTGAAGGTACAGGCGCTGTCACGGACAGATACCTAAGACAGCAAGGTATGTGACAGCACCAACCCCTGCGCATGACGACATGCTCAGGATCCCACAGGCCTTAGGCCGCGGTCCACTGAATTACGTCACCTCTGCCCTGCCGGTGGCCACCCTCCATAGTGCTGAGTTGGCTTTTTCGCAATGCATCCAGCCCGATTGCAGCTTCGAAGCCCCCTTCTCTCAAATTTCACGGTTGCTGAAGCGTTTGTGTTCGGCCAAGTCATCGGCTTGTTGTTTCAACTTCAGCAATAACATGCAAATGGTTGCGTTTGAGCGTTTGATCACCATTCACGAGTTCATTGTACGGCTATCTGCTGCCCGCTGTTGCAACGCGTGGCATGACGCATGTCAACGCTGGCTCGCACCGCTGCGCGCTGCGCAACCCCGATTGTGGCGCAAACCCACTGATGACCGCGCCGGCATCTTCGAGCTCGACTGTGCAAGCGCTGGCGATGAGACCACGTGGTCAGAGGAGGCCGCATCAATTCGCTTTATCCGCCTCACAAGCCACAACAAGCCCCCCACCCGCCACACCACGCGAGGCAGCAGTACTTAGCTTGCGGAGTTGGGGGCCGGACTGGGGGCCATGTGCCCAGATCTGTTTGCCTAAGCACGCCCGGGTAGAACAGTGCACATTTTGGAGGATGAACAGTTGATGCATAAAGTCTATACCAACATTGCCAACGCAAGCTACAACACAGCTAAACTAGCACAGAACTAGCAGCCCAACGTACGTAGCTGTTTCCTTGCACATACGAGATAATCCGCGCGCGCATCCCTTACCGCCACTACCGCCCTCGCGCTCACACGCCGGCTGGACACTGGGCCGTCCCCCCCCAACCCGCCCGCGCACCGGCAGCTGCGCCCAGCCGGCGCGCTGTCCTCCCGGACATCTCCCGCACCGACATCAGTGCCGGCCCACACAGCTTCTCACACACTATGATGCGCGACCTGACAGAGGAGTGTCAAGATGCCTGTGTTATTCGGTGGCAGGGTGTGAAGGGCTTACGCCCCAGCACGAGGGCTGTACACGGGCAGTGAATACAAAAGGCAAGAATAAACACCGAATGGGATGAACAAGACAAAAATGGGCTGTGAGAATATAAGGCGCCCCGGTCAGAGCACAAGCGCAAGCGCATGTACATGAACACTGACCCCAGCAAGCGCACGGTATAAATACCGCTGGTGATGTGCCTATGACCTCCCTGTTCAGCTGGCCTAGCCGAGGTATTGAACACACGAGCTGCCACATCCCGGCAGGTCAAGTGATCTCTTATGGTTCTGAGGCGAGCATGAACACTTATCTTCGGCTTGCGGTGACGTGTGGAAATGCACATTTCAGGGCTTTATCTGCGGCCTCGCTTATCAGCACCAACGGCTGAGGAGGACGTGCCCGCAGGGGGAAGCAAGCCCGCTCATACTTATGACGTAATTCAGTGGACCGCGGCCTAAGGCCTGTGGGATCCTGAGCATGTCGTCATGCGCAGGGGTTGGTGCTGTCACATACCTTGCTGTCTTAGGTATCTGTCCGTGACAGCGCCTGTATCTTCAGTGGAGGATGAATGCACGTGAGACTTTGGACAGTAGAAGAGAGAGTGATTACACTACGATCTGTAGAGCCTATATAAGCGTTCAATCAACGTCTCATACGGATACGATCAGAATCAATGTCTGCGGCACGCAATCTTGCATGCATTGCTCGTGCATATGGTCAGCCATCGGTGCATGGCTGCCCCATAGCCACTCCGGATCAGCACCGTGAATCCCCGCATACATGGTCACCGTAGTCCTGTGTATGCCACCATGCATGGTCACCGTAGTCCTGTGCATGGCTGGATCACGACACTCCCCCTAGACTAAGCTTGTACTACCGCAAGCTGCAGTCTATCTCTAAATTTTGCTAGTGCTGGTCCTGCCAACACCTTAGTGAACATATCAGCTAGCATGTCTACCGTGCTAACCCAGCTGATAGTCAACTCGTCGAGTTCTACGAACTCTCGGACCCTCAGGTCCCTGACCCTGATGTGCTTAGAGCGGTCACTAGAGATGGGGTTCACTGCTAGCAAGTTGGCACTCTTGTTGTCGCCCCACAGCGTTGGCTTCACAGCCGACAAACCAAGATCAGTGCACAACTGCTTAGCCCACATCACCTCATTGGCTGCTGAACTCATTGCTATGAGCTCTGCCTCAGTTGTATCACCAGCCACAATAGTCTGCCTCTTCGAACGCCAGAACACACAGTTCCCATGCATCCGGACTACTACTCCTGACACGCTCTTCAAGCAAGCACCATTGGCGAAGTCAGCATCCGTAAATGCTTCCAACACCTCACATCCCCCATTGGAGCCACTAAAGGTCAAGCCAAAGTTTATGGTCCCTCGCAGGTATCTCAGTACGTGAAGGACACCATTCCAATGACATTTGGCACTCCCAGCCATATGCCTGGCCAAGACATTAGCCGGAAACGCAATGTCTGGACGCGACACAACTGCCACATACTGGATGCTTCCTACGGCTTGCATAAACCTCTTATGCTCTGTGCCTGTAGCCTTCGCCTGGCTAGGATCTTCCTTCAGACTAAACATTTTCTGCTTTGGTACCAACGGAGTTGGCGCCCATCTGCACTCACTCATGCCAAATCTCTCTAGCAAGTCCCTGATGCTCTTTCTGTGTGTGATGGTGATAGTGCGAGCAGTTCGATCACGTATGACCTCCATGCCCAGCACATATCCCAGCTCCCCCAGGTCACGACCCTCAAAAGCCTCAAGGATCTTTCTGATGGCATCATCCATTTGCTCTCTGTGGCCGAAAATCAGCAGATCATCGACCCACAGAAAAATAAGACAACGTCCTATTTTGCAAATGAACAGTGCAGGGTCACTGGCTGATCTCACAAAACCCATATTCAACAAGAGTTCTGCAAGCGCTTTGTGCCACTCCCTGGCAGCTTGCTTCAGACCATACAACGCCTTTTTCAGACGCCACACCATACCAGACCCATCGTCCAGCACCGGAGGTTGTGCCACATACACTTCCTCCTCCAGAACACCATTCAGGAAAGCACATTTAATGTCTATATGCCTCGTCTCTAGATCCTCTACTGCACAGACTGACAACAGAGCCCTGAAGGTAGCATAACTGCCCACAGGTGCCCATGTCTCAAAGAAATCTACGCCCTCCACTTGCGTAAATCCCCTGGCTACGTATCTGGCCTTGAAACGCTCAATTTCACCCTGTGCTCCTCGCTTGATCTTAAGCACCCACTTGCCTGTCACAGGCTTCACTCCTGTTGGGCACTCAACCAGCTCAAACACATCATGTTCTCTTAAGGAGGTCAGCTCATCGAGCATTGCCGTGATCCACTTCTCACGATGAGCACCACGCATGGCCTGCTGCACCGTTGGATCATCTACTACGGCCTCGACCCTCTTCCTCACGGTAGCTGCACGCCTGGGCTCACAAAGGCTAGCAGTAGGGCCACCGTTTGGAGTCACCTTCTGCCCCGTCGTCTTTTCTGCATCAGGAGGCACACTGTCAGCTGCAGCTGACACTCCATCAGACAAATCACCGACGTCATTCTCATCATCATTCATTACTGTGGGGCTCGCAGCATCACTCACATGCTCACGTGCTTCCTCCGGGGAAATGCGCTCAACAGCAGCATCACTCACAATTGCTCCCACAGCATGGACAGCAGGTCTTAAGATTTTGCGAATCAAGTGAAAAAGGCTTTGGAACCCATCGAACCCTCACCTCATGTGGCGGATCCAGACGTTCTCCGCTGCCCCTCGCGGCACTTGGTGCTGACTCTCCCCCTGAGCCATCACCTCCTGTCGCTATTCCGCTAGGCACATGCCGTAGCTCGCCTTGCCCCTGGCCCTCAGACCCAGATATATGCCTCGGCTCATCATATCTGTCTCGGTCATCACGCCCTGACACCGTGGACCCGCGGTGACTTCGGCCGCCGCCGTGACCGTCAGCTCGCACAGGTGGGGGTGGCTCACTCAGCTCCTTGCCCATCGACCGCTGGACTGGTTCCGCTGAACGCGAGCGGGATCTAGACTCAGACTCAGAGTCATCCTCACCTCCATCACTAGACTCAGTATCACTCACTTCCTCATCAGTTGGAAGCGGATGGATATCACAGTCCCCTATGTGCAACACAGCCCTATCCCTCGTAGGGATCGTCTCTGCAGGCCTAAACTCATGGTGTAAAGGCCCAGACGGCTGGTTTGCTGCATCATAGTCCCAGTGTGCTACCGCTGCAGCATTGTCAGCCGCTGCATGATCGCAGCGCGCTGCAACCACTGCCTCACTGATCTCTGGTGTGTGCCAGCGCTCATGTCGCGCCAGCAGCTCTGCACCCAACACTCTAGGAGAAAACTCGGGCTCACCCTCAGGTAGCTCGTCTGTCGGTTTGAAACGCATATGCAGCGTTCTTCCTGGTTCCCAGTGTTGATGGCCCAGACCCGGATGCTCCCCCTCAGCCCAATCCACATTTCTGCCCCTCTCTGGCATCATGTGTTCACGACTGGCTGGTGGACGCACTGCCCGCACACTAGTGCTCTTCACCCACTTCTTCATGTTGGGCAAGAACTCAGCTTCCGGCACTACACTGGTGTACTGATCGGGTAGGATCTCAAACTCACCCTGCTCATAGTTCTCTAGCACAACTGGGTCCGCCGTAGCCTCCCCAGCCATGTGAAATCGCTGCGCGAAATCCTTCACTAGAGCAGGTGGAGCAGCCGTGTGCCTGTACATCCGCACTGCTCCCCCATTCCCACGTTTCACGTAAACCCTGTCCATGTGAGGACCTCTACCCGGTCCCATATAGGCACCGAGGATTCCTCGCGCTTCCAGGTGCCTGAAGTGCTCCCTCCTTGGATACACATACATTGGACACCCGAAAGGCTTCACCTGTGCCACCATGAGACGGAAGTCATCTTCTTTGACCTTCCTAAACCATAACAAGTATGGCACAATCTCTCTGACATTCACATTTCTCATGTGCTGTGCCACAAATGCCAATTCTCTCCTGGCAACCAGCGTCTCACACAGCTCATTCAGACTCAGCGCATGCGCTGCAGCTTGCCTGACTCTCAGCTGCTTAGCCCGCTGCTGCACGTTCGTGGACCATGGCTCAGAGCTGGTGGCAACAAACCCATCCTCCAGCTTCTGCTTTGCCTCCTTCCGCCTCACACCCTCCAGTGCTGTGCTCGGCGTCAGGTTGTGTGCATGGTTCACGCACATGTATGCCTCAGGCCACAGGAATGCAGGCACTGCTGCCTGCAGCAGACTCGCCCGCACTGACGTGTTCAGCACACCGATCTTTCGTTCTACCAACCCATTTGACTCATGTTGGGCGGTGTCAGTGAACGTGTGTACTATCCCTCGCCACTCAAGGTACTGAGCCAGCTGACTCGAGCTGAACTCACCTCCTTGGTCCGTGTGCAGCCTACGCACCCCTACCTCCTGGTCATAGACAATCTGAGTGCGGATGCGTTCTATCAGAAGACATATCATCTCCGCAGCACCGCTTTTTGACTTCAGCGGGATCACATGTGAGTACCTGCTGTACTCATCCACTACTACCAGGATGTAGTTCATTCCTCCTATGCCTACTGGCTTAATCTGTCCAGCCAGATCCGCATGCAATACTTCTCCAGCATACGAGGCATTCTCTGTCACTTTGCCCCCATGCCGTGCTCTGTCACCACTTCTCTGCTCCGCCATGTGGCAACCATGACACTCAAGCGCTACTCCCGTGGGTTTAGGCAACTTGAGGTCATACAGGTCTGGATTCTCAGTCATTAGTTTGAGAATCCGGTTGCCCGCATGATGAAACGAGAGGTGTACCAGAAATGCTGGGTCGAGTCGGTAAGAAGATCTCTGACCAATAGGTACNTGCGAGACCAGCACACAAGCATAATGCAGCTCCGCCGTAGCATTCTGCATTAGCTTTTCTAGTCTCTCTACGGTCGGCTATACACTAGAGCGGTGTAGCACACTCATCGGAGCGTGCAGCCGTAACCGCAGGTTCCCCCTGGACTCTATCGCATGCTAACAGACATCACAAGAATCCCCACAATCATCACCGATACCATGACGTAATTCAGTGGACCGCGGCCTAAGGCCTGTGGGATCCTGAGCATGTCGTCATGCGCAGGGGTTGGTGCTGTCACATACCTTGCTGTCTTAGGTATCTGTCCGTGACAGCTCCTGTACCTTCAGTGGAGGATCAATACACGTGAGACTTTGGACAGTTGAAGAGAGAGTGATTACACTACGATCTGTAGAGCCTATATAAGCGTTCAATCAACGTCTCATACGGATACGATCAGAATCAATGTCTGCGGCACGCAATCTTGCATGCATTGCTCGTGCATATGGTCAGCCATCGGTGCATGGCTGCCCCATAGCCACTCCGGATCAGCACCGTGCATCCACTCCATGCATGGTCACCGTAGTCCTGTGCATGGCTGGATCACGACAAACATGCCGTACACTTTCCTAATAGATAGTGGCTCAGACATAAACATATGCTTTGACTATGATATGTTTTGCGAGATCAAGCCACCAGATATGCCGCAGTGTCAGCCTCTTGACCAGGGCAGGCTAGACATGTATGGTGTGGGCACGATCAGAGCTAATCTGGGAGAGTATGTGAGTGCGCAGGGCACCATCACACCAGTAGACATAGAGTTGACAAACGTTTACTGGGTGCCGGCCAGTCCCATCAACATCCTTTCAACAAAGGAGTTGAAAAAGTCTGAGATATACTTGCATACGGGCAAGCATGCAAACCGGGTAGTGATGCCTGGGTTTCATGACCAGAGCTATGGGTTCCACAGGAACTGTGAGCAGGGTGAGGATGAGGATGGAAAACCTACTCTGACATGGTTCTGTGGGAAAGGCAGGCCGATATGGCAAATGCGGCCGGTAGATAGAGGAGCAGCCTGGACAAGTGCGAATAACTTGTTTCATAGGAATGGGAAATGGGTACGTGAGCAGCAGCAAGTTGCTGCAGTGACCGGTGTACCAAATGAACAAGGTTATTCCTTCCAGGTTGACCCATCATTCCTAGTGCATATCGCTTTTCACCATGCTGGCAATCGGGTACTCCAGTTGATGAGAGACAACCCACAACTGTATGACCTGAAGATGCTGAAACCTACGGGGGTAGCGCTTCAGTGTCATGGTTGCCACGTGGCTGAACAGAGAAGTGGCGATAGAGCACAGCACGGGGGCAAGGTGACGGAGAATGCCACCTATGCTGGAGAAGTGTTGCATGCTGATCTAGCAGGGCAGATCAAGCCAGTAGGAATCGGGGGTATGAACTACATCCTGGTAGTGGTGGATGAGTACTCCCGGTACTCCCATGTGATTCCGCTGAAGTCCAAGAGTGGGGCTGCGGAAATGATATGCCTGCTGATTGAACGAATCCGCACTCAGATCGTGTATGATAGAGAGGTTGGGGTGCGGAGGCTGCACCCTGACCAGGGTGGTGAGTTCAGCTCTAACCAGCTGGCTCAGTACCTCGCGTGGCGTGGCATTGAGCACACGTACACTGCCACGGGCCAGCATGAGTCCAATGGAATGGTGGAAAGAAAGATCGGTGTGCTGAACAGGAGTGTGAGGGCAAGCCTGCTACAAGCGGCTGTGCCTGCATTTCTGCGGCCAGAGGCGTATATGTGTGTGAACCATGCGCATAACCTGACGCCTAGCACAGCTCTAGAGGGTGTTAGGCGGAAGGAGGCCAAGCAGAAACTGGAGGAGAGACATGTGCAGACCAGTCGTGACCCGTGGTCAACGAATGAGGCTGTGAGAGCTGCACAGTTGCAGACGAGGAGGGCTCAGGCTCAGCAGATGAGTCTGCAGGCTCTGGCTGATGAGGGTATGGCCAAGGGCGATGGGAAGTTTGTCGCCCAGTGTGTGAAGAATGTTGATGTCAGACAGATTGTGCCATATCTGTTATGGTTCAGGAATGTGAGTGAGGACACGTTCCATCTGGTGGTGGCCCAGGTGAAGCCTTTCGGGTGTCCGATGTATGTATATGCCCGGAGAGAGGACTTCAGACACCTGGATGAGAGAGGAGTGCTCGGTTTCTATATGGGACCGGGGGCTGGTCCTCACATGGACAGAGCTTACGTGAAGCGAGGGAATGGGGGAGCAGTGCGTATGTATAGGCATACGGCTTCTCCACCAGCTCTGCTGAGAGAGTTCGCGAAACGTTTCCACATGTCGGAGCAAGCTACGGTGGATCCGGTCATGTTGGAGAACTACGAGCTGGGAGAATTTGAGATCATGCCCGATGAGCATACTCGTGTAGTACCTGACGTTGGTTTCTTGCCCAACATGCAGAAATGGTTGAGATCAACTAGTGTTAGGGCAGTGCGACCACCAGCCAGTCGTGATCACATGATGCCAGAGAGGGGCAGAAATGTGGATTGGGCTGAGGGGGAGCATCCAGCGCTGGGGCACACACACTGGGAACCAGGCAGGCAGTTGCATCGGCGCTATGTGCCGGATGATGAGTTGCCTGAGGGTGAGCCGCCGTTTTCACCGCGTGTTTTAGGCTCTGAGCTGATAGCCAGGCATGAGCGGTGGCACACGCCTGAGATCAGTGAGGCAGTGGTGACAGCGTGTTGCGCTTACACGGCCGAGGACTGTGTGAACAGGGTACCACACTGGGAGTATGATGCGGTTCAGCAACCATCCGGTCCGCACAATGCTGAGATGCGACCGAGAGATGTGATCCCTACGCGGGATAGAGCTGTGCTGGATTTGAGTGGCTGCCGCATTGAGCCACAGGGTAGTGAGAATGATGAGTCTGAGGGGGAGGAACAGCCAGGGGCTGCCAGTGACTCGGCTGAGTCGTTCTCAGGGGCATCTGAGCCCTCAGAATCTCGGTCTCAATCGCGCTCGCGTTCACCGCAGCGAGTCCAACGGTCGATGGGCAAGGCGCTGAGTGAGCCACCCCCACCTGCGAAATCTGATAGCCACGGGAGGTACGACCGAAGGCAAGGGTCAGCGGTGTCAGGACGTGCAGTACGCTGGGAGCATGATGAGCCACGGCATATGCCACAGCGTGTTGATAGTCAGGGGCAAGGCAAGCTACGGCATGTGCCTCGTGGAGTAGAGGCAGGCGGAGCTGGCTCAGGGGGAGAGTTAGCACCAAGTGCCGCAGGAGGCAGCGGAGAACATCTGGATCCACCACAAGAGGTGAGGGTTCGATGGGTTCCAAAACCTTTCAAATTGATTCGCAAAACCTTAAGACCTGCTGTCCATGCTGTGGGAGTGAATGAAAGTGAGAATGCTGCTGTTGAGCGCATTTCCCCGGATGATGCACGTGAGCATGATGATGCTGGGAGCTCCACAGTAGTCCATATGGAGAGTGACGTCGGTGACTGGGCGGATGGAGTGTTTGCTACGGCAGACAGTGTGACTCCTGATGCAGAAAAGACGACGGGGCAGGAGGTGATTCCGAGCAGTGGCAAGACTGCTAGCCGTAGTGAGTCCCGGCGTGCAGCTGCTGCGAGGAAGAAGGTCAAAGCTGTGCTGGACGATCCAACGGTGCAGCAAGCCATGAGAGGCTGCCATCGTGAGCAGTGGATCATAGCAATGCTTGATGAGTTGACCTCCTTAAGGGAACATGATGTGTTCGAGTTAGTCAGGTGCCCAGCAGGAGTGAAGCCTGTGACAGGCAAGTGGGTGCTTAAGATTAAGCGAGGAGCACAGGGTGAAATTGAGCGTTTCAAGGCCAGATATGTAGCCAGGGGATTTACGCAAGTGGAGGGCGTAGATTTCTTTGAGACATGGGCACCTGTGGGCAGTTATGCTACCTTCAGGGCTCTGTTATCAGTCTGTGCAGTAGAGGATCTAGAGACGAGGCATATAGACATTAAATGTGCTTTCCTGAATGGTGTTCTGGAGGAGGAAGTGTATGTGGCACAACCTCCGGTACTGGACGATGGGTCTGGTATGGTGTGGCGTCTGAAGAAGGCGTTGTATGGTCTGAAGCAAGCTGCCAGGGAGTGGCACAAAGCGCTTGCAGAACTCTTGTTGAGTATGGGTTTTGTGAGATCAGCCAGTGACCCTGCACTGTTCATTTGCAAAGTAGGACGTTGTCTTATTTTTCTGTGGGTCGATGATCTGCTGATTTTCGGCCACAGAGAGCAGATGGATGATGCCATCAGAAAGATCCTTGAGGCATTTGAGGGTCGTGACCTGGGGGAGCTGGGGTATGTGCTGGGCATGGAGGTCATACGTGATCGAGCTGCTCGCACTATCACCATTACACACAGAAAGAGCATCAGGGACATGCTAGAGAGATTTGGCATGAGTGAGTGCAGACGGGCGCCAACTCCGTTGGTACCAAAGCAGAAAATGTTTAGTCTGAAGGAAGATCCTAGTCAGGCGAAGGCTACAGGCACAGAGCATAAGAGGTTTATGCAAGCCGTAGGAAGCATCCAGTATGTGGCAGTTGTGTCGCGTCCAGACATTGCGTTTCCGGCTAATGTCCTGGCCAGGCATATGGCTGGGAGTGCTAAATGTCATTGGAATGGTGTCCTCCACGTACTGAGATACCAGCGAGGGACCATAAACTTTGGCTTGACCTTTAGTGGCTCCAATGAGGGAAGTGAGGTGTTGGAAGCATTTACGGATGCTGACTTCGCCAATGGTGCTTGCTTGAAGAGCGTGTCAGGAGTGATAGTCCGGATGCATGGGAACTGTGTGTTCTGGCGTTCGAAGAGGCAGACTATTGTGGCTGGTGATACAACTGAGGCAGAGCTCATTGCTATGAGTTCAGCAGCCAATGAGGTGATGTGGGCTAAGCAGTTGTGCACTGATCTTGGTTTGTCGGCTGTGAAGCCAACGCTGTGGGGTGACAACAAGAGTGCCAACTTGCTAGCAGTGAACCCCATCTCTAGTGACCGTTCCAAGCACATCAGGGTCAGGGACCTGAGGGTCCGAGAGTTCGTAGAACTCGATGAGTTGACTATCAGCTGGGTTAGCACGGTAGACATGCTAGCTGATATGTTTACGAAAGTGTTGGCGGGACCAGCACTGGCAAAATTTAGAGATAGACTGCAGCTTGCGGTAGTACAAGCCTAGTCTAGGGGGAGTGTCGTGATCCAGCCATGCACAGGACTACGGTCACCATGCATGGAGTGGATGCACGGTGCTGATCCGGAGTGGCTATGGGACGCCATGCACCGATGGCTTACCATATGCACGAGCAATGCATGCTAGATTGCGTGCAGCAGACAATGATTCTGATCGTATCCGTATGAGTCGTTTAGAGAACGCTTATATAGGCTCTGTCGATCGCAGTGTAATCACTCTTCTCTGCTAAGTCTCACGTGCTATAAATCCAAAGACTGAGAGCGCACTGTCATAGCGGAGGCCTGTACACCAGCCAGGTATGTGACAGCGCGACCCCCTGCGCACAGCTACACAGTGCTCAGATCCCACAGTGCCTTTAGGGCTGCGGTCCACTGAATTACGACACTGTGTACTCTAGTCTCTCTACGGACTCTACAGCTAAACGCTAGAGCGGTGTGAATCGCTCATCGGGACGCTCAGCCGTAGCCGTAGACCCCTGGACTCTATCGCAAGCATACAACCATTGCTAGAATACCCACAATCATCACCGATACCATGTCGTAATTCAGTGGACCGCAGCCCTAAAGGCACTGTGGGATCTAAGCACTGTGTAGCTGTGCGCAGGGGGTCGCGCTGTCACATACCTGGCTGGTGTACAGGCCTCCGCTGTGACAGTGCGCTCTCAGTCTTTGGATTTATAGCACGTGAGACTTAGCAGAGAAGAGTGATTACACTACGATCGACAGAGCCTATATAAGCGTTCTCTAAACGACTCATACGGATACGATCAGAATCATTGTCTGCTGGCACGCAATCTAGCATGCATTGCTCGTGCATATGGTAAGCCATCGGTGCATGGCGTCCCATAGCCACTCCGGATCAGCACCGTGCATCCACTCCATGCATGGTGACCGTAGTCCTGTGCATGGCTGGATCACGACACTCTCTACTCAGCCCGGCATCTCGGAGGCGTTGGGCCTTGCTGTGCCTACATGCAGCAATTCAGTGAGGACACAGCAACCATTGCAGTTTGACATTAGCTTGTTTGTGCATTGCGTACCCCCCCCTGGAGGTAATTAGATCACGAGTATTGAACAGGTGTGTTTTGAAAAGCGTTCCCTTCTCCGGTGCTTGCATCAACGGGGTAACGTTGGGTGGTGCAGACAATTCAAGCAGCGGACTGCCTTAGAGGCCAGCTGCCGATGCCGAGCGATTCTGAGATGACCTGCATATGTGCAATCCTAGCGTGGTGTTCTGTGGATGTGTCAAACTCTGTTCCAATGCTGAGTTCCAATCTGTGGCATACCGCTTGCTGGTATGGTCAGTCAGATCATTGCTGCATGCTGCCTGTAGAGCATCACTATAGGCCGTACCTCGCTGGCACAGCTGCTTGTAAAGCCTGATGAGAGTCTCTGCATCTGTGCGTGACACAAGCTGCACCGTGCCGGACTGCACAGTCGAGTGTGCACGCTCGAAGCAACACCGATATGCGTCCAACTGCAGCTCCTCCCATTGAGTTTCTGCTGACGCAAATGACCGAGCCGCACACATCCGCGTGAACACCATGTATGCCTCATGGGTGACGTGGATGTTGCCGGTGATGTGCACGATATGCACATTGATGTCACCTTGGCCACTTCTGAGGAACGCCTCCAGCTGACGCAGGTGTTCATCACAGTATGAGAGCGCCTCGTTCCCACACTCACTGCATTTCAATCGTGCGGCACGCAATGTTAGGTGGCAGCGGGCGCCCAGCACTTGGACGTGCTCATGCTGCCTGCTGGAGAGTTTCCTGCTTCCGCATTTCAGGCATGTCATCACGTCTTTCATCTGCTTCTCCATGGGGCCCGAGTTCTCGCATCTGACAACTGCCCTTCACTCCATGTAATTGGGCTGAAAACAGTCTGCGAACGCGTCAGGGGCAGTCGGATCAGGTGCTGCGGCCACAGTTGTGTCGCAATCCAGCGTGGGGGTGTGACGCTGGTGCGACGTCAAATGAGACACCATTGCTTGTTTGTGCGCACAGTACCTCAGGCATTGGCTGCACTGGAGCACTTGCACATTGTTGACCACCGAAGCATAAGCACTGAGGAGGCCATGGCCGTTAGCTGTTGCTATGGCTGAATAGTATGAGCCTAGTTCAGGCACCAGTTCGCTGCCTTCGGTTACAGACGCCACTGCAAGAGGAACTGGTGTCACCATGTTCATTAGAACCCCATGGCCACCCACCGCATCAAACCGAGTTCCTGGTTGCCCATACGCACCTATTCCAACGGCCTTCGCATTCAGAGCATACACCACAGCGCATGTGCGGACATTTAAGTTCATGCCTTTTGCTTCGCTCAGCCTTACCACATTGTCCTCATTTGGCAATGTAGCTGTAGCCAAGGCTGCGAGCAGCAACATGATGTAATGATCTCATGGTGTAATGATCACTTGGATCTCGCATGCACTACCCGATAGCGAGCCGGGTCTAAACACACGTACCGGCTCCACCGCACTCGACTAGCCCCACAGCGGTGCAAGAATTCGAATGGCCATAGAGTGGCTTTCAATCTGTACAAAGCAAGCCTTGTTGCCAGGCAATCGGAAGACTGTCCTGTGCCTGCATTGACGCGATTGAAGGATCAATGAGCCTGCGTTTGCAAACAGCATCCATCTCTGTTGTTCAGCTTGCAAGTTGCGAAACACACCCCTGATCTCCGCCTTTACTCCTGATGCTCTGAAATACTGCATCATGCAACCTTGTCTGACAATCGGGGGCGAGTATGGTGTATTTCTGGCCCTTAACCAGGCACGCAGAACTCAAGACCTCGGCATCAGCAGAGAGGGCGTGAATGGCAACGCTGGCCTGCGCCATCATCAAAACTTACAAGCTTGCTTTATGTTACCGCCACACGAGGACCAGTCAAGTTCGCGCGCGCATGTTCCACTTCGTAGTGGGTCTACAGTCTAAATGTGAGTTGTGAGAGAGGCATGCCTGTGAAATAATAAACCGAAATCGTTTAACGTGATGTAGCTCTCTGTGCTGTCGTGTGTCTGCGGCAGGATTAGTTGCGACACGTAGAGGTGACATCGAGCTTGGTGCCAGACGAGTTTCCCATGACCATCTGGCAAGGCACTACTGTCTCGAACGGTTGAGCCACCTGGCTGCACGCGACGACTCAAAACACTGTGTTTATGACGCATATGAGGCATTGCCTGCATTCTTAATGCAAAGATGCTGCCGCACTGAGCGTGAGCTGTTGCACCGGGGCAGTGCACGCGAATTCGAAACCAAAGGTGTCAGAGCTGCGAAACAACAACATGATACACGCGTACTGTCAAGCAGAGGTAAACATTTGACAGAAGAAAGTGTTCCTCGGTTCTGATGAACAGTTGGCGTGAATCCCGTTTAGATGGGGCCCTACACAGCCAGGTGCGCTCGGACACCGCTCGGGCTGCCGGGCTGGCTGAGGCTATGGCTCCTGGGACCGGTGCCTCGCGGCCTCGGACATCGCCGTAGCGCGCGCTGTCGCGCCCGTGCAGACTGCTAGTGTCGCGCCGACGACCGCTTGTGGGCCCGGCGAGTGCTGGCTGTGTGTTTGGTGTGCGCGTGGCCTGCGTGGTACTGCGTGGTGTGTGCGTGTCTGCTTTCGCGCTGGCGATAGTTCGTTCTGGCATTTGCTCGTGCGGCGCGTGACCTTGGTGCTTGCGGTGGCCGGTCTGTCTGTTTGCTTGTTGCCTGGTCTGTTGCCTCGGCGCTGCTGAATCCTAGATCTATCACTGTGTAACACAGCCAGGTGCGCGGATCCAGGATATATCGCAGGTCCCGCGCGGGGCCGCCGGTAGCGCGCGTTGTTTGTGCACGTCAACTGGCATGTATACCTGCCAAATCATCCCCCGTCATTTGCTGTGGTGAGTGGGCGTGCGGAATGTGTATTACGTGCTTGATTGAAGGGTTGCAACATCGCAAGGCATCAGTTGGCTTGGCCATGGTGATTGATTTTTGGTGCATTGCCATGAATCGTGCCTCTGTGTTCTACCACCTTGTGGAGCATACATCTGTAACGTACCTCAGTTGGCTGACTTCCGCAACGGTTTCAGAACGTTCGGTCTTGTTTGTGGCGCTGGGGACCGCAGGACCTCCGGGCGGGGCCGCGGGTATAATTGTGTTGCATTGTCGCGTCCAGGTCTGTGGCTGCGGTACACTGACCGATCGATGTAAATAAGCTCTTGCAAGTGATGTGGCGTGTTCATGTAGAAGCAGTGACTCATTGCGGTGCAAGTACATCGCCCTGATAGCTGCCGGAGAGGTGAAACACATCGCAGCATCGTTCGGATGTTGTTGAAATACTAAGTATGTGCATCTGTAATGCTATATGGATAACTGCACAGGATTAGAAAGGGATGCTCGGTTCCGGTGGCGTTCGGCAATTGGCCGAGAATGTAGCGGGGAGGGGCCGAACACGTTTCCGTTTCCAAGACAGCTGCGTCTCACCAGTGAGGCAGTCGACCTGCAAACAGCCGGAGGTCATGCTGCTGCAGTCTCTCAGGTGCTTCAGAGCCTCGATGAGCATGCGATGCTTGACCCTGTGTCAGCTCCGGATTTGAGTTGGCTCAGGCTTGCTCATCCTTGCAACACCCGTGAACATGCGGCCCATCTGTGCGAGTGCGCCACTGTCTGCTATAGCTTGTCTTCGGCATATGTTGTGCGACTGCAGGACTTGCGTCAGCATTCTGGTGCGGTAGTTTTGTGTGCTTTTGTGTGTTTGGTCTGCATCCCTTAATGTGCCTAGAGTGCAGGCTGGCATCTGTGCACATGTCTGCAGCCAAGCCAGGCGAAGAACTAGCTGCAGTGCTGGCCTCTGGAGCGCATTTTGTTCAGAATCGATGGGCTGCTGCATATGGGCGCTTGAAGTCCATACCTCGCCAGTACCCCAGCTCAGCACACGCTGCAAGCTCTGTGTATCCCGTTGTTCCAGAACAAATTTGGGGTGGATCCGAACGTCCTCATGCGTCGTCGTCACAGGTGGTAGTCCAGATTGCGTTTCACACACCTGACAACAACTTCACAAGATCTCATGTAGTGCTTGCGGCTGCATGCCACACGCTTGCACAGGTCAAGGATGCTGTTCGGTGCATCAACAATCAGCATGCATCAGATCTGCTTGGTTATGTGCCCGCTGGTGGCTACATGTTTGTTGGGAACACGCTATACGTGGATGATCGAGATCCAAGTGCATGCAATTTTCATGAGCCAATCCTGAAGTTCCTCGGAAAACAAGCGACACAGGTTGGGCAGGCTGTGTGGAAGTACTTGCATGCGAATGGTCTGGCCATTGCTCAATCAGAAGATTCCGTAGTTCCGCCGGTGAAATCGATGGCCATGGTTCGCTTATGTGATTTGCAGCTCTTGCCTGGACAACATGGCCAGTATGTGTTTGCACACGTTGGTGCCTGTGAACACATGATGATAATTGAAGATGTCCGTCTCAAGCACGCAATGGATCCATCATTGGATGAAGGACCTGCCGTCATCCGTGCGGCTCCAGAAGCGTTGTCCAAATGTTGCATATGCACACTGCGACCAGGAGTAACGCTGGCGTGTGAAGACAAAATGGCGCCGATGTCACCAGCTGTGTTCTGTGAGACATGCTTTGCTTCATTGCACTCGCCATCAGCTGACCTTGTGGCACGTCGGGGATGCAATGAGGCATGGCAGGACGCGATGGATTCGTTCTGCGTTCATGTTTGATAGACTTTAGACTGAGGATACAGGTAAGTTACCACGAGACACTGTTGGCAGATAGAACATGTTCATGTACACCATTTTCTGTCTTGGAATCTATCTACTACAATGCTGCCCATATATATGGTATGCCATCGTCTCTCCATTCGATTCGACCTTCACAGAGTGCAGCAACTGCATGTGGATACAACTCGTGCTCTTGTTTCAGTATGCGCTGTGCTAATGCCTTCACAGTATCGTCTGGATAGCAGGGAACTGCGCGCTGCGCCAGAATTGGACCTGTATCGTAATTTTCATCTACAAAGTGTACAGTTGGTCCACTGTACCTGCAAAATGCCACCATATGCTCATCTCCTCCCACGTGTAAGGCGCGCAAATGCACACACGGTGAGCTACAGCATCCACACTTCGAGATGAGCGAGCAGCACCTTGAGCCTGATTTGATCACTGCTTTGTGCACATTAGTGCCGTACATGCCCTTGCCACCAAAAGCAGGCAACAAGCCAGGATGTATATTCAGCATACGTCTTGAAAATGCTTGAACAACAGCAGGAGGAACGAGCTTGAGATAGCCTGCTAGCAAGACGAAGTCAAGCTTGTGAACATCTGTTAAAACGGAGGCAAGCTCGTCGGGAGACTTCACGACGGTTGCATTGCTGCAGTCAGCAGTACCCCATTTCATGGGGAACGCCAAAACGTCAATTCCATGACTGACGGCATACTCAGCTCCTCCACTTGTAGGGACATCTGTAACAACAACCTGGGAGGAGCATAGGTCAGCCGATACACTACTGGTGCGTATGTTCAGCCGCGCACTCCGGTCCCCACCACGCCGATATGGACCGCACCACTATACTGCCTTTGATCCTACCGGACAAGCATGATTCATGGATTGCTCTGAAATTGGATCCTCCGCCAGAGACGAAGATACCGAGACGCTTCGAGTCGTGCAATGCATGACGGGCGCAGCTGCATTGGCCTTCCCAGGGCGTGTCACGCCTTGGCTTCCGATCACCAGACATGAACATGCGCATAGGCGCTGTACGTCCCACAGCCATTGTCACGAAGGACATCTGGCGGAGATGGACCGCGTGTTCAATTGATGCGGGAGGCAGTCGTCGATACGAAGTCAGCCTCGCTTGTGTTCAGGACTTCAGGAGCCCGGTGCACTTGGAAGCTTTGAGATAGCGGTAGATTGATGTAGATGAGCTGACAAGTCTAATGGAGCGAGTTTTGTTCTAGTCCTTCTCTAGAGAAGAACACTGCATGCGGTTGTAATAATGTTTGAAATGCTGTGGCTTTGGGTGGCAACGCCGCCGAGACCAGCGCGCCGAGGAAAACTATCTGTGGTCTGTGGTATGCAGCTGCGATCTGGCGTATTGATTTCCGCATGTTGCAGGCTTGGTCTTAATTTGTGGTTCTCAGCTTTTGGCCATTTGCACAGCGCTGTCTCGCGTTCATGCGTTCGAAAGCCGCTGTGCCAGTACAGCCGCGGTCAGATCGCGGGCCGACCCAGATCACGATGACAGAAGTTTCCGACATTCCGGGTGATTCGAAGTTTGCTCGTGCGCTTGCGAGCTCGGATTATCATGTAAGGAGCAAAGGTCTGGCTGCACTGTATGTGTGGTTGCAGCGGAAGCAGAGTGTGCCCGATATGGGTCTGCAGAAGCTGTGGAGGGGCATAATGTTTTGTTTTTGGCATTCGGATAAGTCTCATGTACAACAGCAGCTTGCGGATCAGCTTGTTAAAATCATGATGGATCTGTCTGACGAGGTACGCGCCTCCTGTGAGTATTCTATAGGTCTTCACTCCGAGGCACCATACCTACGAAAGCACCGGACTGTGCAGGTAGCTCTTTCCTATTTTCAAGCGTTCTTGCAAACCATGTACCGGGAGTGGGGCGCCATCGACAAGTTGCGTCTGGACAAGTTCATGATGCTAGTGCGCAGATTCATCAAGGGAATGTTCTTAATGCTGCAAGATCGTGGATGGTACGACAGAGACCCTCAGCGTCTGCTGAATGATTTGTCATGCAAAGCATTCAACGTCGTTTCTTTTGTGACATCGATGCACAACATTGGAAGGGTACAATTCCATATCAGCCCATCCACTGGAGAGGTGACCTTCCAGTAATGGAATTCCGGATCCATCTTCATTGTGTCCAGGGACTGTGGACTGGTGGGACGATACGCCGACTGCATTCGCGACAACGCATTCTCCAACACTGATGGCGGTCAACAAATAGGCTTCAGCTTGCATTTAGCCGATGTTTACATACCAGAGCTCCTCGCCGTTGAGAATGATGCTTTGCAGTCATCACTGCCGCATGATCAGTGTGTGAGGCTGCTGCAACCCTGGATTGCAGTATTGTCGCGATCCAAGCAGCCCACCCTTGTACAGAGGATTAAGTAAGCTTTTCCTTGTTCTCATTGTTCTGTCATGTCCACTCTGGCGCACGGCAAGGATCTACAAAATTCCAAATTCAACCGGATTGTGGCCTTGGTGGTTGGATTAGTTGCTGGTGTTAGTCACATTGCATTTTGCAGGAATGCCGTGCTCGAGGAATTTGCAGATGCGCTGCAGAGCACACAGGAAAAGGGCAAGCACAACTGCTTCACACTTGTGGAGCCTTCTCGAGTCGCTGACAGCATTTTCGAAGCTGGCGCTGCCATGGGTGTCCCCCCTAAGAATCGTGCCGCTTTGTATGATGCTTCAGAGATCCTGCAACGATCTTCGAAGAAACGACGAAGGGAGCCGTATCAGCCTGCTGTACCATCTCGAGCGGAGCCTGTGGTGGGCAAAGTCAGTGACGCAGGCACAGGCTCAAATGCGGCATCAGATCGTGTGCACTCTCCTGATACATGTTCACCACAACTTCCTCCAAAGAAGAAGAAGGTCCGGTTGCAAGCGAGGGCTGGAATCTGTGGTGCCATCGAAGAGCCTGGGAACGGCAATGAGGATCCACAAGCTCGCTTCAAGGGTGTGCATGCCGGTGGAGGGGCACATGCATTCACAGGGGGGCTGAGCAAGTCTGGTAAAAAAAGACTGAGCAAAGGACAGGCAAGTTCTCTAGGGGCAGCTGTCAACGGGGCTAGTACCAGGCACAGCAATGGGTCTGTACACCTAACCGCTACAACACTGACACCACGAGCAGAGAAGGCGCTGTCCGGCGCCCTGAACAAGATCCAGCATTCCAAGTCCAAAAAGAGAATATCATTCGATCTTTCAAAGAACGTAGTGTGGAAAGCGAACCAACCGCTCCCACCTGCTGCACTTCGTACTCCACCATCAGCCAAGCCGAACGGGAGTGCATTGAAGACCACGTCATCGGTTGTGAAATCAAAGGTAGCCAGGAGAATCTCATTCTGATGATGGTGTGTGCATTGGAGTTGCAATGCGATTTTGAGGTCGTGGGCACACTTTCCTTTTCTCATGTAGGGTGCCAGTGTAACCGAGTAGATGCAGCATAGATGAACTGTTTGTTGGCCGTTGTGATCGTATCGTTCAGAAATGTTCGACTTCATGCAACTCAACATCTCATACGATATCATGAGCTGTTACAATGTACAAGAGGCTCATCGTCGTCAAAATCTATCGCCTTGTGCCTGTTGGACGCATTGAGCACCCTGCTGTATCCCTGGAGGAGATGGTCACCGCAGCGCGTTTGAAGCGGCGTCAAGCTCTCGTCGATGTTGTCTGACGCATTTTCAATGTCGGTTGCTCACGTCATCTTCAGCTGCGAGAGAATCTGTGGAGTGGCTGCGGTGACGCGGCGACACTTGGCTCCATGGATCCCACCCGGTCCCAGGCGTTCGGAAGGCTACGCTAAAAAAAGGACGAAAGTGCACCAAGTACAACAAACCAATTCATGTTATGTTGCTCACCAGTTCTGTAGTTCAGGCCAAGCATGGGCATGCAGATATGTTGGATGGCTTGGAAGATGCCAAATTACCCAGCGGAGCCATGGCGTGCGAAGTGTTCCACGAGGGAGGCAGTGTACCCGCAAGTCTCGTCCACTACAGGCGATTTTGGTAGCATCGGGTCTGCTCCAGTTTTCTTGGATCATCGAGGACGCGCTGTGGTGGATGCGTCGTCTCTCAGTTGCATGGCAGATCACACGGGCAACAAAGATCCGGACCAAATCGGTGAGGCCTCACGAGAAGCTTATGGCCAGCAATGTAGCTCATGCTGAAGGACATGCGTCACAACCAGTTGCCGCAGATTGCTTGTCATCGCGTGTGCCGTGCATGAGTTCGACAGTGAGGATCAAGAGTTGCACTTGCACTATCTCCGTGTCCACCTCTGTGTGTGGTAGAGGAATCCAATAACTAAGAACTCGGGCTTGATGGAGATCCGCCAAGCCATGTCAGACAAAATTGTGTACAATCCATTCGGATTCAGAACACGGGCGAGCGAGTTTGGTTCGCCCGTGTCGCCTGCTAATGTATCAATTCTGGCAGATCTGCGCAGTCTCGGGCCTCTCCGAACTACGCATATTCTTTAAATCTGCAGCTACACTTCCGTTGCAGGTGACCATAGGCCTGCCCGGTGCACCTACAGGTTTACCTGTCAGGATCAGCGCGTTTCAGTCACCAACGGCGCCCCCAGACAACTGCTTTACCTACGCTGTTCACCTTTACTGCGTGTGCAGATGGCAGCCTGTCCGGTGCGCTGAACGTCAACCATCCCAGTGCTGTGTTGTGGGGCGCAGCGGAAGGCCAAGACTCCTGCGAAGTAGATATCGCCACAGCAGAATTGATGTCTTTGTGCCGTGCTGCTCCATTGGGAGCAGCCAGGCGTGTTGAACATCTTCTGAGTATTGGGGCGACCCATCCTTGGAAGCATGTCAATGGAGATACGGCGCTACACCTTGCTACGGCCTCTGGCAACACTGAGGTGTAGTCACCCTTCCAGATGTAGCTCAATTTGTTTCAAGCTTGCAGCGCACCGCTGGCACAGTTGCATGCAGTTGGTGGCCCTCCTCTTACATGCGGGGGCAAACATCAATGCCAGGACATCCAGAGGCCAGACGAGTGTGCACTTAGCTGTCCAGACGTCCAATGCTGCAGTTTTGCTGCAATTGATTGTCTATGGATCCAAACATGGCAAGGCGCTACATCGACAAGTCGATGTTTGTGCGAAGGACTCTCTGGACATGACACCTCTGCACCTTGCAGCATTTGTGGGCCATCATGCATGCTGCCAGATCCTGTTGGACGCAGGCGCAACCACCATGTGCAGAGATTGTGGTGGTACTGCACTAACCACTAGGCAATTTTGAAGCAAATGGCAGAGCATGAGGCAAATCATAGCCGACGTGTGTCTGTGCACTGCTCATGCCACTGCAGCTGGAAGTGTGACACTAACCTGGACTGCCATGCAGGTAGGATTCCTTTGCATCATTGCACATCCCCAAATGTTGCAGCGCTTTTGGTAGCAGCGGCACCGGAGTCCGTCTCTCTGGCAGATGTGTGTGGCTTCCTGCCTGCACACTACGCAGTAATGCGAAATTCATTTGAAATCCTGGCATGCCTTGTGCAGCAGCAAGGAGCCACAGGCGTTGACGCTCATGGCATGCAGCCACTTCACTACGCAGTCATGTGGGTACGCGAAAGAGCTGTCTGTTTATAGCAACAGGTTGCGCAAAGGTGCGGCGCTGTGTTGGAGGCTGGAGTGATAATGATGTGGGTATGCAGGATTGTAGTGACTCAATAGTAGACCGGATGTGCACAGCATGTGATGTCAATGCCGCAGACCACGCCGGACTCACGGCGCTGGACTACTGCATACACAAGGGCGATGACATGAGAGCAGAGCTCATGGTGAAAAATGGTGCCAGAATGGACCCAGTGCTACTCTTGCAGAAACGATGCAAAAGGTGCAAGCCACCATTGCATATGGGTGTCCATCGCTGCAACCTTGCCACTTAATAAGCATGACACGACTTCCCCATCATCCTATGAAACCCCAGGCTGCATTGGAATAGCGTCTAAGGTATGCAGATTGACTGGAGATAAAAGGTCACCATGTACGATGGAAGCTGTGGCCATCTCAAAAGCTGACCAGGCCAATATGACTTGTTTGGAGCTCTTGACACAGCATGAGAGAATCATGGGTGCATTTGCAAAAGCAATTACCGGACCAGAGACACCTGACATCGGTAATACGAGTACCCCAGGTCAGTGTTGAAGATTTGCGCATATGCTTCCGCCAATGCTGACGGCCGCCGATGCAGATGGGTTCCATTGCATGTGTCATGCGTCTTGCATGTGTTATGTGTCATGCGGACAGTCCGGCGTGAACTCAGTAACAGACAACATGTTCCAGGTATCAATCGGCTGGACAGGTTCAGCAAGACTCTTGGTTGGTTGAATTCTTCAACAGACTCAAATCACTCCGTCCGTGATGTTGAGAGCAATGCCCTTCCTTCATCAGGACTGCATGAAGGTGCCGAGTGTGGGCCTTCCACATTGCGACCCCGATTCGAGAAGTTTCACAAACAGCTAGACAAGAGTTCTACAGGCGAGGCGACTGCAATGCTCTCCAAAATGCAAATGCTCCAGTGGTCATGGTCAGCTGCACGGTCAGCTGCAACGCAAGTTGATACACGACAGAGAGCATAGGCTGGGCAAGGTTACTGACCAGTCTTGTTGCACATGTACACATATCGGCATCTGAGTTGCACAGGCACAAGCTTTGGAAACCTCTTTGAGATCTATTGGCATGCGCACTTCAAACTTTGTACATTAAATGCCAGCAAGGTTTCATCAGGGAGGTATCAGTGTCAATGTGTCATTGTAAGCAGCAACCAATGCAGAGGGCAGATACCGTCCAAGCATCAAACATGTGTTTCACCAGCTGCATCAGCTACTGCTTTTGTGCTTGTCTGTTCCTGCAGAGGTCTCATGATATATGTGTAATTTTGAAGATGCTGCAGCGACGCTGGTACTGCAAAGTACCTTGATTTGGAAGGCTTGCTGCATGCCAATCTGTAGCGCACGCCAGCGCTGCCTGCGATCCATTAGCTTTGACACTAAAATAATAGGGATTTTGCACCTGTGATATATCTGCAACAGGCTGGAGATGACATGCACTTTGAACACATGGCTGGAAGGGAATTGAAAGTACACTCAGCATACGAAGATTCATTGGAGCAGATGGCGCTGAAGAGACCAAGGAAGCTGAGAACAGCAAAAACGGAGACTTTTATGTACACTGTCAGCCAGGCGCATGGTTGTGGTAGGGCTCCCTGAGGTGCTGTGGGTGTAGGGTGAGTCTACCACGTGACATTGGCCACAAATACCATGTTCGCTTGGGGTAGAACGGTTCAGATGAGCTTGTTTTGGATGTTTGGGGTTACCAGAGACAGTGGCTGCAGGTTTCTGCACGGATGCAGGGCTTTTCATACTCATGTTGCCCGGGGTGATCCATGAGTTGGACCAAACAAAGCAATTTTAATAGACTTCCAGTTGTATGCCAGCTGGCCCATCATTAGCAACAACGTTCCAGGGATGAACAGCCGTCCTGGAAGAGGTGTTGAGCCGATGACTGGCAAGGGCAGGGTGAACATGTACACAGCAACTGGCACTGCTGCTGTCATTGCAACAACTACATTGGCCACCCCAACACGCTGAAGTGCACTCAAAACGACTATGTTAAATGCGATATTCCAAAATGCTCCAATGGATGGCAGAAACCTCACGAAGCCATCTTCTCCAACACCACAAAAAGCTGACAGGCCGGAGTTGACATAGCTGGGCATATCTGCTATTGCGATCCCTCTTTGAGCCAGGATCACCGGAAGCAGAAACAACAGGATCAATGCCTACAGTCATCGTCAAACGGTCATGCGCCAGACGCCATGTACATCCAGTGTTGTGAGGGGAGCTATGGGGAATGCGCAGCTCGTTAGTGCACACATGATTGACATTGAAGTCAACTTTGAACTGCAACAGCTTACGTAGATGTCGAAGCATGCACATGCACAGTGCAAGAAGAACAATGCAAGACCCGAAGTGCAGACTGCACCATAGGCCACGGTCGCCAGATCGGGTCAGATCATGTAAGCTCAACTATCCTTCGTACCTGAGCAAGGGAGCTACAGGTGTTCACCACGAACACATCCAGATTCTGCCCACCCAGACCCTTTCTTGCAGCGATGAATATCCGTTCTTTTAGAGTGCCTGAAATTGCTGGGAACAGCGTTGCGACGATATAAATGCCTGCGAAGAAGATGTTGACACTGGTGCCACCTGAAGAGCCGCCACTGGCTACCATGGCTGCACCACAGCCCACCAGCACAGCGCCACCTAGCTGCCCTCTTGTAAAGGCTGCAGCAGTGCTGTTGTTTCACCCGAGATGCAATGTGCTCCAGCTGCTCGCGTGACACAAGTACCTGCCGCTGACAGTATGGGGCAGCTGATCTGTGCATATCAATGCAACATAATGAAGGCTGTGTGAGGGACCCTCTGACAGTGGCCAAAGTTGAGTATTTAAGTGTGGCAGCAAGTATTGTGTGCGCAATGGCCTGCGTTGCATGAAGGCCACCAAGAGATGACAGGCACAAGGGACATGCAGGAGATGATGAGCCACACCCTTCCCGAGGATCAGAGCTGACAGAAGGAAGTTCCACACAATTCCAGCTTGAGACAAGACAGGCAGGACAGACCCGGGTAGTTTCGAGGTCGCTGTGTAGAAGAGGACCAGCTGGAGGGCTTCACACAAGCCAATCAGCAAGAAGAGGGAAGTGACAGAGCGCGCCAGCTGCAGCATTCCTCTTGTTAATTTTTTAGTCCTGCAGTGACACGATGCCTGAGGATTGGTATCGGTTGCCGAACACGTTGGTGCACTACACGTTGAAGGAGTATCACTGGAGACAACAGGACAATCAAGCTTTTGCTCGCATAAGCACAATCAAGCAGATGCAGCAGAGGATGCACAATGCGTGTCGCACGTCATGCTACACGGTCAAATACACTCATCACTGAGGAGCATAGGCAAAGCGGACAAATTATCACAGGACATAGCAGGCTAGATCCGTGCTATCTTAAGACGGGCTGGGAGCAGTGAGGGCGAGGACCACACATGTGTCTTATGACGAGAATCCCCCCATATACGAGCACATACAGGATGGTTTGGAAAAGGGCGAGAAAGAGTACATGGTCTGCCAGCGGCACCATGACTATCTTATTCAGCACTCGATTGCCCACAAGCATCCCTGCAGCCAGAAACGGCAAAGCCTGCAGCGGACAGGATGGGGCTCAGCTATGACTTGGCGTAGAGCTGTGCAGCCTTTCATAGAAACATCATCTGTGCGAGGGCGACGTGGAGGGATGCCAGCACGCGCTCGGCCCCCGTGAAAACCCCACCCAGAGGTTGTCTCTTTTGCTGACTGTGGCAAGGTTTTGTCCTGGTTAGAAGGCAATGTGAGCCTGTGACGAATTTTGGAGTCTAAGTCATTTGTCTTCGTCATGACATGTGCAGGCCTAGTTGAGGAGATGGTTACTTGCGTGTATATTCACCAGCTGAACCCTGTTGTTCAGTCCTGGGAGTCTGTTATTACGGTCTGCGTCAGACAACATGAATGATGTATTCGTGCAGAATCCAGTTGCAGCATGAACCTCACATGATGCAGATGCTCAGCTGAGGTGTGTCCGCCGCAGTCAGGTATTGGCACTGATGCCACTTGCAAAGCCTATAGGTGTCATGCCAGGGGCGTGAAGTCTCCCGTGGATCGCAGCGACGGTTCATGCAGAGTGCTTGAACCCGTTCTTGCCCATTGGGCATGGCACATGAGCGTTACCAACAAGCAGACCTAACCAACTCAACGCACATTGGGCCACGGCCATTGCATTCTGTATGCGTTTGAAAATGGGTCGTGACGAGTGGTGTGCACTGATGACTCGCGGCAGCTTCACGGTCGCGGGCGTCGAGATGAGCTGAATGGGGCGCACGGCTATCAACTCTCATGTTTCACACGCGGTTTGGGGAGATCGCCTAAACGACTTGGTGCTCGCACATGCCATACCTTCCCGCTGTTGCAGGTAATATGACGCTTGGTAGGCTGGCTATCATGTGTGTGGCAGACGAGCGGGCTGGCCAAGCTGCGCGCGTGCACTGCGCCCGAGCTTGGCGCGCTGAGTCGCACTGACCGCTTCAGACACAATGCAGACACGTCCGCAGCCATGAAGCCTGTAGACTGCGGCTACGTCACTCAAACTGAACGAATAAGTTTCTGGGCTGTGCCTGGGTAGGCTCTGCGCCGCAGAGTTGGCAGTGAGGTGCAATTGCTGTCAGACTACATCAATCTGCCGAAGATTTGGTGCCACAAATGCATCCTGCCTTGAAGTACGCGCGTATTATCATTAGCAAGCTCCGAGCATGTACACCCGTGTTGTTGCACAGCATGCCATTGTTCTCCGCGTTGATCATGCGTGTGCATATTGGCGATGGCTGTAATCCTAAGGCCAGGCATGAGAGCTTGAGACAGGACAGGACAGCTGCCAGGCCAGACATGGCTACAGGTATAGATCGACCTCATGCTTGGGCATTCGTAGATGCAAGCTCTGTGAAACCCTTTACAGCTTTGCTGCAGAACTCTGACACATGCACCCTACGATCCAGGAGACTTACGGCCAGAGTCCGCCCTACTTGTTGTTAGCGTGTCATGACATGTCATGACATGTCACATTGTTCCAAATATCCTCATGCATGTGAAGCAGTTGAATAAATGCTCATGATTGATGTCTGCTTGCCAGTGCCTTCCTGTAGCTGTATGTACAAGACCGCGGCATATAAGAGTACTCTGAGTCGAACTTTCCCTTCAGCTTTGGCTTGGTACTGAGCGCCTCTGTCCTACTGTGCTCTGCTGCACCTGCAGCTTAATACAGCCATATAAAATGATGCCAGCTCTTGAAGGTGCTCCTCAGAGCCGATCTGGACGATGGTAGACTGTTGCCCCCATCCACGCCATTATCTAGGAGCAACCCCTTGCACAGACGTGTGTACAGTGCTGTATACGCGTGGCCATTTGAGTGTACAATTGGTGAAACTGCATGTCCCATGTGTGGATACTGGAGCACATGGACTGCGCAGTGCTGCCAGTTGTGACTGGACTCGGCATGACCTGTAAGACACTGATAAAGTTGCACATGCGATATCGCGACCTGCACCGCGATCTGCATCGCGATCTGCCTACCTTCCCCTTCCCCCGCCGCCCCCCCCCCCCCCTCCACTCGTCCCCGCGCACCCCCGTCCTTCTCCTCAGCCCCTCCCCGGCCATGGCTCTTACCGCAGCGTTCACGCCGGTGGCTGCGGCTGCGGCCGCTGTGACGGGTAGCTGGGGGCCGCGGCGGCGGCTGGGGCGCGCGGCTGCGCACCCATCTGGACTGCTAGTGGTTGACAAACGTCGCGGGCGAAGATGTCGAGGCAGTCGAGCGGCACTCAATGCTCAGTAGCGACTTATACAACGCGAAGGCAGCTAGATACGCTTATTCGCAGGCTCTGGATTTGTGTGGGATGCCGGACCGAGGGGGGGAAATGAAGGATCAGCGCCCACCGGTGGGCCCGGTGCATGCTGACTGTGTTTGGAATGTGCGGAGACTGTGAGTTACTGCGCAATGCTACACTTGCTTCCTGCGTTGTTTGTGTGTGTGCGTGTTTGCTTCCGTACCGGCGCTGGTCCGTTCTACCATTAGCTCGTGCGGAGAGTGGCCTTGGGGCTTGTGTTGGTTTGTCTGTTTGCCTGATGACTGCTCTGTTGCCTCGGCGCTGCTGAGTCCCAGATCTATCACTGTGTGACACATGCGGTGTCCACATGAGGCAGTGATAGGTCTGCACATACCGTGATCATGATCGAAATTCTGTGGCCATGCGTTGCCGCTCGTAAGCACTTTCCGATGCGCTCTGAAATGTTGTGTCATTTAATAATAATGATATAAAACTTATATAATAATGATAATGATAACAATAATTAAAGTAATAATAGTAATAAGAATATAAAGTCTGTGTTGAGTGCGCCTCCGTGGTAAGGGGCAAAGCTCCTCAGCCCATAAGGCTTGTGGAGATGCAAACTTCCTACGGCACTGTCAGCAGTGAGTGTTGCATCCTATCATGTCAACTTGAAGATGGGTTCGGCATTGCACTGGTACTGGAGCTCATTCTAGTAAAGCTTACCAAACACGTGAAGCTGACATGAATCCCATGCCCACCATGGAGCGCCGGCAGCCGATGGGGTGTCTACAGATGCATCGGGGCTGCGCTGTACAAATCCCATACGCATGATGCACAGCAGCAGCTGTTTGAAGCAGGTCCCTCAACCACTCTGCAGGCTGCGAATGCTGTCTGGTGTGTCATCTCAATCCCGGCGTCCCAACATGTGACGGCGGAGCTTACACTGCCACGCATGTGTGCTACACTGTGATAGATCAAGGCCTCATCCGTGCCGAGGGAAGGGAGCATGTCAAGATGTCAAGAACCAGAAAAGCGCCCAACCCAAGGGGTTGTATTACTTCTGGACTGTAGGACGTTGTATATATGTGTCACTAGACTCTTGAGCGCACAGTATGGCTCATGACACACCCCCTCGCTCAAGTGGCGTGACGGGGAACTGACTGATAGCAAGTCTGCGGTGAATTGCGGAGATTCGCAACCGCGACGTCCTGATCATGAGGGAGCACTGCAGCTGATGCTCTAACCATTTCATCGATACCATGTCAAGAACCAGAGAAGCGCCCAACCCAAGGGGTTGTATTACTTCTGGACTGTAGGAAGTTGTATATATATGTGTCACTAGACTCTTGAGCGCACAGTATGGCTCATGACACAAGAACATGGGGGGGGGGGGGGGGGGAAATCGGGTATCACGCTAGACCGAATTGGGCACCGGCCATGGCACCCCTTCGGACAGGGGCGGACAAGAAGGAGGACTCAGTTTCAGATAGCACAAATGAGTTGATAGGAGGTCAAGCTGGAATACGGCGGTCAAGCTGGAATAGGCATCACGAATCACACAAGCCCCCACATGTAAACACGGCGGCACCCGCATGCTGCGCGAGTCGGGGGAGCCATTGTTCCAGCCACCCACAAGCCTTGACACACAGTGTGCCACGCCAAGCACATACATAGCAGTCGATGCAGTGCACAAGTACTGGGTGTGTCGAAGACGGGCCCCCATGAGCACAGAGAAGGGGTCAAGGAGGAAGGGCACCGCCGTCATCAACGCGACATGCTCTGGCAGCAGGCCCTCAGGCAATGCCGCGAGGACGTCGCGCATAGCAGGGTCACTGGATACCGCGTATAGCAGATCATCACACAGGTATTCGAGGCCATGCATGCCCACGCAAGACAGTACCGAACTGCAGGAGAGCTTAAATCCTGAATGTGGCGCCACCGGTGTTCCACCGGATTATCCATGTCAAACCATAACGGCATATCATACACCGCAGCATGGCACAGCTCACACACAGCACCATCGCCGTGCATGCCATAGGAGTGGGAATAATCCAGCGGCATGTGGGACGTGCGTAGCGCCATGAGCACCCATGTCACCGATGAGAGAGCGGACACATATGGTGCGTACATGCAGCTAGGGCGCTGCAAGCACAGGCCATTGGGTTACAGCACTGGGGAGGCTCCCATGGCCGCTGGCACAATCGGCGACGTGGGCCACCTGCGGGCGGGGAGGAGCCACCCACACCGCGGAGCCGGACAGTGGATCCCGAATGCCCAGCCGTGTGATTAACAATACAAACCATCACAATTGGTTTCATCACAATTAAGCAGCACGCACACGGTCTCCCTACACCATGACCCGCACTGACCCGCACTCACAGAAACAATTCACAAGGAATGCAACTGGCAGCGCAAACACACAGTACACTGACCCAGCGCAACCTCGCACGTAAGCACTTCAGCACGTGGTTACTGTATGCAGCTGCATGCACTATTACATCGAGGGGCTCCGATCCAGTGCATATGCACAGCTGCGGTGGTGACAGGTGTCCCATAGCCCAGATCTTGTGCAGCGCGAGCATGAGCGCACGTGCGTCCCGAACGACAACAGCAAGCGGCTAAGAGTACATTTGTGATCGAACAGTTTTTGAAGGAAGCTGCGTGCTTGCTTGATCGCTCGTCGTGTGGCTGCGCTGCGCACGGACTGTTCGCATTGGTTCTCCAGTCGGAACCCCAGGCAGGGGAGGCCACCCCACCAACACGACAATCGCATTGGCGGTATCGATCAGGCCGCAAGGGACTGCATGGGGCATTCTGCATATATGCCTGTTGGTGCATCTGGCTGAGGCGTTTGTCAACTGTGCACAGCAGACTGTCAGCAGTGCCGTGCTCGGGGCATCAAGGCGCCCTGCACCGCGATGGCACCGCACTCAGAGTCCAGTCGCGTCGCGAACGCGAGCATATATCAAAGACTTCGTGCTCCATTGGTCAATACTCTGGCCCCACCCACGTGCTCCATACGGGTCCGCTCTCAACACGCCCTGATCGAGGACGCTTGCTGCCCGCGGTCGGTCTGATCCACCCTTAAATGCTGGCACGGCGTCCAGTGCGATCTGTGCAACTTGGATTTGTTACACCAGGGATGTGTGCTGGATGCGTGTCTGGTGCGATAGAGCCTTGCACCTGTGACGCGCTGCCGGAGCGGTCCAGGGGCGAGAAGCGCCCCTCCAGCCCCGACAGTCACCCCATGCAGGCAGAGTCAGCAACAAACATCAAGCTCATATGCACAGACGTCGACGGCACGTTGCTCAACTCCCAGCAGCAGCTCACCGACAACGTCGCTCAGACCATCCAGCAGGCATACACCGATCTTGGCATTCCTGTGCGCTGCAGCCCCTTTTGCATCCCCTCCATGCCGCACGCGTCCCGCCCCAATACACGCTTTACAGCAGTCAGCACCTGTCTCCACCTCACACTCGTTCCCCAGTCCGGCGCACATGCCAACGGCCTGCTGTCGGCTTGTAGCTCACCATGCACACAGTCGATCCACACGTGGTGTGCTATGTCTGCGAACACAGCGGGCTGCCTCCAGTCAGAATTGTGCAGCGGGGCCAGTGATCAACATCATCCAGGATCACACTTGCGAGCATTTCTGCGACCCAAAAGCATCACACAGAGGTGGCTGGACAACATCAGGGCCATGCAGGGGCCAGCTAGATCTAGGTTTTAGGGTTGAGAGCCAGGGCCGTACCTCTTGCTCACCCAGCTGCTGCAAATTGGTGCTATCTGTTAGATAGCCTCTATCCCTCCTCCCTCAACATTGGTACAGCGCGGTCAGCAGCGCGACCCACCTGCACGCTTATAGCAACACCAGCATATTGCGGGCTGAACGTGACACGAGTGCAGACGGTTGTGGCAACAGGCAAGGCACGGGGCCCGTGGATCCACGACGTTCTGCCGCAGCTGCCGCCGATGCCGGGCGTGTTCATGCAAGGCCTGCTTGTGCACGAGGCCGGCGGCACCCTCGTGTCAGAGCGCTGGCTCCCCGATGCCGTTATCGCTCAGTGCATCAGCCTGGCACAGGAGCACGGCCTTACTCTGACCGCATACTGCGGCGAGCGCATCGTCACTGACGCCACCAACGCGCACACAGACCGGCTGCTCTTCTACCGCGAGCCGATACCGGAGGCTGTCGGGTGCCTGCGGTCGGCGGTGCTCGGCGCCGGATCGCTCAGGGTGCACAAGCTGCTGTTCATGGAGGATGATGTACGCATCCAGGTGCGCAGCTGCCCTGGGTCCGGAGGACGTGTTGTGGTATCTTCGGGTGCTGGTGTCAGATCGGCATGGTGCTGTCGGCTTTGCGCCTTGCATCAAGCGCCGATGCCAGAAGTAGCTGCATCAGGCATCAGAGGCAGTGATTTCACGATTCTTGAGTTATGAGGCTGTGGGATCACCGCCAGGCTTGTCTTACAGCTGCAGCTGCGGTGATGGCCACAGCGTCATAATTCAAGATGTGAGAGTCAGCATGCATGTATGCAGGCGGTGGTGCTGCCGCGGAGGGATGCTGGCATCGTGGGTGGCAGGGTGCACCTCTCCACTGTGGCCACATGCATGGCAGACGGCTCAGATGGCATGATGCTTGCAGGAAACGCGGTCCTTGATCGAAGAGGCAGTGCAGCAGGAGGCGTCGGTGACTTCCGCGCTGGCAGGCATGCTCGAGGTGCTGCCGCAAGGCGCCAGCAAGGCTACGGGTGTGCAAGTGGTGCTGGAGACTCTGGAAATCAAGCCTGAGGAGGTCATGGCGCTCGGGGACGCAGAGAACGATCTCGAGATGCTGCAGATGGCTGGGGTGCGCCATGCTCGCTACATGTTTTGCAACCAGTGCTGGAAACGGGCAAAGCACAGAAGGAAAAAGTTTGACGAGAAGTTGCAGCCCTGTGCCATTGCGGGGGCATGTGCCGAGTGGTGTGATTCCTGCGAAGATGTGGCTGACAGTCGTGTTTCGCTTCTCTCCCTGTCACACGAGGACAGGTAATTTCGCAGAAGTAGCCTGAGCTCTGGTCTACTGCTCACCCTCATACACAAGTTCGCCGACTCTGCCATAGATCAGCAACGCAACACCTGGTGCTGAATGCACTCGCGTTGCCTTGACAGCAGGAGCGCTTCACACCCGGCTTGCATGAGTTCAGCATCAACACGCTATCCTGCACCACGTTTGTACATCACATCACTGGAAGGCAGCACCACATGTGCGGCATACTGATTTGGCGTGGCTGTGTCTCTGGAATTTAGAAAAAAACATATCAATCAATGTGATTGGGGGGTACACGTGATGCATGTTGTGCAGGTGTCCGTGGCAATGGGGAATGCTTCAGATCAAGTGAAACGTGTGACATCATACACTGCACCGACCAATGATGAAGATGGAGTGGCGGTCGCAATCACAAAATTTCTCAATTTATAAAAAGCACACGTGCAGTATGGGGGAAATCGTCATGGCTGCGCTCGGTACGCTGCATGGCGATGGGCACCCATGGAACCTTCAGATGCCGCAGGCACAAAATTCAGACACTGCATGCGACAAGCATGTTACAGGAAGGGAGAAACGGTACAGAATGGTTGGATCAACATGGTGTCATAAGTCCAGCTTCAAATAGGCCGACTCGTTTGCGAATTTTGCCATAATGTGCCTTGGTACACTAGTGATTGCAGTGACGATGTGAAACATGTCGCATAGTAACATGACTGATACTGTGAGGACTGATGTTCGTGACTTTCAAAACCGTAAAGCAGGCGCCAAACTTGGAGCGCTGTGCCACAATCATGCCAAATCAAGCATACAGCGGCTATCACCGTGCGGGATCAGGATGTAGGGCCTTGCAGTCCTTCTCACCCACCCCACGGTGTGCGAGTACAACCACGGTGCATGTGAGAGCTGGCCAAGGCGACTTGCATGTTAACAGCGGGATTTCGATTCATGCGACATTATACACATCAATTCTTGCAGAGCAGGGAGCCCGTATGGCCATGTTCTGAACCTGTACGCGCCATACAGAAATCATGGAAACTCACAGAATCAGAGCTCAGGCGATTTCCCATCCCCGCAGTCTCCCAAATCCAAGTCACAAATCCCTGAGGGCAGTGGCATCAGGTTCAGTGCACGACCACGACTGGCTTCTGGCAGTTTTGGACACAATGCTTGCAGACCGACCCCATGAACATCTCCTTCAACCGCCCGCGATGATGCTTTGCCAGCACCACTGCGGCTGCATCGAGTTGCTCCGCCTTCTGACAAATAACACGCCCGATTGCATCATTGTCCACCTCAGACTACAGAGCATAAACGCGAGTCATCGGTACGAGGCGGGGGGGGGGGGGGGGCGACAATAGGCGGCAGCTCGGACTTGCAAATAATATGTTGCAAAGTGCATGTTGCATCAACATGAGCAGAAGACTACGTTAGACCTGTGCACTTTCAACAGGCCTGCGTGAGTTGATTCCGTGTGGTGGTTTAAAAGTTAGGGCACGACCGACTGTTGTGACCATGGCTGCAATCGTACAGGTACTTGATAGCACGCACCTTTATTAGATGTACCGTCGGCTCAATGTTTGTGCTTCCGAGTATTGATAGAAATCGAGCACGAATGAACTCTTGAGCTGATTTAAGCCTTGCTTGATAGTCCTGCAACAGTGGTAATGGTCGGAAATGGTTGTAGCAAAGATGCATGCATGGCAGTGCGCTTCGTGCCTAGGCTCACCTACGACTGCTGGTTCCTCAGAACAAACACGCATGATCGTACCTGCTCATCCACTGGTGCAGCCATGTCGATTGGGGGCGCTCCGTACTGAAGGGCGTGTGTGAGCCTGGGAACGACATGTGCAATATGCACGCTATCTGCAGGTGCGTCTCAGATTCGAAACCTCGAGGCACTGAAGATAGGCAGCAACACATCACCTGATCGTGCAGATAGCTGAATGAGGTGGAACTGTGCTGGAAGGACAAGTGGAACAAGGCAAGCTCGATGGCGCGCCATGTGCTGACAAGGACAACAGCGGACTCACCAGCCCAACCGTCTCGCACGTATGGCACGCATCCAGACGGATGAACATCTGTGTATACTGATACGCGACATCCTGCCCCTGGCGACCCTATTGTTCTCAATGGCCGCTGCGTAGACATGGCGTTATCCTCGGAATGTCTGTGCATTCCGATAAACTAACCTCGCAAATCTGGCAAAATTATACATTCGCTGCCATTCTATCAGCCTACTGCTATTGGCTGGTGTGCGTACACACGGACGCGCGTCGCCAAGCCACACACGCGTGTGCAGTCCGAGTGCACGACATGGCAACCAACAGTGCAGTGACCTATAGCGCGGTAACCAGCCTGCGATAGTGCTCACAGACCAGAACACATAAACCGAACGCGCACCATCAGGTCGCAACAGATTTTTCATTGTCCAATCCATCGCCCTTGAATCATCGTCTGTGTCGTCTACAGCAATCAGCACCACGCGCTGTGCCATACCGCCTGATGCGCCTGACTCGTTCAACAGTTCACGAGTTGCACCTGTCTTGCAGCAGTGGGGTTGATCGTTGTTTGAATTGTTGGCGCAGCTGACAGGTGTCAAGGGAAATTGGGAAACGGTCGTCAGCGTCTGAGCGTCTGCACTGACATCATGTTCAAACACTGCTAGATTGACGCGGGCACCAATTACTGAGCACTGTACATCACATGTGCACAAGGTCCCAACCCGATCGGACTTTGACTCAGACCACAGTGCGCTCGTATGACACGACGCGACGGTGTGCCGAACTACACCTCCGACACGCGACACGAGGCGAGAATTCTGAACGAACCTCGCGATCCACACCCGGGTACTAACACCAACATTGGCGGCTCAAAACAAGCTGCTACCATTTAGGGTCGACATAGCTATTGGTTGAGAAATCTGCGTCCCGTATCAAAGCCATGCGGTGTGGCGCGGAAATCGTCTGGACGCGTTCATGATGCGCAGCACACAGCGACTTTGGACACAAAAAGCTTGAAATCTTGCCACTATGATTCTATAGTTGTGGTGGCGCTACCTTTCCGGATCCCGAAGATGCTCGGCCAGCAGTCGCTTGTCAGGAAGACCAGCGCTACTGCGCAGCGTACACAGCCATGGGGGAGACTGCCACGCGCGTCTGTGCCAGGATCGGCTTCGATGGCGTACAGGAAACAATGTAGCGCTGTTTTATTTGGGAAATCTGCCACTGCACACAGCCGCGATGTTGATTCTGTGCCGCGGCGACTGGTGACCGCCAAGGCGACTTCAAAAGCTGAAGGCCACCGATCGTTCCTGAAAGGACTGACGGATCTCTTGACAGTCGCTGGCCTGTTCTCAGCTTGGTATGGCTGCAATATTTACTTCAACATCTTCAACAAACAAGTGCTGTCTGTCTTCCCCCAGCCTCTGACATGCACATGGATACATCTGTTCATCAGCTCGTTGCTAGCGCTCCTCCTGTGGATGTTCCGACTGAAGAAGGCTCCAGTCGTGACGCCCAGAATTATTGATATCATATTCCCTCTCGCGATTCTGCACCTGCTGGGCTTCTACACCACAAATGCCAGCCTGGGGAAGGTGGCAGTATCATTGACGCACACCATAAAGTCCATGGAACCGTTCTTCACGGTTGTGCTCTCATGGCTTCTCATGGGGACTCGTCCAGCCAAGCGAGTCATCTTCTCGCTGACCCCAGTTGTTGCGGGTGTCGTAGTTGCATCAGCCACGGACCTATCATTCAATTGGGCAGGCTTCAATGCCGCTATGCTTTCCAATGTTGCCTTTCAGATGAGGAACGTCCTCAGTAAAAAGGCAATGTCTCGAGCCTCATTCGACTCGCTAGAAGGCGGTGACACCGCTGACCTAGACGAAGTGAACATCTTTGCCCTCATGTCCATTGGAGCTTGCATGCTCATGGTGCCTCTCCTCCTTCTTGACGCCCCTGCTGCACTGGCAAGTCCTGGTGGACCTGCAACATGGATGTCGCAAGATGTGCTCGCGAAGACAGTGGCTGCAGGGGTGTGCAGGTGTGCTTTCCTGCCGGGCTGTGCACACCTTGATGCAGTGATGCGGCATCTTGCCCAAAGGCTGTACTGGCCACGAAAGCAGTGCAAAAAACATTTCCATGTGGGCCAGGACTTGTTTGTGCATGTTTGTAGTGCAGTTTTGCCTGTTCATGCAGTGCTGCCTGTGGCTTGTCCCTGAGCAGCGACGTGGAAGCCGTTTGTGAGCCACAGATGCATGTATGCAGGTTTGGTGACGTTCTGTCCTCTTTCATCATATTGCAGAAGGTCACGCCCGTGACCCACTCGGTTGGCAACTGTGTCAAGAGAGTGGTATGAATCTGCCTTGAACCAACAACATGAGGCAAGGCCAAGACAGGGGCTATTTGTACCTATTGTTTCACAACCGTTCATGTTTCATGCAGGTCGTGATCGCTGCTTCGATTGTTTTCTTCCAAACGACAGCCTCTGCTACCAACATTGCTGGAACAGCCGTGGCACTAAGTGGCGTCCTGCTGTACAGCTTTGTCAAACGGTCGCAGAAGACTACTATCGATTCTGAGCAGGTGAAGTACCCACACGTGGCCACATATCGCCTGAAAGGGAATCATCACCCTGTTGTGCTGCAGCATGCTGGCTTGTCCCATGCTAAGAATGCATTCAGGACCTTGTTCAAATGTGTATTTGTCCGACTCCGCTCGTGTCTGCAGGCTGTGCGCGCAGTGCAAAATACGGCATTTGAGGATGCGATTGCCAAGATCTCGCCCGGGACTCTGTACGGGAAGGTCGTCAAGACACCAGAAGCGAGCAAGCGTGACGACGAGGACAAAGAACCGGAGTATTATTTGTGATACCAGGCATAATTTGTTCTGCCGCGAGTGTCAAGTTCAGCAAGATTGTAACTCGGCAGGATCAGAATTCGCGGCTGTGCGCCACAGTCGCCGTGGCGTAGGCTGCTATCGTCTTCTGTTTCATGTGGACCGCACCGGACCCGTCATGTGCCGCATTCTTGTACCCATAATGTGAAGCATCTTCCGTTTGTTTAACAACTTTCCGTCTCTTCGAATCATCCATCGCACCCCTCTGGATACCATGCTGCCATCCGGACGAGATGGCGGAAGAAATGACAGATTTCGAAAGGGCCCGGGCGCTCATGTACGAAAATCTGCCATGTTCAATTGTTTTTCTCTGAGTCTCTTGTGCATGCATGGCAGCCCATCGAAATGGGAGGACACTCGACGAGTGGACCCCACTCCGTTGACAAAATTGAAGCCCAATATCACATTCATCGATATAGACATGCACTGTGCAGAGCCTTCGTATGAAAACACAGTAAACTCGTCTACTTGACCACTGCTGGAACTCATCACGGGTGCATGTCATCTGTTGTGCAACAAATATTGCCTGCTCAGCAACACATTGCAAACACACATCACCTTCTGACAGAGAGCGACTGGTGTGTAAGCTATGAGCTTTGCATGCTGCATTGAGTTGCCATGTTTGCCATTGCAAAATCTGATCATTTAGACCGTTATGTTAATTCAATTGTGAAGGAGCGCCATGCAATGCTATCACTGCTTGCTGCCCACTCAAGAGCGAAGTGTTCATTGGAATTGTGCAGAATAGCTCGTAATCAGGCGCGCTTAGCAGCGCTGGGTATCCATGAAGCTGCAAGTGCCGTCGAACAAGCGACATCCTTGCAACGGTGCGCAATCTCTAATAAACCCTGGCCTCATGTACTCGTCTGTGGGAAATGCACATGTGACTGTTGACAGCGCAGCATTCAGGAAGCCTGCCGGTCGTGATGGACATAAAGCACCCAAGAAACGGTCATGCCCCACTGAAGCTCAAGGAAACGAAGGAAGCCCACCCAGGCGCAGATCGAGGCGGCTCAGAGGTGGGGTTGCCGCAGGACATCATTGCGTGTTTATGCATTAAAAAACCTTCCACCATTGCAGCTGCGGTGACCGCCTGCGTCCATTGCTACATGGTTCTTGGGGTAGCATTGCTGCATCAAGCTCAGTTTGCCGCTTGGCCAGACTGTTCGCCTGTCAATGGGATTGCGTGGCTCACTACACCCTCTGCTACAGTTGCTGTCCGGGCGTATACCAGTGTTTAAGTCAGCAAGCACTCTGCACCAATCACAGCATCGAACGTGTGCAGCTTCCACAGCAAACGCTGAGTGTGTAGTCAACTGTGTGGCCACTGTCAACCCCACGCCATCCACCGCACCACCTCGGCTGTTGGTGCACCTAGGCTTGGTGATATTTTAAACATCATGCAGGTGAAGCAGGTGCAGCGGACGAAGTCGAGAATGATGACCTTGCCGAGAGCCATTCGCAGTTGGCAGTTTTCACGATCAATGGGATTTGCCCAAACTGTGGGCGGGTCGTGACTCGGGGTCACCGGAAACACCTCGACAACTGCAGCAGTGCTACACAGCGGCCACAAAAGCCGCTGGCAGATATGATCCAAGCAGAAATGCAGAAGATCGAGACGGACAATGCAAAATTGCGGGAACTCGAGCTGGGTGGTCTCATTGGGTTAGATGATGACCATGCTGTGTTCAACGTCGTTGGTTCAACAGGCATGCGGCCGCGCTACTTGTATCTGCTCAGTTAATCTCAACCCTGATAGTGCAACAATCACAGTGCTAGAAATACGAAGTTTGCTGAAATGATGCTTTATGCAAACGTACTTGGCTGCTAGCAATCCCTGCAAGCACATATATGGCAGACACCGGTGGTGATGCACACAAGCAGCAGAATCGTTTTTTGTGGCATGCAGGAAAGCACTACAAAATTGAGTTCACTGGAGAGAAGAGAAGCTGTCAGTGTCCAGACCACCGGATTCGAAAACGAGATTGCAAACATATTCGTCTGCTGTTGAAGTCTCTCTGCATTGAAAATGACCCCAGCAGCTGGAAGTCTGCCACAGCCAACCTCATAAAACAGCATCCAAAGATGAAGTGAGCAAGAACACCATAAAAGACAAAGCAAGGAATGCCAAGTAGACTTTGTGCAACATGGTCATGCAAGTGACTATTATCATTCAAAAATGAATGCTGACCATGAGCGTCCAAGTTGTACCATCTCACCTGTTAGTCTCGCGGTGGGGTGCGGCCAGGTAACTATACACTCTCTTCAAAATCACTTCACAGCTCGGCACGTGCTGTGATGGAGGCAGCTCCTCTCATGCCAGACAGGTCTGTGTCAGCCACAGAGACATTGACCAGAATGAACTTGATCTGGTGGTCTGTAACATGTTGCCCTCCTAGATGCAACATTGGTGGGGCCCTCCCAGATTGATATAGCTGCCAGTAGTTGATCGAAGAGGAGCACGCTGGTGCATGATGGTTTCCACCCACAGAACACTCACAGAAAATGGGCATAATGCACACAAAAAAGGCCGTAATGCAACCATTACGTACACATGACAAGGTGCCATCTGAGACCTTTGGCATAGGCCACGACATTCTGCAGATGTTTGGAGACGCATGCGGCCCACAGCTGTTCATGCAATTGGGGATGCATGCGGATCATTACTGGGGGCAGTCACAAGGTTCGAGCGTGCAGCCTCAGCTCGAGCAGGCGCTGTGCAGCCATGTGGCATAGGCGGTAGGCACAGGTATACCCAAGGGTAAGACCAGGAATAGTATTGTATGTGATGAACTGATGGACAAGCTTCAAAGGGGCAGGATCCTAAGCATTCTCCATCTGCACCATGGGTCGGTGTTCTGATAAGATGCGCGTACATGGGAGGCTGAAAGGAATGCTCATGCTGACATACTGTGCCTCACTGCTGCTAATGCTGTGACGCAAATGGGCTGAAGGCTATGCATGAGATATAGGCCTGGGACTTGAGATAATTGAGATAAGAAGAGCTGGGTTGAGCACAGTGTAGCATCACGAAGCGTGTGACTCCAAAATCAGCAGCAAAAACTTAGCAATCTGGGAGAAATTTGGCCTCTGCTCTGGGTCCTGTGCCCAACACCATTTTGCCAGGTCCTGCATTTTCAACAAAGTGAGCAATGAATCTGTGTGTGCCGATGGTAAATACCAAGAACTAGGCTTGCAATTGGCACCGGACAAAGCAGCCCATGCCAGGCGCCCTGCGTACAATGCCACAGCACATTTGGAATGGCCATCAGACTGGCATCAAAAGAGAGCGCACAATATAAGCCTGGGGGGTGGTCGACGCAAAAGCAGGTCGCAGCTTTGAGGACACTACGCCCATCAGAATCTGTGGCGGCCCAAGTCCCTTGTATGGTGTCAGCCGAGTGTACAACTCCCACATGAGAATTCCAAACGCGTAGACGTCACATTTTGTGGAAACGTCACCGTTCTCAATAAGCTCAGGAGCCATGTGAGTCACGGTTCCTGTGCAGCAGGAATGACACGCTTACGCACGCAGCGGGTGAAGATAGACGACAGAGTATTTATTGTCTATGAACCAGCATGGGCGGCAAACACGTGAGTCCGTTGCAATGCAGCCGCAGCAATTTCCGAATATTGTGGCAGCTAGCCATGCAATGCGATGCAGCCTGTTACCACGCATGCGGAGGAGTTGCACCTGCATACTTTTGCTTCTCTGTCGGGCTTAGGCCATCACCGCCCCGTCCGTCCCAGATCTTCGCGAGCCCAAAGTCTGAAACCTTAACTGTAAACCTTCGCCAGTCTTTATTTGATTGTTTCAAGAGGATGTTTTGAATCTTCAGGTCACGATGCAGGATGTAACGATTATGTAGATGCCGCAATGCGTATGCAATTTCGATGAGTGTCTTCAGGACATGGTGCATATTTACCTGCACAAAAATGTCGATGGGATGCTGGAAATGGTGAGCCGGTTTTCTCCACGATGGCAACGGCAAACCTTGACAGAGCCATGCTCCTCTGTGTGAAAAATGCCGGCTTCAACGGCCTTATCTAATGAACCCCGATCACAGAATTCCATCAACAGGCGAATCTCATGAGTTGCCCCGTCTGATGGCGATCGCTTTGCAACCACTTCATACCCCAAGCAGCGGACAATGTTAGGATGCTTCATAATCCATGAGAGGGCCCCCTCTGTCAAAGAGTTGTCAATTGGAACCTCTCCGTTATTATCTACAAATCCATTCCAGCGATTCGCATGATGGTGCAAGATCGTTTTTGCGATCCGCCAGCTACTGGTTGCGCACATGTATGCGAATAGAATGGAACAACAGCACACATTAGGAACGGAGCGATACCGACAGTGTCCTCTCTCTCATATGGACAGAATGAACCATTCTGTGACAAAAGACCGTTGCCGCCCTTCCCTCGTTCATCATGCTCAATGATTTTAGCTGCAACGAGTTGCCCTTTCCAAATCGCACGATGCACTGTACCATACCCGCCCTTACCAATCACCTCCAGCAGCTTAAGCTCGTTTCCAGCTAAGCAGTCTACTGGAGCGTCGGTGAAGTCGTCATCGCTTTCATCCGACTGCGACATATGCGCGGACATGGCTTGTTCCGAATACCCCGACTTCGGATCCCGATGAATACTCGTCACGGTCATATTGAAGAAGGCGTGTGTGTGCAAGACCAACTTTCCGGATGGACAGCGGTCGATTGGCGATCAGGCGCTCCCAGCTGATGCACCAAAGTGTCGGGGACGTGCACAAGTCGTGATCACGCATCGATCAACTCGGGGTTGACAGATTGATCCATGTTAGTGATGCTGATTAGCGGGGGTGACGAGAGTGAGTGTGTGACAGGATACTACTGACACGATCGCTCGGACACTGTACCACGTTGCAATGGCGATCCGGCCTCAAATACCTGAATTTTCCTATCAGACACAATAACACACGTTTCCGCACACGGCCTTCTGAACAACAGCTTTCCCTGCGCTACAAACGAAGTACCAATATGTGGAAAATGGCCACAGCTACAATCTATTGCATGCAGCGAATAAGCAGCAGCGGCCATTTCACAGAAATCCCAAGTACGAAAGGTTGCAAACGTATTTCCAACAAAAGCGGACAGCAGCGAGGACCTATTAGATTCTTGCCTGTGATCATTGCCAAAGGAGTATCGCGATGACATCCCATGATGTCTGGTGCATACGTTTGTTGCACATGTTCCACGCTCATAATTCGCAGGAGCCGTCCCGCCAGAGGTCCTCAGTCGCTGCATGTCATCACATCACATTTCAGCGATGCTTCAGCGAACAAAAACAGTGAATTCAATCTCCCTACCGACTGTCCGCAGCCAGCCGGCAGTGTCACGTGGGAGCGCCGATGAGGTGCACTGACCCGCTGCCAAACGGTACAAAACAGTGGGCAGGGGCGTCACATATGGTTCCCTGGGGAGTTTCCTGCGCTATTGCCACGTGTCAAGCGCATACACTTATCGTGGGAACCCACCATCGGCCACAAGTGGACAGTCCAACTGTTGCTTGGTGATTTTTCAGAGTGTACGTGCTCACACGGTACAGTAATTGGTCTACTGGCATGCCGCATCCCAGGCTAGTGTGTGCACAGATTTGGTGGAGGCTGTGCTCTGGTGGAGGCTGTGCTCTGTTGGAGTCGATGCAGCCCCGCACATACGGCGACTTATCACGCAGCACCATCACCAAAGCACCCCTTATGCCTAATTAGGGTGGGGCAGATCAGTCGCTGGCACGGTATATATAACGGCTGATCAGAAAAGGAAACGCTCAACACAGCATAGACGGTGGTGATGTCGGTGGTGTGCCCGTGGTACACGATTTTTCCGTGTGACTGTGCAGCTCACTCTGTCTGCAGACCCTTAAGCCATTTTCCCTTCATGATGCATCGGTTGCATTGTTGGCTGCACGTGCAAGAGCAAGCGAAACCGCGGCAGCAATCAACGAACCAAGCCGCGTACTACTGTAAATATGCTACATGGCATACACGCTCGTCGATTGTGATCTCGTGCGTGCCGTCACAAGGAGATACTGAAGGTCGCCGGCGGAAGCACTGACGCATTTTCTGCACAAAAGTGGTCTCTAATCGTGCATGTGAACATTGGTGCAATTATCTTGTAGCTCGCATGTCGTTCCGTGGTCGAGGAGGTGGACGGAGCCCTGGTGGCCGTGGTGGTGGCCGCTATGGCGGGGGACGCGGGTACAGGGACGAGGGACCTCCAGAACGAGTCATTGAAGCAGGAGAGTTTCAACATGAATGTGAAGGAGAAGCAATCTGTAAGCTCACAAACGAAAAGGTGTGGCAAATGACATGCCCACCTCCTCCCCTCCATCAGTTTTGGCGCTCACAAAGCTTTTGCCGTAGATCCCGTACTTTAATGCGCCCATATTTCTTGAGAATAAGAGCCAGGTAGGCAAAGTGGAAGAAATCTTCGGCAAAATTCAAGGAGTGGTGCGGTTTCAGACAGTATAACGAATATCGCGGTATTACGCATGATGTGCTGGAATGCATGTTACATCAGTGATGCAGATGTTCTCTGTCAAAATGTCGGAAGGCATACAAGCGACGTCGTACAAATCTGGAGATAAATTCTTCATAGATCCGTATAAGCTGTTACCGCTGGAGCGGTTCCTACCACAACCGAAAGGGGCAGGAGGTATGCTGTTGTGCCCCCTCCTGATGTGTCTACATGCTTCTACTTCGGCCCACTGGAGCAAACTGGCTATCACAAGATCAGTGCATGGCTCACGCTCAGCCAATGGCTGTCTGCACATGTGCAGGGCGAGGTGCAGGCCGCGGTGGTGCTCGAGGAGGCGGCAGAGGCGGCCGAGGTGGCTTCTCACGCGGCGTAGGCCGAGGGGGAGGGCGTGGCGGCTTCAGCGGGGGCCGAGGCGGGGGCAGGGGTGGCTTTAGTGGAGGCAGGGGCGGCCGAGGTGGCTTTGGCGGAGGCAGGGGCGGCCGGAGTGGGGGGCGTGGAAGGTTCTGATGCCTGCAGGACAGTGTGCTTCTGCATATTGCTGGTGCAACTGAATCGGAGGTGCTACAGCTCCCTTGACGCATACAGTTCCTCTTCCACGGCCTCTGACAGGCAGACTTCACTGGTATGTGCCATGCGCGCGCTGCAGGCCTGTCAGCTGCTGCCGCCTGACCCAGCCTGAGTATATCGGAACATGCACTGGAGTCATGTGCTCCACAACCGGTCGAGCACGAATCCGGCCATCGGCAGAGCTCCCATGCCAGCGTTGGACTTGAACTTTTGCAAACATGAGGCTGGAACATCCAAATCAACATCATGGATCTGCCACATAACGTGTGCGATCCCAGCGGACACGCCGATGTAGTATGCAGGGCCTGCACCAAGAGCAAGGCCAGAAACGCCTTGCAGGCAGCCCATGCCTACGGCCAACCCTGCGGCCGCGGAAGGGTGAGTAGCACTCAAGGTGAAGTCAGCCCAGGTGAAGTGGGTGATTTGTACGTTCATGTTGCGTGTAAATATCAGGAGCACACCAAACAGGATTGGCTTTGTCTTGTGGCTGAAGTACAGAGCCGTAGAGCGGACGCCGGCCTGGGTGTCATCAGCTTTGTCCATGTGGGCGTAAATTGTGTCATATATTAGGGTCCAGCATATTGCCGACACGTACAGGGGCATCACAACTGGCCAGTCACAGGATCCTCGGACGGACGCCCAGCCCATGACTGCGCCCCAATTGATGGTCAGACCCAGAAAGGCCTGAGGCTGCAGGCGGTTGCCAATGGCGTTGCACAGACATCTCTTGACCATGGCATGAGTTTGCAAATGACACCATGACCTTTGACAGATGTAGGATTGCGCAACCATGCAAAGTGTGACAGTGGTCGCACCAAATTGGTAATGCGTTTCATCAGCGGATAGACGGCGACCAATGGTAGTGATGCCACCCCCAGGATCTGGCTGCTTGGGTTCAGCTGCAACAGAATGACAAGGCCGAGGCCGAGCTGCAATGCAAGAAATGCGGTGGCCTGTGGCATGGAAACCTTGCCAACTGCCATGGGGCGATACTTCGTACGTTCAACTTGGGCATCAACTTTGCGATCCCACATGTCGTTGATGGTGCAGCCTGCTCCACGCAGCAACTGCAGTGAACATGCTCATCGTCCATTGTGAACCTCCATCAGCAATAGGTCATGTGAGCATTGCACATTGACCGTACCACAGCTCCGGTTCCATATAGACTTAGCAAGTGGAGGTCGGGCAAGTGCCCGGGGGCTGCTGCCATAGCGATGGACCAGAAGCATGGCCATGCCAAGAGCCATGAACCGATGGGCTTGTGAAGCCTTGCCAGATGGACGTATGGTAGCAAACAAGCTGGAGCAACTCTTTCGATCCACGAGATGTCTTTCGGTGTATCTGCTTGATCAGCTGTCGTATCCTTGCCACCGACGTGAGAGAAACCCTTCGTCCACGCGATCGATGGAAGAAGCGGAGGTCTTTCCCTCCCTGCAGCTGCAAGCGCACATAGCAGCCTCTGGCGCTCCTTAATTACGTCATTGTGACTCGATGGCTTGACTTCTTTGGAACTGACGCTCGATGCTCCAAACACTTGTCCAACACCGTGCCCCCCGACAGTTGACAGAAAAAAACGGGTGCTGCGCGTTCGCAACATCATGTGACACAATCACTGATATGTGGTGCGCAGTAAGACCTCTTCAGGCGCGCGATGAAGCATGCGTGCAGCTGATATCCTTCGTTGCACTTGGTGAGATGCACCACAGAACGGTCCGCAGGGATACATGTCACGTGTACCATGAACGAGTCGAGCGCAGAACGACCAAATTTACAAAGGGCAAGCTGCGTTACGCAACATTATGCAAATGAACCGTGGTGGAGTCGATAGTGATTTGCTATTAGAACCATCTCGGTGCACATCTATGCCGATATTAAATATTCCCAGCGCATGGGATACATGAGCGTGGGCCACTTGTGGCTGCGGCAAATCGGATACGCTTGTGGGACGCATGCATACGGGCGTCTGGATGCTGATGTGCTCGTTCGGCACTGTCGCTTTGCTCCTTTGATGCAGAGTTGCTTCATCACGACGATTCGCATATAAACAGTTGAACCCACTTATTATCAACGCTTCTGAGTCTCGTGATTGGCTCACCTCGCAGTTGCCTTCATCGCCTCTCATTTCTCTTCAACAAGACCTATCCAAGCCAGGCTGAGACTTTTAAGGTTCGACAAACTCCATTGTTTTCCATGAATGCTGGTTTGCTGTGTTGCGGATTTGCTGCTGCCTGGAGCTAGCCGTGAACCCGGCCCGGTTCAGCAGCAAATCCCATACGCTGGCTGCAGCACAGGTGGCATCCGCTGACCATAAGGCGGTTGTTAAAGCAGGATATAATACATGTAGCTTAATTAAGGCGTGCTGGCGTCGATGTTCGTTCGATGGAGACGAACTTCCTGTTTCTGCGTAGTTAGTGGCGAACTGACGGCCCGCGATCTATTGTAGCTCATGGCACGAAAGCAAAACCTGCTGTCAGCGTTTAGTATCATCTTGATGCATGATCTGATGTATAAGTTTTGCTTTTTTTGGTTCGCCGTCTTTCGCGATGGCACATGAGAAGGCAGCGTTCGCCCTCAAACTACCACGCCCTTCCAACGCCCTGGAACAGTATCAGCGATCATCAACTACATAACTTCATGTCAAGAAGTGCGTTCGTGACGATGATGTGCGTGTAGATGGCCCTTCAAAACGCTGCGTTTGCCGGTGACGCTGCAAAGGCATTGTCCGCTCTGCATGCCGGCTTTCCGGTTAATGATGCACGGGCAACTGAGTTCGCGAACGCATGTTCAACAGGTCTACATGTAGCCGCTGAAAATGGCCACTTTAACGTTGTCAGCCTTCTTCTGCGATCAGGAGCTGACCCAGTGCTCGTTGATGGGTGGGGACACACAGCCGCCCACCTGGCCGCCATGGAGGACCACGCAGACATCTTGCAGGTATGTGCAGCACAGCCTTGATGGTGTCTTTCGTCCGCTTAGCCTTTTACTTGTGTTCGCCCCATGTACAAACTCCTCACACACGTGTGCTGCAGATGATCATCGACAAGGATCCCCGAGTCCTTGATATTCTGGATGATCAAGATCGTACACCGCTACACGCCGCTGCTCATGCGGGCAGCAAGGACAGCGTGCGTGTACTGCTTGCTAACGGCGCAAAGGTGCAGCGCCTAACAACAGAACTTGAGGGTGATGTCGTTGCGTTGGGCAGTGCCATCCACACGGCTTCAGCGGCAGGGCATACAGACTGCCTTCGCCTGCTGATTCCTGCAGCTGATGCTGATGCCATCAATGGAGGAGACTGCTTCGATCGATCGCCTCTGCACATGGCGGCTGCGGCTGGTCACAGCGATTGCGTGCGGGTGCTGTTTCTTTTGCTCCACGCTCATTCTCACTGCCATGGTGAATGTGTTCGATGCATTGCCATGAATCGTACATGTGTGTTCTACCACCTTCTGGAGCATGCCTCTGTAACGTATCTGACTGTCTCTGAAGTTCATTGCCACTAGGACATGGCCACCATAGATGCTGTGAGCATGGTGTCAGCTTGCATGCACGGATTGTATGTATTTGGCCATTTTTGGTCAATTTGCTGCTGCTTGTGATTGGTCTCCCTCCGAAGCCACCTAGCATGGAACAGCTACCACCTAGCATGGAACAGCTACCACCTAGCATGGAACAGCTACCACCTAGCATGGAACAGCATGCTGAAGCCGGTCTGGATGCAGGTGCTGGTCGTGGCCGGTGCTTCTGTCAACGGACAGAACAGCTGGGGCGCATCTTCGCTCCACCTGGCAGCGCGTGGTCAGTCCCCCGCTGCTGTCGACACGCTCCTTGAATGTGGTGCTGATGCGAATGGTGTCGACCACCACCACCTGACGCCGCTGCACTACGCGGCTCAGGCGACATGCCTGCCAGCCATGCGCATGCTTCTTGAGGCAGAGGCAGACATCAATGCAGAGACTGGCCTGGGTGCCACAGCGCTAAAAATTGTGGCCAGCCAAGACGCCGTGGACGCTGTGGCAATGCTGCTGCCCACAGGGGCCGCCTTGGATACGCTGCAGGCCTGCTGGCATGATCTGGGTGCCTCCAGCAGGGCTGCAGTGCAGCAATATGTTCGTGAGGTTTGCCTGGTGGCGGCATGCAGCATGAGGGGCGTGACCACGTGTACTGGTGAGGACATTCTTGCAGTGTCAGCTCTGCCTATGGACATGACGCACTGCATCCTTGCGAATGTGCTGGGCACCGGAGAACATTTTGTGCGACTCCTATTAGATGGGAGGCTGGAAGGGTGTGTGTGACACCCTTCCACCCAAAAATAGTGACTGGGGAGGTTATTTGTGACATTTGGGGTTTTACTGCTGACATTTTGTACTGTGTCGTCCATCGTACAGCATGTGTCTGCAAGCATGTGATCTGCTTCAATTCAAATTCTGCTGATGCGACCATTACACTGCCAGGTTTTGTACAGTCAAGCCGTCGGATGTTGTTTTCTTGTTGCCGTGTACACATAGTAAACATAGTTCTGCCGTGTGCGCAGTAGCCTAATGGATGGGATCTGGTTTTAATTCAGACCCTTCCCAACACCACGTGTCTTGAAGTCACACACAGTGTCAACACTGTGCTACCGATGCCGCAACACCACAACAGGTGCAAGCTTAAGCATCGGCAGCGTAGGCCAACATGCACACAGTTGACTGTGCCTGTGGAATTGCCGTGATCGACACACCCGCTATATGACACGACCGCTGATTCTGGAGTGGTCAATTGCACAATGCCAACCATAGAGCCCTCACTCACACCGAGGGATATGTGATACATGTAGCGACATGAAGTTGTACATGCTTGTGTTGAAGGTGTTTCTCACTTGGGGCATGCCACTTTGCTCAGCAGTGGAAAAAGCCACTCAACAGTAGGAATTCGCCAACTTGAAAAATGGGTGAGATGTGCATAGCTCCAACTCAAAGCAACCAGGCAGAACATGCTGCACAACAGGCTACAGGCCAAGCGGATGCAGGGAGGCACACATACGTTCACAGCAACGTCGCATAGCTGAGGCTTTATGTAGCGCCGCCAGAGTTAACTATTTCGTACTGCTGTGTTTGTAACAACCCGCACACAGAACAAGCTGAGCAGCACATCTGTGCTCCATCTCTCTCAGGCTGACTGGGAGTAGCAGCATGAGCGCTCTGAGTTGCCAAGGTAAGATCATCATCACGGACAACAGGCAGTCACATGGCTGGCAGTTGCCTGTGCAATGCCTTACAGAATCCCTGCAGGGTAGATGGTATTGCAGATACCAAGTAGGCTCGGGCATCATGCCATGCAGTGCAGCCGCAAGGCAGAACAGCCAGAGATGCAACAAAGACAAGGCTGTTGCCACAAGCGCGGAGGGAGGCAGAGGCATATACGAACGAGGTCGTCAGCATGTTGACAACTATGGCGCCGTGGCTCAACATTAACCTGTCGACCCACTCGCCCAAGGCAATAACCTCTGCTAGAGACTGGGCCAGCTAGATCAAACGCCTTGCAGCCCATGTTCACATTCGAGTCATATCTATTTGTGGACAGGCAGTCACCGGTGTAGTAAAGCAACAGTGTTTCAGGTGTCTGTCTGCCCTTCGATTTCGGTGTTGGCTCTGTAACAGTTATTCAGACCTCTTCACATGTATGCGTGCTGACATATCTCGGCATTGTTTACCTCTGTAGGGGATTTGACTCTGCAACATGAGGAAACCCTTCTGCCAACTAATGGATCATGATGGTAAGAGGAGGGACAGAGAAATCTGACATCGAAACTTATATACTGTTGACATATGCTCCATGCTAATGCGTCCTCAGACCCAGCCTAGGTGACACATGTAATCAAACATCCGCATCCGAACGCGTACTGTGCAAGCTTGCATGCTGGTCAGGCGCGAGCACAGCAGGACGAAGGTGACGAAGCTTGTCACCTTGAGCTGCTGCAATGAGGTGATACACGTGATAAATGAGATCATACAACATGCAAAACGTAGCGCAGCCAACACCGCCGATTGCAATGTCAGGTGTGGATGCACACTTCCCTGAAGGTCAGCTGCCTAGGCAAAAGAAGCTAGGTGCTTGACATGCTCAATCATGATATGGTCCCGCCGATGTAACATGCACGCGGCACGGATCAGCCAAGGAATTGGAGCCGGACTGTGCATGTGTTACATAAACCGTAAGCCCATCATAGGTCGCGGTTGATCTGTGCGTACCATGCATGAGCCATCTGACAAACGTTTGGAAAACCCCTGCTTTGTCTGCTTGTGTGCATACTTGCCACTGGACCAGGTCTGCCGCCCAACATCAGCAGCCGTACTCTGCCACTCATTGCTCCGTACTCCGTGTGTGTATGTGAGAAGAGGTCATGAAAACTCATTTGATAGCCGCAGGTGAACACCCCCGTGGCTGAGCTGCTTGTGTCTATACCTTCATCAAGGCCTTCTAGCATGTGTGGCTGCACCCCGCGTCTCGTGCGGGCGACCATCGCTGCAACGAGGCAGTGTCCGTCTGCCCTACTTTGCCGCCACAGACCGCCGTAGGGCAGACCATCGGATCCTTGAGAGTACCGGGCAGCCAGTAGGTGTGCAAAGATGGTGTACGGTCATCGCGTCACTGTACCCGTCTTCTTGTGTTCAGCCGCCTTTGCAGCAGTGCGGCCCATTTCCTCTACAAGCCGGTCGAGCTCAGCACCAGCGCCCGCTGCTTCCAGCTCCTGTGGTCCTAAGAACATGCCATATGGCAGGCCACCATACTTGTCCGAGTGATGCATGCGGTGCGCAATGGCAATGCGCTTCAGCTGTGGTACCTCCGCAATCGGCCCGACCGGGAAGCGCTTGTGCACCAGGCCTGCATGTGGGAGGTCATTGTCATCACATCGGCCAGCATTTCCACAATGTGTGCACAACGATGGGGTTGCAGCCATGCATACTGGGCGCACTGCTGGTGACCTGCATGCCCATGCACTATTCTGTCGGTGACGATGGCTATAGCGCTTGCGACCATACCAGGTGATGGATCGACTAGCAAATTGCCATATGAGCATACCGCATGTGAGGTGGTTATTTTGGCCGGCAGCTAGGTATGCGTGAGCCGACTGTTTGAAGAGATGTGGCACATCAGCAGGCACAAGGGTCTGCGAGGCTCCCTCAGCACAACGTCGAGCCGCCATGCAGCCACCGCAGTCACAACAGGCAATGTCAACAGCGCAGTAAGTCTCACACATCGCTCGACGTTCATGCACAGTTGGCAGAACATGTGTCAGGACGTATGCCAGTTGCAATTCAGGAGGTCTGTTGAATCGCACCATCATGCACAAACATGTATGCGATTCCAAAAACAGTGATCCCCATGCCAAGCCCAAAGCACATTCCGCCCCACTCTGATGGGGTAAAAAAGCCGTAAGCTGTCAAAGCGATGGCCGGAACTGCATTCATGACTGCGAAGATGTCATTGGCTTCGAATGGCCCCACACGCGTCTCGTGATGAGACTTGTGAATTGCCCAACCTGGCACAAACTCATGCCAGAGGACTCTATGCGCCCACCGTGCATACATCTCCATCATTACCTGCACAGCAATTAGACTGCCTGGTGAAGAATCAGACACGGCTCCCAAGCGGGAGGGCGGCACGGCCCTGCACCGAAGTTTGCATGAGAGTCCGTGGCTCCTCCATGCATTGCGTGATGACTGGGTCTGCGACGCGTCACGACGCATGCAGCCCCGCTCCGCGAGTGATCACATGCCGACACATATCAAAGCGCACCATTCCTCCGCCGATGAAGAATAATGTACACCAAAACTCTGTGATGGGAAACATTCCTTGTGAATGGAAGAAGAAGCGATAGTATGTGGCGGCGACAGCCAGGCCAACAAACAGGGCTGAAGCAGCGATAGCCGATGTTCGATACATCAGCTGCTCCCTGCACGAAACGAGCTAGATTGATGTAATGGTTGCGCAACCATTGTGCCAAGTCCGTGCCATGCACATTGGTTGTCAACTCGAATCATGCGTTTATGCGCGATTGCAGCGTCGTGCAACGCAGCGACAGCGGAGCACGCAGCTAGCAAAATGTACACAGAGGTAGTGAGTGTTTCACTCAAAGACAAGTTCATGCGCAGCGAGAGGATCGTGTGCTTGCCTGTCCCTTTGAACTTTCCTTGCCTGAACCTTCGCAGCCCGCTGGTCCATCGCCGAATCTGTTGGCAGGGCATCGACACTGTGGTCAACGGTCTCGCGGAATGCATCGCTGTTCTGCAAGTGCGGAGACGTCTTCGTACTCGCAGTTGGCACTCGAGCTGACGACAACCACGTATACGCAGCGCCACTCAACCACGGCATGGGGGCGTCCAAGAATTGTACACTGACATGGTCGTCCGGGCAGTTTTTGCACAGTTGAAGGCCATGAAACATGTTGTTAAACGTTCTGTGGCCCAATGCAGCTGTCGCCAATCACGACCACCGAATTTTCGGAGTTCGACACACGAACCATTATGCATGGCATGGGCACGTGCAGTACGCATTAGCAACCACAAGTACAGAAATCAACAGGTGTATGCTAAAAGCAGACAGCTATACGGATCAATTTTCGCTAAAGGTATCGGCTGTGCTGATGCGGCACTGGCCGATGTAAGCCAGGCAATGTGCTCATGGCCTTGTTCGGACAAGAAGAACCCGAGGTCGACACCGCTGGCCAGTAGTACTAACAATTTGCCCATATGAGACACAGAAGGAGGCTGCATGGCCACAGCGCGCTGTCATTCAAAATTGTGCCATAAGCTGGCAGTACAGGCAATGGCCATGCGCTGGCGGTCGGCGACCAGCTGCCCAGCTCGTGATCTCTAGCCTGAGTCCGACAAAACAAACTAATTCCCTAGGTGCATATGTGAGCATACCATTGGCGTGTCTTTGTACGCCGCTTTGAGCTTGTGGCATGAGCTGCGCAATCTTGATGCGCGTCCCATCCAGGGTCGTACGGAGCCAAGGCCCGCTGTACATCCGTGAGAGATCTCGACTAGCATCGCGCTGATGCTTGTCTCGTGGGCGTGGCAAGGAAGAGAACAGACGGACAGTTAAGAACGGGACAGAAGGCAGTCGCGAATCCAAAGATTGAGGTGATAAAATGAGCGCAAAAACCGATTGATGGACAGTGAAACATGGAATTCGACAGGCGTCCGGGCATGTCAACCTTATGCAGATTTAAGTTCTCTGGCGCTACGCGATGACGACGTCGCTTGTGTGCCAAGCAGGCTGAAGTGCACGGACTTGCGGCCTTCGAGTTCACGCGGGACACAGTCGTGGTCGCGACACGGACCGCGGCCACAGGCGAGGTCGATCGGCGACGTGGATTTGGTCGTGTAAGCGGTAAACTTTATGTCAATCGAACTGGCCTGTTTGATCAGATGTGCGTGTACATGCTGTTTACACCGGCGCCACCTGGCGCGATTCACCGGGATGTGTACGTCAAACGGTGCACAGGTTTATCACGCCACTCTCGCATTGTAAGGCCGATGACGCGTCATCACGCGGCCCGCGCAGACGGATCATGCATGAGACCAGATCTTGAACGACCGGTGCTGGTGCAACGTATACAAGCAAAACATGGTAAACCGCATGCAGCTGTTCGCGAACGTGAGGCCCGTTCTCCTGCGCAGTTCTGTTGCCAGAGTTGGCTAAGCGCACGCTGAGATGCAGCTGGTGAGGATTTCGCGACACTAGAGGCCACTACAAGAACGACTTGCACCCGCTATCTGACCCGACAGAGGCCCGAGGGAGGGGATGTCGGCCGAATGTCGTGTTCTCTGAAAACGCACAATAGACGCTATAACTGTTCACGTGAATAGCCTGAGTAATGGTTAGTGCGTACGCTTTGACTCGGCCGTGATGCGCGCCCTCTGTGTTACACAGTGATAGATCTAGGACTCAGCAGCGCCGAGGCAACAGACCAGGCAACATGCAGATAAACAGACCGGCCACCGCAAGCACCAAGGCCACGCGCCGCACGAGCAAATGCCAGAACGAACTAACGCCAGCGCGAAAGCCGACACGCACACACCACGCAGTACGACGCAGGCCATGCGCACACCAAACACACAGCTAGCACTCGCCGGGTCCACAAGCGGTCATCGACTCGACACTAGCAGTCTGCACGGGCGCGACAGCGTGCGCTACGGCCATGTCCGAGGCCGCGAGGCACCGGTTCCAGGATCCGTAGCCTCAGCCAGCTCGGCAGCCCCCTCTGTGTGGCACGGTGCACTCATGAAGTCACGCATGCACAGATCGCGCGGCCATCAAGCACGCACTTGACACACGCGCACTGCTGCAGAACGCCTCCAGGCTCCACTATTATATTTTCAGACATCCGCTAGGGCATCCCGGGGTTCAACGGCGAGACCCATGGTTCAAAGCCATCGGGGCGCCAGTGAGTGCATCCTCTATTTGGTGCGTATTTGCACCATCGCTGACGATTATCTTGCGCTAATGTGTAAATTATACAGTTGCGATAGGCAATGTATCGTCGATAGGTTGTATAATGGGTGTGCTGTCGAAGTAGTGCGTCGATGAGCTCGGCGAGGGCACCGGTAAGATGAGTGCCTGCCCGGGGAAAACATCGGTGTGCGCCTTTAATCTACTGACATGGTCATTTATTGGCGCTCTGGAGGGGTCTGAGTCTCTCCTGCTGCCTGCACAAGTGCTTGCGAGCGCACTCCGCCTGTACCTGCTTGTCGCTGGGTATCCCACCGATCAGCCTGAACCCCACCGATCCGCCCGACGCCGATTCGTGTGCGTTAATAACCCAACATACATCGTTGTATTGATATACGATTGTGCTAATGCTCGCGAATTTCAGCGCATTTGCTCACCCGACTTGCATCCAGCGGGCGATCGGATTAACCGAGCGGGTGTCAATCGGTTGGCAGGCCATGTCGGTCGCACGTATACAGCGTCGCAAATCACATACAGGCACTGAATCAGCCTGCTTGAACGTCCAGTAGTAATGTAGTTACATGGTGTACTTGTTGTACGCAACTTGTCCGCCGTCGTTCTGACAAGGTCTGATCTAGCTGGCGCCATGGCGCCTAGGCCCACAGCAGGCGCAGCCTCATCCTATGTACATGCGGGCGCCCAAAGCAGTGCTAAGCGCCACAAGTAATCAATGCTTCAAATGTCATAAAATCACTTGCCCTCTGCCGCTGCACACGATCCATGTCAACGTCTTCGTGTCCTACACATCCAGGGCTGGCTCAGCAAGTACAATACTTTAGTACAAGCACAAGCACTGCACAGAACGAAGCAGCTGGTCAACAATGCTGTACAACACGAAGGCAAAAACAACATCCACACATCTGGCAAGGTGCAGCAGCAGCACACCAGCGAGCTCACTGGATTGCCACAAGCCGGCTGTGATCATGCTGAAGCTGTGGGCTGCACTGAACAGGAAAGCCAATGACCTGCACACTAGCGAGCACTGAAAATAAAGCAGCTGGCCAACGTTCCAACACAACACACAGCCATAGAGAGCATCAACACATGTGGCGAGGTGCAACAGCAGCACACCAGCGAGCTCACTGGATTGCCACAAGCCGGCTGTGATCATGCTGAAGCTGTGGGCTGCACTGAACAGGAAAGCCAATGACCTGCACACTTGCGAGCACTGAAAATAGAGCAGCTGGCCAACGTTCCAACACAACACACAGCCATAGAGAGCATCAACACATGTGGCGAGGTGCAACAGCAGCACACCAGCGAGCTCACTGGATTGCCACAAGCCGGCTGTGATCATGCTGAAGCTGTGGGCTGCACTGAACAGGAAAGCCAATGACCTGCACACTAGCGAGCACTGAAAATAAAGCAGCTGGCCAACGTTCCAACACAACACACAGCCATAGAGAGCATCAACACATGTGGCGAGGTGCAACAGCAGCACACCAGCGAGCTCACTGGATTGCCACAAGCCGGCTGTGATCATGCTGAAGCTGTGGGCTGCACTGAACAGGAAAGCCAACGACCTGCACACTAGCGAGCACTGAAAATAAAGCAGCTGGCCAACGTTCCAACACAACACACAGCCATAGAGAGCATCAACACATGTGGCGAGGTGCAACAGCGGCACACCAGCGAGCTCACTGGATTGCCACAAGCCGGCTGTGATCATGCTGAAGCTGTGGGCTGCACTGAACAGGAAAGCCAACGACCTGCACACTAGCGAGCACTGAGAATAAAGCAGCTGGCCAACAGTCCAGCAAAACACGAAGGCACAAATAGCATCCACACATCTGGAGAGTTGCAGCAGCAGCACGCCAGCGAGCTCAATTAATTGCCACAGGCCGGTGCTACTGCTGCTGAAGATGTGGGGCCGTGAGCTGCGCTGCTGTGGGCTTGTGGGCTGCCATCTACTGATCGCAATGGCTCTTGCTGTTGCAGGCACCTAGATTACGGCCGCATTTGTCGGTGTTACAGCAGTAAAAAAATGCAGTGCAAGGCATAGTAGCAGCGGCAACAGCTGCACTATGTCTGGCTGCAGCACCTTGCAAAGTAACAACATCACGCGGAACACTTGCCAAAGGCCTGCATGCCGTGCTAGAATCACTCCAAGATCAGTTTCGAACAATTTGAAGATGCAGTCACCTTGCTCTGTCCGTCACAGTGCGACGGGGCTCGCCATCTTCAGAGATCTACGTCGTCTTGTGACAAGACCGTGGCTGAGCAACGATAAAACGCTGTAACGGCAAGCATAGACATAGAACAACAGGCAGATCATCTGAACGATGCTATCACGACGTGTGCGGGTACATGAGCACCGACCGACGTTGCAACCAGTGAACTGTAGTGAAACTATGGCGGTGTTTGCAAACACACGTCTCAATCTTACTTTCGCGTGCACGCTTGACGCAGCATCAAACACGATGTAGTCGCATGCGCAATCCAAGGCATCGTGATTCCCAACATTGGCGGGGCGGACATGCGTCGTGTACATGTACGCAGCGCGCTGCCCAACAGGTGGCGTGGTGCACTCACACTTCGCCGTTCGCAACGGCCAGGAAGGTGCTGTGTTTGTGGACCGATCATCACGTTCGCTGACGCCCAGCATGGAAAACATTTCTATTGAATAGATAACAATTCCAGTGCATTGCGCAGCCGGTTTGGGCCACAGGTTTCTGATTCGGCAGCTGCGGGAGATGAAGCGCTGCATATCATACCAGTACAGCCTTTTTGTGCGTTTACCATGGCTACATACGTAGATACGCCATGATATATCCCAACGAATTTGCTGTTGCGTGGTTTCCCTGCCAACCGCTTGCCTTGGGCAAAACGCATGAGCTTGTCGCCCGCCTGCCTGTCTGTTTCGTTTACCGCACAAGTTGGCTGACTTCCAGGAAGCCATTACACAGATGCTAGCCAGCTGTATCAACAGCCTGTTTGTCACAGCAGTCCTGTGCCACACTTTTCCCGCTCAAGGTACCTCTTCACAACCAAGCGACGCCATAGTCAACCGATTACCAGTTGCCAGTATGTTGCCAAACAAGGATTCATAGCACTTGCCCATCGTGTGAATACCCCTTCAGCTCTGACGCTGGACCGTAGCTACCCTCCGACGAGCACAGCCCGTCGGGTGTCCATGCTGGCGATTCCGTCGGGCGACGGGGCTGCATCGAAAGGCGACTCCAGCAGGGGTGCCCCGATTGCCGCCAAATCGGTTGGAACACATGCGCAAGTATTAAGAGTGAATATTGCGTGCTTTGCTGACCGCAAAGCTGCGGTTTGTGCCGATCAGCCTCAAAGCAGTCCGCCAGACGTCTGTACGCCAGCCACGTCGGGTGGTATGTCGGGCAACCAGCCACGCCCGACGCGAGATCGGGTGCAAGTCATTCTTGTAGTGGGCTATATGTATGCGCGCCTCTAGCTGTAGACGCGCGTGCGTGCACCGGGCGCTCCCACACGAGTTTCTGATCATATGACGCATATTGACGCCATGTACAGTATTGAAGACTTGGGAGGTGGACGTTACAAACTGGAAAGCTATCGTTTCTCACGCAGGAGTGACTGTTTTACCATCGCTTGATGTTCAGGTCGCTGGTGGCGCCACAGGGAACAAAGCAGGGAACAAAGCGGGATGACGGGGTCTACACTGTGACAGACCAAGGCCTCAGCAGCCCCGAGGGGGCAAATCAGGGACACAAACAAACAAACAAACAAACAATCAAACAATCAAACAATCAAACAAACAAACGGTCACAAGCAGCACGCGTGCTACGTATACGTACGGTCACCGTCCGTAGCAGCATGATCCACACTCACCCAGAATAGAAACGGCAGCGCACACACAGAACGCACGAAGCGAGCGCAACACCGCGCATTCTATGTACACGCCATGCACAGGCAGCAGGTGGGGACCACGGCGCCTGGCCAGCGCCGAGCCGACTACAGCATCCCGGATGGACACCGGAACGTCAGGCTGCCGCGCAGGCCCGCGACCCCGCGCGGCGGCCGTGGCCCCTGGACCCAGGCCACCGGACAAGCATGTGTCACATTCTGAGCTATCCAGTGACGGGTTGGCTGCCTATGATCACAGATATGTTCCCTTACCTGGTGGTCTCAAGCCAGGCACGTGGGTGCTCTCGCAAGACAATTGCTGCAATGACTTGCAGACCCTTCGTGATCTTGCCGTGTTCGCACCATGCACACTGGCCACCACTGCACCAGCACACGTCGCAGGCAGCTGCGTACATGGCGCACTGCCGGCCTGGGCTCGGTGGTGGTGTATTGCATGACCACGTTGACAAATGCTATCTGCGCCTTCCAGTGTGGCCCAGCGTTCGTGGTTGGATTCCAATCAGTCAGATTGCATCCCATTTCCTGGCTGCAGCTCCTGATCCTCCCTAGAAGTTTGCTGTCTGGGTTTCAGACACTGACCACTGCTGCGCATGGGGTTTTTGCAGCCCAGCCTTATTGCGATGTGTGTTGATGCCCTATCTGATCTCCAGTCGAGTTTCAAGGTACCGTGAGTCTCCAATCCGACCAACCGATTGCCGGATCACAACTGCCATGCTGATTGTCGCACGAACGCTTGTCCCCAGCTAAGGCCACCTACGAATCTGCCACCTACAAATTAGGCACATCTGATGCATCTACAGCGTGTGCCCAAGTTGTTCTACCAGCTGTGGCACAGGCAAGCATGGAAGGCTATATCAAATCCCATACAGCGCAGTTGTCCACAGTGCGTGTCATGGAAGTTAGTATACTGATACATACAATGCAATGCAAGGTGTGTGAGGGAGATTTGGAGCGCGGATCAACCTGGCGCTGCATGTGTACCATCGAAACGACATGTGGCGACAGGGCGAGTCGGGACTCGGAGACGCAAACATGATCGGCCCTTGACACTGTGCCTTCTCACTTCCATGATCAATTTAATCAACACCGTCATTCCAGGCGCACACGGTGTCATTTGCTGGTTCTTTCCCAAGCCCGTCCCTCTGCGGAACCGCTTGCAGCTGCACAACGACTGTGCTGTGCCACCGTTTGGACCAAGCGGGCCATGTAGAGCCCAAAAGCTAGACATCCAAGCAAGTTGATATACTCATAGATCATACCTATTGTAATGGGACAGTCGAAGAAAAATCGTAGTCGGAAGCGCGCAGGGAAGAATGCCGCATCAGCCTCACCTGCGCCAGCTGCCGCTGAAGGCAATACTCAGATTACCGTGGACATACACATAGGAGGAATTGAATTTTTGGAGGGCAGCAGAAAGCTAGGTGTGTTGCATTAACCTCTTGTGTTCCTGCTTGATTGCGGTTTGGTTTCCGACATGGCATCACCCTGTCTACTAACCAAAGTTGTAGGCCATTGCGATTCGTCAATTCTTCCTGTAGACGATTCCAATGGACTTACCGGTGGAGATGCGGGTCCACAAGGCTCCATTCGATACGAACTTGCATCGTTGTCCAACAAAACCAAAGTGGTCGAATGGTTCAAGGCAGGATGTGATCAAGACAACTCTGCAGAAATGTGGTTTAATGCGGCTCTAAGTAAAGAACAGCGGAAGGACTTACACACGTACGGTGCTGGATGTGATAGATTTGAACCATTCTGTTGTTGGATGCGAGTGTCTTTACGTCCGACCGCCTGACACTGTGCACAGGTTATGTACATCGTACCCTAGCTTAAAATCTGTCAGCCGCGGAACTCAGGCAGATCGCCAAATTGGCATCGTGCATTTGAGCAATTCCAAGTGGGACATCCCACCCATGTGCGACTCAGATGAGATGAAGGCCAGCGCTCTGCTTTCTCATCTTCGAGATTCAGGGCAGCCTACGTCTGTAGATGAAGTCCGTGGCATGATTGCAAGTCAGAGCCTCTCGGGTGCGCCTGAATGTTATCCAAATGTTTCGGCAGCTTTGCATTTCATTCCGCTTCCCTATGTCTTTCAAACAAGCAGAATCTGACGACAGTAGACATTCTGCTTGCAGCTGAGCTTGAGGAATTTGTGAACGGTGTTGTCAAGGATCAACAGGACGTGAATGTCCTCCTTGATGCTGTCTCAGCTACGCAGAGTGATACTGTGCGATCTCTCTTGTCTACAGCACCCAGGGCAGTAAACATTAAGCAACACCGTACAGGCATTCTCCCATTGCATGCAGCAGCTGCTGCGGGAGATTTGTCAATCATGGGTATGCTTGTTGGGGCAGGGGCGTCCTTGGAGCAGAAAGATGGCAAGGACCGCACAGCACTTCAGGTACACCACTGCCAAAGGTTTTAAGTCTTGACAACCATTTGCAGAAAAGAGCTGCGTGTGTAATACACACCACTGCTGCATCACTCCTTCAGGATATTTGTCTTTGCAGGCTGCTCGAGCGGCTGAGCAGTGTGACGCAGAAGGGTGGCTCATACAACAGGGAGCCCAGGACCTTGACGCAAAAAGCGAGCTGACTGAGGCAGCGAATATTGCTGCTCTTGACTCTGCAGCTCCAGCAGCAGCGGTCCTCAATCGTATGCATCTGCGAATTGCCTTTTCACCCATATATTCAGCCCATCAATCCTCACGTTTCACAAGTTGAAGCTGTTCCACCGTGCTTGCTGTGCAAGTGGCTGTAGTTGGGTTCACCCTGCGGTGACGGATCATCAACACTGCTTAGCTTCACATGCAGGAGCAGCCCCGGATACACAAAGAGAAGAGCAGGCAGGCCTGGATATCAACACAGTGTCTAACATAGCAGAGGTTCGTCAGGTCTCCCGGACGCGTAGAAAAGTTTCAAAACTGGGAGTCTCTTGTGTCAGTGTGCCTCTCAGCTCATCACACGCTGCATTCATTGTGTGATGCTTCACCAGTGGTGCAGGAAGCAGGAGCTGACCCCGCGAGTCAAGATGCAGCAGCACCTGCCACTCCCGGTATCGCCCATTCGTTCCCACATAGCATTGACATCATCATCAAATACTACAGCCATGCTGCACATGTGTGTACTGGGCATGTTCAGGCGAGCGTAGGAGATGATGCACAGGCTGCCAGCGTCTCAGGTTGACTGCTTGAGAGAGCAGTCGTGGCAAGACTGGGTGCTACCTCGCAGTATTGTTGCAGATGCCTAACTTGCATCCCACGTGCTAGTTACTGGCGCACGGCCAAGTTAGTTGTAAATGGAACTTGACATTTACGCTATGTGTGCAGAACCCGAAGCAGGTGAGGCTGACATTGTAAACAGCAATGATGATCTGTCCTCAGTGCAGCCATCCACTGCGACAGAGCCTTCACTTGCACCAGTGATGGGCTCAGCTCCAAATGAGCTCAGCCGCGAATCTTCCGCAGGGGTATCAGGTCTCGCTCCGAGTCTGTTTGCTGATGTGAGCGCCGTCAGGCATAGCAACTGCTGGCATACACATTGGAATTGGCAGTCAGGGTGCTGCTTTGCTGACTGAAGTCGTCTATGCTGTCCCGCAAGTCAGCATAGGTATGATCTGGACATATTGGGTTGCAGCAACAGCCTGTGAGCTTGTTCAGGTGCAGCAGTACGCAATGGCAGCGAAGCAGTATCAGAAGCACCAGACGTATGAATCTCTTGGGGGCTGACTGATTCATGCTTGACTGGTGCGTGCTGGGGCATGGTTGCTGATGCTAGGTTGTCTCTGCAGGAAGCAGTGCAAGGCCCCCAACGAGCCAAACGCAGCAATTTGAATTGTCAGAGCACACTGACTGAAATACCTCCGGAATCTGACATGCCCAGTATGCGCCTGTCTATTCCATTTTTGCTTGCGATGCGCAATGTGGATTTGTGTCTGTACATGCGTGGTATACATCGAGCCACAGGTACACTGTTTCTTAAAGTGACTGTCCTGTGTGCAGAGGTCAACTGTGTTCCAGAAATAGAACCTGCTCCGCCAAAGCCTGCCAGTCGAGCAGATGATGGGGCTGAGTACGAGATGTCAATACAACAAGACGAGGAGAGCGGAATTGATGTTCTTGTAGCCTGGGCTGGCAACACTGTGGCAGCTGCGACTGACTTCTGTAGTAGGTATCCTGCTGTAGTCGCCACAGCCAGTGCTGCGATTGCAGTGGCAGGTGCTGTGCTTATCAAGTTGGCGAGTGGCAGCCGCAAGTAGGCTGCATCTGGGAGGCTCCTGGCAATGGAGGAGACAAAATGTGAGCAGCACATGGCTGCCGGTAAGTGTAACATACATGTATGATGTCATTCAGTATGTATCACATGGATATGCAACCCGCATCACGGCTTCGGGTGCGAAATTGTAAGGGTTCATACAAACCTGGCAACTTGACGACCATAGTCATGGAGCGCACGAGGTACGGGAGCAGATTTGCGACATACAACAGCAAGGGAACGCATTTTTGTCTCTTCCTACGTGCCTCATGCTCAAGAAGATCAGGCTGAACCGGCGCTTGGCCGAGGCCCAACTTTCAATAGCGTGGCGTAATGTCCCCTCAAGCCACGTCTGAGAGCACGCGTGCGCACCCGTCCATATCTATGCGATACACAGCATGAACTCAGCTGCAGCGTGGGGGTGAGGCGAAGATCGTGACAACGCTCCCGGGGACATCCTTGCACCTCCGAGTGAAGGCATGCGTGAAGCCCAATCAGCGCCCTCAGATTACGCTGTGCCCGAGTGCTGCATCTGCCCCGTGTTCATGAAATTGTACATAGTTCGGTATTCTTCGTTCGGGATACTTGTTGCTAGAACTGAACCTGCAATGCTGGCAACCAAACTGGTGGATCGATTCCCGACGCAGTCTGGATCCGCTGTTGACTTAGGTGAATCGCACGATCGCAACAAAACACCTCGGCGCCGCAGGTTATGCTGTATCTCGAGATCAACGTGGTGCATGCAGAAAATCGAGTCAACGCTGCAGTGGTCGATTTGCAACGTCAGAAGAGCCGAACGCTGGGAGGCCAGATTCCAAAATTCTACTTTCAGAGACCCGTCCCATCCAGCATCGCCTCTCACCTTTACCAGGCTTGCCGCGAAAGGGCTCAGGGTAGCATACTAACTCCAGATGCGTTGAACAAGATCCGGGTAGCAATATGCCGAGTGTGTGAATGGCGTGATGGCGCTCCTGCTGCACCATTGGAGCAGGCCTACTTGACCATACGAGACATACATCAGGTGATTGTTGTACCCAAATACCCCGAAACCATATTCCGCATACACTGTGGTGCCCTGTTGGTTGGGATGTCTGCTGCAGTGTTATATACTGTGCTTCCACAGGTGAGAAGTGACATTCAGACCGAGCTAGGACACAGGTTCAGTGAGTTTCTCAGTGCAGCTGCCATACTGAGGCATCACTTCCAGGATGGCAGGCTTTCTGGAAAGACATTGTTCAATACCATCGTTATGGCAAACGAAAGATTGAAATTGATCGAAGTTCTCCGGTCCAAGGATGACGATGGTGATGCGTGCCTTACCGAAGGACAACTTACTGAGGCATTGACAGCAATTGCAGGTATATGCTGCTGCCAGCCTCAAGTCCTCTGCACATGTGCTGCGAGGCTCCATGTGCTGCCAGGACCACTTCGCAGCATGCGTATGCATGATGACCACCAGGATTTGGGGCTGAAGCCTTTATTTCCTGGAATTAGGATACTTATGATATATTGTATATAATAATTGCGGCTGAATAATGCTGTGCAAATAATCTCGGCTGAATACTGCAGTGCAAAAAGAATTGCCAGTTCCAGATGACTTGATCCCTCTTTGGCAAATTTTCGCCACTAGAAGGCTTGCATTTCCTTATTCCAAGCGCGGCTTGGTTCCGATTCTGAAAATAGCCCAAGAGCCAGCAATGCATCTCTTGGCCACGTACAGTGCACGAGGGACTTCCGATGTGGAATGGTTCTCCTTTCAGGTGTGCATTTGAGCAATACCAAGGCTTGGTCTCATGAATTCCACTTGGATGGGCGGATCCTGCGGGCTTGAGAGCAGAGCGAATCTTCCTCACCAGCTTCATCACCTGTTTCTGAAGTCAAAGACACACGGCCCATGACTGGTGGCTGCACTGGAATCTGCAGAAACTGCAAGACGTTAAAAACAAATTTGTAGAACTTGACGAGGACGGCGACGGACACCTGACACCAGATGAGCTGGCCCGTGTGCGTCCAGGAGCACTGGGACTGAGCTCCATGGTGCCATACTTTGTGCAGCGGGTATTTGAGCAACACGTTCAAGGATGCGCCCCTCAAACAAAACAGCCTGGCATGTCGATGACTGAGTTTGTGGATTTTCTCATGGCCTGGAATCATCGAGGCCAGCAGCATGCAACAAAGTATGAACTTCTAAGCCCCAAATTGAGGATTGCACCATCCCGAACTGCGGCTAACTGCTGCAGACGCTCTAGCCACGAATCGGCTGATATGATTGACTTGCCTTACAGATACTTTTTCAAGGTGCTAGACGTGGAGAACCGTGGATACCTGACAGCAAGAGTGATTGAGATGTGGTGTGTGCATGTTCATGACCTAGCAGTAGACAGATTTGGCTGGGTTGGCGACTACAACCCTCTTGATACCAAGGACGAGGTATTTGATATGGTGAAGCCCAAGCGCTCGGACAGGATTACGCTGCAGGACATGATCCACCAGAATGGTAACGAGCACAGGGCCGCCGACACATGTGGTCTGATGGTGGATGCCGCATGCCTGATGGAATACGAACAGAGAGAGTCCATGTGATGCTTTCACGCTCCACCGTCTCACCGTCCCCGATCTTGTGGCACATGATTGATCCATGGTTGATCCATGTTCATGCGTTCATCTGTGAGAACACGTTACAGGTTTATTCACCTCAGTCATGTTGCAGCAGACACTGCTCATTGCAGGGAAGACAATTACACATCATCGCTGGTCTCTAGTCCAGCCTCAATGCATTGGATACAGTCTCCGATTGTTGCCTGTTGTGACATGGCGTGAGCCAGACTTTCATGTACTGTCGAGTGTCTTCGCAATATGGAGATAACATTGAGCACAGCCCAGCGAATTTCTAAGTCGGCCTTCTTCTGAGTGAACTGTAAGCCTTTTAGCATCACATCCAATTGTTGGATATCTGACTTGCCACCTTCCGCACCACCGTATTTGATGTATTCACTGCACACTCCTGCAAACGCAACATGGAATTCGGACTCGAATTGGGCATGTGCTGTAAGGTAGGTGTGCAAGCAAAAACTGCAGGGTTTTTGCAACAACAAAAAAACCAAAAACCCTGCAATTTGTGCATGCTTCCATAGACACACAGCGGGGTGTGGAGGGCACCTGCCAGGGCAACACATGAGAATTTATTAAGACTGGACGCTTTGACCTTGCCAGATTGAACCTCTTGATTGAACTCTTCGTCGGCAAAGCGACACCCAGCTTGAACATTCAGTGTCCTGTACTTCATGAATGCATCTAATGACGACAGAGTGTAAGCCAGCGGCAGTAGACCTGTCAAGTAGGCTACCAGAAAATGCCCTGCTTCATGAAATGCGACTCGCTTTCTGCACAACAGCGCTCATGTCGGGTGCCTCGTTGCAACATGCAGACTTGTCACTCAGGCTCGCAGAACCCAAATGCCGTCCGCCGACATAAACATGATCAGTTTCATGAATGCGTGTGTTTGTATCATGCCACACAAGCACCGCTTGTAATTTGCCTTGCCTGGTTTTACGTTTAGCAAAGGCATGAGCCTTGGACGAGCTCAGCAGGACATACCTGTAATCAGGATTCAAAATTCCACCCACAGTATCGATAGCGAGGGCCCGCAGTCCACCGGCGAGAGAAATCTGATCCAGGGTGAGCAGGAACAACATAGCGAATCCCAAGACGCTAGCACGTGAGATGTCACCATCAGCAACTGCGATTGTCACCAATAGCAAAAGAAACGAAATCTGCAATTGCGCCTCGATTTGGCCAACACTCTCTTCGGTGGGAGACAGGAGCTTAGCTGAATCTATGCGGTTTAGGCGCAGTTCCTCTATTGTGTACAACCTCTTGGGCACAGCCCTTGCCTTGCCGAAGCCTACCACTTGTCCAGACTCTGCGAGTGACCTCATTTTATGAACGACACGTTGCTGCAAATCGACATCGCTTACATTACTCGCTTTCAAAGTGTCATCGAGGTTCTGTAGCTCTTGTTGAAGACCGACACCTTCCTCTTGGCTCTGCATGCATTGAAGCCATGCAGAAAACACATACAGCCAAATACATGGTCCGAGACATCTTCAGCGCAGTCAGCAGATCACCACACGATAGAGAAGGATCCTGGCCAACTTCTTTGCTGTGTCATGCATCGTAGTGGCCGTGGCTAGACACAAGCTTAACCCGTGTGCGTACACGCATATCAATGCGTACCTGAGCTTGCGACCAAACGGGTCGATTCCGGCCGCGTGGGTAACTGATGTTGAAGGAAATTTGCTGTTTATAGAAGTGGCGCATCTTTGTTTCTGGTGTCAATGCAGGACTGCGTGTTGAGATCATACTGCCCCCAGGTCCGTGAACATTCACTGCGCACCAGCTGCCTGACACAAGAGGACGTCAGACGTATCATACACAGCCACAAAAGCAATAATGACGGTTTAGCAAGGGTGTCATGATCGGTTCGACAGAGCGGGCTGGGTAACTGCACCGCAATCGTGTCAACGTACAATGCATTAAATGATGGATGTTTGCGGCTAGTGGCCACGAGTGCACACGCAGCCGCACGAGAAGCATGCATTGGCCTTCATGAAAACTTGAACACGCTTACAAAGGCATGTGTCACACCCATAGCCAGTGTTGCTACAGTGGCATACAGAATTCTGTCCTGCGCGTGGCGGGTCCCTTGGAGGTGCATGAGCATGTCACATGCATCCACGTTTTGCCCAATGGTTAAAGGTGAGGATGCATGATTCAGTTATCACGTGAACGTGTCTGCTACTCTTCAATTTTTGGCACCAGCCTCCTCACAGCATAATGATGCTGTCAATCATGCCAAAATTTTGAATACATACACTATCTATGATTATCTGCACAATGTCTTTGGAAGCCAAAACATCACGGCGGCCCTTCAATCAGCTGTCGCTCGGCCGGCAAAGCACAGCAGTACTGCTTAGTCATGCAGCAAGTGCTGCGCAAACGCTGCACGTTCATCCTCCAGCTCAGAGGCCTCGCTGCTTGGTATCATCGCCTCACTGCAACCTAGCACTGCACCCACACAAAATGGCCTAATGGTCATGCATACCTCATGCACCGCAGTTGAGTTGGCCATCTACTCTGGCACCAGTTTTTGCCTGTCCAAATCAGGCGGTCAGTGCGAGCGAACTGTCAGAAACATGGAGGCCAGAAAACACACCATCCATCTCAAAGAAGCAGTCCTGCCACTTGTACAGAACATAGAGCCGATCTCCTCCATCTGTGTGCAGATCCGCAAAGCCCATTAGGTGACCTCTGCTTGATCGCTCCAGCAAATGCACCTGCAGAACCATCGCAGCTGAAATCTTCTTTGCCTTGCACAGCTTCCTCCTACGGGCTGACGTATTGACGTCAACATGGAGGATGCGCGTGTTTCGGCACTCAGTGTGCTAAACGACTGGCTCTGTGAGGCTTCACAACAGAGGTCAGAGGGGACGTAACATGTGGTGTGAACACGTGAGCTAGTACAGACCAAAGATTAGCAACACACTGCACAACATACAGCTCCGCACCTGGCTGTCAAGCACAAGGAACTGCAGCGCCACCGTGATGTCCAGCCAGCCGTCTTGCGGCGCAACGCGCTGCTGCTGCGCTTTCGCACTGCCCCCCTCTGCCCTCATGTGCTGCGAAAACATGGCTGCCTGCTGATCCAGCCGCTTCCGGAAGCTCGCAGTGTCCCCATACGCCGCTCGGATGATGACAAGGCCACTGCGGCGGTCCTCGTCGAACGCCTGCCGCGCGACCGCCGCCTGCAACAACTCCTGCTGCTGCTCTGCCTGCTGCTTTGCAGCCGCCACGCGCTGCTGCAGGGTGCGCTCGCCGTGCGCGGACTTGAGGCTGCCATGCAGCCACAGCAACGGCTGCACAATGAGCCTGCATCACACAGCCGCATTCACTGTGCTTCACTGCCACACCCCTCACGCCGGCACGACAGCATGGAACACCATCCTCGACACACTGTTCGCCCTGCATCTCCTGGCAGCATCTACTGCCTGACATCGGCAACAGGTTGTCAGTGGATAATCCAAAGGACCCAGCCGGCTCGCAGCAGCCGCATGTTGCATGCATATGGGGTGGCCCCCCGACCAGGCCATGACTGCGGGCAGCAGGAGCTCATTGGACATGCATGTGTTCAGAAGCCCCGTGTCCACACCTGGAGATCAAAAAGTTGATGGCAACAGGTGCAGTCAGCGCCACCAGCAGTGTCTGCCAGTCCTGGTAGCGGTCGGACACATACAATGGCACCATCACCGTGTGCCCTGCCCGCGTGATGCGAACCTTCACACTGGAACCCATCAGGCCGTGGTGCACGGTGACCTGCGAGCTGACACTGTCCCCCCACTGCTGCTTGACACCCGCCTCGGCATACACACCAGTGGTGCCTATATTGGCGACGGACACAAGTGTTGTGCCCGCCTGCAGCTTGTATGCCGCAACACCCCGTACCGCAGTTGCCGCCCCCAGCTGCACATGCACCATGCGTCATCCTCGACTCGTTACCTCACTGCGAAGTGCCATGTGAGGCGCTGATGGCCACTTGTACCGTGATGTGCAGGCAAGCAACACATCAGTCGTGGATCTTTTGGAAAGAAATCTTGCATTGTCCAGGCTCAGGAGCCGCGAATGCCATGTTGATGGTTGCAGGCTATCACCTCAGGCCCCCATACACTGTTGCTGGTAAATTGTGGTTACGGCAGGCCCTTGAATGCAGGTGATGGGCCCATGGGGGCAATCGCAGCAGAATGCACATGCAGCGACTGACCAGCGCCAGGGACCGCCGCACCTGGAGCTTGCCGGACAGGGACCAGTTCTCATGTGTTTGGACAATGTTGAGTGTAACACCTGCGTCATCAGGCGGGCCCAGCACCCAGAGCACCTCCCCACGCAAGTGTTGGTGCAGCTGCCGCGTGAGGCCAGCCTGCAGACCCATCCCAGATGGGGATATGGTTGCTGCCACGGTACCAGTGTCTTCCGGAGTCAAAACTCGCTGTGATGACAGAGCCAGCACCTGTGCTTCCCGCCCAAAATTGCCGTCCAGCTGAACAGTGTCTCGGTCACTGGCCTGCACCTGCACAGAGCACGGCACCCGCCAGTTGCCCTCCATGTCACCCGCATCAAGATCATTCTCGTCCTGTTGCCCTGCGCTTGGGCTCCGCCGTACCATCTTCATTTGACCTGCACGAAGTGATTGGCAGTGAGATTTCCCTCTCTAGTCAACACTAGATGTACCACGCTCGTGGCCGGGGCACGCCTGCTGCAGCTTCACCCGACCACACGTCATACCAGATGCAATGAGCCATTCTGCAACGGATCGCACATCCAGTTTTCAAAACAACCCGTTCACCAAATTGAACATTGACATCTGTTGATGCCGTTGCCTCTGCAATGACTGGCCAGACTGGTGGCACAATGCCGTTGATGAGGTCCCTGAGAGTTTTACGAGCATCCACTTTGAGCTCCACAATCGTGCGTGGGGCGGCCTGCCTGTGCACATCTTGGAGAAACGCCCTGCCCTTGAAGCGTTCCCACTGCTGCCGCACGAACTCCTGGTCAGCTTCAGTGGATGCTAGCTCTAATCCAGCCTCAAGGCCTTCCCTTCCATATAGATCATATATGCGCCGTTTTTGCTCGTCTACGAGAACCTGCAGCGAGATGCATGGTGACACGGAGGATCAGATGAACCGCAACGAGACTTCATCCGATGCAAGTGCACGGATTCACCATGTACATACCCACAATTCCAGCCATCATGACAGGCCGTCAATGTGAGCTGGCAAATGAACGGCTTACCTCGTATGCATCTTTGATCTTGGCGAAGCTCACTGCCGCTTCCTCCTTCAGAGATTCGTCTTGCTGCTTGTCTGGATGAAACACACCAGACAATCTTCTGTAAGCTTTCTTTATTTCTGCCATGGCCGCATCGTCTCTGACATTCAGTGCGTCGTAGAACGAGCTCTCGGACTCCTCCATACGTCAGATGTCTCAGCACGGTATCACCATCCAGCATGCAATACGCATCGATCCATGCACTTTTTTATACGTAGTTTACAGCTCATTACGGATATGCAAATCGTGCGTGTTACAAACGCTGAAAGAGTGCGGCATCGTTGACCATGCTTGGCATCGCGCGCAACGATTGTTCGAGTCCGCTGGTCCTGCCATCGGGGCCTTGTGGGACAGCCTGATTGTTGCCCTGTCGACAATCGCTTATTTGCACTGAGCCCCACGCTGAACAAAACAGTGCACACCGAAGCCGCTGCACACCGCGCGGTGTGTCAAAATCCCGCCGCGGCCCCGCTGTCGTGGCCGTCGCGACGCGTCGGTGGCCTAAGGCCTAAATTGGTAGTGCATGTACATAGCACCTCGAGACTCCGCCCCTTATGAGGCCTTAGCCGAAAAACCCATGATCCCAAGGGCGCCAGGCGTTCAGAGCATCTTCGTTTACGCACGACATCTCCATGTCTGAATCACCCACCTTGTCCGGGGCGTCCAGCACGACATCCAACAAATGTGCACCCTGCCCACAAATCATGTCTGGTTGCGGGATCAGCCGCAGAAGCTGTAGCGATGCTGGTGCAACTTCGACAGTCAGCTCCCTTGACAGCAACCCCTTCCACGTCGTTTCTGCATAAACGTCCCGCACCGACACAGGCAAGTGCTCAGGATAACCAAACCGCTCCCAGGCGACCGTCACGTTTGCGGCAGCACCGTGGGTCTGCCTGTACAGCACCCCCACTGCACGAGCGCCCCCCTCCAATGGTGCTGCAAACACCTGCACAGCCCCATGCGTGTAGACGAGGTCCCCAGCCACACCCAGCCCGTCCTGGCTGATCGCTATGACCTCCTGCGCCAGCAGCACATGCAGGTGGCCTTCCCCAATGCGGCGAAGGTCTGCGCCGATGAATAGCGGAGCTTTAAGCAGCGCCCAAAGCCCAAAATGTGCTCTGCTGCGCTCTAGATAATTCAAATTCCCGCCGTTGCCAACCTGCACCCACATCACGGCGGTGATGTTTCAGCCATCATATTCAACATTCGTGCCACTGCTTCAACTACATGCCTGCATGAAATCGGCAGCGACGGCTGTGCACCTGTCCTATGCAAGCAGTGCCCCAGCAGCAGCTATAAAACGATCATGCGGTAAACATCAGATGGTGTCCAGGGCATGCTCTGTATGACCATGATTGGGGCCGTTTGTGACACCCCGGCTACACGCTGTGCATGACATTCACACAGTGACAATGCCTGTCAGTGGTGATGGCAGGCAGGCAGGGGGAGGGTGTCAGCAGGGGAGGGGTTTCCTCCAGCATATCTGGGTCGTTCCAGCGGCCGGGGCCCGCATTCATGCTGAGACCGATGATGCTGTCAAGGTTAGCCAGAACAGATTCCCATGTGGCCGTGATGTCAGGCGATGTGCGCCATGAGTTACCGATCTCGCCGCCTGCACATTCGTTGCCCCTGAAGCTGATGCGGTTCGAAATGCGGATCACGCCCTGCAGGCTTCAAAAACATGCACACGCTATGCCAAGATTTCATCATTGTTCCAGGCGCCTGGGGCTGGCAAGATGTGTGACTGGGGCCAATCACGATGCAGGGTGGGAGCAAGATCGAGGTGGACGCAGACCTAGGCCCCGGAGCTGTACAAATTGTGTAAGCATTCTTAAACCCACGCAGATATACCACATGGTGCGTAACGCTGGCCAAGCTACTGTTCCGGCATTGGACCTGCATGGCCAGTGCCTGGATCGGTGAGGCCGAGATCTAGAGGCGTACCCCAAAGTTCTGGCTGACTGACACCCCACTCACACAGAGAAAAATACACTGGGCGGCCAGTAGCATTCAATGCATCCCTGTAGCCCGTAGTTGGTCAGTCACAACGTGGCCTCCCTGTCGGATGCATACTGGGCAGCCTAGAATAGCACCAGAGAATCAGCCAGCAACTAACCTGAACCGGATAACATGTGATCACAGAAGTGGAAGAGCCCTGAGGCCAGCTGTGGTGAGCTTCGCAGGGCAGCGCTCACGCATGACAGAAGAACTGCAAAATCACAAAGGCCAGCAGGCATGGGTAAGGTCGCAGTGGCCAGCGAGCAGCTCACCTCATTGCAGTATACCTCTCTCTCACGTTGTAGCCTGGAAGAATGCCACAGTTATCGTACTTGAGGTAATCTGCAAAGCTGGCCGCCTTCCGAACAACTGATTTGAATGGGTGCGCAGAAAGGAAACAATTCGATTGAGCATCACGATAACCCAACTGCTCAGCCACCCTTACAAAACATGCACTGCAGCATGTGCAACGTGCTGGCAGCGCCATGCAGAAAGGTGAGCATGACTCATGCATGTACATAATCTTCCAGCAAGTACATACAGCAGTGGTACCCACAGATGGAACGAGATTTGATGAGAATTGTTTTTAGCCAGGCCTGGCACTGGACTCATCTCACAGGTGACTATGCATCATGCAAGTACCCAACTCATGCATGCGAGTGCATGAGCACACATAGAGTTATATGCGTGCCAAATTGTGACATTCAAAACCATGGTGTTGACCGGCGCATGGCAGGACGACGCTCGACGGCAGCAAGGTCAAGCGACGCGACGGAGTACGACTTGGGCATTCGTGCTCCCTCGGCAGCCCTCGAGCTTGCGACACGTGGCAGTCCGGGACCCGGTCATTAGCATGCAAGAATTCGCGTCGCTTACACATGCCAAGATAGTGGACCGGAGGTTACTAAAAAATTTGCACGTTCCTGTGCAGGTGTAAGTCAACAACATGCAACTGTACAACTCAGACCCGCACACGCTACTAGCATTCCGGCGCAGCAGCTAGGTCATCCACATGCATTTTGCACCAATTGAGAGTACATGGTGTTGACCAAATGTGGACACAAGGGCGATACAGCTATGTCCCCCATAGCTGTGTCCCCTATCGATCGGGTCACTTCCTCACACGGTTGATGCCACCTGGTGCTCCGAACCAGGACCAGGTCTGTGCTGGAAGGAAAGGCACATGCCACCAGGGCAAGGGAGGGCACTCTGTGGGTCAACCTTGAAGAGAACTGTATCTGAGGCATACCGACTCCCCATTCTGCAAATATTTTTGCATCCTCCATCTCATATCCCATGGAACCAGCCCGTCCAGCACATGTGAAGAGCCCTGCGTCAGCATATATCCCAAACTTCAGGCCTGCACAGCACAACAGCTGCAGTTTAGACTGTGCTGATGGCTCCCCACAGCCCGAAATGCAGCTCTGACAGGTGACATGCCTTGATGGGACATAAGGAGACCCCTGTGCAGCATCATTGCGGTACGGGATGGGATGCATACCTTTCGAGTGAATAAATTCTCCAAGTGCCTTCATGCCAGAGGGGAACTGCCTAGGGTCAGCCTGCAAGTTGCCATTCTTCCGGGCTACAGACGCCCAGCAGTCTGCACGCACACACACGCACTCGTATGTTCATGCTGTTTTCAGCCTGATTTACGAGTGCCGGGAATGAATCTGAAGCTCCGCGAGCCTCGCCGAGATATGCATGGCAACGGACCTGGCACTGAGTGTCAGGACGTACCGTCCACTGTAAAGTACGTGTATCCAGCATCCTTTAGCCCCAAATCAACATGATGATTTACCAACTCCTTAATTTTCCGCTCATCAACTGCAGGAGCAACATGCGAATCCACGCAGTCCATAGATGCTGCGTGTACATGTTCTGATAACGGTGCTCGACAGACTGCGATCTTGTGAGATCCATGCTGCGCAGCACATCCACACCTTCACAGCCGAAAGAATTCCAGGTGTTATAACCCATCGCGGGCTGCAGAGCAAGGCCATTGTCTAAAGCTCGGGCTGGGCTGAGCGCCAATGCCAACACCGCGAGCGTGGAACCACATGCGCGCACGCAAACTCCCGCTTCGGTCTGCTTTGTCATGTCAATGCTATTCTACAAGGCAGTCATTAGCAGGATACAATGCGCTGGCTATGCAACACAGCCGACACTGCTACGTACGTCTGCGCCTACGAAACCGAATCCAGCAGTTGGTCGCTGCAGCTGTGATCGAATTGAAATGTAGGACCACCTGCAACGACGCCCGACATGGAGGTGCAGAGCTAACAGCGCTGATACTTGGACTATTGCTTGCTCTGAGTGTTCTGGCTTTTGCGTGGATCTAAATGGAGTGATTCAATCGATTTTTCAGAATGGTAGTTAGTTCGCATGCATGCCCAGGCTGCCCAGGATCCTGCAGGATGCGAAGTCCGTTTGCAACGAGATATCGCGACAGTGATCCCATGACGCTTCACTGCAATTTCAATTGATCGCACGCTCACATTTGATCAGCAAGCATGTGGTTTCGGCCTTCAGTCTGTGGATGTCTGTAGTCTGTAGATTGGTAGACTTGCGCACTCTCTAGATTGTCCTTTTCATGACACCATGCCAGTGTTGTCATCGTTTGAAAGCCTGCATCATAAAACCTCCATGCACACCAAGTTCTCGGGCCTCCGGGCTTATCACACGCCCGTTACAGTGATCCATACGGAGAATTGGCCATATCGCGGTATTGGGTGTAGCCGCGGCTGAAGTCGTATCTAGAAGCCGTGACGTGCCATATGCATTCAGATACATTTTTCATGAGGGGAACTCGGATAAGATTAATCTGCTAGGTCAGGCTGTCACCGAACGAATGCGTATATTAGCCATCGAGCGCTTGAGCAGCGAAACAGCAACAGAGCATTGCTGGGCGCAGTACAGCTGCACGTTCTCTATGATCTGCCTAGCATGAGGAGCGATACGACGGATGACACATTCGTCTTACGAAACGGGAGGTATTTGGGAACTTGCTTGACTGTCTAAAAACGATAGTTTTTGCACGCTTTGCCACGTGCCTGCCAGGCACAGCCTTGCCTAGAAAGCTCATGCTGTCCAGCAGACAATGCAGTGACTCACATGTACCTACAGTACGCTGCATGCATGGAGCTAATATTCATGCCAGATGGTTGTTGAAGGACCATGGACGCATCATGATGCATCCCCAGCGGGGATGCCCAGTGGGGCCCATGCGGACTCCCCCGACAGCCATCTGAGCATGGTCAAGCGTGTGTCCTGAGGCCCCAAGGCAGACCGGTTTGGGTTGACTGATATCCGAACAAGCATGATCGTCACTTGTGTCATGAGGACTAAGAACTTCCCCGCCCGCAAACATCAGCTACAGGTACATAAAGCCCCGTCGGATCTCGGTCAGATCTCGGTCTCGAAGTCAGATACACTGCTGCTCACCCACCCTTCTGTAGCACCAGGCAGCCCATCATGCCAAATCCAAGCTCAAAGTGTGTTGCTCGGTCAAACCCAGCAGAAATTGCGAGCTGTTCCTGCTCGGATCCTATCGGAAACGCTTCAATTGACGGCCGGATGTACTCATACTCTGCTGCAAGCCCCCTCTCCCTCGCCATTGGCACTACAACCTGCTCAAGCAAGAATCCCTGTACCGCATCCGCCACAGCATTTTCAGCATGGTTGAAGTCCAGGATAGCCGCCCACGAACCTGGCTTGAGCACGCGGTAGATCTCCTGCAGCGTCTGGGGTACATCAGCGACATTGCGCAGGCCATATCCCATGGTGACTGCATCGAACTCGCAGTTAGGGTATGGCAGTGCCATAGCGTCCCCCAGAACCCACTCGACGTTGCAGCGGCCCGCGGGAGTGGCTGTGCCAATGCTACTCTGCCGCTGCTGCGCACAGTCCAGCATGTTCTGTGCAAAGTCAAGGCCAACAACACTGCCAGAATATCCGACGGTACGGGCCAGGAGCAAGGCTAGATCACCACTGCCACAGCATATGTCCAGGGCACGACCGCCCAGCTCTGCTCGGCTCCACTGAACCGCCATCTTTTTCCAGACCTTATGCTGTCCTAGGCTGAGCTGCTCGTTGAGGTCGTCATACGCGCCAGAGATGTTGTTGAACATTGCTTGACGTGTCTCGCCCTTGATTTCAATGTCAAATGCTCCGGGTGGCCCTGCCCTGGGCGGGACTGCATGCAATGCGAATCAGCTGGTGCAGAACGAATCAGCTACATATTTCAAGGCGCAATGGACTGCCGGACTGTCTTGGGCGATGCGCAAGCGAGCGACAGGCAGACATGTGCACTGCAGTAACAAGTGCCCTTTGGCGACACTGTGAAGATGGAGGGCCTGCAGCCCCCCCACCAGTTGGTGATTTGATGATCGGACACAAGCCTTCGAAGGTTTCTGTCATCATGCTGAACGAGGCGGACCTAAGCGGGCGGTTTGCTTCACTTGTCTCGTAGACAACCTGGCTGGTCGCTCACTCTGCTTTAACACAGAGCGGGAGACAGGCCTCAAGCACTTCGACGGTGACAGCTTGAGCTGTCTCGTTCCGGCGCACGCGCCCATGTTTGGCGTAGAGTCTGAACGAAAGTGAAAACTGGTTGAAGCGGTGATCTGAAGAGGAAACGCTATCCCAGTGCCTGAGGGAGCGGCGCAACAAAATAGTACAATGGCTATGTGGCTAGAAAAGCGCCGGTCACTGCAATGTCACGGAGGAGTCGTCCAGTGTGATCTGCCGCATATATTTCTACAGTGCCTGAGACATTCTGCAAATCAGCGTACCAGTACGCGCTGTGCCTGATCAGCAACACCACTCGTGCATCTGCCTTGACTGCGTGTGGGCTGAATGAGATGATTTTCATGCATCCAATGCGTACGTTCGAACGCTTCATTCGCGAAGTTTCGCCAACGGGATCTTGTGGCTTCAGTGGCATTGCGGACCTTGCGCCCCGTTACCTGGATCCAGCTGCACAGAGTTCCTGAATAGATCTCTGCTACACCTGTGTGCCCCTACTGTCAGTAATAGTTGATGTAAAAGTTCAAGGGTGCTCATGCCAGATAGCCCTGCACGAGAGGCCATCATTTAACTGTCCAGAATCGTCAATTGTCGGGGACAAGCTTTCACCTCAGCAGGGGTAGATACTGGACTACTCCAACTTGACATTCTATTTAGACATGGTTCCCGTTCCGACTGGCGTTCTTATCGGAGGCGGCATGTGCGTCGCCCTGTACAGCGCGTATAGCCTGTTTTGGTGGTGCGCCTCCGCTACAACGTGCATCAGCTTCGCCGCTGTTGAACTCCGGAACGGGCAGCTCGCAAGTTTTGATGGCTAACATCCATGTTCCTGAGTGGTTGTGCTGAAAGTGTGCCGCGCGTCTCTGCGGTATCCTGTAGGCGACACCTTCGAGGCATGTATGTGAATATCTTCTGGGACCGTGGCTGGTATTCGAATACCAGCCACGCCAGCGTGAGCGTTATAACGGTACTATAGCACCACGAATGCATCCGGCTCATTCTAATCTGCCTTTTAGCACGCGTTTACCGTCTGAGTGTATGAGTTCTCGTGTTCTGTGCATCCACATCTTACAAGCGCCGTTTGAAAGACTGATACTCGACCAGGGTCGAAGGGGAGAGATGTGAGAAGCCCAAGTATGAAGTAACAGAAGTACTGTTAAGAAGCAGCCAGTGTGCCCCTGCCACTCTGTGGTAGTGTATGCGTGACAGCGGGCAACCGAGTTGTCAGCTTTGCCAGCCTGGCTCACCCACAAGGCCACCTGAAATCGCACCCGCTCCTGCAGCAGTCTTTCATCACTGTAACTCTGCAGACAATTCCGACTCCGCGCCTTCAATGAGATCGAGTTAAGACAGTACAGCCCTTACATCGTAGCGGAAGCGACAATTACTGGCACCATGCGCAAGGCACGTGGGACTGGATTCATGACCGTGGCCAGGCAAGCTCCGACCTGGAATTACATAGCACACTAGCTTATTGGACCATCAGTGACCCACAGCTTGTCCATGGGTTGTTTCCCGGCACTTGCTGTCCGCTCACTCAGTCCGCCTGTGCTCACCACTAAGTTGCCAGACGACATATCATGGTGCCATCGCGGGCTGGACTAATGGGTATGAGGTCCTCTATTTCTGTCTTTGCCACACAGTCATTGCACGTCTTAAGATATGTATACCCTCAAGCTGCCTATCTCCGGTAGCATGGATACCATTCGTGGCCGCATCAAATTTCACAGTGCACATGTGTCATTCACACTGCCGATCACAAGTCCCTAGCAATGCTCCGCAGTGATTCAATATGGCGATTTCGGCCTCTCTGCTCCGACTGATCATGAGCACCAGCAGGCTTCACCATGTCTTGCGTACAGGTACATCTTTGGCGAAAACGTGAAGAGGGGAGAAGAGGGATCCGACTTGAATGAGAAGGTCTCCATGACGAGCCCTGTCCGCATGGAGATGCCTGAAGACGCTTCCAGCAAGAAAGTGTCAATGACCAGCCCCGTCCGTATGGAAATGGATGACAGCCGCGGAAGTGAAGCTGCCGAACACACCTACAAGTGCGCTGCATGGCACAAAATATTGTGTGTTGTAGCTACCCTTCCTCATACATTCACAGCTGGAACTGAGTATACGCAAAACAATTCTGTCTGAGCCACATCGCAAACCGAAATCCCTGCTCCTTTTGCGCAACAGCGTTGCTGAGCAGTCCGTGCCCATCAACCAGCTGACAGATTGTTGTGGTACACAGCTGTGGATGGGCCAGATCTGACGCACATGATGTGATTCTATGTTGCATACATGGCGCACCCTGGGGTGCTGAGTCTGCACAATGATGTCTGTATGGACTACTACACTGCACGATCACGTTCAGGATGCAGGGTATCGTTTGTGATGCCATCCGAATATACAATGGATACGCTACCTGTACCCAAGAACTCAAACGTGGAGATCAAAGAGGTCCCAGGCCACTCGGTCGCGGCTCTAACATTCTTTGGTGCGGGCCCGTTTAAGTTTCTGTTGGTGACTGTCTTAGTTGATCCATCATGTATTCATTCCGAAACGTATGCCAGTAAGTGCGACGTGTATGATCTTATATGCTCATGACGTCATGTCGATTGTTGAAGGGCGGATGTGATGCCAGCTTCATCGCATGCAGACTCGTGAGGGGTTCCATGCAGGAGGGTCACCATCACGTGAACGCGTGAAGAAGGAAGCTGAGAAGCTCAAGTCCTACGTAGAGGTATGGGGTCAGATGGCAATGACTATGCTGGAAGCTCATCCCAACATATTGTTGAAATTTGGCAGCGATTGGTGAAGTTGACGCCAAACCATTACTGCTGCTGCAGTAGCAACAAGGTGTGGAGCTGGTCTGCTTCAACTTCACTGTCTGACTCGTGTGCTGATTGTGCAGGAGGCTGGCAAGCAAGTCGATGGCGATGTGATGCTTTACCAGTACCATCCACCGTTTGCGCCCTCATTCTTGCGCAAGGTAGAAGTTCTCTACCGGCTGAAGGAGTAGATTGGTGCATACTTGTCCATATCAAGCAGCTGCAGTATGCACCGTTACATCGAGGGGCTCCGATCCAGCGCACCAAGCGAATGTACAACTCGCATCTGATTGGTAGCATGTGAGTCTAGACTCTAGTTGTACATTCGCTGTAGTATGCACTGTTACATCGAGGGGCTCAAATCCATTCGCTGTAGTATGCATATATCATAAAGTCATTGGACATGAATTTCCACACTTTCCTGTTGTACTCCCAACGTCTGTACACGGGCAACTGCAGTCATTTGTTTCGATTCCTACAACTAGCTGGCCACTCATCCCAGTTTTCGGGAATCTGAGCGTATGACAAGAATGCTGTTCCGTATACCCTTCTCAATCATACATTCTGGCATGCTTTGCGAATGATTCTGACCAGCAGTCTGTCGGTTACTTGAATAGCACCTTGATTACGCGAGCTCTCCTTGATGAACCTAAGTTGTGTGTTGACACCATTGTTCATGATTTGCCTGGTTTGATGAACTCCGGATGAACTATGGATGTGCACAGATGCCACCGCAAGTGGTCGAATTCCTCAACCGTCGAGTGACAGGTTTACATACTCCCACAGTGGCACAGGCGGGATCACCCCAATCTGACTGTGCAAGTCCATATTAACAGTTGCCTCGGCATACGGTCATGACTGTACACCCAGTAATCGAGTCCAGCAGTCGGCTGAGAACTGTTCCAGTGGTGGTTCCGACCGAACATGATTAATCCATAACTGATGACGTTTCTTGCTGATTTTCCGATCCAAGATGCAGCGTCTCTGGTGCTGGTTTGCTGGATATCAATGCGTTCCCACATGTATCGCCTATTCGGGTATCCATCGCGCTCATAGCTGCTTTGGCACACTCCAGGTCATGCGCTGCACTGGCCACAGCCAAAGCGTTTGCCCATGCAGACTTAGCAGCCCTGAATTCGTGACACCCCGCATAGGAATCACCAAGCATTGCAAAGGTGCTGTATGTCGCATACTTGGGGTCGGCCACCACACTCTGAAGGCATACTGATGCCTCATGAAATCTCCCCTGCTGCGCATATATCTCACCAATCTCTTGCAGCAATGCCAGATCCTTCAGCCCATGCTTTTTGGCACTTTCCAAGCACTGCAACCGAAAACTGCACGTTTTGCACAGACACAGACATGAGGCCAAGAACGCATGACCATTGATCCCCGTGCGGCCTGAATGGCTTGGCTGCAAAACCTATACCGTACGTTCACATACGCTAGCTGATACGTATGTACATGGTATACTGATTATCATGAGTCAGATTGAGAAGGCGCGGGAACATACCTCTCCGGCTTCTGCGTGGTTTTCAACCAGCACATGCACCAGGCCAAGGTGTCCCCAGACCAGGCTATTGCGGTCGTCGCATGTGTTTGCCTCGGACAGCACAATGTCTGCGTCTGCAAGCCTGCCCAGTCGCATGTACGCTATTCCCAAACCCAGCCATGAGCTTGCACAGGGATGAGTGCAGCATGCCTGCATATACACATCAGCAGCATACTGGTGCCCATTCTGCTTCAGGTAGACCTCCCCCAGCTTTAGGTACACCTCCAGGGGACAGCTCTGCGGCCCGGCTGAAAGGGCAGCCTCGAACGCTGCCTGGGCTTCGGCTGGCTGGCCTGCCTGCTCATGAATTTGGCCCAGCAGTACATTAGCAGCAATTTGATCCGGTTGCAGTGGTCCTGCAACGGCAGTGGGGAATATGAGACTGCACAAGTGGCGAGCCATGGAGATAAGCAGCTCAGCTGAGGCCACGTTTCATCGGCTGTATGTGCTGGGCGAGGATCACACCGCAGCCACGAATCACATTCTTAAGGATGCTGGCAGCAGTGTTGACATCGCCTGTCATGGCCATAGCCCGCGCTTTACACATGTTGACCTGTGCTTTGACATCATCAATACCTGGCTGGCGCACGGTGTAGTTGTGTGTGCGCAAAGCCAAGTCTCCAAATTGTAGGTCTATCAACAGGCTCTCCAGCTCTAAGAACGGCATCGACTCCATAGATGCGGGACCCTCGCTGGCATTCGAAGCAAGCTTTTGAGCCTCATGCTGCGCATTGCGAGTCTCAGTGGCCTTGCTGTCCTCTGGGAAAGATGATTCAATCAGCATTGTCAACAGCGCCCATGGCAAACCTCTTCCATCGCACTTATCGATGGCTTCATGCACAAGCTGCACAAAGAGCCGAGTGGACGTTTGTTGTGGCATTAAAACTATGCATCACCAGTTCTTGCCGGAGCTGACAAGCGGAGTGCATACAGCAAGAGCATCGTCCATGTACATGGGATCTGCAGCGCCAAACTTGTACCAGCAGACACATGCAAGCGCGACCAGCGATGGTAGGTCTGACGGCTCCCTGGACAGAGCTTGGCGTAGGCACGCTTCTCCTTTGTCCACATCGCCCTGCCTAAAGCAGAACCTGGCCCAAGCACACCATGCAGCACACGTGTCATCCACCAACAGCCTGCATGTTGACACAACCATGACACCATCCGCTGGAGGGGGGGGGGGGGGGGGGCGTGTGCGGTGGAGGGAGAGAAGGGGGGGGGGGGGGGGCTTGTCTATCATTGCACCACTGAGTGTCCACTGTCTATACCTTTCCGCATGCAGTTGAGTGGCTCGCTTGATCTCGCCGACCAGTTCGCATTCAGATGCCAATTCTTGTAAGCGCGTGGCAGACCGTCCTGTGACGGTTTGCCCTGCGCCAGACTGCCCTGTTGCCTGCTTAAGCCATGCGTGCAATTCGTCCAACATACAAGCATACAGTTTGCTGCAGACTGGAATCAACTCATCGGTAGAGCCAGCGTCAAATTTATCTCTGCCAATGCATTGCACACAGCTACGAAGTTGCTCTTTCATTGTCATATACAATCCGCTTCGGTTGAGTTCAAACACAAGCCTCTGCTGCAGGCATTCTGGATTTGTTGACACCCCTTGTGCCTTGGCAGCCTCGCTGCACTGCCTGTACGCTTTCAGCAGCCTGGCTGCAATTCCTGCATGGAAGAGATGCGTGTCTTGGACTGAGCCAATGGAGATGGTGGCTCAAGCTGCTGCCTGGACAGCACACGTTGCAGCTGAGCTTTATAGCTACCTACAGCAGACCCAGCTGCATTGGTCATGCCATGGCGCTCTGGAAGGACCTCTAACAATGCCTTGGCGGGCTTAGGTGGAGGAGACCATCCAGGAAGAACTGCTCTGGTGAATGTCACCTCAACTGAGAAGATTACTCCTTCCCAGCCGCAGCACTCAATTCCAGACGAAGTGGCAGGAAGCGGGGCTTGGACTGGCTTTACTTTGCCTACATCTGGTGGCCGTGGCGGTAGGACTGAAGTGATTCGATCAACTGACTGAGACACAGTTGAAAATGTATCGTTGAAGCAAAGCTCAAAATGGATGGTCTTGCAACCGGGACTTTGTAGAGCTTGCACAGCTTGTACCGGAAGAGCAGCGATTGCATGATAGTTTGCAAAAGCTGGATCTGTGGCCGAGTCCGGCTTCTCAAGATATCTGCATGCTGAAAACGGAGACATGACCTCAGTGGTGGCATTTACGCTGACTACCTGAACACAGTGTTTGTCTGATCATAACACCATGCAACCCACCTCCCCATCTCAACATAGAAGGGATGGCCTGATGCTGCAGCATCCTGTAATGACAAGAAATCATCAGTGCGCAGCAGACTCCTGCCCTTGCCTTTGCCAAGGAACTTATCACCGTCACACATTCCAACAATACTGGAGAATCCATGGGCTGATGTGTCATCAAGCCACATGATTCCCATACGTATCTGCATGCCACCGCTTGCAGCTCCAGACGCACTCAGAAATGGGGGCGGGAGCTCTACAGGGGTGCATATTATGCTGGCCACCGTGGACTCAGACACTTCTGTTTCATTCAAAAACCGGAATGGAGTTCGAGCTTCTTGAGCAGCGGCCTCGCCTGATACACGTGGAAGAGTTGTGTCTTCTACTTCATCAGCGTCCCTAGTGAGATGAGCAGCGACGGTGACGTTTGGATGAGGAAGCAAGACTTGTTCACTATCCACGCTTGGAGTCAATTTCAGCCGTGCTTGCACAGACTCTGATCCCTGAGCAAGGGGCAGAAGGTCCAACTTGGCCGAAGCCACTACTTGATTGCTAATTGAAACTTCGACGGACACGAAGCCATTGAGTAGAGCTCCCAGGGCGCCCGCAATTGTCTCTAGGGGATGTTTTGACTCGGCCTTGAGATCCACCGGATACGAGCCAACATCTGACAACGCGCATGGCTCACTGATGCATGCATCATCAAGAGTAGGAGCGCGCAATGTCACCGTGCACTCTGGGGCATCCTGATCAGCGTCCTGCAGACGCATTTGCAGTTTCCAGTGTGGGCATCTAGTTGACATGTCACACACCGCCGTGTGGACAAGCTCGCACCGTCAAGGCACTGACGCGCGAAACCACATACGATATGTACACTAAAGGTCCGACTGTGACACCTGCTTGCTTTGGTTTTGGAGCCATCGATTTCTGCGTCCGATGTGTGAGATAGCCAGATCAATGAACACAGCATCATAGATACAGATACATTTTGATTACAGCCACATTACTGTTGTACTTCGTTTCAGCAGGCCATCGGAAAGGTACGCAATCGCAGATGACGAGATGCATTGCGATCGCAACTGCAGCGCGCTGGTGCACCATGCATGGCCATGGTGTCGTTGTGGTGACGCGTGAGATATGGCTGTGTTTGGGCCAACGTCGTAAGTACACCTGCAAAAGTAAGTTGCGTACGTAGCGCTGCATGGCCCTGCGCATATCAATCAGTGGGTGGACGAGCAGAATATGAAGCTTTGTTTCCCCTTTTGTGTTGTTTCTCTCAGCGGGGTCATGGGGCATGCTCTCTTCTCTACAGCAGTGCTGCGTATAGATTGTTCATCACCAGTAGCGCCATATCATTGCTTCTTGCGAGGGTGAGGGTAGCAATGTGATCCTCACATGCTGTCACAAGGTCTGTATATGCTCAGCATGTCAGGCTGCAAGCGCCATTAGACATGAGAGAGTGGCGTCGTGAAGCATTGTCCTGGACGACCAGGTGACTTTGATACAATGAAAGTCCTTGAGCTGTTTTCTGGTGTGGGCGGGTATCATATCGCACTGAAAAACCTGTATCCGGGGGGGCGGCTGAACGTGAAGCCGTATGACAACAATCAGACAGCAGTGCGGACATATGAGCTCAATCTGGATGCAACAGTGGAGACGACAAACATCGAGCATCTACAAAAGTGTGATGTGGACGGATTCGATATGTGGGCAATGTCCCCACCCTGCCAGCCCCACACAAACACTAGCATGAGCCTGCAGCGAGATGCGCTCGATCAGCGGTCAACCCCATTTACTCATATCTGCGATCTTCTGGAATGCGTTCTTGATCCACCGGAGCATATTATATGCGAAAATGTACCAGGCTTTATATCTTCAAATCAATTCAGGCGATTTCAGGAAGCATTGACACGCCGCAACTATGACTGGCAGGTATGTCACCTGGATTGGCAGGCAGTGAGCGCGGCCTTGCAGTGCCCCAACGATACTGGTCAAGCCAGCTATCGCATACCATATCATGTGCCGCTGAGCCTGCTCATCAGCATGCATTGACTACGCTTGATTACCCTCAGACGATTGACATTCTTCGACATGTTATGCTGTGCCATCAAACAAATCTGTTTACTGTACCACGCTGACACCGCAACAGACATGTCCATCCCGTGACAATGCATCTTGAGGCGAGCAAACGTCTGAAATGCATAGCTGATTCGCTTCGTGAGATGTGCTTGGTGGTTTTGCTACCCACACACTGCCGGGATGTATGGTGAGTCAGAGCACGTTCTGTGGCCATGGCAAATCAGACCTCGACCTGACGCTGTCTGGAACATGATTGAACGAAGCTTTTGTAGGCATTCTTGATAACCCCCCAAATGTGCTCCATTCCCAACCGACGTCCACGTCTGTTCGTTCTTGCCTCAAAGCCACCCATAGGGCCTGGAAACAAGCTTGCATTGCCGGACATGTATGGACACCTGGTCTGCGCATTGCCAGAGTCATGTATCAAGGTTGGTCCTAAAAGGCTTTCTGAGATGCAATTGTTGTTGCCACTGTCAAGTTCCAGGATGGTTCAAGGTGTGATGAGTCGCGAAATGCGCATATCTGATCAGGCAGCTACACTGGTGGCAAAAGCAGTGGGTGTCCTGTGGCGTGAAGCAACTCCCCTAGAGCACTGGATGAGGTCGGACAACCAACCTCCTGATGGGGTGCATGAGTGCACCGCACAACAGGCATGCTTGCCCTCTGGTACCTGCTTCCTGACCAGAGTGGTGTTCCCCTTGACATGCATATTTTGCAGGGATCATGTCCAGCTTGTGCAGCAGCACTTCCTAAACTTCCACATCTCGTGGACATGCAAAAAGCTCTTAAAGTACATCGCGTCTTGGACGTTGTCACAGCATCTTCCACGCACACCAACTGCTTTACCAAAGGCTATAGGAAGAATCTATTTGGAGCAGGGTCTATTGTTGCGAGCGAATCCTTCGCCAGTCGGTTCTGTGAAGCATCTCATGACGGCAGACTGATCATTTCGGATGCTGGCAAGGACAGGCTCCTTCAACTGATCTCTGGTTATCAGTCACCGTGTGACAAGGTGTGGCGCCATTCACCGGGTACTCGAGTTTGTATTGCAGTTTGATCCAAGCGAGTACCAATCCTGATGCACCTTGTCCAATGATTTTGCAGGTCCACACACACGCACGGTGGTTTACGGCGGATGAGATGGCCAAGCTGCATGGTTACCCAGATTGGTTCAAGTTTCCAGACGAACTGACTGAACGCCAACGCTGTGCACTGCTGGGGAACGGCTTGTCCCTGCACTGTGTTCGCCCGCTGTTGCAGCATCTGCTGTCGACGTCGACGCATGTCTCAGCGGTTCACATGTCTTCATCAGACCACAGTGAATCCGCAGGCGGGAGTGCTGTACACGAATATTCCCAAAGTAGTGCTTCTCCGGACTCCGATTGAGAGTGATTCATCTCTGTTCGGCAAGCTTCCATTTGAAGCTCATCTATCAGAACTTGGGTGTAAAGCTGAGCTGCCTTTCTGGTCAAGTTGTTGCTGTAACTGGCGCACGACTGTAAGGCTGTGTCTTCACGCCCAACCGTGCGCTTGGGCAATTCACATACATCAGCAGCAGCGCTTGGCAGGTTTTTTCTGTAACAAATGGCAGATGTTCCCATTTGCGATTTGCCAGACGGCACCCCCAACACTTGGGCTTGCACTGCATCAGGCTGTGTGTCACCGCCTCCCCTCCTGGACGACTGCAGTTGCAGAGCCAAGCTCACAGCGGCGTTCACCCATGCCTCGTGCTTCAGAAAGCCCTGCATCCTGTCACGATTGTTCTTAAGCATCACTCACACCAGAAACGATCAAGTGAGATCGGCAAACCACCTTTTGCGCTCGTCCCATGTATTCGTCAACTTGCAATTCATAACAGGCATCTACGCTTGCAGGCTGCCATGTATAAGCTGGGGTAATTTTGTCTGGTTCCGCATTTGCCGACCTGCTGCATAGCGGCATCGCAGCAGAATCGGCGCTCTCATCCTCGTCGGAATCGCTTGTAATTGCCGGAAGCGTCTGCGTGAAAGAACTATCAAACCGGTGTGCCATGGCATGCCAGTGTACTTCAGCAGTGAGCATAGCGAGGGTCGCATGGCTGAGACCACGGGGTCCCATGGACAACAAACAGTCGCGTAAAGATCTGGATGTGTGTACCTTCCTCGTCCGCTCCAGGATTGCGTTAATGGACTCGTATTCACTCGTGTTCGACAATTTGGACTCCATGGCGGATCTTGCTACGCTTTCGGTTGTTTCTAGATGTCACTAAAAAGAGGGCGCCTGTGCCTAGAAAACAATCGCGTCAAACCTTGCCTGCAACTGGACTCGTAGGTTCACCGCGCGCGACAGGCGTTGCTTTCCTTCGCGACACGAGTTGCTTCTTCAGCGGCCAAATCGCCCTTTTCGCCACTTATGAACACTGCAGCTGCGCAACACAGAACTATAGAGCACTATAGTGCCCAGCTTCCGGCGATGAGGCGTAGTGTTGGAATGCCATTCATCCATAGACAAAAGGTTCCCAAGCTCGCACAGGCCTTCGAAAGAGACCACACGCTCACCTCACATGCACCGAGTCGCAGGCCCAGAGATGGGCTAGGTGCAGACCAGGTTCCGCTCCCGCAATATCCCGCTGCGCAGCGTTATGGCCAGGGCCCTCACAACTTATGACCTAACGAGTGAAAACCGGTTCCCCTGGGGGCCACGCCAAACCGAGTGGGCCGCTAGTTTAACACGGATGATATGTGACGCGCCTGATTCACAAAGCTCACGACACATTTGATTACATGTGTATCGCACAGCAGCTGAGTTGCAGGTTTGGCGCTCGAGCTGTATATGTGGGTTACGTGTGAGATACGTTACAGATGTATGCTCCACAAGGTGGAAGAACAGCTGTATATGTGGGTTACGTGTTAGGTCAGATCCGGATCTGATCCATGCATGCGCCGCCGATCCACACCGCCCTGGCGGCGAGCGCGTCGGGACGCGATCGAAGGCCGCGGCTCAGGGATCGACCTGCGGCAGAAATATTTTTTAATACCCCAGTAGCGTCAGCATACCATGGAATATATCGAAAAGGTACATGCCACCATCGTGCACCAAGCGACATAACACACTCATGACGTACACCAGATGACGGCGCGCGGCGCATGATGACATCGCGCTACCATCTGGCGGGCACTACCGTGCGCAGGGACCGCACATCTGAACCTGCCGCGCATTCAGAACAATTCCATCCAAGTTATTTTCTTGGCGTCTTGCTATACAGTTGGTGGCCATTCGCGGCCACTGCGCGCACAGCTGCCATGTTTCCAGAGTATGCACGAATGTCTGTTGCTAGTTAGCTGATTTGAAAGGACATATCAATGATGTATGTAATGGTTTAATCTGTGAAGTATGATCTGGAGCGAAGGACGTCGCAGTTGTCAGCAAGGCGATGAATTCAATGCAACACCAACAGTCCAGGCCAGTCAGCATCACACAGCTGTGGATCACTAGCTAAGGCGTCAACTGGTAAATCCATCCACTCTCTGCAGATCTTAATTATGATGCGTAAATTACCTTACATGTTCTACTGCGGCGGTGACTTCCACCACACTTGCACAATGGACATGCACACTGAAGCACCCGCTCGAGGTAGCACCACGAAACATAATAATACTACTAATCAACCAATAATCAGCGAATAACTATTGGGGCATAAATGTTATCGGGAAATCATGCTGCTGTTGCTCCTGGACAGAAACCGATCTAGTCTGGTCCGGTCCCGGCCCCACAGCTCGATTTTCATCCTGCTCAGCTCCCTGAACATAAGTCACATAAATGTTAGTGTCAGTGATATACACAGGGGCGCTTGTGGCTGGAATAGCAGGGACATATGGAGACTAATTGGGAAGCACCTGTGTGTCACAACGCCGATCGCAAATAACGGCCTGGTTCTCCATTAATGTACTTCGAAATTGAGCTGGATGTGGACCCTGGTCTAGCGTAGCTTGATCAGCAAGCCCGCCAAGAATCTGTCGCCGTTGTTGACATCCAAGATCTATGCCGCTGTCCTCGATGTAGCGCAGACCACAACGCAAGCTGTAATAGGAACGATATCTAATTGATATGGACGGATTACGTGCGAATTGTAGCGTTGTTTAACGAGACATATGTCGAAGCGGGTGGCGGTAACATCGGACTGACATGAAGCGGATCACCGGGCCAGCGCATCATGGCGTGAATATCACAACATAACGAATGTGATATCATTGAGTTATCATTTGTTGGAGCATCGCTGTGCAGAGGCGCCGGGGCCCCGTGGCGCAGGCACGCGGATCCCGGTGGCCACGGGAAATCATCGTTTTGGCCATGCATGGGGCGGAGCGTGGGATGACGGTTTGGGTGTTCGAAAAGCACGAGGTAGCTGTTGAACGTTCGTAGGGCACGAGGGTGTCAAATGGTCACGTGGCTTAGTGGGGTATTAATAGATAGAGGGCTTGCGGTCACATCAAAATGTGATACGTTACAGATGTATGCTCCACACATCAAAATAAATCTTAGGATTCAATCCAGTGAATCTTGGTCCATGTACGACCACACACCACAGCACTTCCCAACCCCACAACCAACATCAACATATGTACACTTCCATGAATCGAGCCTCTGTGTCCTTCCACCTTGTGGAGCATACATCTGTAACGTATCTCATACATATGTACACTTCAACTTGTTCTGGCTGCAAGATCAGGTTTGTGAGAGGTGTGGATCATGGCTTTTGCAGAACGCGCACCTAAGGCTCGTTCAGCCCGGTTTGCCCCCAAAAACCGCCCGACGCTGCTATGCCACAGCTGCTGCAGATCAGTGGTATCGGAGCGGATTGGTTCGAAACGCCAGCACAGCCACAGCAAGTCCAGACTGTGTGTCTTCCCAAACTCACGCTGGTACACGGCCTGGTCCTAGCCCGCAGGCACTGCGCGCACGGCCCCGCCTCCGGCCCCACACTGTGCCGTCACACACTCGCTTCTAACTCTCGTTGACGTGGAAGTGGGTATTCTTGATCGCGGTGGGCTGTAGCCAGCTCGACAGGCTGTGCTACCAGGGGGTTGAACGGGCTACTGCCATGCGGCCACACCACTTCAACAGGCGTGCGAGTATGCTATAGAATCACCGAAACCACAGCTGTTTCACACAGCCTTCAGCGGGGGCCAATAAGGCCCCCTTTGCCTTCGCACTTTCATGCATATGTGCACCATAAACCATCGCACTTTCATGCATATGTGCACCATAAGCGTGTCTGCACTCTGTGCAAGTCTGGCACCTCTGCGGCTTCTCCAAGTGATATCTAGACAAGGATTTTGGTCGAATCCTAAGAAAGCGGTTTACGAAACCGCCTGGAGCCGCTCAGGGATCAGGGAGCAGGCCGGCCTAGGCCCCCCTAGAGCTCACACATGCCGATGGTGTGGAACGTACAATGACTCGTGTGTTAAACGGAGATCAACGCAAGAGCTCGGCAGCGAGGGCAACACCAAGCATAAAACAAAAACAAAAAATTCCGGCATCACGCCAGACCCAATTGGGCATCGGCCACAGCACCCCTACGAATAGGAACGGACAGGAAGGAGGACTCAGTTTCAGAGAGCTCGAATGAGTCGATAGGAAACGGTGGGTAGGCCGGACTAGGGTCACACAGCAACCAAGCCCGCACACGGGACCACAGGGCACTCGCATGCTACGTGTGTCAGGGGAGCCATCGTGCCAGCCACCCACAAGCCGCGAGACACAGCGAGCCACAACGAGCACATACACAGCGGTCAATGCAGTGCACAAGTGTTGGGTTCGGCGGAGGCGGGCACCTACGAGCGCTGGGAAGGGGTCAAGGAGGAAGGGCACTGCCGTCACCGCCGCAACATGCTCAGGTAGGAGGCCCTCCGGCAACGCCACGAGAACAATGTCGCGCATAGCATGGTCACCAGACACTGCGTACAGCAGGTCATCACGTAGGTACTGAAGGCCATGTACGCCGATTCGAAGGGAACTTTGTAAGTGACTTCATAGGAATTGAAGTGATACCACATCGCCAAATGAGCAGAAGTAGCGAAAGCGATGGCCTGACCCGAATGCCGTGCACACAAACAGATGCACGACTGCGGCCGGCCATCACACACCCAGCGATTGGCCTGGCATGTATGCCTGGCGCCTCTGGTATGGATCTCCACAAGTACACCTCATACCCCACTGTTGTGCTTCCAATCTGCGTGATGCCGTGTCAGAGCTGGCAACAGCCGCAGTCCACGTCCGTGGGGCCCGCAGGTTTGTCGAATCCGTCAGCGGTGCCATGCAGCCAGCACGATAGGCACCTGAAGCAATGCTGTGTTTGGGTCCAGGTTGGGTGAGGGATATGGTGGCTACTCCGGAGGATGGGGTGCGGGGGCGGCCGAGAAGGCTAGGGGGGAGGGGGGATCTGTAACTAGAGACCAACTGTGGGCATTGCCATGAATCGTGCCTCTGTGTTCTACCACCTTGTGGAGCATACATCTGTAACGTATCTCACTGTGGGCATTTGCGGCAGTTCTCAGTCTACGCGAAGCGACTCATAAGCAGAGGCAAGTCATCAAGCGGGACGGCTAGGCCCGCCAGGAGTGCTCTCCCCGCAAGCCTGACTCGGATGGGGGCGGCTGCACGCGCTGGCGCACCATTGTAGCACTACATTCTGAGGACGCGCAAGAACGTGCGCGCTCGGATACAGCGGCAAAACCTGCAACCTCCTCCGCGGCTGCGCGCAGCCAAGTGCTGGTCATGCTGTATACCCTGACCGCAGCTGCTCTCACTCGCAGCTTGCGGGCGCTGTGACAAGTCATGGCGCCATGCTTTGCGGCGAGCGATGCAGTGTCACGGCTGAAGTCGCCTGCCAAAGCTGTGCGCACAACGTCCCGAGTGCGAGTTAGTGCGAGCGGCTTTTGCTCTGACGCTGCAGCTAACCTCTGCAGCGTGCTTTGTCATACGGTTGTGTGTGGCCACCCGTTTGAGCACGCGGCACTTCAATTAGCAAGCTAATCTGTCTATAAAGCTCACGCCCTTCACACGCATCAGCTAAAAATGTAGGTAGCATTGGGTGCATGTGCAGAATATGTTTAACTTCAGCGTCCCGCGGTCGCTCCACGCACATCAAGAGCATAGAGCACACATCAGCTACACGGCTGACAGGTTTCGTGCCACATCGCGGGAGAGCTGTACGCCTGCTGCCACGGAGGGCGCATCGGGTGGCTCTCTCACGAGACATTGTGTGAGAGAGAAACGTGTGTAAAACGGAAAAAGACAAATTGTCAACCTGCATATTTACACTTGTTTCGTGCGAGTTGTCCAGTAGACACCCTCTGTCCAGTAGACCCTCTGTCCAGTAGACACGTTTTTCGTACCATGCCAGAGCTTCCAGAGGTCGAGGCGTCTCGGCTGTTCTTTGAGAGGCACTGTATTGGTAAGATCATCAAGAGCGTGCATGCACAAGAGGACGAAAGTGCGGCATTACCAAAGATGATTTGCATGCGCTTTCACAAGGCTGTGAAGCAGACACAAGCTGCAGTAATTTGCTTGCTCTGTGATCCCGTGGTTGCACTGCCCCGAAGCAGCAGAACGCTAGCCCTTCAATGCCAACTTTGGAACTATTCGTTGTGTTGCAGAGGTGTTTTGTGGACACAGCACACGTGATGTTCACCGGGCCTTGCAAGGTAGGCGAGTGCTATCGACTGGTCGGAAGGGAAAGTACTTCTGGACTCACCTTGACGGCGTTGGAAATCAACTCTTATTTCATTTCGGAATGACAGGTCACTTAATCGTGCGTGGTCATGGGTATGCATACTCAGATTCAAAAGAAAACAGTTGGCCACCCCGCTTTGTGAAGCTCGAATTGACGATGGACGATGGAGCCCAGATTGCGTTCACTGATGCTCGCAGGTACAGTTTTATCCCACGATGGTTGCTGTGATCTTTGCTCATGACACGAAACAGAGTTGCACATAGATGCATATGATGTCGTACAGGTTTGCGCGGGTGAAACTGTTGGAAAACCCCGAGGCCCAAGCACCAGTCAGCAACCTTGGGCCGGATTCGTACACCGAATTACCTCCTGTGCCCGAGTTTGTTGCCATGCTGGCGAAGCAGCAAAAGCGTGTAAAGGCCTTGCTGATCGATCAAACCTTTCTATCCGGAATTGGCAACTGGGTCGCAGATGAGATACTATATCAGGCGAACATCTATCCAGAGGCAAGAGCAAACACAGTCACTGACTCCCAGGCTGTTCTGCTACATACTGCTATTGAGCATGTGCTCACTGTCGCAGTCAAGGCGGGGGCGCGATCTGACGAATTCCCACCATCCTGGCTCTTCCATTACCGGTATGTCGTGGCATGCTGAAAGCAGAATTTATACGTCTGCTTTCAAGCAGACTAAGGTTTTGCCTACCCTCAGTTCTGACCCCAACTTGGTAAGTCTACAGGTGGACTGGCAAAGTTGCTACAACACATTCCAATGGACACGCAGTTCAGTTCCTGAAAGTTGGTGGTAGAACAACGGCATATGTTCCTGCGTTGCAACCAAAACAGGCTTCAGATCCAACGGACAAAAACCTAACTCCTAAAACAGCCGGTGACGATGCATCTACATCTTCCAAGGTCGCTGAGGATGCCCTGACACATAAAAAGCGTGCACGACCTAAGGAACTCAAGGGGAGCAGAATGGAGAAGAACCCAAACGTCATCGTGGGCAACACTCCCGTTGCCTCTGCAACTACTGAAGGGCTACCAACCAGCAGACCTATCAGAAAGTGTAGACTCGAACAACGAGACTCCTAGAGTAGCGCTTGTAGTGCATAGGATCGGGCATGACCATACCAGCCACGCTAGCCATTGCAAGTCTGGTTACAGTTGTGGCCGTGGGGAAATTGAGGCTTACTTCCGAGTTGCGAGCCCATACACTCCAATTTATGATGTAGGTGTTGATATTACAGTAGGTGCACGTGTAGATGCTGTGCTCAAAATGGCATCCACAACGTCTCGGAAATGTCGGCATTGCCCGCACGGAAACTTCTGCCGTTTACGTCTCGCCGGAAACGCCACGAAGGGGATTTGTGTTTCGCGTGATGGTCCAAATCTGTCTCAAACAATAGCTGCTCAATTTGACAGACACAAAGGCGCACCGCCCGGCAGGAGATAACGGGGTTCAGCCGGCAAGGAGGCCTGGCCGCTTGGACTGTTCCTAGCTACGCTGAACAAACCGAAAACCGTTGTTGGCGTAAGAAACAATTTGGCAGAAGCCTGAGCTAGTTTAGTCAGTCGACAAAGTATTCGGCCACCAAATTGTCAACGCATCGTAAGCTTTCCGTCTGATCGAACACGGGAGCCCTACCAGCGACATGGAACGCATAGGCAGCGTCGGATTAAATTCTGCCTTGATCCAAGAATCCACGCCCGTACAGGTACGCCGCTCTTCCGTACGGCTAATGCTCTCGCAGCTTAAGGGCGCAAGTGGCTGGTGCTCGTGCGAAACGTCTGTTGCCTCAACTTCCATCAGAAAGCACTTTTGACACACCTGCTGCTAACGTGCGCAGGAAACTGGGAACGGAGGAATACATAGAAAGCCCATGGAATTCGGGAAGGCTGGCGCGCCGGGTGGTGGCGGGGCGATCTGGGCGCGCGGCGCAGCCGATCGTGACCCATTGTTTCCAGAGCCCGGAGTTGGTTCTTCTAAGGCGTTTAACAGTGGTGCTGCACGGTGTGCTACACTTCGCTTGTGTCGACGTCGCCCGTGCCAGCATGTTGTTGCATCACACAAGGGCCCAGATGGCACGGCAGCTGGATTCGGGTGTTGCAACAAATCTAACTGTTGTAAGCGTGCTTGAAGTCCTCGGTCAATCTGGTGTGCAGGTGGGGGGCAAACGACACGAAGAAGTGGGCTGGGGTCCGCCCAGGTATGTCAACACCGGTCATTACAGTCACAATACCAAGCATGGGTCTGTGATCTGACCAGGACCAATGTGTAAGAATCTGGTGCACTGCAGGTGAAGGAGAGCGTCGGGCAGTTCAACCTGCTGCAGGTGTACCTGGTGGAGCGCGGCGTTGGGACGAATCAAGGGCACCTGCAAGAGCGGCCGGTTGGGTCAACGATGCTAATGAATCTGAGAACTGGCGCGGAGCTCGTGCCGCCCCTCGGAGCAACGATGTGCCATGGCGTAAGGGAGGTATGCTTTGCCAGACATGGCTCCTCCGAATGTGTACATGCAAGTGAGGGTCTTGCTTGGCTGAAGCACTTGCTGTACCTTTCTTCGGTGTATTTGGCAACTTGAAGCATGAGTGTGATGCATCTCAGATGGGAAACGTGAGGGCGCGGGCGCATTGCCCAATGGCACGTTTGGCGGGCCACAGAACGTTCTGCCTGGTGCACGGGCTGGTGCTGGCTTGCGACCTCCGAATGCGAACCGGGCAGCGGCAGGCGGTGGCACAAAATACAGCAAGGCTGACCTGATGGACGTCTTTCACAAGTTGAGGGATGAGGTGAGCATTGCCTGGCTGACCTTGAATTGCCATTCCCGGTGTCATACGCAGTTGCGCAACAAAGTCACACATGTTTTGTTGACTGTAGGAAGGGAATGAGATAAGTCCGCCAGATGATGTTATAGATGCAGCTGATTTCCGGGATATCTGGCGCCCACTTGCAGAGCGGCATGTGAACAATGAGCAGGCCCATGTGTCTGCACCTCCCGGGCTTGACAACTACCGTATGTTGAAGAATCAGCTGGAGCAAATTTCAAAGCACTTCATGGGACTCAGCATCCGCTTTCCCCTGCAAGCTCTGCAGTTGGACCAATACTACTACAAGGATCCGGCTGGCAACATTCAGGTGCGTTGACTCTTCTTGAAGCCACATTGGTTCTGATTCAGTCGACAGATGTGTCCTCAACTTGGCAATGGTGCAGCTGCATGTGTACATTGTACGGAGTCTGGCCTAAGGTACATGGCAAGTGTACAGATGTTGACACCACTACATGCTTCAGGGTCCGTTTCCCTCACTCAACCTCAAAAGCTGGAATGACCAGGGCTGGCTGTACGACGAGCTTGAATGCCAGTCTGCTGCATCACGGGACACATTTTTCTCCTTTGCGACCTTGAAGTCGCTCTGGGAAGTTGGAGACAGACTGAGACTGCAACCTGCGGAACTTGAGCGACTGGCCGACGCAGAAGCCCGCTTTGGAAGTCTCCTAATGGAAGAACATATCCATGCGGAAGACATGCAGCAGGAGATGCTGGCGGCTGCCCATGGCGGCAATGCTGGCATCGTACCAGCTGTGAATGGCGAGAATGGCATGAATCACGTCGAGCAGCAGATGGAAGCTGTCAGGTTGGGCAATGATAGGGAGCATGCTCGAGTCCAGAACTGGCTTGGGACGGTTCCAGAGAAGCCAGTGGACATGCATGCTGCAGACCATGGCCAGACGATCCCTTACGCTGATCTGGCGCCTGTTCCTGGCGAGCCTGAGCCCAGCTATGACCCGATTGACGACATTATTGATGATCCCAATGCGCAGACGCATGCCATCGATCCTCGAGATGGTGACCGTGTGTTGCAACCTTTTGGTGGGATGGGCCCTGGGGTTGTTGCAGCAGACCCTGTTGCTGCTGTGCCTCAATCTGGCCCTGCTCAGCAGTCTGCTATGCCATCGCAGCATGTGCAGCAAGACCAGCCTCAGCATCAGTCTGCTCGCATGCTGGCCGCAGATCCTATACTGAACATCCCTGTTCATGTTGTGCCGGCACCAGCAGCTACCGAACGCGGTGCCCTTCCACCTACTGAGGCAGTCTCAGGGGGCCAGCACATATCTCCATATGACCTTTTCACTAGCAAGCAGCCGGAAGCACGAGCTCCCTCGCAGCCAGGTCTTCAACCGGCTGCGCCTGTTGAGATTCAGACAGATGCCCCGCCTGTGTATGCACCCTCCAGTCGCCCCGCAGCAGCGGATGCGGCTTCTGTGGCACAGGGAGCACGTCGGTGGGGCAATGCACCCACGCCCCAGCAGACAGGGGTTCCCCTGGCAGCGATACAGCGCGAGGAATTGGAGAAGCGGCAGCAGGAAGAAGTGGCAGCTCAGGCAGTCGCGCAAGCCAATGCCGTGCAAGAGCAGCAGGAGCGAGAGCGCCGGGCAGCATGGACTGCACAGCCTCAGCCAGTGACACTGCGCCAGATCATGGACGATGAGGAGTGTGCCGCCGATATGGAGGGGGGGTGTGTTTCTGCCCTGGTTTGTTTGGTAATCTCTTCATGTGCTACTCTTTATGTGTGCTGTGCCACTCTGTTGGAAAGGTCACAGCACGTGTGCCTGCACCACTCCCACTGAAGGATGTCGACTTGTCATTTGATTGTGGTGCATGCAAAGTAGTGTCTGAGCATGCTGGTTTTGGGGATTCCATGTAGCCGAACAGAGTCGTGGGTTAAGGTGAGTGCTAGTAATGTGTGCTTGCACACCTCACACCTACTGTTTGTGCAGATATGATGCAGGAAAGGACGATTATGTGCCTCAGGGATACAATCCATGGCAGTGTCAGTCTGCACTGCCACAGGAGGCACATGATGTGCACGCAGATGGCAATGACAATGCTCAAGATTTTTGTCAACCCCCGGCACAGCCCGCTGCTCGAGCTGCAGTAGCGACTCGCACTGCTGCTCAAATTGTTGGGAAAGAGCAGCCCAAGAGTCAGCCACGACAGGCAATTGCAGTTCCCTCTGGAACTGGACGTCCAGCAGCATGGCAGGCAGCATCAAACCGCCCTGCCGCTGTAATTGAGAAACAGCCGCCTGCCGCTGCACCAGCTCTACAGCCGCGCGGTGCGATCACAGGCGAGCCGGAGCCTGAGGTCTTCCGGAACAGCCCAGACTTTCGGGAGTGGTGCGTGAAAGAGATGGAGAGGCTGCAAGGCAATGAGAACGTGCTGGTTGTGCTGCTGGAAACAGGGGCAAACTGCGAGATCATGGAGATTGCACGTAGCAACCTGAAGGGCGATAACATTGGAGCATTTGTTGCCGAATTCATCAAACGTAAGGCACAGGCACAGGTAGCACGAGCCCCGGGTCGCCGCAGGCGTCGAGGAGGTGCAGCAGCGGCGCCGGCAGCTGCGCCTGCACCTGCTCCATCTCGAGCCGATACAGTGGCCGACGTAGGCGCTGGAGATGGATTTGTTTCTGTAGCAGGGAAGGGTAGGGCAGCTAGGAGGAAGGGAGCCCAGCCTGCAGTTGCAGCTCAAAATGCCCGAGCTGCTGGCAATACGTTTGCAATGTTGCCCTCCATGTGAACACAGACAGCATCGAAGTCAATGACAAGTGCCGCATATCTGGCATACGCATTTCAGTACATGTAATTGCATATCTGTTTACACAGGCATCCTCCCAGTGTCAGTGGCAGCAATGTTCGACCACGGCCTGAATCAACTGTTGTGCATGCTCTGGTCTGCGAAAGTTATGGTCTGCGCCGTCAATTACATGCAAACGATGATTTTTCACTGCTGCTGAGAACCTCCTGGCATCATCGACGGGAATGACTTGATCGGCAGACCCATGCACTGCAGGCAACGAAAACATGTTCATAATATGTCGTCATTCTCTGCTGTGCACACAGGAAGCAGGTGTAGGTCAAACCTGTGCAAACTTCTGAACAGAGGATACGCGCGCAAATCTGCAAATGCACCACATGATGATGGATCATGATACAAAGCGTGAGGTCGGCGGTTGCTGGATTGCGCTGTCACCTGTTCCATGTTGAGGTCGAGCCTGTCTTGCAAGCTCCACTTGGTAAGCACCCAGTTGATATCTGTGCCGTCATCACGCTTGCTAGTCATAGGAATCTGATTTGTGGACGCCAGCCTCGCCATGATGTCCTCACCAAATCTCTCCTTGATGCCCCGGTGCATGTCGAATCGACCTGCAATATTTACTACAAGCAGCACAAGCTGTAGTAAAATGTCTGAAGTGCTTGCACTCCCCATTCTACATGGAATGCTCAGCGTTTCGCACCAACGTTTGCTATGTCATCATGCAAACTTGAGTACAGCAGCACGCTGCCGGCACCCTTGCTGTGCCCTGCATGGTGTAACGAATAGGTTTCGCAGCATGCTACAGCACAGCAGGAGCAAAGTGTGTATGTACAGGCGCAGGAGGCATGGGTTGGCAATGCATACTAAGATTTCAGGAGTCTGTCTCACCGACTATGCCAGTGACGTTGAGCCCCAGGCTCTGCAGATACTGAACTGCAGACCTGATATCTCCAGCTTCAACTGAGTAATTTGCGAAATCGAAGGTCCCATCAGAGTCGCCTGCCCATGTCACAAATTCTCTGGTCAGAGTAACGAGTATTTTGATTCTATTTTGGTCGTGAGTTGTGTACACTGCCATGCATCCATTGCACAGGAGACATTTGGCATACATATGTAAGCCATACAGATGCTATTGCGTTCCCGCCACGTGCCAAAGCCATACCGTTTCCAGTGAAGTCGATACGTAGAGTACCGACGTGGCGATGTGCTAGCGCTTCGGCTAGAGGTTTGAAATGGAAGCTGTTCCTGTGAGATGCGAATCCATGGCAGAGTATCACCATATCCTTGTTCCCTCCCTTGACCTGTACGAGCGCACCACATGTTGCACGCCTACCATCCACGAAACTGCTCAGTTGCCATAATTCATGTCGAGCCCAAGCTGAGTCAATAAATCACACACCTGCACAATCGTTCCAGCCAAAGATTTCCCATTCTGACCAGGAAATCGAACATCCCTCTCACCCCAGTTTTTGGAATTATTCAATCTGGTGGCAGGGACATCCTGTGACCTGCTGGCGCCTGTTCCCAGCGTTTGTACGTGAGGTGACCGACGAGATCGTGCGTCCCCGACCCTTCGGCCGGGTGATTTGGCGACCATGCGTCAGAATACTAGTGATGGACGGTCGTCTTTAGGCTCATATTTTATGCTCCCGTGGCTTAACCCGTGTGGTGAAGGCCCCGATTCCGTAGTACATCCGTGCGTACTGCCCAGTTGCACCGCGGCAGCCCCAGCATGGCTACAGCAGATAAGAACTTATCTTATAAGAGGCATGCAACAATGCCTAAATGCACCTCCGACTTGTGGAGATCGCCAGCATCTCGGCACTGCGTGCAGTCCGGGCGCCCGCGCTCCCCCGGCATCCGGCATGCATGCTGGAGCGGACGGTGCGTGATGTCGTGCTGCGGCTTGCGCATGATCCAGGCTTGTAAATGATGCTGACGCGATGTACACTTTGGGGCACAGCAGCAGCGCTACTTGCGCGCCATGGGGAGCTTGTCTGGAAGCCGCATTGGCAGCGTCACGAGATTTAAACTGTATATGTTGACGCCGGCACAGGCTGTGTAGATGAACTGCTGCAGACCGAACGCCAACTCGACAGTCAGAAGTCTCACATCTGCTTTGTGGGCAGCCCCTGGTCTTGGAAGGATCCTCACGCATCTGCGACACACAATGGCGTACGCGCTAGCTCATGCTTGGTTGCTGATCTATCATGCAGATGGCGAAACATCTGACAGCCTGACAGCCAACAGAAAGTTCACATGTAGCTCAGTACCGGATGGATTTTCATCTGTGACCGAGGGAAAGGCTACCATCTTGCATGAGGGCAATGATGTGTTCTACAACAAAGCACAGGTCGTGAATCGGGACATCTCGATTGCCGTGCTCCGATGGTTTGCGGGGCTCCAATCGAAGGCGCTCGCCAAAAGAGCAAAGAAGTCTGGCCGCATTGGTATGGGGAAATTGCCCCAAGACACTCCATTCAAGGTATGCATGGTGCTCCATGACAACCTGTAACACCTTGTGCAGCACACATAATGTGACCATCACGCCAATGCTGTCAAGTGCTTGTAGAAGGCTGTCAAGGGCATTTCTGTCCTGGAGGCAATGGCTGCATCTGGCCTGCGAGCCATCAGGTATGCCAAAGAGATCCCCGGCATAGGCCAGATTATTGCAAACGACATGGATAAGGATGCTGTGCAAGCTATTCAGCGGAACATCGAGTTCAATTGCGTTGAAGACAAAGTCACAGCACACCGCAGCGATGCCCGCCTGCTGATGCTACAGCATGAACAAGTGCGCTCGGTGCCATGCATGTCTGCTGCACATGCATGGCCGGCACACAATGTATCAAACGCTCGCGTTCACCGCAGCGAGTCCAACGGTCAATGGGCAGGGAGCCGATTGACTCCCTCGCTGCGCAGGCAACCCATACAGACTGCCCAGCACGTAGCGTTCTCCTATAAGATCTTGAACCACCAAGCATGCATATAGCATATACAATTGATGCAGAGGGGCAAAGAGCCATGTACCGGTTGCTCCACATTCCAGCGCACACATTCAGCTGCTGCATGTCCTTAATTGACACTGGGGTGCGCAGGCATTCAATGTTGTGGACATTGATCCATACGGCTCCCCAACGGAGCTCCTGGACATGGCGGTGCAGAGTGTAAGTGATGGAGGCCTGATGGCCGTAACAGCCACTGACATGGCCGTCCTCTGCGGCAACAACTCAGAAGCATGCTTTACTAAGTATGGAAGTTACTCCTTGCACCGTGACTACAACCACGAGCAGGCCATCCGCATACTACTGGCTTGCATAGCGATGCACGCAGCCCGCCACAAACGTGTGATTGAGCCCGTCTTGTGCCTGTCGATCGATTTTTACATCCGCGTGTTTTTGCGGGTGCGCGTCTCGGCTGCGGACTCCAAGCTCACAGCCAGCAAACTATCGTACCTCTGGCAGAGCTCTGGCTGCGACTCCTGGTGGCTTCAGCCAGCCGGTCTCTGCACAAGCAAGGGCACGGGCAAGGGTGGCAACTGCAAATTCATGGTGGGGAAGGGGCCACCCATGCCACAGGTCTGTCCGATTTCGGGGGGAAAGTTTCACATGGGTGGTCCAATCTGGTCGGAGCCGCTGTACCAAGCTGACGTGGTGCACCACATCTCTGATGACATCGAGGTGCGAGCACCGCTCCTGTGCATGACATCACAGCATCTCATGCTTGTGCGCGGCCATGATGTGCTGCACACGTGCTCCAACCTGGCACCGGTGGCGAAAGGCCCTCTGTGACAGTCTGCATTCCGGTTGTGGTTTATTGTCACTGGCATGCGAACAGCTTTTATGTGGCATCCAGGATGATGCCAGCACAGGCGATGAGCCGCCTTGAATGACTCGAGCTGCCATAGGCATTTGTAGCCAGTGAAGCACACATATGCATTACTCTGGTCTTGCAGCACAGCCATGCGTTCCATGAACAGCACAGAACCGCAGCAGCCTAGGTGCAGATCTGCTGCTTACTGCAGGGCAATCCAGATCTGTTTGCATCGCACTTGAAGATATGTGGCTTGCTGCGTGCGGTGCTGGAGGAACTGCCAGACGCACCGCTGTATTACACCCTGTCAAGTCTGACGCGCACGCTCAAGTGCGCAGGGCCCAAGCTGGTCACCCTGAGTAACGCGTTGATCAACGCAGGTTACCGTGTATCCAACACACACTGTAATCGTGGTGGCGTCAAAACAGATGCACCCCCAGAGGTATGGGCACAACCTCCCATATGGTGGATAGGTAGGGCCTGCATACGTTGATACTGACATGCCAGGTGCCACAGTGGCCACACGATGATGCGCTGTGCTAGCAACGTCGGCATTGGCGCTTAGGGCGTCCAGCCTTGCCTGGTTGCCTGCCTTCTCACATGGAAGGCTTATCAATGAGGCTGTTCTGCCGCATGGTGATCTTGTCTTTGCCTGCACAAATTGATTAAGATGCAGTGATGCTCACACTGCGGATCGAATCGACTGCAGGTAATGTGGGATATCATGCGCTGTTGGGCTGTCAAAACGGGGACCAAAGTGAAGGACCCAGATAGCTACCAAGCAAAGATCCTGGCTGTAGAGCCCACAATAAAGGCAAACTTTAGCAACACCCCAGGCAAATTCTCAAACGCCAGAGCCGCCAAGATACCTCGGTTCATCGAAAATCCGCAGAATTGGGGGCCTCGCCCAAAACACGGCAGAGCCATGTTGAAGCATGAGATTGAACAAGCTGCAGAGCAGAAAAAGCAAGCTACAGTGCAAGCCGCTAGATGTACGGAACAAGCTGCAGTGCCAAAGGAGCAGGCAGTAGAACCAGCTGCAGAGCGGATGGAGAAAGCTGGTGAGCAAGCTGCCGATGAAGCCGCAAAGCCAACAGCGCAAAGTGCAGACCAAGGTGCATCGCAAAAGGAGCAAGCTGTAGAACAATCTGCAGTGCAGAAGGTTGCGCAGCTTGCTAAGCAAAACGTGCAAGCAGGCGAGCCTGCAGAGCCAGCGGAGCAGGCTGCTGAGCAGGCTACTGAGCGAAAGCGGCAAGCTGCAGAGCAAGATGAGCAAGCACCGCACGCCAAGCAGGCGAAGCTGTCCTGATTTTCGCATCGGAAGCAAGGAAAACGTGGCTGCCAATACAGCCGCTGCCTGACATGGCTACCGCTGTCCTCCGATCCCCTTGTCCCACACAGACGGGCTGGACACACGCCACCGCTATTTGAAATTGTTTCACGCAGGAAGCAGTGCGGTCTGTGTCAGACCTTTATGTCAGCACTCTGATACGAGCATACATGTCTGCACATTTTGAACCCACACAGTGATGCATGCTTAATGGCACATGGATACATGGGGATGCTTACAGGATCCTCACCACTGTGCTGACAGCATGCAAACCCAACTGTCAGCAGTCCCACGTTGATGACAACACAGATGTGTCATCCTCATTCTGAATGGCATTCAACACATCATCATATATTGCTGCAGCTCTTTCGAAATCCCCCATCTCCACATACACATCCGCAATCATGCCGAGAGTATCCACATCACCACTCGAGTCTCCAATACTTTCTGAAATCTTCAGTGCCTGCATCCGCACTAACAGTTCAGGATTGTGCCACCCATGTCTGCTAAACACAGAAACACCACAACATGCAACATGTGCAAGCACCCACAGCAACACTCACCTTGTTCAAGCTGTGTATTGCCGATTTGTAATCCAACAAGCTGCGCTGTGCTCGTCCCTGCACGCAACAAGGGTGCACACACACACACACACACACACACACACACACACACACACACACACACACACACACACAAAACTTTTGGTGAATCAGCATAGTGCACAATTGTTGCTCACGTACAACCAGGCCACACCATGACCCTGAGCACAGCTCTACTTGCTCGCTTGTCCGCGAGCTCTTCGCATCTCACTAGTGCATCTGTGCACTTGAGTTCTGCCTCTCCGGGACGTTTGTGATCCAAATCGGCTTTTGCATCCAACAGCAGCTTTGCAATCTGTGCATTGTTTCCAATCAAGCTATGGGCACGCATCCACATTGTATCGGGACATATGATCACGCGGCACAAGTCGCTGGCCGCAAGTTTCCTACTGTATCTGTGCTGCTAAATGAAATCACGGCATACATGGGAGCTCGCACTTTGCGCCGGGTACTGGCTAAGCTGATGCCCTCTACTCCATACGTCTCTTGAGGGTGGGCAGCTGCGGGCGCCAACAATGATGCTTCGAGGGCTCGCTGGTAAGCAGACATGCCTTCATCTGGATCTGCTACACATACGAGTGACTGGACTTCTGCCTCCTTCTGTTTTCGTAATTCATGAACCACCTGTATCAGGAGGCACAGAAGGTTCTGGAACGGATACCACGGGCAAGGCGGGCCAGCTCCGGGGACACCTGTCAAACATGGGTACAGAATCTGCCCTGCCTCACCTGCCGTAGCTTGTCATTCAGCTTCTCCATTTCCAATCTGCACAAACAGTTCTGCTGTTAGGCCTTGCGTCATTGCATACTCATACATCGTACCTGCTCGGTTATATTATCATTGCCTCACCCACAGTCATGGACACGTCCGATACACCTAGAGCTTTGATCGGTGGCCTCTGTCATGGCGTCAGGCACTGGTGTGAGGCATACACAGTTCATGCAGTCTGCATCATTTGCAGACCACTGTTGCTCACCTCCGTTTCCTGGCCAGCTTTCCACCTACCAGCGAACCCGTGAGAGTGATCGCTTGCGCAACTGCTAAGCTGACGACTATGACAGAGTCGGGTATGTCTCCGATCATCGGTTTGTTCGGTGTGGGCTGTGTATGCTTGGGGCTGACCCTAGCCAAGTCTAGTACTGCATTCGACCGCATGCGAGGCGGCAGGCCGACTTCTCGTACAGCAGCAGTATCTGGGACTGCTCTGCATGTACAATGTATGTACGATGTGGAAGATCGTTTCTCATGTGTCAGATAGTGAGCAGGACACCCTGGGTGCCACGTCGATCTACAAGACCAATTCGGCGTGCGATGCGGAGGCAGCACCACTATCGCAGCCGTAGCAGGCGAGCACTTAAAGTTTGGTGGGCAGCTTTTGCACCGAGACATGGTCAACGATGGTCACAAAGCAGACTGAACGACTGTTCGCTTGAGGCTGCTAGTGGCATGTGCAGGCTGGACGCACAAAAATCCGACGACCATGCTTTAGCCCAAACATAAAATCTGGTTCACTCGCGACGCTGACGTCCGTGAAACGCGCTCCTGGGATCCCGCCGGCCCACGCGCCCGCTGCCCGTGCATGCATACATGCATTATATGCCATGTCGGCAGGTCGGGCTTGCACTAATGGGTGCAGAACCTCTTCTCAGCACAAAACGCCTTGACGCGCACGCGAGGTAATTGACGTCTTCGGAATATGCTGCGGGCGCAAATCCGCTGTGGTGGGTGTAGAACTTTGCCTCCGGTGAGCTCCAGTTCACGCAACCGGTTGCATGCGACTAGAATCATGTTTCGCAGACTCTACCGCAGACACCGTTCCTCAGTTTAGAACATAGGAATCTGGCTTTCATTTGAGCAGTCAACACATAACAGTGTAACTGTCAGTTTCTGGGGCTTGAGTTCTTTCGGGACATGCCGCTTTTGTTCACGGGACAACTGACTAAATGACTGCACGATCCAAGGCAGTGTCTGAAAAGTCATTTCACGGACGAAGGAGAGTGTCTGATGTTGCTAGGGAGCACTCAGCATCCAAGCCTGCTCGGGAAAGTCAGCAACGGTCCAAACGGGGAAGTTCGTCCAAGAGGTAGCCCTCGAATGGAAAGTCCATGTTCCTTGCTAGGCATGTGGGTTAACTGCAGCCTGTCAGATGGTTGGAATGATTGCAGTGGCACAAGGCGTTCGTCCAAAAGGCAATGTGCGCAAAAGCCGTGCCGTCACCTTGACTATGGAGCATTGGTGCGCAGTGAACTCGCTTTATTCGTCATTAACTCAAGCCTTGTTCAAGTACTGCACGTGCACCTTCTGGAGAAATTTCCACCAGCACTTCAAGATCAATGTGTCTGACAGCATGATCATTCGCGCACTTCACCTGCTAGTCCTGCTGGGTTTCTGTAGGCCTTTTCGATCGCCTGCAGATCCATATCTTCAAACGGTGCGATGGTATCAGTCGAGCAAACTTTGGACTGGTGAATAAACTTTGGAATAAGGTGCAGCATGATGCATCGCTGCATCACGTCTCTGGCTCAACAGAGCTACGCCGTCTCCTGGAGGTGTGCTCCAACCTCCTGTTCCTTACCTACATCAGACGGCAGCAACAGCTCCAACTGAGTGGTCCGCAAGCTCACACATTCTCTCAGTTCTGGCAGTATAGCCCCAACAAGCTGCCAGGCCTTGTCAGAGCGCACACATGCACCTTGACTCCAAGCCTTCAGGAGTTTCTACCTTGCAGGAGCGACAATCTCGCTTGCTTGCAGGAGGAAGTGAAGCCGTATGATACCGTCGTCTTAGCCCCTGGGATGTACAAGGAGCGTGTGCTGTGTGAGGTGCCTGTGCGTCTCATAGGCTGCACGTCAACAGCTGTGGATGGCAGAGCCTGCATGGACAGGCTGTGTGCATCAGGTGCCATTCATGGCGGTGCAGTGATTCTGTGGCAGGAACGTGCTCCGGCAATTCTCGTCAATGCGGACACATGCTACTGCGAGAACATCATTGTGAGGGTGGTACATGCCAGCCACGAATACTCGTGCATTGCGTATGGGCCAGGTGCCCGGAGTATAACGCTAGAAGGCTGCAGCATCATGGGTGGCACTGGCCTGCGCATTCCTTACTCAGTGGATCCACTGCGGCTGCTATATCTGAACATGCAGAACTGCGTTGTCAGGGTGCGAGTTTTACATTTCACTCTTTGCACCGTCCAACTGCACTCCCGGCGCCAAGCATGCCAACCATTTGCCAAGCTTGTCCTGTAGTGCGGCCACGCTACAGTGCCAGATGCCACACAGTGCAGTGCAATGATGTTACGCACCAGCGTAGCGCCATTAACACTGCAGAGGCCCTATTGTGTTTGATGGTGTGGCGCATGTGAACTACAAGCTGCATGAGCACACATCGACCATGCACATACAGCACACTTCCGGCATATGCACAACCCCTGCAAGCAATCAAGCGTCGTTCATTTCTTTTGGACTCCTGCTTTGCAAGGATGCCCCTTGCAGTGCCCACCGCGGGTCCAGCCTCCGCAGTGCCCTGCAGCTGTTGTTTGGGAGTCAGGAATGCACATGCGCGTAAGGCAGAGTCTGCATGCGGATTGTGTGAATGATGGACCTCCAAGGTTGCTACCTCTACCTCTGCTGTGCATGGCTTGCCATCATGGTTCGCTGTCTGCGCAGGATGTCAAGGGAGGGCTGAGTGGCGTGACGGTGGTGAGTGGGCAGCTGGACATGCGCTCATGCACAGTGCATGACTGCTCATATGGTGTCGAGGTCGGTGTCGATGCGCATGCATGCATATCCGGCAGCAGCATCTGCTTCACAGAGTGTGCGCTGATGTGCGAAGGCCATATGGCGCTGACAGGGTGCAAGATCTGGGGGAACGTTGCCACTTGGCATGGCTGTGCGCACCTGAACTCTGCTGCGAATCCAGAGACTATGCATCAACATATGCGCTGGAGTTCTGGCCACGCAGCCATTGGCTCATGTGAGCGAGAGCCAAAGGCACCGCTGCCTGCTGTCTGCGCTCTGAAGTACAGAGTGCAGTGAGCAAAGTCATCCATGACCACTATCACTGATGCTGAGTCCCATGACTGTGTTCAGGGCCGCTAGTGATGGAGGACAACCGGTCTCAGCAGTCAATAGAGGTTCGGAGTTCTCGGCGTGGGTCTGGCGCAGCTGCACTTTCCTCTGCCCCGGCTGCAGCCCCTGCCACTCCCGTCATTGCAGATCAGGCTGTCAAGGAGGTGGGGCTGTCCCCTCCCGACACAGTGCACAATGTGCGTGCCGGCATCTGCAATGGGCGGCACAGCGACTGCATGATAGCGGGGCGGGCGGCGGTGTCTGAGGCGGGCGTCCGGCAACATGCGCAGGTTCGGCTGAACGACTGTGAGGTGGACTACAATCGCCTCACGAGCTCTGTCGCCCATGATGACCTTGACCTGCAGCGGCACCATCGCCACATCCGGCGCCTCATGCGGGAGACTTACGGTGCGCCACACCTAGCACCATCCTAGTTGGGGCAGGTTTGCCACATCTGCTCCCGTTTTGTGTATGGGAGAGCTGCGAATGAGCAGACGAATAGGTCTGTCCATATGCCATACTTGTGGAAATGTGGAAAGGAGCAACTGTATGATTTCGCTGAGATATGGTGCAGGCCCGCCAGACCAGGACTACGAAGGCTGGCACGTGATTGGGTGGAGTGATATGGAGTCAGGTACGAGCGTATTCAGTCCAGACTTGAGTCGAATTCTTGCTGCCAATTGCTAGCAATTGTTGCTGACTTCCATTCGCGAACCATCATGTGGCCACATTACAGCTACACTTTGCAGACGGAAGTGATGACGCAGACGTGGTGATGCCATCTGATGAGGATGAGTCTGACGATGACATTCCTTTGAGCAGTGAAGACGACGAGTCAACTGAAGATGAAGATGACTCGGATGAGGATGGCTCAGATGATTTTGATAGTGATGATGACGACGACGAAAGCGAGGGCGACGAGGACCAATAGAGGAGCAGCCATACGGGCAGAGGAACTTGTGGAAGAGCCCTGGGGCTTGGCAGATGTCGAATAGCCTAGTTCAGCTGCAGTCTTGCTCGAGACAGTTCAAGGGGAACCGACTACCCGCGGGGGTAAAAGGCCTTTTGCAATAAGCCATCACAGTAATGATTAGTCTTTTGTTGTGGTATTAAACAGAACTTCCCGAAGGCTGAGTATTCTGTCTTATTTGCGCGGTCCGAGCTAGGTGATGCTGGTTGGGCTCAGTCCGACCGTGTCACCTCCACCGGGTGCTTTTCTACGAAGTGCTATCACCAGGGCCAACCCACTCACACCGTGCTGATCCACGGATGCCCTCCGTAGGAAGTCTACCACCATGTCATGGTGTTCAGCAGCTAGCTTTTCCATAAAATCTGCTCGATGCTTTGGAGTCCTCTCTGGTGGATCTGTCAAGATGAGCCTGTTCCACCCGTTCCGTTCCACACCAGCTGCTAACATGCTTGGCAATAGCTTGACAAGCGGGTCCACAGCAGAAGCGTCGTATAAGACATCACAGGCAATCACAACGTCATACGGTCGCCCTATGAAGGGCATGTGCCAATCAAATTCGCTAGCTGTCACAGTGCATATTGATGGGGAGTTATCGCAGTCAGCCTTGAGCTGCGCTTGCAGCTGCACTAACGCTTCCTGTTCTTCAGGAGTGGTGCTGAATGATGCGGCACTGGTCAGTGGCGACAGCCCTGAGGCCACTGCACTGAGGAGAGCACACTGCAGTGCACGTGGTTCCCGGTCAAAGAGGTCCACTTCAGCCGCCCCTGCACAAGCAATCTCAGCTGTGTGCCAAAAATCGCACCAAAAATGGATGCCACGCCTCCCTGCACTGCCTGCGCGGGAACAGCTGCAATGGACAGACAGTTTGAGAAAGGGTTGTTCAGCCATCCTTCATCCGTGGAATCCATAACAAAGCAAAAAAATCTGCCGTTGGTTTGCATGGGAGCAACGCGTTGCTTGCGCCATGCCTGACAGATACGACTGCAGCATTCGATAGCAGCTCAGAGCGTCGAAGGAGTCGAAGGGCCCACCAGCAAGAGCAGCCACGATGCCGTCCAATGCCAGGCCACATCCAACAGATGCAACGCGTTTGCCCCGAACCAGGCTGGGATCTGCTAAAATCATCTCGGATACAGCAACGGCAGATGCCCACAGAACCTGCATTAGCAAACTCCACCTTGTCCAGCTGGATACATGATCTGGCAGCTTGACTAAGGCAGAGGCCGCTCGATACCCAAGGCAAGTGAACTGGAAGCTTACCGCCCAATACGGATCTCCTTGCTCTTGTTTGCGATCAAAGATGTAGTAGTCCATGACTTGATCCACATCGAATGGCCTGCACTCATCGGTTTCACGGCCTCAACCACGGAGACGGTGTGCGGGCGCCGGGAGGGCTTACGGTCGCGCATCACGATCGAGAGGCAAACACCCTGCATACCTAACAGATTTGATTTCAGTTGATCCCAACTGTATTGTATATGTTTCCAGGCCCATTCTATCAGCCAGCTTCAGGCCCAAATCTGTTGGGCCATGACACTTCGGTCGGGGAGCAGAACGCAATGCATCGGTCAGAAAGCTTCGGCTGCGACAAATGCGAAACAAGTATGGTCTACTTCGGCACACACTCATGTTCAAATTTTTTCCAAACTACAATATCACAATCATGGCGTCGCTCGCGGATACAACCGGTTCCGAAAACCGTGCTTCATGGGCAGAACACCTTGTGCCCAGGGCTCTCAGCAGCAAAGTCAGGTTCAAGCTTGGCCAAGTCGTGCAGTACCCCAGGCATGTGATCCAAAAAGCTGTGAACGTTTAGCGCCTGTGGTTGCCGCCTGAGCATACACCATGCGTCTTCCAGCAGCATGAAGCATGAATAGTGGTTGCCAGTGACTCAACTTGACGGCAGGCCAGGCAAACACAGACAAGTGCCCGGTGCCAAACGGGGCGGTGGATGTGTTGAGAATGATCGCAACCGCATGAAACTGCAATGACATCAGGAGAGGTCTGCGAGGCCTAGTCGATCCAGAAGGGGCCCGGCAGCGTCAACAGACAGGGGTCGCGCGAAATTTCGTCATACATGCTTTGGCAACACTGCCCTTGGAGCCATCGAACACCCGGGTGCGGGAACATCAAGGTTATTTATATGGTGTCTGATACAGCAGAATTACATACTCGGACACGAATCACTCGAATCTCGATCATTCCCATGTCCCCTCGACAACATGAATCATCCACATAAACCTCCAACCTCAAACAATTACCATAGCATGACTGTGCATGACGGGATAAATAGATCATTGCATAATTCCAATTATTTGAGCGCGGCTGCGCCAGATTTCACAACAGAATGGATATCTGTTATGGCTATTATGGTTGATCATTCCCAGTGCCTGTCTTATCAACTGCGGCCGACTCCTGCGGAAGTTGCGGCAGCAACATTGACATCGATGCAGAAGTGGATGAGCCCTGGGAGTTCCCAGTGTCTCGCGCAGGCCTCCACGCGACGTCTCCTGCCTCAGCTGTGGCATCTGCGCCCTCCTGCGTTCTCTGCGCGCCCGCGGCAAGAGGGGGCGTGTACACGTGCCGCCGTGCCTGCGACGGACCGAGCCCCGCAACCCGGTCTGCCACCACCGCCGAAGTGCGATCACTGCGATTACCGTGCTGTGCCAACAGCTGGTCGCGCTCATGCGCTGCCTGGCCGGCCGCAGACTCGGCGAGGAGCTGCGCTGAACTGAGCACGCCATCCCCGTCCGTCGTCTCCGTGCCTTCTGTGTCAAGGCCCCGGTCCGAAACGCCCTCCATCTTTGATGCAATCTCATCAAGCGTCGTGGCCATGCCTTCCGACGAACCCTCCGATCGCTCCTCTGACCGTTCCGACTCCTCATCGATCCGAGATGCTTCCTGCGTAAGGCCTCCCGCAAGGCGCGCGCTGGCCGTACCCTCCCGCATCTCCACAGTTCCCTCGCGGCTGTCCGTTTCCTCTTTGACAGTCCCCAGGATGCGAGCCTGTGTTGGCGACATGCCCGACGCCGCCGCCGCCGCCTTGCGCTCCTCCACACCTGAAACGTCAGCCTGGCCGATTGTGCGCTGCCGCGACGCCAGCTGCACCACTGGCTGACGCACCTCCTGTGGACTGCGCAGCACAGCGTGCTCCTCTGACGCCGCAGCAGGCGAAGCGCCGCCCTCTGCCGTAGCGCTACTCGGACTCACTGCCGCCACCGCCGCCATGCCGATCAACGGCACCGTAGAGCCTGCGCTGGGAGTGCCATTACCGGTGGACGACGCAGCCGGCGTTCCCGCAGCGGTGGCGCTCGGCAGATTAGCGGAATCGCCGCTGTTCATCGCCGAGGACTCCCCGTGCGACAGCGCGTTGCTATTTGAGCTCCCGAGGTTGGTCGCGCTCTGATGCGGCATCGCCAGGTATGCCAGGCTGACCGAGCCGGAGTGCGACGTCGTGCGGAAAATGGCGCTGCCGCTCGGCCCCAGAGTGCCATGGCCTATCGTGGATGACATGTTGCTCGTGGCTGTGCCTGCATGATCGCAACGCTGTACCCACGACAACTTGACAGACAGAAGGCAAACTGCCTGAAATTGTTAATCAAGCAGTATTGCAATGGCACGCTCGGCTCTGTGCTCTGGCAGCTGAGGCGATGGGAGAGACCCAGCATTCACAGCGGGAGTCGCACCCAAGTCACGCATTCCGGCTCCGCCCCCAGCCATCTGCGCCCAGTTGTCCAGTGAGTCTTCTCCACTGGAGGTTGTGGCGATGGGCTGTGCCCCAGCCCGACCGGCTGAGCCCGGGGGACCCATCACGGACCCAGAACTGCTACTGGCGGCCGCAGGCATGGCTGCGACAGAGCCGTGTGACGTGCCCGGGCTGCTGGCTTCGAAGGCGCTGCCAAAGATGGCACCGGCATTGGGCGTGAGCAGCGAGATGCCGTGGTGCAAAGGCAGGATGGCGCCGGACGAGGCGGATGAATCAGAGCGCGAGGGGTGCTTCCCGACAAGCGCGCCGCAGCACGCACACTGGCAGCATGTGTATCCCTGTGCGATGGCGCCGTGCCGGATGAGTGCGGCCAGCGCACCCACAGCCACAGTGCCCGCAATGGCAAGGCACACGATCACCCAGTCGACGTCATCTGCACGTCTGGCCCACGTGATTACGCGACATTTGCATTACTTGTGGAGCGTTGTGCACGCCTGCTGCGTATGGTGGGCATGCTGGTCATACACAAGTCACAAGCCATGTGCACCCACACCAATGTGGGCTGGGTGTCCACACCAGGGTGGGGTGGGTGTGCACATGTCAGGTTCAGGTGCAACGGCCGCTGTGCTGTTTCGACTGTGCAACATGGGGGCGGGTGGGAGGAATCGCACAGCTCTCGGACGCTGGCATATCAGTATCGGCTTGATTCGACTCCACTCCAGCGTCGCCACCAGCCCCACCTCCATCTGCCGGCCCCCCTTGGCCACCCGTTCCGCCATTGGAACCGGGTCCCCCATCGCCACCGGGTCCACTAACGGCTCCGGGTGGAAGGCCACGGGGCGTAACGGTAGGTGCGACTCCTCGAATATCTCCGTCAAGCGTGGGCTGTACAGGCAGTGGTGCCCCCGGGGGCAAAGCCAACGCAGGCATCATTCCCGGGAGAGGGCCTAGAGGACCTGGAACGGGCGCGCCTGGTCCAGGCGCTTCCATTGGCATGACGCCAGGCAGGGGTGCTTCCAGAGGCACAGGCCCTGGGATGGGGTTAATTCCAGGCGGCAGAGCATCGGGCGCAAGGGCCAGGGGAGCTGCAGCCGGGATTGGAGGTACAGTGGCAGGAGGTACTACCGGCAGTGGCGGCAGAGAAGGCGCTGGAACGAAGAGTTCGTCCAGCGGTGCTTCAGACTCGTTATCTGCCTCTGCAGCGTCCATGTCTGCCTGAGCTCCAGGTGACGTGAAAACAACTGACTGCCCTGTTGAAGCAGTGTTCAAAGCGTCACCGAAGGTCAGTGCAGTGGCATCTGGTGGCGGCACATCCTCGTCTGCAAACTTCCCTGGGTCATGCAGAACACACATATTTGGATCTCCGGATGTGCGAACACGTGAGCCTAGCGGGTGGCATACCCGGAGTAAACGGAAGAGCAATTGCGAATGGATCCTCCGCAAGCTTCTCCTTATCTACGCACGAAATTACGGCACGGGATGATCTAGCGTTTGCATCAACTGAGGCCCGCTCGTTAGGCGTCAGGTCTTGACAGTTACCATCGCAGACGGTTTGGACGAAGTAGTAAGGCTGCTTGGTGCTCTTGCCCACGCTGTCATTGATGTCCACCCCAGTCTCATCTTCCACGGACGCTATGAAAAAAGCCGAAAATAGGTCGTCTGAACGTTTATTCATTTTTGGAAATGCGGTGAGGGCTTGCCGCTCTCCATCGCTTTCTGTGCCATTCAAGCTCTCGAAAGACCACGGCGAGTCCGCGGACACTTCTCCGCTAGTGTCTCGTCCACGGCTACGCGAGATCGCGAAGCTTTCTCGTCGTCTCTCGTTGGCTAGCGACCTGATGTACTGGTAGTCAGACGCTTGGAACGGCACAAAAGCTAAGCACTGAACATTGTCAGACTGCAACAGAGAGCGCCTGGAGGTCGCTGTCGTCTGCAAACAGTGTACAAGAATTAGGCGGGACATGTTTTTATCTTGGGGCATAGCAGCGCAACATTGAGTCGTCTTAAAACCAACGGAGCAGATGCTCCAGCATGCTCATCACACCGACTGTGGAATTGCCAAGCGAGACAACAATAATGCACATGAGAGGATATTTATCAATCTACGTCTACAACAGGTGGTCGTTGACATGCGTTTACATTTTTAAGTGTGGCGCAGGTTGACACAGCACATTGCTGGGAAGGCGCAAAGAGGCGCGAGCAGACAACACATAGCATGGCAGCGCACCAGCACTATTGCTAGACATGAACACCATAGCGGCCGTCGTTTGGCGCAGGGATCTCTTTGCCGGCCCATGCTCCTCCGTCGATCAGCCGATGTGAGCGCATCCGTACGCAACGGCCATGCCTGCAACCCCCCACGAGGTTTGCGTTAAGTATGTATGGCACGCACTAGCGCCGTAGGAGCCTATGCTTGCTTGCTACCGTCCCACTGTCGGGATGTGAATGATGTACACACTTGGAGAGACGACGTCAGCCCAGCAGCTCCCAAGGCACGAGAACTTACCACGTGTACACATAAAATCGCCAGAAGAATGCATTCAAGCATGTGCACAGCAGGGCGTTTAGCTGCTGGTGTATATTACATCGCACCCACCACTGCTCACCGCTTCAAACGCGTTGTGCATGCACGAAGCGTCGCCGCCTGCCGCACGACAATGCACAACTATCAAATCGCTCCCGAACACGTGCTCCAAACATGTGCAGAGCGATCCTTTCAATACTTTACTTAGCAATTGTTCATGGCCCACCACACTAGTGGTCTGCCGCCGTTTGTTTCGAAAGTTGTGCTGTAGACGTGCGCATGCACTTTACGTATGTGTACGGCGCCCGGACAGCTCCGATACGCTGTTCCTAGCCCCCTCCAATGTCGTGCAGCGACAGTGCGACGTGGTTGAGCGGAAACAGTCACGCCTGGAATTGTGCTCGTGTTCCTGTCAGCTGCATCGCTGTTTCTGAATGACGCTGGATGCGCACACAGCATCGTAACCTCATCCATTCAAATCACATATCTAATCACGGTGTCATTTCTGACTTCCAGCGGAGACAGTCATGGCATCAAGCAGCGGCAGTAGAGCGTACAGTGGGGGCTTGCTTGGCACAGCGCTCGGCACATGGGGAGCGTGCGTGATGTTTGTGGTCTGCCATTGGGGAGCACCGTTCGCGCAGCAATGATCACGCAACAGTCATCATTCCCGCACGCAGCCGCCTGGAGAGCCATGCATGCACCTAAACTAGGAGCCAGGATTGGGTGTCCTCCATGCCAGCGAGGAGGGTTTGGTGTGCTGTAGAGGGATTGTCTCGCCCACATCTCTTGCCTTACAGCTCCCAAGACCTGCTAAGAAGCTGAGCAATCCCCTGGCGTAGCCTGGATTCCCGAATGTCATATTGCTCCAATGCCAGGGCATACCTATCAATCCTGGACTCACTGAAAGCCGTGGTGTGAACATGGTTGCAAGGGCTGCGTGCATCTGACGTTTGCCGATTCACACTGCTCTGATGCTGTTTACAACAATTTGTATTTCATGCATCGCTACAGCTGTCTGATTCCCGATTGATGAGCTGCACAGCTCTGCTCCATCAGCCAGTCGGCGCTTGCGATGCCTGTAGCAAGAGGAGCAGTTGTGTTGCTCCCTCCTTGCTTGCCCCCACTTGCTCAGCCACGTCGTCTGACGGTGCGGGGATCAAGTACAGCGTGTGAAACAGCACTTCTGGTGCTACTGGGGGCCGCACAATGCCTGCCCTGTCTCGTGCAGTCAGGTATTGCACGAACTTCTCGAAAGCCTGCGCGTCCCCATCCGGCTGCACCCATGCCCAGCCTCGGTGATCGGGGTCATGCTCCTTCCAGAGCTCAAGGGCCTGTGGGATCATGATGCGGTGCTGCATGTCCAGCATCCCTGGCCACCCCTGACAGCCACGAGCGGTATACGACGATGCCACTGAGACATATACGCTGCACTGCGGGATTGTGCTCTTTGCAATGCTCCCCGTCCACAGCGGGCCTGCCTCGATGGCAGCTGGTAGTGGCGATGCCTCAGCAGTGGGAGCTGGCGGCTGTGGGGATGCAGAGCGGGTGAGTCTTGATGTTGGTCGCTCCTCTGGCACATGTGCCTGCACAAATGAGAGGTCGTCAGGCAACGAATACAGCTGTGCATAGCAGTATGACATCAAAGACAGCAAAATCAGAAGCATCGTGGCTGGCAAACCCCTTAGGACTTCACCATGGCATTTGATGAGTGCATGCAGAATCAGCCTCCTGATGGATCGCAAAGCAATGATGCTCCAGCAAGCATGCAAACAGGTGCCATGGCATGATCCTGCATCCACACTGTGGAGCCAGAGACAGGCAGCAGCCGCTACAGCTGCACTGTTACAGCGCAGCACATAGACCGACAGCAGACGGCAGATAAAGCACCTTGGGAGCGATGTCAGGCACAGCGGCCGCCTGCCTCATCTGCGACACATCCTCAATCCACTGCCGCAGGTGCTTCACGCAAGCCTCCGCGTGTGCAGCAGAAGAACACAGCAGCAGGCAGCCTGAAGCACAGTGTGCATGTGTGTCCGAAGCGATGTGATGGCTTGTGGGCGCATCGATGCCGCCGCTATGAAGAACATGCAGGATGCCCTCGAGCGCCAGCCTTGACGCTTTGCATGCCACCCAGATCCAGTCTGCAAATGCAGACAGCCCCTCATGGCCATTCGCATGGTATGCAGTCACACAGTGTACGGCTGCAGCCGTAGCTTGGCTACGTATTGTCTCATGCACCAAGCTCTGGGACACACGCTCGCCCCGCGCGCTTTCAACGACCGCTGCGGGCACCGCAAAGGTGAAATTGGCCGCCCTCCAGCTCAAGCGGTCCAGGCTCCGTCCGAGCGTTGTCACGCACGCCACGGCGGCTGCCATGCTGGAGAACTGCAGCACCGCACAGTGTGACGGCAGCACCTCCGCGTGCGCAAGCTTTGGCATGCCGAACACCGCCCGGACCAAGTCACGGCTGTGGGCCCGATGCGGAATGCCGTGGATACAGACACTGGGCCCCACGAGCGACACCCGCCGCTCCTCTTGCTCGGGGTCACCGATGAGACTCTGCAGCGACATTTTGGCCAACGCAGGACAGCTGCGCCAGGTGTGTGCAACAAATGGGGTGATGCGGCGTCGCTCCACTGGCTGCGGAGAGCCGGTGTCGCTGCGGCGCGGGGTCGACCGCCGTTTGGGTGGGGGCGGGAGTTCCTCTTTGGATGGCTGAGATGGCGTATATGCCGGTGCAGCGCTCGCCGTCGGTGCATTGGAAATCCGGGGAGGTGGGCCGGGCAACTCATTGGACTCCGCACGATCACGCTTGCCGAGACAAACAGGGGACGGGGTCGGGCGGGGTGCAGCAGCAGGTGTTGCAGCCGCGGCAGCGATGGGCGTGCCAAGCTTTGGATCGATCTTCCGGAGCCCCATTTCGAGCTCAGACATCACATGCAGAGACTCTGGCAAGCGTCCACGCTGATGCATGTCTTTCATGCATGATTGCAGCAGCATTGCTACTTGCGGTGCAGCTTCTGGCTCGCTTTTCATAACCCTCTGCAGTGTTGCTGCTGGGTTAATGCAGCATTCATTATGGTTGGCAATGGCAGAGTGGAATGGCTGCGCACCAGAAACAAACCAGACTCCCGAAGATCATCTAGGAATGCTTCATTTGCAAATGCGACCGCGCCGTTCAGCGCAGGGTGGGATGCGTCCTCTAGTGCATCTGTTAGCGCGATGATGAATGTGTATGGGCGGCTTTCAAATGCTGTACTTGCAACATTCAGAATAGCATAATGGGCCTGTTGTGAGACATAGCTGAGCTGAAACAGGTTCAGTACCAGGGACTTGAACGTCGGCTTGGATGAGGCATCTGATGCAGCTCTGAACCGGGGCTGGCTTACCAGGCCTTGCAGCACAGGAATGATGGCTTCGGTTGCTGTCTCCTTCAGCGCATCTGGTCCCTCCGTCAGCGCTGACAGAATGGAGATCACCAAGCGCAGCTGTGTCTCAAAGTCTATGTTCACCTGCACGTTGTGAATATGCCCGCAAGGCACAAATGTACACGAACTGGTTGGTCATCGCAGAACCACACGCACTTTGGTCAGTATTCTTGGCAACGACTGGGCCAAGGCACATCTCCCGGCCACATGTCCATCAATGAGCTCGCTCAATGTTTTTGTTAAGCTGCTGTTTGATCCCACATCTGATCCGACGCGGTTGACTTGCTGCCAGATCTGGTATACTGTGTACACATCCCTTCTGGCCCTCAGCACGGATGCACTGCCCACCATTGCAGTTGCTAGTGATTATGCAATTGGGCAGGTTCCTGATGTCTGTCAAAGGATCGAAAGTCCTGGAGGGGATATTGCGATGCGCCGAGCCACGTAGTGGCCCATGGCCTTTGCGTTTCCGCGCGAATGATCAGATAAAACGCAGAGAGCACCACGACACATGCCTGATACGCAGTCGTATCAGTGCAGTTCGCTATCACTCGGGTTGCAGAGCTGCTGCCTGGTAAGGGCGTCTAAAATTCACTGGTGTCCACGCATGCAGCCTGATTGCCGTAGGTATTACCCGCATTGACCAGCCATGATAGCGCTGTTGCATGACTTTGATGCATCGCCATGGCGGCACTCACGCAGGGCTGTCGTGCAATCTGCGTGATGACGCATACCATGCACTAGCACTGGGCCCAGCTGGAATCGAGTCCTGACACCAATTGCGGGCACACATCCACCTCACGTGATGCTTCGCGCGTATGCTCGAGAATTTGCTCGCAACTATCGCGCCCAGCACCGATAGACTCTGCGAAGCTGCCTGTGTGGATTGCGGGATCCGCATGATTTCGCGAGTCCCCACGGGCGGGTCCTCGGGGGGTTATGCAGTGCAGCTCGCACACACATGCCGCTGCTGATAGCCGCTGATGATAGCCGCTGATGAATTACTTAGACTCAACAGTATTCCATGGGAGGACTGAGATCATGAGTTCAGATCAGTAGCCCTTGAGGGTGGCATGCCGTGGCACATGTAGAACTCAGGTGAGGGCCTCGAGACACAGATCCAGAGCGACACACCTATAGCCACTACAATTGCAGGCAGGGGCCCTGCAGCGAACACGTCGAACGAAATTATGGTCGGTGCATGATGTACATCCGCTCATTGAGTAGGGTGTAACGTATCAGCGCATGACCAGCCCAGGGCTGCCAGGCATATTGCTCCCCTGGGAGGAATTCGAATTGATTCGAATCGATGAGATCAAACCTTGTCATGTCACCATGCCATTCTGCTGCCGCGCCCTCGTAATCGGCCATGTCCAAAGAGCACTGTAGCAATGTCCGACTGCACCCTCAACAAGCTCAAAATAGAATACATACCGCATGTTCGTCTTGAACATTCATGAGCAGCCCTTGCTCGTGCATATATATGCATCTAGTTGTACATTCGCTTGGTGCACTGGATCGGCGCGCCTGGACGTAAGAGTATTAACAATAGTATATTAACAATACTATAATTGGCCATGTGTACTCTTACACCGAGGGGCTCCGAGCCAGTGCACCAAGCGAATGTACAACTAGATTCTAGCTCACATGCTACCCAGCAGATGCGAGCCGGCCAGGCGATCACCTGGCACGAACTGCGCACCCATGAGCCGTGCTACCCTGGACATGGTCTTTCTGATCATAAACCCGTTTCCTTTCACTGTCGCCGCACTGAACTCCCGCAAGGAGTTCTCAATCCAGCGAGCCTTTGCTCGGTTGTTGAATGGCCCAACCAACGACACTGCCAGCGTGTTGAGGTACTGCATGGCACGCAACCCTAGTCTGCCATATGTCTCGTGCACAACCAGCACCACCTTGTACGATCCCTGCACACTCGCTTTGTACTTGTTGAGTTGAACTTTTCGCGAACTTCGGCCGCGTGCCCCTTTGCCCCCGATGCTTTCCCCACCACAGCCACCCCAGATGGGTGGATGAAGCTGACATCTAGCACATACACATCTACGTCCGGACCATTTGCTAGGATGTCCCCCCTACTGTCGTCCCTGTAGCGTCTGTCTAGGCTGCGCATCACAGGCTCAATTGATGTGGACACCCCTGCCGCTCTTACTCGACGGCGCCAAGCCGTAATGGCAGTGTTGTGGCGCAACGTCCAGCAGCTGGCATTGTGTCGACATGTCATGGCATGATCTACGTCGCCGGGCTTCACCCGAGCATAGCCACAGCCACACTGCGCCAGATATACTTGGCTACAGGTGGCTCACTCGGTGGTTCTGACTGCTTGCCACTGCGTTTCGCTGCCATAACTCTATCCACCTCATCACTCGCTCCCCCCCAGCCACTACTGGGACCTCAGCGCCGCTCAGGGCCAAGTAGGACCAAGTAGGGCGCCATTCCCCCAAGGGGGGTGGGGAACTACTTGTGTATGTATGTATCCATTGGCGAAGGTTCTAGATCCCCACGACGGGCCCCGGGTCGGCCCGAGTGCTTTTGATCCAGAGCGGTATCCGTTCTGACGCGGAGGGCCCTCGTGGCCACACGCGATCCTGAACCGGATCGGACTCAGTCGTGCGGCGCAACTGCGTACGGATACTGAACACGTGGTAGCTAGGCCGCCCTAGTGCTAGCGCCTGTATGTACGATGAATTGGCTAGAAGCACGACGTGAAACAGAGAAACAACGGCGCCGTGTAGCGTGTAGCGAAAGCAATCATCGTTAGCTGCAAACGAGGCTGCTAAATGCCGCAAGTACGAGCAGAGGGAGGCCGACGTGCCGCAGGCCCAGCGCCACCCGGTGGAGGCTGGTACTATTCTCATCATTATCCTAGAGCCTTGAGCCACCCGTGAAGCGCCCAGCAGATCCCTGACCAGCGCCACACAAACCTTGCAACTAGGTACAGTTTATGCCAAACCAGCAAATGTTGGCTCTTTGTGGAAGCTGGCTGCTGTGATTGCGCGACCAGATGGCCTGCGCACAACAGTGTGTTACACAGTGATAGATCTAGGACTCAGCAGCGGCGAGGCAACAGACCAGGCAACAAGCAAACAGACAGACCGGCCGCCGCAAGCACTAAGGCCACGCGCAGCACGAGCAAATGCCAGAACAAACAAACGCTATCGCGAAAGCAGACACGCACACACCACGCAGTACCACGCAGGCCACGCGCACACCAAACACACAGCCAGCACTCGCCGGGCCCACAAGCGGTCGTCGACGCGACACTAGCAGTCTGCACGGGCGCGACAGCGCGCGCTACGGCCATGTCCGAGGCCGCGAGGCACCGGTCCCAGGAGCCGTAGCATCCGCCAGCCCGGCAGCCCGAGCGGTGTCTGGGGAGGGGCGCAGAGGAGAAACGGCGGACGTGCGCTGGGAGGAGAAAAGAGGGAGGGAGAAAAGAGGGAGGAATCGGGTGCCGGGGGGGGGGGGCTCGCGGGGAGGCGGGGGGGGGCGACGCAAGCCTATGCGCGATGGCCTGTCAACGCCGGCAGGCCGTCTGTGGGGACGGAAGGCCCGGCAGCAGCGCCCGTCCCACCAGCGCACAACAGTGTGCCGTCGCCAAAGCATGACCAGCAGTTACGTCTGCCACTCCACAGCTCTGTAAAACCTTCTGATCAAGCCCGGGCTTTGTCACTGGGCTCACAGGTCACAACGCGAACCGCGCCTGAGAGCACGTCCGTACCGGCCTTCGTACCAGCTACCCAGCTGTCGCAGCGGCCGCCCTGCTCCATACGCCAGACACTTTGAAATACTCGTAGAGTTCACTTGTACAGGTGGGGATTGTTATAATCCAGGTTCAGCGTTGCAAAGGCAGCGTGCTTGTCTGTGATGTCTGGGCATTTCGCAACCAGCTGTCAGCCACCCTCCCACCGCACGCCCCTTGCAGACCATTTACGTGATCACCGTAAAACATGCTCTCTCACTATGCCATCCACGCCATCTAGTCTGCTCTATCCATGGCTGCCCGGTGGGGCGTCGCCACATGGTCCATACATGCACAACTGTCTCATGCACTGTGTGTTAAACGGAGATGAACGCAATAGCCCGGCAGCGAGGGCAACAGAAGGAAAGTAGACGGCCAAAACCCCCCAAAAGTATACACCAGCAAAAAGCAATCACTGTCCCAGGCGAAAAGCCACAACGAACCGACACAGCCGACACAACCACACCCACGCACCCACACGCATGCGCACTCCCGCACCCCTCCACTACGGCACCCGCGCCACGTCTCATGCACTGTGCTGGTTTGGTGCCCTCAATTCTCCTGCTGTCAGCTGAAAGCTAGGACAGACGGCTGGCGGAATGATGAGAATAGTACCGGCGCCCACCGCACCGCGAGGCCAACCGCATCCGCCACGCCGCGCTCCGGGAGGCCGACGCGCCGCAGGCCGAGCGCCATCCCGACTGCTTGCAACTGCGTCTTCTAGTTAGCCAGGTCGTCATAGTGCTAGCACCCATATGTATGCTGAATTGGCTAGAAGCACGACGTGAAACAGAGAAAACCACCGGCAACGACAGAAACGTAGCGAAAGCAGTTATCGTATATCTGAAAACGAGGCTGCTAAACGCCGCAAGTACGAGTAGAGGGAGGCCGACGCGCCGCAGGCCGTTCGCCACCGCGAGGCCAACCGCGTGCACCAACGTAATACACGGCGCCAAAGATACGCAGATGATCAGCAACGGTACAGTGTGCCGATTGGTGCGTCGTGTGAGGTTTGTGGAGCTATGCTATTTCAGCACGAGCGAGTATCTATAAGTGGTGCACGTTTACATTTGCCATGCTGCAACAACGGTGAGGCCAACCGTGTGTGGAGCATACATCTGTAACGTATCTCCACCGCGTGCTCCACCTATTTACCGACAGCAAATACTATTGGACACAGGCATACTGAGCCAGACATAATTGACTACAGGCTTACTGAACCAACGTTGATTCGTCTGCGGGCTCGCACAAAGGTTGACGAGGATGCAGCATGGCCGGCGTAAATTCATACGCCGGCACGGGCGGTGTCTATGTAATGCTGTGTTGCGGCAAGGGCCAGCACATGCTATACTCAGCCACAGCAACACTGCGCCAACTATACTTGGCTACAGGCGGCTCACTCGGTGGTTCCGACTGTTTGCCACTGCGTTTCGCTGCCATAACTCTATCCACCTCGTCACCTGCTCCCCTCCCTCGCCACTAATGGGACCTCCGCGCCGCTCAGGGCCAAGTAGGGCGCCAACCCCCGAAGGGTGGTGAACTAATTATATATATATAGATATGTACAGGTCTTGAGTTCTGACAGCCATCCCTCACGCTGTCACAGCATCCGCAGACCGCAATTGTGCCGGGTATGTGATTGTGACGCGTCATGACGGCTTCAAGAAAACAGACTCAAATCTTCTCAGCGAATGTAGCCCGAATGAATTGATTGGGGCGAACACAAAGGCACACACGTGACCTCAACCTTTTCCGTCTTCGATGGTTAGGTGCTGTGCTCACGGTGGATCAAACGCCAACGCTGTACAGCTGTGGTTTAATACAATTCTGTGCAGCTGTGGACTTTGTGTTGCAAAGCTGCACTCTCTGCCGGCAGACAGCTACCACAGGCAAAATAGACGCGTGCTCAGACATGACCAATTCCTGAACAATAGTACAGATAGTGCCTACTTCGACACATACCTGACATGATCGATGATCAAACAGTAGCAACCGTATGCAGTGACCATGCATTCAGCAACATGCAACTCAGGAAACGACCGCAATCTGTGCTACCTTGATCTGCATTCAATAATAATTGTTCAAAGCGCTTGGTGCAGATCCACGCTACTGCTACGATACACCCTTGTACATATCATCCTGCTTTAGGTTCGTAGCAACCTAACAACTTGAAAACTTCTTCTGACATGATCTGATCCTCCAGTGAGTCGCGTCGCTTGAGTGACTGGTCTGGGTGGTGATGAATCCGCGCCCTCTTCCACGCAGCGTGCTCTGCGGCAGCTCCTGCACCGACCGGGAATCCCAGTGCCATCAGTGCCTGCCGGAGTGTCATGCCCTTGAGTATAACGCGGCTCAGGTGCCGCTGCTTCTCAGTGCGCAGTTGATTTCTGTGCTGCAACGCAGCCGCCTCCCGATCACGCTGCTCGCGTGCACGCCTCACGGCTGCTTTCTCAGCCGCAGCCCGCCGCTCCGCTTGCTTCTCCTGACGCTGCCTCTGCACGACTGCCTGCCTACGAGCCCACTCCGCCGCTTCAACAGCTGGGTCAACACGTCTCCCAATGCCGTGCTCTGCCAAGCGTATGTCTGAGCGTTGATCCCGCGCAGTCACATTCTGTTCTGCAGCTGTGTCTCTCGCTGGCTGCGTGCCTTGTGGTGCTGCTGGGTACACACCCTCGTCTGTACATGTGCTGGGCCCATGGCGCTCACTGGCATTCATACCCATTACATGCGAGGCCCCAGGCGCTTCCGTCTTGTCAGCAGCTGCCATCTGGCCAGTCCGGTCATCATCGTGTGCCGGCATCGGATACTGCATTTCACCCTGTGGTGACGTAGCCGTCTCGGTTGCATGTGCCTGAGCAGCGGACACGGGCATGTCCGCTCTGGCCCCTTGAGCACCTGCTGCGTCTGTAGCTGAGGCTTCTGCACAGCTTGTGTGGCCTGGCGCGGAAGCCTCCGCAGCTGCGCAGCCCCCAACGCCTGCGGCTGGTGTGCGTGCCACTGCCACGCGCGACATCATGCACTCAGCAGCTTGAATCTCTTCTTGTACCACTGGAGACCGCACAGCGGCCGGCAGGACACCAGCAGTCTTTGGTAGAGACCGTGAAGTTGATGTAGCTCTGGATGCTGCAAGTGGAGCATGATGTGCCTGGCGGGCGGTGCCACCCACTGCAGCAGATGACGCACCACATGGCTGATCTGCTGGCAGTGGGTCTGCAGCCATTGCAGCCTCTGGTGCTCCTGCTGCCATGCACGGTGCTGCAGGTGTGCCTGCAGTGCTCTGCGCTGTGCAATGTGACTTAGCTCCGTGTGTTGGGCAGTTCAAATCGCTGGGCACTGAAGAAAACCTTGCGGCTTTGTCGGCACGATTCATGCCAGAAGCTGCCGCCTTTGCCGCTGATACGTTGTGCTGGCCAGTTTGTGCTGGCTCGCCCGCGGCCACAGCAGGCGGGTGTGGCCTCTCTGTCGAAGCCGGAGCTGCTGCCATGCCCGCACCAGGGTTGGTCGCAGAATTATTTGGGGCTACAGGTGCGGACTCATGCATGGTGTGTTGCTCTGCACTGGCATGATCAGTGCTGCTCCAATGGGGCCCAGCATGCTGGCGCAGCAGAGTCAAGCAGAGAGCAATGGCCTGTGTCACCTCCAGAGGCACCCCATCTAAAGCCCCAGGGCTTGCAGCTGCAGATACAAAGATCTGCATTTCACGCTGCAAACGCAGAGTGCATGGTGCAGATGCCCATGTGGGAGCTCTCTCTGCGGTCTGTCCTGCGGTGGAACACGGTTGCACCGGCATCCTTGCTTGTCTGGCATCAGCGTTTGGACGCCTTGCACCAGCAAATGCCATACCCTTTTCCTCTGCTGTTTGTGATCCAGCAAAAGCCATACGCTTTTCCACTTCTGTTGGTGAACACGTGCTGGACTGATCGTGCTGCCTCTGCTTCTCAAACGCCTGACCATCACAGGCAGCTGCACTGGGTGCTCCTGCAGCCATTTTAGTGTCCGCAGACTGGCTAAGCTGTCCGTGCGGACTTTCACCCTGGGGCGCAGTGCGCTCGCTCGGTGTTGGGTACGCAAGATTAATGACCGGACGCTTCTTCTTGCGACAGCGATCATGCCCTGCGGATGACTTGGGCCCTTTCGCGGGTCGAGCAGTCGCGTCTGCAGCTGCCTGCATCTCTGCTTCTTGCCTATCTGCTTCCGCCCAGGCGCCCAATAGGCCATCATCCTGGCCTGCGTCAGCCATCCAATCTTCAAGCAAGTCTCGGGCATCGTCTGGAGCTGCACCAATTCCATCCTTGCCTGCCTTTGGCGTACTGCCCTGTATTCGTGTTGCCAATGGAGCAGCACTGGCACCTGAAACAGAGCGCATGTTAGCCTTGGGCTCAGCGGACACAAGCCAATTTGGATATTCTGTATTGGGATGCCAACCTGTAGGACTAAGCCCCGGTTTATTGTGTATACAGGTAGATGTCGGATGTCTCGGTGCCTTAGAGCTATCAGGCGCTTGGTGTGCCAATTCTGGGTTCGCGGACCCCGCTTTCCCGATCGTTTCTGTCCCACCCTGATCATCTACATGAGCCGCTGATGTGCACGCCGATGGCAGCTTTGAGGCAGGCGTAGTTGTCCTCGCCTTCCGTTTAACATGGCTCAGGTTGACCCTTGCATCCGGCTGTGCTTCGACCCCATTCGCTCGTTTGTGCCCAGCCACTAGGACCGCTTCTAGAGTCTCAGTGTACGGCTGCCTGGTAGTCACGCAGATGCTCGAAGCCCTGTCTTTGCATGCAGGCCCTAGTGGGACTCCTTGTGCAATTTGCGTGAAAGGCTTGGCATATATGTGCCTCTTAGTATCACCCTTGTCACTGACAGGGTCTGCTACAGCGCATGGCCTGCCACTTAGACCATCCTGTGTGTGTAGCTGGGCATGCGTGAACGGTGTTTCGACACCATCTTGCTTTGACGCTCGCTGCATAGTCGCGCTAAGCTGCTGCCCATGACTTTTCAGTCTAACCACATTCTCGACTGTTGCCCTTTGTAGTCCTTCTTCTGCAGCACACGCATCTGCCTTGAGCATCAGGGACGGAAACGACACAGGAGCAGCACACGTTGTGTCACTACTGCCAGCCGGTCCATGGTAAATGTGCATGAGATGTTGACAGCATTTACATTCATAGTGCAGATAGCAGCAACCCAACAATTCTTCAGTGTGATTGGTAAGATTGGTGGTCTCTTGTTTTGTGCAGCATTTTTGCACAAACAGTGTAACTATTTGTGTAGATGCCGCGTGTTGCATCCTAGTTAATCACAGTATGGCTACAGCGCACCTTGTGGTTTGTGATCTCTTGGATCAGCACCAATCATTGCTGATCGACCCTCTGGTGCAGCATATGTGTGAGCATCACAAGCTTGTGTGCTTGGTAAAGCATCACATAAGGCACCATCTGATGCAACTGCCGTCCGCGCCCATGCCTTCTTACTGGTCTGACGTACAGGCTGTGTTGAAATACGACTCCTTATGGATTTCGACGAGCAGGAGGCCGCAATGCGCTTGCTCAGCGACACAGTATGCATACTCGAATCTGCCTCGCTGAGCGCTCGCAACTTCTTTGGGGTTTTCACCTGTTTTTCAGGCATGCGTAACAAAGCGCTGTCCTTAGCATTGGACGTGCCTGCTGCCAAAAAGGCAGAGCCTGCTTGGGAATTAGGCTTGCCTTGGTCCTTGCAACTTGAGCAGCTGGGTCTGCTTGCTGACAGGGTTGCTGTTTCCTGCCCTACACGATGCTCTCAGTAAAGGGTTTCTGCACCTCTTCTCAGGTTAATAAGCGGCCCTTGAGCCGACGTAACCAAACGATTGACCTTGCCATGCATATCTGTTGCAGTCAGCACAGTTGGGAAAGATGCACACACTTGGAACGAGATGTGTATGAACTTACATGCAGAGGATGGTATGGCAGCCCCAGTACCTTGATCTGGGGTAGTATCTGTGCTGCCTGGTTTTGACCGTTGTGGGTCTGGTTTCCTTGTCACAATGACGCGTCGTTTACGCTCTCGCTCCTTCAACATCTGAAGGTAGGGGTTCTGTATCTCTGGTGTATCTGTCGCCGTCTGCCCATTGGCCTCCTGCGCAGGCGGTTGACAGGCCTGACGCAAGCCACGTGGCTCCTCCATCATGTTGGATGCTTTGACAGTGCATGACTCACCGCGCCGTCGTTTCAGCCCCTTTTTTGCTCCGGAATGCTGCTGTCTTGACGGACGTGGTCCTTGCGCGAATTGTGCTTGCAGACGTTCCCGTGATGCATGGCGGGAAAACGGGGCGGACGGGGCCGAAGCTTCGAGTGCCGCAGGTGGTGGTGATCGTGGTGGTGGGGGTGGTGGAGGTGGTGGTGGTGGCGGTGACAAGGACATTCCCAAGACCGCGTCTGCCTTCACAGAGGGATTATTTCGTTAGTGACATGCAATCCAATGCTGTGGCTCCATGTGGAGGCAGTTTGAGCGCAACCCACAGCTGAAGAAGCTCACCCCGTTCTAGATCGGATTGTGCATGAAGCTGAGACGAAATTGAAATTTTTGCTTTATCCCTGAGGTGTACGTCGGCAATGCAGGCGTATCATCCAGTGGTGACACGCCTGCAAAGACAATCACTGCCTTTCTCGATCAATGGACGATACAAAACATCAGCATAAGCTCAAGATCAAAACACGCAATTCGTGAGATTAACTCTCTGAAACAGTGAGCGCTGAGCCGATCAGCGCTACGCAACATGCAAGCTAACGCTTGTACACAAGCACACGCTCTGGCCACCGTGCCAGTACACGATCCTTAAATTATAAGGCCAGATATGTATTGAGCGAAGCGTACCCGTAGCTGGCGCGACATGTCCTATTCCAGTCGGACGCTCCAGCGTTCGGTCGCGTGCTTAACTGAATGATAGTGCAGACCGCGGATACCATCACTGGCTAATCATATTGTGCAACCAACGTCAACAATTTGCACAGCTGCGCGACGGAGGTGCTCTAATTGTCCGTCTGAATCACAGCAACGTAGCTACGATGTCTACGCGTAGACACGAGTCGATCAACTTGACAGCCCTTGAAGCCACTATGGACGTACACGTGGCCACGCGTGGCACATGGATGGTCCATTTCAGACACAAAAGGTGCCTCGTCTGGACACAGGAAGTTGCTAGTACTGTTTTAGTAGGCTGTCGAGCGACGTCTTCGTCTGCATGGTCACCTCCCATGTCCGCGCCACGGCGTGCCACGTGTAGCGATTCCGATTGATTCAGATGCTAATTTCTGTCAGTACTAATAGTTTCTTCGCCGGCTGAGCCTTGCGCTGCTCAGTTGGCACTGCGGTGACGGCTGCCCGCATAGCAGCGCGCGCCTGCCAGCCTTCCGAGCGCGCAGCACGCGCGTAGCCCTCGCAATTAGGTCTATATACTGCATATAACTAGAAATTCGTAGTCTCGACGACAGGATCCCCAGCGCCTGAGCCTACTCCTTCTGTGGGTGCGCCAGCACCAGGTGCACAGCACCACTTTCTGGCTCGCGCGATCCGGCCATGGATCCGCGCGAGCGATGGACGGCGGTCCAGCCAACTCAGCATCGAATCAGCCAATCTTCTGCTGCGATTCCGCCCAAGCCGTGCCCATGCTGCGGCACGCTGTTCGGGACGACGCAGCAGCTGCTGCAGCACTGCCGCAGGCAACACGCTGGTCCCACGTTATCGACAGCAGACCTCGCTCAGCTGAACGGAGCCACGTATCACTTCTGTGCGAAAGTGTACTCGCGGCTCGGCCTGGGCGCACACGAGAATCGGTCTAAACGACTCATACGGATACGATCAGAATCAATGTCTGCTGGCACGCAATCTGCATGCATTGCTCGTGCATATGGTCAGCCATCGGTCAGCCATCACTGTGTAACATATGGTCAGCCATCGGTGCATGGCTTCCCCATAGCCACTCTGGATCAGCACCGTGCATCCACTCCATGCATGGTCACCGTAGTCCTGTGCATGGCTGGATCACGACACTCCCCCTAGACTAAGCTTGTACTACCGCAAGCTGCACTCTATCTCTGAATTTTGCCAGTGCTGGACCTTCCAACACCTTTGTGAACATATCAGCTAGCATGTCTACCGTGCTAACCCAGCTGATAGTCAATTCGTCGAGTTCTACGAACTCTCGGACCCTCAGGTCCCTGACTCTGATGTGCTTGGAGCGGTCGCTAGAGATGGGGTTCACTGCTAGCAAGTTGGCACTCTTGTTTGTCGTGATCCAGCCATGCACAGGACTACGGTGACCATGTATGTGTGGATACACGGTGCTGATCCGGAGTGGCTATGGGGCAGCCATGCACCGATGGCTGACCATATGCACGAGCAATGCATGCAAGATTGCGTGCCAGCAGACATTGATTCTGATCGTATCCATATGAGACGTTGATTGAACGCTTATATAGGCTCTACAGATCGTAGTGTAATCACTCTCTCTTCTCTTCCATACTGTCCGAAGTCTCACGTGCATTCATCCTCCACTGAAGGTGCAGGCGCTGTCACGGACAGATACCTAAGACAGCAAGGTATGTGACAGCACCAACCCCTGCGCATGACTACGACATGCACGGATCCCACAGGCCTTAGGCCGCGGTCCACTGAATCACGTCATGGTATCGGTGATGATTGTGGGTATTCTTGTAATGTCTATTAGCATGCGGTAGAGTCCAGGGGGAACCTGCGGTTACGGCTGCACACTCCGATGAGTGTGCTACACCGCTCTAGTGTATAGCCGACCGTAGAGAGACTAGAAAAGCTAATGCAGAATGCTACGGCGGAGCTGCATTATGCTTGTGTGCTGGTCTCGCAAAGAGGCCTACAGGTCTGCGTTTCCTGCGACATATGGTGGTCATGTTGCAGGACACCACCACTCCGAAACGTTTCAATGGCATCTCGCCAAAGGTCTATCGGTTCTGACTGTCGTAATTCAGTGGACCGCAGCCCTAAGGCACTGTGGGATCTGAGCACTGTGTAGCTGTGCGCAGGGGGTCGCGCTGTCACATACCTGGCTGGTGTACAGGCCTCCGCTGTGATAGTGCGCTCTCAGTCTTTGGAATATAGCACGTGAGACTTAGCAGAGAAGAGTGATTACACTACGATCGACAGAGCCTATATAAGCGTTCTCTAAACGACTCATACGGATACGATCAGAATCATTGTCTGCGGCACACAATCTAGCATGCATTGCTCGTGCATATGGTAAGCCATCGGTGCATGGCGTCCCATAGCCACTCCGGATCAGCACCGTGCATCCACTCCATGCATGGTGACCGTAGTCCTGTGCATGGCTGGATCACGACACTCCCCCTAGACTAGGCTTGTACTACCGCAAGCTGCAGGCTATCTCTAAATTTTGCCAGTGCTGGTCCCGCCAACACTTTCGTAAACATATCAGCTAGCATGTCTACCGTGCTAACCCAGCTGATAGTCAACTCATCGAGTTCTAAGAACTCTCGGACCCTCAGGTCCCTGACCCTGATGTGCTTGGAACGGTCACTAGAGATGGGGTTCACTGCTAGCAAGTTGGCACTCTTGTTGTCACCCCACAGCGTTGGCTTCACAGCCGACAAACCAAGATCAGTGCACAACTGCTTAGCCCACATCACCTCATTGGCTGCTGAACTCATAGCAATGAGCTCTGCCTCAGTTGTATCACCAGCCACAATAGTCTGCCTCTTCGAACGCCAGAACACACAGTTCCCATGCATCCGGACTATCACTCCTGACACGCTCTTCAAGCAAGCACCATTGGCGAAGTCAGCATCCGTAAATGCTTCCAACACCTCACATTCCCCATTGGAGCCACTAAAAGTCAAGCCAAGATCTATGGTCCCTCGCAGGTATCTCAGTACATGCTGGACAGCAGCCCAATGACACTTCGCACTCCCAGCCATATGCCTGGCCAAGACATTAGCCGGAAAGGAAATATCAGGACGCGACACAGCAGCCACATACTGGATGCTTCCTACGGCTTGCATAAACCTCTTATGCTCTGCGACAGTAGCCTTCTCCTGGCTAGGATCATCCTTCAGACTAAACACTTTCTGCTTTGGTACCAACGGCGTTGGTGCCTTTCTGTACTCACTCATACTGAACCTTTCCAGCATGTCCCTGATGTTCTTTCTGTGCGTGATGGTGATAGTGCGAGCAGACCGATCACGTATGACCTCCATACCCAGCACATATCCCAGCTCCCCCAGGTCACGACCCTCAAATGCCTCAAGGATCCTGCTGATGGCATCATCCATCTGCTCCTTACGACCGAAGATCAACAGATCATCGACCCATAGGAAAATAAGACATCGTCCTACTTTGCAAATAAACAGTGCGGGGTCACTGGCTGATCTCACAAAACCCATTCTCAACAAGAGCTCTGCAAGCGCTTTGTGCCACTCCCTGGCAGCTTGCTTCAGACCATACAACGCCTTTTTCAGGCGCCACACCATACCAGACCCATCGTCCAGTACCGGAGGTTGTGCCACATACACTTCCTCTTCCAGAACACCATTCAGGAAAGCACATTTAATGTCTATATGTCTTGTCTCCAGATCCTCTACAGCACAGACAGACAACAGAGCCCTGAAAGTAGCATAGCTACCCACAGGCGCCCAAGTCTCAAAGAAATCTACGCCTTCTACTTGCGTAAATCCCCTGGCTACATATCTAGCCTTGAATCGCTCAATCTCACCCTGTGCTCCTCGCTTAATCTTAAGCACCCACTTGCCTGTCACAGGCTTCACTCCTGCTGGGCACCGGACTAACTCGAACACATCATGTTCCCTTAAGGAGATCAACTCATCAAGCATTGCTATGATCCACTGCTCACGATGGCAGCCTCTCATGGCTTGCTGCACCGTTGGATCGTCCAGCACAGCTTTGACCTTCTTCCTCGCAGCAGCTGCACGCCGGGACTCACTACGGCTAGCAGTCTTGCCACTGCTCGAAATCACCTCCTGCCCCGTCGTCTTTTCTGCATCAGGAGTCACACTGTCAGCCGTAGCAAACACTCCATCCGCCCAGTCACCGACGTCACTCTCCATATGGACTACTGTGGAGCTCCCAGCATCATCATGCTCACGTGCATCATCCGGGGAAATGCGCTCAACAGCAGCATTCTCACTTTCATTCACTCCCACAGCATGGACAGCAGGTCTTAAGGTTTTGCGAATCAATTTGAAAGGTTTTGGAACCCATCGAACCCTCACCTCTTGTGGTGGATCCAGATGTTCTCCGCTGCCTCCTGCGGCAGTTGGTGCTAACTCTCCCCCTGAGCCAGCTCCGCTTGCCTCTACTCCACTAGGCACATGCCGTAGCTTGCCTTGCCCCTGACTATCAACACGCTGTGGCATATGCCGTGGCTCATCATGCTCCCAGCGTACTGCACGTCCTGACACCGCTGACCCTTGCCTTCGGTCGTACCTCCCATGGCTATCAGGTTTCGCAGGTGGGGGTGGCTCACTCGGCGCCTTGCCCATCGACCGTTGGACTCGCTGCGGTGAACGCGAGCGAGATCGAGACCGAGATTCTGAGGGCTCAGATGCCCCTGAGAATGACTCAGCCGAGTCACTGGCAGCCTCTGGCTGTTCCGCCCCCTCAGACTCATCATTCTCACTACCCTGTGGCTCAATGCGGCAGCCACTCAAATCCAGCACTGCTCTATCCCGCGTAGGGATCACATCTCTCGGTCGCATCTCAGCATTGTGCGGACCGGATGGTTGCTGAACCGCATTATACTCCCAGTGTGGTACCCTGTTCACACAGTCCTCGGCCGTGTAAGCGCAACGCGCTGTCACCACCGCCTCACTGATCTCAGGCGTGTGCCACTGCTGATGCCTGGCTATCAGCTCAGAGCCCAAAACACGCGGTGAAAACGGCGGCTCACCCTCAGGCAACTCATCATCCGGCACATAGCGCCGATGCAACTGCCTGCCTGGTTCCCAGTGTGTGTGCCCCAGCGCTGGATGCTCCCCCTCAGCCCAATCCACATTTCTGCCCCTCTCTGGCATCATGTGATCACGACTGGCTGGTGGTCGCACTGCCCTAACACTAGTTGATCTCAACCATTTCTGCATGTTGGGCAAGAAACCAACGTCAGGTACTACACGAGTATGCTCATCGGGCATGATCTCGAATTCTCCCAGCTCGTAGTTCTCTAACATGACCGGATCCACCGTAGCTTGCTCCGACATGTGGAAACGTTTCGCGAACTCTCTCAGCAGAGCTGGTGGAGAAGCCGTATGCCTATACATACGCACTGCTCCCCCATTCCCTCGCTTCACGTAAGCTCTATCCATGTGAGGACCAGCACCCGGTCCCATATAGAAACCGAGCACTCCTCTCTCATCCAGGTGTCTGAAGTCCTCTCTCCGGGCATATACATACATCGGACACCCGAAAGGCTTCACCTGGGCCACCACCAGATGGAACGTGTCCTCACTCACATTCCTGAACCATAACAGATATGGCACAATCTGCCTGACATCAACATTCTTCACACACTGGCGACAAACTTCCCATCGCCCCTGGCCATACCCTCATCAGCCAGAGCCTGCAGACTCATCTGCTGAGCCTGAGCCCTCCTCGTCTGCAACTGTGCAGCTCTCACAGCCTCATTCGTTGACCACGGGTCACGACTGGTCTGCACATGTCTCTCTTCCAGTTTCTGCTTGGCCTCCTTCTGCCTAACACCCTCTAGAGCTGTGCTAGGCGTCAGGTTATGTGCATGGTTCACACACATATACGCCACTGGCCACAGAAATGCAGGCACAGCCGCTTGCAGCAGGCTTGCCCTCACACTCCTGTTCAGTACACCGATCTTTCTCTCCACCATTCCATTGGACTCATGCTGGCACGTGGCAGTGTACGTGTGCTCAATGCCACGCCACGCGAGGTACTGAGCCAGCTGGTTAGAGCTGAACTCACCACCCTGGTCAGTGTGCAGCCTCCGCACCCCAACCTCTCTATCATACACGATCTGAGTGCGGATTCGCTCAATCAGCAGGCATATCATTTCCGCAGCCCCACTCTTGGACTTCAACGGAATCACATGGGAGTACCGGGAGTACTCATCCACCACTACCAGGATGTAGTTCATACCCCGATTCCTACTGGCTTGATCTGCCCTGCTAGATCAGCATGCAACACTTCCCCAGCATAGGTGGCATTCTCCGTCACCTTGCCCCCGTGCTGTGCTCTATCGCCGCTTCTCTGTTCAGCCACGTGGCAACCATGACACTGAAGCGCTACCCCCGTAGGTTTCAGCATCTTCAGGTCATACAGTTGTGGGTTGTCTCTCATCAACTGGAGTACCCGATTTGCCAGCATGGTGAAAAGCGATATGCACTAGGAATGATGGATCAACCTGGAAGGAATATCCTTGTTCAGTCGGTACACCGGTCACTGCAGCAACTTGCTGCTGCTCACGTACCCATTTCCCATTCCTATGAAACAAGTTATTCGCACTTGTCCAGGCTGCTCCTCTATCTACCGGTCGCATTTGCCATATCGGCCTGCCTTTCCCACAGAACCATGTCAGAGTAGGTTTTCCATCCTCATCCTCACCCTGCTCACAGTTCCTGTGGAACCCATAGCTCTGGTCATGAAACCCAGGCATCACTACCCGGTTTGCATGCTTGCCCGTATGCAAGTATATCTCAGACTTTTTCAACTCCTTTGTTGAAAGGATGTTGATAGGACTAGCCGGCACCCAGTAGACGTTGGTCAACTCTATGTCTACTGGTGTGATAGTGCCCTGTGCACTCACATACTCTCCCAGATTAGCTCTGATCGTGCCCACACCATACATGTCTAGCCTGCCCTGGTCAAGAGGCTGACACTGCGGCATATCTGGTGGCTTGATCTCGCAAAACATATCATAGTCAAAGCATATGTTTATGTCTGAGCCACTATCTATTAGGAAAGTGTACGGCATGTTGGGAGACGGCCCATCAGCACAGTCAGCTCGCAGCTTATCTAGGTCAACTACAGCTACCTGAGGGCCACCGCGGCCTCTGCCACGGCCTCGCCCTGCAGCTGCTTGCTTCTGCAGGAATTGTTTGACCTCTGCGGAGAGCAATGGACAATCCTTTTGCACATGTCCAGGCTTATCACAGTTGAAGCATTTCCTCTTTTCTGCTCCCCCTGCTGCCCCTGCTCCCACAGCTGCTACCTGTGGGGGTGAACCTTGGCGACCACCGTAGCGTCCACCTCGGTACCCACGTCCCCCATGGCGCTGTTGTCCACCGCGATCGTCCCGTGGGAATCGCGATGAACCCTGCTTGCTGTTTGTCTGGGCATGTGTCAACAGCGTAGACACTACCTGCTGTACTGGCATGGCCTGCAGCATGGGCTGCAACAGGCTGTACTCTCTGTCTACTGCCAGCAACCGTGATCTGTACAACTGATCAGACACAGTCTCACCCAGTCCTCTCATCTGGTTCACTATGCCCACCACCTCATTCACATGCTTCTCCAGCGGCTTGTCAGCCTGCTGGGTACTACTGAGCTGGTGATACAGCTTCTGTATTTCTACTTCCACTGATGGCATATACTTAGCATGCAGCAACGAGCAGACCTCATGGACGAAACTACAGTCTGCCACGAAGTCGCTATCCTCCTTTGGCTTCACTATGCCCACTGAGTAGTCCAGTGTGCATCCCAATGTGCAGCCCAGCGTGCAGCCTAGCGTGCTGCCCGCTGTGCAGCCCGCTGTGCAAATGCGTGCTACGCCCCGTGCGTCGCGGCCTGAGCTCCTGCTTCCCCCGTAGGTTCAGCGTTACCCGGCAATGCAGCCTGCAAAGGACCTGCATTGGGATACCCGTAGGTCCCAACACGCTGTTCTTCCCCGTAGGTCACGAACTGGTCCTCCGCGGCCTGCTCGCGGCGCGCTGTGGAGCGCGTGTGGTGGTGAGGACGAACTTCTTCTCCATCCTCACCGTCAGAGCCGATAGATCCTTTGCGAGATTCCATTGGAACTTCTCGGCGTGGTGGCATCCCGCAACACGACCATCGTATGTCGCGGGACACGTAGACCCGTAGGCCTCTCTCCGAGACCAGTACACCAACAGAATGCAGTCCAGCCGTAGCGTTATGCATCTGCGTACTCTAGTCTCTCTACGGACTCTACAGCTAAACGCTAGAGCGGTGTGAATCGCTCATCGGGACGCTCAGCCGTAGCCGTAGACCCCTGGACTCTATCGCAAGCATACACACATTGCTAGAATACCCACAAACATCACCGATACCATGTCGTAATTCAGTGGACCGCAGCCCTAAGGCACTGTGGGATCTAAGCACTGTGTAGCTGTGCGCAGGGGGTCGCGCTGTCACATACCTGGCTGGTGTACAGGCCTCCGCTGTGACAGTGCGCTCTCAGTCTTTGGAATATAGCACGTGAGACTTAGCAGAGAAGAGTGATTACACTTTGATCAGTAGAGCCTATATAAGCGTTCAACCAAACGTCTCATACGGATACGATCAGAATCATTGTCTGCGGCACGCAATCTAGCATGCATTGCTCGTGCATATGGTAAGCCATCGGTGCATGGCGTCCCATAGCCACTCCGGATCAGCACCGTGCATCCACTCCATGCATGGTCACCGTAGTCCTGTGCATGGCTGGATCACGACACCCACGTCCCCCATGGCGCTGTTGTCCACCGCGATCGTCCCGTGGGAATCGCGACGGACCCTGCTTGCTGTTCGTCTGGGCATGTGTCAACAGCGTAGACACTATCTGCTGCACTGGCATGGCCTGCAGCATGGGCTGCAACAGGCTGTACTCTTTGTCTACTGCCAGCAACCGTGATCTGTACAGCTGATCAGACACAGTCTCACCCAGTCCTCTCATCTGGTTCACTATGCCCACCACCTCATTCACATGCTTCTCCAGCGGCTTGCCAGCCTGCTGGGTACTGCTGAGCTGGTGATACAGCTTCTGTATTTCTACCTCCACTGATGGCATATACTTAGCATGCAGCAACGACCAGACCTCATGGACGAAACTACAGTCTGCCACGAAGTCTCTATCCTCCTTTGGCAGTGTGGTGAACAACCAGTGCATGACTTGCTCATGAGCCTGGCTGCTCTGAGCAAGCGGATCATTGACTAGCAGGCTACTCTCACCCACCATCTTCGCCCAGCTCTCTACCTCCTTCTTAAATATTCGGAAGTGATCAGTCTTATAGTGCCACACCGGAAATCTGTTCTTCTCTACTAGAGATTTCCCCGGTACTGGCCTGGGCATGGCAAGCGACAGCGCTTGCGCTAGCGTGCTTACGTCAATTGATCCAGCCGTAGCTGGTACTCCTGATGACATCGCAGCCTGCGAAGGCTGCGGTATCGGAGGCGGTATCTGTTGGGTCATCCACGCAGCTGGCGCTGCGAGATGTGCTGGCTGTGTTCCTTGCGCCGCAGCCTGAGCTCCTGCTTCCCCCGTAGGATCAGCATTTCCCGGCAATGCTGCCTGCAGAGGACCTGCATTGGGATACCCGTAGGTCCCAACGCGCTGTTCTTCCCCGTAGGTCACGAACTGGTCCTCCGCGGCCTGCTCGCGGCGCGCTGTGGAACGTGTGTGGTGGCGAGGACGAACTTCTTCTCCATCCTCGCCGTCAGAGCCAATAGATCCCTGGCGAGATGCCATTGGGACTTCTCGGCGTGGTGGCATCCTGCAACACGACCTTCGTGCGTCGCAGGACACGCAGACCCGTAGGCCTTTCTGCGAGACCAGTACCCTGACAGAATGCAGTCCAGCCGTAGCGTTATGCATCTGTGTACTCTAGTCTCTCTACGGACTCTACAGCTAAACGCTAGAGCGGTGTGAATCGCTCATCGGGACGCTCAGCCGTAGCCGTAGACCCCTGGACTCTATCGCAAGCATACAACCATCGCTAGAATACCCACAAACATCACCGATACCATGTCGTAATTCAGTGGACCGCAGCCCTAAGGCACTGTGGGATCTAAGCACTGTGTAGCTGTGCGCAGGGGGTCGCGCTGTCACATACCTGGCTGGTGTACAGGCCTCCGCTGTGACAGTGCGCTCTCAGTCTTGGATTATAGCACGTGAGTCTTTGGCAGAGTAGAGTGATTACACTTTGATCAGTAGAGCCTATATAAGCGTTCAACCAAACGTCTCATACGGATACGATCAGAATCATTGTCTGCGGCACGCAATCTAGCATGCATTGCTCGTGCATATGGTAAGCCATCGGTGCATGGCGTCCCATAGCCACTCCGGATCAGCACCGTGCATCCACTCCATGCATGGTCACCGTAGTCCTGTGCATGGCTGGATCACGACACTCCCCCTAGACTAGGCTTGTACTACCGCAAGCTGTAGTCTATCTCTAAATTTTGCTAGTGCTGGTCCCGCCAACACTTTCGTAAACATATCAGCTAGCATGTCTACCGTGCTAACCCAGCTGATAGTTAACTCATCGAGTTCTACGAACTCGCGGACTCTCAGGTCCCTGACCCTGATGTGCTTGGAGCGGTCACTAGAGATGGGGTTCACAGCTAGCAAGTTGGCACTCTTGTTGTCACCCCACAGAGTTGGCTTCACAGCCGACAAACCAAGATCAGTGCACAACTGCTTTGCCCACATCACCTCATTGGCTGCTGAGCTCATCGCAATAAGCTCTGCCTCAGTCGTATCACCAGCCACAATAGTCTGCCTCTTCGAACGCCAGAACACACAGTTCCCATGCATCCGGACTATCACTCCTGACACGCTCTTCAAGCAAGCACCATTGGCGAAGTCAGCATCCGTAAATGCTTCCAACACCTCACTTCCCTCATTGGAGCCACTAAAGGTCAAGCCAAGATCTATGGTCCCTCGCAGGTATCTCAGTACATGCTGGACAGCAGCCCAATGACACTTCGCACTCCCAGCCATATGCCTGGCCAGGACATTGGCCGGAAAGGAAATATCAGGACGCGACACAGCAGCCACATACTGGATGCTTCCTACGGCTTGCATAAACCTCTTATGCTCTGCGACAGTAGCCTTCTCCTGGCTAGGATCATCCTTCAGACTAAACACTTTCTGCTTTGGTACCAACGGCGTTGGTGCCTTTCTGCACTCACTCATACTGAACCTTTCCAGCATGTCCCTGATGTTCTTTCTGTGCGTTATGGTGATAGTGCGAGCAAGCCGATCACGTATGACCTCCATACCCAGCACATATCCCAGCTCCCCCAGGTCACGACCCTCAAATGCCTCAAGAATCCTGCTGATGGCATCATCCATCTGCTCCTTACGACCGAAGATCAACAGATCATCGACCCATAGGAAAATAAGACATCGTCCTATTTTGCAAATAAACAGTGCGGGGTCACTGGCTGATCTCACAAAGCCCATTCTCGACAAGAGCTCTGCAAGCGCTTTATGCCACTCCCTGGCAGCTTGCTTCAGACCATACAACGCCTTTTTCAGACGCCACACCATACCAGACCCATCATCCAGTACAGGAGGTTGTGCCACATACACTTCCTCCTCCAGAACACCATTCAGGAAAGCACATTTAATGTCTATGTGTCTCGTCTCCAGATCCTCTACAGCACAGACAGACAACAGAGCCCTGAAGGTAGCATAACTGCCCACAGGTGCCCATGTCTCAAAGAAATCTACGCCCTCAACTTGCGTAAATCCCCTGGCTACATATCTAGCTTTGAATCGCTCAATCTCACCCTGTGCTCCTCGCTTAATCTTAAGCACCCACTTGCCTGTCACAGGCTTCACTCCTTAAGGGAACATGATGTGTTCGAGTTAGTCAGGTGCCCAGCAGGAGTGAAGCCTGTGACAGGCAAGTGGGTGCTTAAGATTAAGCGAGGAGCACAGGGTGAGATTGAGCGATTCAAAGCTAGATATGTAGCCAGGGGATTTACGCAAGTTGAGGGCGTAGATTTCTTTGAGACATGGGCACCTGTGGGCAGTTATGCTACCTTCAGGGCTCTGTTGTCTGTCTGTGCTGTAGAGGATCTGGAGACGAGACACATAGACATTAAATGTGCTTTCCTGAATGGTGTTCTGGAGGAGGAAGTGTATGTGGCACAACCTCCTGTACTGGATGATGGGTCTGGTATGGTGTGGCGTCTGAAAAAGGCGTTGTATGGTCTGAAGCAAGCTGCCAGGGAGTGGCATAAAGCGCTTGCAGAGCTCTTGTCGAGAATGGGCTTTGTGAGATCAGCCAGTGACCCCGCACTGTTTATTTGCAAAATAGGACGATGTCTTATTTTCCTATGGGTCGATGATCTGTTGATCTTCGGTCGTAAGGAGCAGATGGATGATGCCATCAGCAGGATTCTTGAGGCATTTGAGGGTCGTGACCTGGGGGAGCTGGGATATGTGCTGGGTATGGAGGTCATACGTGATCGGCTTGCTCGCACTATCACCATAACGCACAGAAAGAACATCAGGGACATGCTGGAAAGGTTCAGTATGAGTGAGTGCAGAAAGGCACCAACGCCGTTGGTACCAAAGCAGAAAGTGTTTAGTCTGAAGGATGATCCTAGCCAGGAGAAGGCTACTGTCGCAGAGCATAAGAGGTTTATGCAAGCCGTAGGAAGCATCCAGTATGTGGCTGCTGTGTCGCGTCCTGATATTTCCTTTCCGGCCAATGTCCTGGCCAGGCATATGGCTGGGAGTGCGAAGTGTCATTGGGCTGCTGTCCAGCATGTACTGAGATACCTGCGAGGGACCATAGATCTTGGCTTGACCTTTAGTGGCTCCAATGAGGGAAGTGAGGTGTTGGAAGCATTTACGGATGCTGACTTCGCCAATGGTGCTTGCTTGAAGAGCGTGTCAGGAGTGATAGTCCGGATGCATGGGAACTGTGTGTTCTGGCGTTCGAAGAGGCAGACTATTGTGGCTGGTGATACGACTGAGGCAGAGCTTATTGCGATGAGCTCAGCAGCCAATGAGGTGATGTGGGCAAAGCAGTTGTGCACTGATCTTGGTTTGTCGGCTGTGAAGCCAACTCTGTGGGGTGACAACAAGAGTGCCAACTTGCTAGCTGTGAACCCCATCTCTAGTGACCGCTCCAAGCACATCAGGGTCAGGGACCTGAGAGTCCGCGAGTTCGTAGAACTCGATGAGTTAACTATCAGCTGGGTTAGCACGGTAGACATGCTAGCTGATATGTTTACGAAAGTGTTGGCGGGACCAGCACTAGCAAAATTTAGAGATAGACTACAGCTTGCGGTAGTACAAGCCTAGTCTAGGGGGAGTGTCGTGATCCAGCCATGCACAGGACTACGGTGACCATGCATGGAGTGGATGCACGGTGCTGATCCGGAGTGGCTATGGGACGCCATGCACCGATGGCTTACCATATGCACGAGCAATGCATGCTAGATTGCGTGCCGCAGACAATGATTCTGATCGTATCCGTATGAGACGTTTGGTTGAACGCTTATATAGGCTCTACTGATCAAAGTGTAATCACTCTACTCTGCCAAAGACTCACGTGCTATAATCCAAGACTGAGAGCGCACTGTCACAGCGGAGGCCTGTACACCAGCCAGGTATGTGACAGCGCGACCCCCTGCGCACAGCTACACAGTGCTTAGATCCCACAGTGCCTTAGGGCTGCGGTCCACTGAATTACGACATTGAGTACCTCTGAGAACCCCCGTGTAACCTGACGGAAGCTCAACAGTGTACCTCCGTGTCCCATAGCCTCTGTCCCTGTCACTTGATCCCCCGAGTCCCCGTCTGGAACCCAACAGACAGCTCATCAGTCGCCCTTTGCCATATTATGGACGGATCAGTGGATCGACCATTGTCTGGCTTCACACTCACATTGTGAGTTCAAGGGCCAGCTTCAGCATGCAGCCGTGACGTCCAATAATACATCACATCTGTTTATTGCAATCTACATATGAACGAATCCGTTTGCACCTTGTCGGGCCTCACGCATATGTCCGCAGAGGCCGCTCGCATTGCGCAGTCAGATTGCCGTCTGTACAGTTGTGTCACACGCAATCACTGATGGTGCCCTGATCTGTCGCAGTGTAACACGTAACCACCGGGCACGGCCGTGCGTGTGGCATCGATGTGGCAGCCCGCGCCGTTTCCTTGTCGACGTCGCTGCTGCAGCGGTGGGGCACTTGCGATTGGCGTTTCCTAGTCCTCGTCATCGTGCCGATGTACCCCACCCGATGGCCATCTGATACGCTCCGTCTAGCCCGGCCAAGCACCATTTTCCCAACTACCCCGACTTTGCAAAGGCATGGTGTAATGATGCCATCATGGAATTGAGATCAGTTAAAGCATGAAGTAAGCAAATGTCTTCTACTTGAAGCGTGGATTTTCCGATGTGCTATTGGTGGTCGCATGTTTTATTTGAGTCTCGTGTTTGTGGCATGTTCAGGCCTCCCTTTTCACCACTTATTTGTCGCCGTCCGCAGCTCCGCGCTTCCTTATGCTCGAACTAGCTTTAATAATTCATATTAACCCAAATCAGACCGTCCCGGACCGTGTTTCAGTGCGTCATCGTCTCTGGAGCGATGTTCACCGGGCCAGCCAGCCCGGCTTCGACGGTGGCACGGCTCACCCGGATATATCCCTGGTGGCGCAAGAACCACATAATAGAGCTTTGACGTATCATATATCGACTGTGTCCTGATCCAGGAGCTTTTCATGCGCGCATGAATGCACACATGACTTCCTGCTGGACATGGGAATAGCCACTTACAACAGAGCTCCCCAGGCCCAAAATAATGACACACAATGCAGTCAATCGCCCAAATAGTCCATTCAACTTAAATGACTGCATGAATGATGCATTTGGGATAACGCAAGGGTGTGTCGTCACACTGCCACTTGGCCAGCCCTCATCTGCAGCTCATCAAAGAAGGGCTCTGTGTATCCACTCACATGCAATGCACAGCAAGCAGGCATTCTCCGCAATAACTCTATGTAAGCGCTGTGTGTCCTGTCACTTGAGAATGCAGAGTGCGGATGCGTGTCGCCAACATCAGAACAGAGCTGTCAAAAGGCACTCGTGTCCCTTTGCACTCATGTCTGGCTGTCTCAAACACTCAAGTGATTACATCAGCGTACGTCCTCAGCTGTGACTCTTGTACTCTATCTAATCGCTTCACCTTATCACCATTTCGAGTTGCTTTGTCAGTCAGTTCCACATCTACCAGCTTGCCCAGGCTCGACACAACACACCGGAGGCCGGCATACTGCCGCTTGACGTCCAGCACACGCTGGCCTGGACCTTTGCCAGAGAACAGAGACGTCACTTCAGATTTACCTATTGACTGATTAAAGTCACTCAGCGGCACCCCAAGCAGTGCCCCACACCACAACTGGCTTAGCCCGAGGCGCTTGCCCCCAACCGTGTACGGCATCGATCAGAGGACCGGTCACAAGGGCTAGCTGAGCCACACAACGATCGATATAATTAGTAAAGTCGTTCAAGCCTGGCAGGCAGGTGATCAGCAATATTCGTGCTCATTCGGACACCCGTGCGCCAGGGCCTGCCGGGACGGTGAGCATCATGCGCCACTGCACGGAATATCACTCGAGCATCCATGTTCGGTTATGATGCATATTGATGATATTGGGAAAAGCTTTCGATCGTTTCCATGGCCGGGCTACACGGAGCGTATCATCTTAACAGTCGTCTACCCGATGGCTGCAGAGTCTAAAGATGAGTGATTTACATAAACATTTGTGATGGGATAGGAGCAGTACTGCAAACAATTTTCGTGACGACAAAGGCCATCATCGTATCGGAACCGATCAGCCGTATCGGTGCTCTCATGCATTGTGAGTCTCGCACACGCACACGCAGGCGAGATGCATCGACATTGCCATGAGCAGCATGTCACCCGGGTTGGATAAATACATTAGCAGCGGGTATCCGTTCTCCAGTTGCTGTCGTCCAGGAGCCTAATGCATCTGCCCGAAAGTTTTACTCACGAGTAAAGAGTAGAACGTCAACAGGGGCCTTATCCGGGCTGCAAGGAAGTCGGTAGCAAGTTTGTTGCTATCGAGTGGAGCTTACATAGCTACACAAACGATGCAAAGTGATATGGCTGCGGCAGGCAGTCCTTTCGTTCCAAGTGATAATTTTGATCAGTTGCCGCTGGCCAAAAGCCGACCTGTCCTATCCGCTCTGAACCATGTTTCTTTCTTATGCGCTGATGTCGATCGTACCAAAAAGTTTTATGAAAAGGTGCTTGGATTCATAGAGGTCAAAAGACCGGACAGCTTCGAGTTCGAGGGCTCCTGGTGCGCAATGCGTTTTCGATTGTCATTCTCATCACTTTGAGAACGGTTGTTTCAGGCTCGATGCTGCGTGCCGCTATTCTTCCGCATCAGTCATGTAGCAGGCTGTCCTTTCTCTGTAGCGATTGCATGGTTTGTCGGTCAACCGCTTTTTACATCGATCCTAGGTCGACCTCTGCGACAAGCATTGTCGTGCGATGTCTCGCGTGCTGCCGACGCGGAGGAGTATGTCCACCGGAGTATGTCCTCCGCGTCACCTGCGCCCTCTTTTCACTGGAGGTTAACCTGCGCATTATCAGCCGGATCTTTAGCCGGGCTCGAGCGTGACCGCACTCGCTGTAGCTTTGACGGTGCATGCAACCTCGGGGACTGTTCTCAATCCGCCGATCAGTTCCGTAACCTCACATGCGAGTCCGCTCCGATTGCGATTCCTGATGTGCAGGTTACTTGGTCATGGGGGGATTGCCGTTCATCTTATCAGTGGCGAGCCGCCGCTCCCGGCTCGACCGATCAACCCGCAGGATGTGCACGTCTCGTTCGTGGTGTGTTCTTACTATTTCTGGACATTGGACTTAGATAGAGTAGGCTTGGTCAGATAGTGCAGCAGATAGAGGTTGGGATTGGCGCATTTTGCATCACCACTTTGTACACGCCTCGGCTGGCAGGCGTGAACATGCAGGTCTGTGCTTGCACTCATCTGAGCGGCGGGCCGTCTCCGGTCGGACAGGCACTAGCTGTGTTTGGTTGCCATTTGCTGAAACGTGTTGGAACATTGTAGCTATCACTGGGCACTGCTGCCCTCATGTGTGCCTGCATGCTGCATGATACTCATGATGTGCATGAGACTGCTCCTGAGCGTTTTCTGGATATTGCACCGTAGCCCTACAGGGCCCTGGCATGCTTTTCGTCGTCACATAAGGTCACGCCATGGTTGCCATGCTGCAGTGTTCGGACCTGGATGCTATTGAGGCTCATCTAGCTGCTCGCGGTGTCCCAAGCGTGCGTGCCACTGTCTATGAAGCAGGTACTCGCGTCACGCAGGTATGCTGTTTGCCTACTGATATATGTTACAGATGTATGCTCCACAAGGTAGTTTGCCTACTTGCATGTAGTGGTCTCGCCCATCTGACTCAATCTGCTCAACGCATGTCTGAATAGATCACTCGCTGATGTTGTTGAGCAATTTTAACAAGCCGCCTGCAGCCTGTCACCACATAAATCGTCCCTGTACGGCTGCAGCAAATCTGACAATCGCGATGCGGCTGTTAGACCTCTACAGAGTATCACTTGATCAAGTATAGTACTCCGATTCGACCACACGTGTGGTAAAACTCTCCCAGTTGCCTCTGCTCAGTAAGTGTGCACTTCGTTGTGTATAACCCTGTCCCATGCTCTTTGTGGCCGTGTGACAGAGCGTGCTTGCCAGGGCAGCTGCGAGGACCGGCATTGCAGGCATGACATCAGACACTCCTCACGGGCCCTATGTTGTCAAGGCTGAATTGGTCCGCCCAGTCCATGCCTGTCGTCTGCTCTGGCCTGCACACCAAACAATCTTTGCGTCACCTCCAGCATCGCCTCTGAACCCCAGTTGTAAGCTCACATCAATGACCTGTTTGCTGACAGCCTGACACTGCCTTCATGGCTCTCTGTTGACCAGCTGGCTGACCATGGTCGACCAGTTCATGAAGAGGAGATTCATGCACATGAATCCAGTTCATATAATGCAATGGAGGAATGTGATATTGACATTGTGTGCTGCAGGTGTTCTGCCATGACCCCGACAACAACATGCTGGAATTCTGCAACTGCAACTGCCTCCCGGTCACACCTCTGACAAAACTTCCGGGTGCCATGCTTCAAGCGTTGTCCATCCCGGAGGGCTGTGATGCTGACAACCGGCCAAGGATGTCCACTGATTCTAGCCAACATTCCGCTGACCTTGCTGGCATGCAAGCCATCAGCTCAGGTTCGGCATAAGAGTAGTCCCGTGCTGGGACTGCAGTGGCAACATAATCAGGTCTGGTATATAGTAGCGTTCATAATGTTGAAGGACTCAGCGTGCCTGCCCATCTGAGGCATCTGAGTTCTGTATGCCTCTGGATGGTATCAACATGCTGACACCACACGGAGAGCTGCGTATGTAGGTCGTGGAACACTGAGTCTGCATTGTCCAACCAAGGCCTTGGTTGTGACACCAAGGTCTGGCATGCTCTAGCAACAGAGTTGTAGACGGTATGTAGAGTGGTACTTGACAGTGAGTATGGGAATCAAGCAACTCCGAAGGATGATACACAGGCTCGTGTGTGCAGAATGATGCAATGTAGTGAGTTTAGATCGGGTCAATCCTAGCTTGCTGCGTGCTGATGGCAGCTCATGTAACACCGTAGGTCAGTTGCTGATTCTGTCCGTTGGCAATGAATTATGGACTACATGTGCCAGAACCTTGCTCAGCGACACAACACTGCATCCCCAATTTGGATAGAGGTCTCATCCGCTGTGAGCGATGCGGACGTGAATGGGAGTTTCAACACAGGTAAAGCAGCAAAAACAAATCAGCTGTATCCCATTGCTGCAGTACCCACCTGCTAGGGAAGTATATGCCTTGACAGGAAACAGTGTTGCTTCGCTCTGCTGCCATGGTGCCCGCTTGTTACACGAGGTACGTCTGGAACATGGCTATGGGCGTGCAGGTCACAAGAACTGACTGGCCTGATGCTCTAACAGTTGTCGCTCCCTTGCGCAGCGGGCGGGAGTGGTGATCCTTTGCACCCCAGCTGTGGACACATGCACCAGTGTGCTGACCTAGGGCTGCCAGCGCACAGCAATGAAGAACATCGACATCTTGTAATCTTCCTGCCCCGCTTCCATGCCTCGACCGCTGCTTCGTTACCTGTTGAGCTTGCACGCATGCCTCACATTGAGGGTTACAGGCCTCGCCAGAATTAGTGCTGGAGATAGATGCAGTTGCCTGTGTGGCAGACCAGGAGGAGAGCGATGTTGATGTGGCCTTACCAGCAGTTGCTGTCACTTTCCCTCGCGTTACTGATCCTTCTCCGCCTGCAGAGGATGGTGGGTGAATGCGATTCATTGCTTTACAGCCCTGGCCTGTGAATGACAGATTGAGATACAGAAGTAGGACATGGCGTGGACAACAGCAGAGAATGGAAGTCCAGGTAAGCGGTGTGACTGCTGTTGCACAGCCTACTGCTAGCAGTCGCATGCGCTGCCTGGGCACTAGTATGTCACTCATGTCGAGTGCCCAATTGCCCCTGTCCCCACCAGCATGGCGCCCTGGCCTCTCACTGCGATCCCTTGCTCCATTTACCGCATTCTCGAGATGAAGAAATTCTGCTCCGCTCCAACCTCGCAGATGAAGGAATTATCGTATTAAATACCACGTAGGGCAGGCATGATCCACTGTATAAATAGCATGCTCCATCCACTGCGTACTGTGCAACCGCAGCATTTGTGTTACGGCTGGCATTTCGTGCAACTTAAAAATTTTCACATGGTAGGGCCGTATGCATTCAGGGGTGCTGCTGTGATCACCCTGTACAGCAGCAACTCGTGCACGCCCAGTCATGAACGAGTCCTGCACATATCGCGGTAGAAGTGCTGCGCATCTTCATCAGCAATCTGGCTTGTCCACGGATGGTTGTCCAGACAGGGTGATTGGCTCTCACCTCAGCCAGCTCCAGCACAGCCCCTCTGCCTTCGACACTACATACACGGAACTAGACATACCGCCAGACCCTCTGGCTGCTACTTGTACAATGCGGTCATCACTATGCACAACGCTGTCCTCACATCAGTCATCACTATGCACAACGCTGTCCTCACATCGGCCATATCGAAGCCATCCCGCAATACATCAATGGGCAGACCAATTTACTTCTCGAATTGCCCGGCCACACTGAAGACACCCCGATTGCTGGCTCTCCCTGTTCTCCTATCCCGCCTCGCTGAGACCCGATGCAAGGTCCCAGTTGAGCAATGCCTTCAGCAGAGTTTCCTTACATACAATGAGCTTCTGAAAGTGCGTGCAAGCTGCACAGCCCAGCTCCCTTTCCAGCACTTCATCTAGACACCAGACGCAGCCTCCATTGTCACATGCCATTGCCACAATGCGGCGGCACTAGCACAGAGCAAAACTAAGCCCGTACGCAATCGTGGGCCGATCTTGAGTACCGCCGTATTAACGTCCACCCGCAGGAAAGACAGGAGGCTACCGCCTGCTGCGCTTGGTCTCCCGTTCGGCCCCTTTCCAGTCATAGTCTCGATCTCGCCCGCGTTCGCTCCGATTTGATGTGTCGGCCGCTTTGCCACCAGGAGCCCTCCCCCGTTCTGCTGCAGGCGGCCCCGGTGCTCCTTTGAGACCTGGCACAAGACCTGCACCGCACGGGTGTGAGCTTCCGCCACGTGGGCCCTCCGCCGGCGGATGTACCGGCGGAGTGTTGCTGTGTGGTGTGACGCCGCAGATGAGATGATGTGGGCAGACACAAGAAGTTAGCAGCGCAGACATCGACGTGAACCATGACGAGCATGCACTGGTTTGAGCCCACAACGCTCCCAGGGTTTTCGAGGAGAATGCAGAGAGATTGAGATGCTCGTGGCTGCCACAGGAGCGGACGCACATGTACATCCACATTCTGTCCAGCTGCCACGGGGCAATCTGGCAGGGACTGTGTCGCGAGTGGGCAACGAGCGATCCAGGTACGGGCAGTCCATGCTGTTGCGTACGCCTTGATCATTGTTGATTGAAAACACAGCCTGGTTCCGCAGCAGCCACGCATGTGACGACGACAATACCCATCGCGTGCGGCGACGTTTACGGCAGTTGAAGCGAACAAGCTCGCACGCCTGGCACCGATTTTCCGGGTTACGAGCAGCGGCAGCCGGCCAGGAGCGGGCTCTGTCACCCAAAATCAGCGGCGAGTATGGGACGGACCACCAACAGGCACCTGGCGCAAATCGCAGCCGCATTTCTGCTGCATGTGAGCCGTGCCGGCACATGCGTCTGCCACAGGAGCTGCCACCGGGCCACGTGGCCCCCCGCCGGCACAGGCGCAGGCGGCGCCCCAGTCACACAATCATACAGCCGTGCGTGTGCTGTGCTGTGCGTATGCTGTGCAGGGGGCGCGGTCGGGTGTGCGATACCACGTCCCGCGGTGGGGAGGGGGGGTCGGTTTTAACGGGCTTCTGGCTGGCACCACACCTGCTGCTGTGTCGCGCACGAACGCGGCCCATGTCGCCTCGCGCTCCTGCGGCGCGAGCTTCTGGAAGCACGGCTTCACGGCGAGCACCTCGGCGGCGGCCTCCCAGGATCGCGCAACTTCGCCGCGCTCACTGGCCGGCCGCGGCACGCCCTGTGCGTCCACGACCGCTGGCCGCACCGCCTGCTCCAGGGCGGCGAGGTACTGTTTGCGCGCGGTGGTCGCGAGCGCGGCGACGTGAGCGTCAAACAGGCCGCGGTAGTCCTCCTGCGTCAGCAGCTGGCTCGACATACGCCGCAGCACGTCCACCTCCAGTTTATCCTACAGCGACGGGCGTCGTGGCTGATGTGACGCAGTGAGTGGCGTGTTGTCCGGCCAGGCTGGCGTTTGTGCGTGCTGGTGTTCTCATACGGCCATGCACATCAAAGCCGTGTGTACAGCTAGTCTCGAGGCTCACGAATATACGCCACACAGCGGATGTGGTCTGACTGGGATGATCGCAAGGCATGCATTGTGGTGTGCCGTTGCTCATGCTCTTGACCAGCGACGCACACCTGGCACGCTCACGCTGCCGAGTGGATGTGACGCACTCAAAAATTATGCTGTGTAAACAAATGGCATGGCGGTGGGGTGAGGCACATGGAACACTGTGCAAAAGTATGTGGCTGATTGCCTTATGAGGAGCAAGGTACAGGCGGACAAACAGAGCAGGGCTGTAAGGTATGCATTGCGCAGTTCAGGACCCGCACATCAATGTGTGGTTACAGACCCGCACGTGTGTGTGTGTGTGTGTGTGTGTGTGTGTGTGTGTGTGTGTGTGTGTGTGTGTGTGTGTGTGTGTGTGTGTGTGTGTGTGTGTGTGTGTGTGTGTGTGTGCGTGTGTGCGTGCGTGCGTGCGTGCGTGCGTGCGTGCGTGCGTGCGTGCGTGCGTGCGTGCGTGCGTGCGTGCGTGCGTGCGTGCGTGTGTGTGTGTGCGTGCGTGCGTGTGTGTGTGTGTGTGTGTGTGTGTGTGTGTGTGTGTGTGTGTGTGTGTGTGTGTGTGTGTGTGTGTGTGTGTGTGTGTGTGTGTGTGTGTGTGTGTGTGTGTGTGTGTGTGTGTGTGTGTGTGTGTGTGTGTGTGTGTGTGTGTGTGTGTGTGTGTGTGTGTGTGTGTGTGTGTGTGTGTGTGTGTGTGTGTGTGTGTGTGTGTGTGTGTGTGTGTGTGTGTGTGTGTGTGTGTGTGTGTGTGTGTGTGTGTGCATGCGTGCGTGCGTGCGTGCGCCAGCACAGCAAGCTCCCGTGCGCTGAGAACCAATGTGGCCAGAAAGGCGAATCGCAGCTGAAGCGCAACGGTCCCGCGGCACAGCACAGCACGCACAGCAGTGCCAAGCGTGGAAGGCCGCACCCGCGCTTCACGCCATGTTCGGCTGGGGTCCTTGACGGCCTCCGCGAGGAGCGTGCGGAAGGCCTGTTCGTCAACGGCACGGCTCGCCTCGAGCTGCCGCTGCTCGCCGCTCTTCTCCGCGGCCTGCCGCCGCCGGCGCTCCGCCTCGCGCGACGCTGCCGCGCTCGCTGTGCGTTCGCGCTCCTCCTGCACATCCGACGTGGCCTCACCGCCCTGCCGTGTCCGCCGCGCCCGCGCGCACTCGCAGCGTGTTGCTGCCAGCTCCCATTCTGCCGATCCACTGAAAGGCGGCAATTCCCAGATGAAGGGTCCGTGAGGGAGCATTTGCCGGGGGTGGTTCTGATCTATGAGGGCAGAGCCCATCACCAGGAGTGCACAACACTGCGCACCAAAAGCAGGTTGCGCGGCATGCATGTGATCCGATCTCCCGCACCTTGCGCGCCCGCAGCTCCTCCATCCGCTGGTCAAACACCTTTCGGGCGATCCGCTCCGGCAGCAACGCGGCCAGGCCCTCCCGCGCTGCGTCCACCTGCTCCCACGCCACATCTGCCCCCTCAGGCGCGCCCCTCAGCCAACCCTCCGTCTCCTGCCGCATCCTCTCCGCCAGCGCCACATCCGCCTCCTCCCGCGCACGCACCACCGGCGCCGCAACCTCTTCAAACACCTCCCGTCGCGTGTCCTCGCCCGCCTCCAGCCACCGCGGGTCCTTCGGCACCATCTCCCCAACCACTTCCACCGTCATGCCCGGCACAAAAAGCCCCCCGGCCGTCATCTCTAGGTCTGCGTCGAGTGCCTCCGCAGCCAAGGCTGCCTGCGCCTGCGCCCCTGCGCCCACCGCCGGCGCCTCTCCCTCTTCCGGCTCCTCCCCCTCCTCTGCGGCAAACGCGCGCAGCGCCTCTGCGCGCCGCTGTGCCTCCGCGGCCACTTCCAGCTCCACGTCCACGAGGTCTTTCCCCTCGCGGAACAGCCGGAACTGCAGCGGCGTGACACCGAGCAGCTCCGCGAAGAGCTCGTGAAGCCCGCGCACAGCGTGCTCCTTCGCCTCGGCCTCGACCTTGGTACGCTCCTCAACAGCGTTCGCGCAGAACGTGTTGAACAGAGCCTTGCGCTCTTTTGCTGGAACTGCCTTGAACCTGCATCGACCGGTGGTTACAGATGATGATGAACAACAGCCATGCTCAGGTCACAGTGTGTCAAGCGCAAATGCGTTGAAACGGCCGCAAAGGGCCGTGCCATGCGTGGCAGTTACAATGTCAAGGCTTCGACAGGTGTGCATGCGCGCATGGGCAGCAGCCTGGACGTTATTTGCAAGGCTGTACCCGGGTTGCAGTGTGGCATGCTGTGCGCGCTGCGGCCGCACGGGAAGCGGGCAAAGGCATCGCGATCAAACCCATGCAGGGACATGCTGACTGTGATGAGAGCATGCATGTATGGCATGCAGTGGCACACCTTGGGTCGCTGTCAAACTTCTTGGACGCTTTCTCCCACCGCGAGAACTCGTTGACTTCATGCTCGGCGAGCATCTGCCGGAACTTGCGCTGTGCTGCTTCCGCCGCTTCCGCCGCCGCCTTGGCCGCCGCTTCGTGGTCGTGCCGCGGGGGCCCCCCGGCTCCCGCGCCGATCCACGGCCTCCACATGGCCATCGCTGGTGGAACACCATTCGGCACAGCTGGCCGAGGCCGGACAGCCATGGGGGGAGCGGCGAGGCGTGGGTGCTGAGGCGGCGGGGGTGGGGCCAGAGGGGGAACGGTGCCGCTTGGGCTTGAGCCAGGCGGTACACCTGCTGCGTTTGGCGCCTGTGCTGCTTCCTGTGTGCCGTGGAGTGGGGGTTGTGGCCGCATGCGGGGCGCGGCGGAAGTTGGTGGCGCTAGGTGGGCGACTCCGGGCGGGAGCGTCCACGAGGTTTCGTTTGTGGCTACATTGGAGAAGTATTGCCGGCCGTCAGGCTGGGTGACGCGCTGCCAGGGCGTGCCCGGGATCGGGGTGGCGCCGGGGGTGGTGGTGGTGGCGGAGGGACGGGGCGGGGGGGGATATGGCTGCGGCGATGGTGGGACGGACTGCGGCAGCAACCAGGTGGACTCTTGCGTTACATGATTGTAGTAGTATGTCGTGCCTGTTGGGGAGATGTGGGCGGTCCACGGCCGGGGCAGGGGAGGCGCTCCGATTGAGAGACCTGGGTGTGATCAGGGAGGTTGTGTACAGCAGTCCATGCTCCCACGCAGAGCACATACATCGCTCTGCTGAAGGTCTCCACTTTGGACAAATGACACATTGCGACTGTGGCGGTGGAATGCAAATGGGTTGGGAGGCAGGCACTGTCCAGTGATAGCGCAACCCACATGTGGACAACGAGCAAGTGGCTCAGGCATCAGAGCTTGGATTCGGCATGTTGCATGGGCAGAGGTCGCGGGGTGTCATGCATCGAGTCACGATCAGCACACCTGGATATGGGCCTGCTGATTGGGGCTGGCTGTTGTATGGGTTATGGTGTGGGAACTGATCCGGTTGCCGTGGAGGGCGGACTGGGCTGCCTCTGGATGGCGAGGCATGTGCTGGAGGCCCAGGCCATAGGGCAGGGGCCTGTCCGTTTGGCCTACACAAGAGTGTGCAGATGAGAATTCAAGCCCAGTTTGATGCCGGCTGCCTACAGGGGCACTGCATGCAGGCAGCACCCAGGGCTGCAACAGGAAAGCAGGCACAAGGGCGTGCACGTCGCAAGCAAACTGCTACAGGGAGACTTATGATCAAACGTTCCGACCATGTGCTGCTTCAATGCCACTTCCGGATTACATACCCGGACATGGGCGGCCTCTGATCGGAAGTGCTTCCGTGCATGATGGTTTCAATCAACCACGGAGAAAGCCTGCGTGAACGCCGTCCAAGAACTACTCAAGCAACGCCAAAATTCGAGCTGCATGCTTGAAATATAAATCCAAGTTGATGGCTGGGCCTGGGTTAAGACACATATGCTTGGTGAGCTTGTTGCGAGCACAGGCGCTCAACGCCAAGTTTCGGGTATTTGATCGCAGCTGCCATGCTTCGTACACACAATATCCGTCAGATGTATACACAGCTCATTGAACAGCGCTGATTTCAAAATTTGCACTGCGAATGCCGTGCTGAGCATCGGCTGCCGCATGCCAAACATGTGCTGCAGAGCCCTGTCGACACTGCCATACTGCATGCTGCCCCCGCGGCACCGGTCCTGACGTTGGATGACGAGCAATTGCTTTGAAAAGAGCTGCTGTATTTAAAGAGATCGCCAGAGTGTGCCATATGATGGTCTCGTATTGTTCAGTACGACCTCAGCTTGCCATATCCACCGGAGAGAGCGCGCCACGTCGGCACGCCCGGAAAAGAAGGTACAACCTTATTGTGGTAGTGTAAAACTGATTGTATCATCTTGTCGAAACGATGCTACTTCTTGGAGGTGGGAAGTCTACTGTCCCATGACCTTCGTTCAACAGGTATGGGCTGCAGCACAAGTCGAGGCGTAGACATGCGACTCCCTTTCACAGAGAGCAGCAGGAAGTCTGCTGCCTCACAGGAGACCGCTGGGTAAGAATTTTTAGGGAAAGAAATTGACTAGCACAGTGCCGACCGGGATCCCACGAGCCATGTCGGTAAGACAGCGTGCCTGGGAGCTTGCAGGGGCTCCACAGTGGCTAGGCCTGATGTCAAAGATGTTCCTAATCGTGTTAGCCTGGAGGACAGCTCGTCATCTGGACGCATCAAAGCGGGGCTTGGCAAAGCGGTGGTGTGGTTCGCAGTGTTCGTGTTGTTCCGCACCTCGCTGCCGAAACAGTGGATAGGCGCTACTTTTTAGCTACCACGCTTGTGAAGCCGTATTCATCGTCGATGATCATTGCAGGAAAAATCCGAAGGCAGAGGTCGACGCGGGGGGGTTGACGGGAGGTTGATCAAGTATCAGATCAAGAAGCAGCTGCTTCCGCCTGATAGCGATGAAGGCGTTGTCTCAGACTCTGAAGATGAACAAGTTGAGATCGCCGATGGAGCATGCCAGTACGACCTGCTTGAGCCCTGGGCTGTGCTAATCGGACGTGGGCGCAGGTCATGCTGGTCGGTGTGTCAGGTCTGGGCTGTTGCAGGGAAGAGCCACAGGACAGCTGCCCTGAAACACAGGTCTTCGATGACATCATGGAAGAGCTTCAAGCCTCGTTTGTTTTCAAAGGCATCCGCACTGCAGTCCTGAACCAGCTGGTGAAGCGAATGAAGTTGGTACAGTACACACCGGCAGATGTCATCGTTCAGCAAGGTGACCAAGCAGGCCCCTCAGATTGCATGTACTACATTGTGGTGAGCCTCAAATCTACCTCTGCCATTGGATTCGGCCTCATCCTGCTAGACCGCATGTATGTGTTCATCCTGCTAGATCACGTGTGTGTGTGTGTGTGTTGCCAGGAAGGTGAGGTTGATGTAGTCATCTCTGGTGGGTCAGGCGCCACCCACAAGGACGATGACGTGGTTGAAACAACACAAGCGCAGACAGTTGTGCGAAAAGGCGCAGGCTGGATGTTTGGACTGCTGACCCTCCTCTTCCGGTCACCCCGTTCTGCGTCTGTGCTCGCTCGCACAGATGTGACAGTCATGGCCATGGATCGAAGCACATTCATCTCCTTTGTCATGACACATGCAAAGGGTGCCCGTGCCACACGCTTCCTGCGAAAGCTGCCGCTGCTGCAAGGCCTGGCCGATGATCGGCTCATGGACATTGCAAGTCGAGTCAAGCAGGAAGTGTATGAAGCAGGAGAACATCTGATTCACGCAGGAGACCAGGCTGATGCCCTTTACATCATCAGGTGCAGCACACTCTCTCTAAGACTTCAGTACTAGTGGTGTACGTGGCTGTGCCCTCGCCCATCCCTTGCACTTCACTTGGATTTATGCGTGCTCACCGCTTGTGGCTCTGTGTGTGTGCCAGATCTAAGGTCTGCTGTCTGCCGCCAGGTGTCTGCGACTTGCATGTGCCACAAGTGTGTCCATGACAAGCTTGTGCATTTGCAACTTGTGGAACATGTGGTAATTGCTTCCCAGGTATGGCACTGTTGTGGTGAAGATTGGGGACAAAGAACTTGCAACGTTGGGTCGGGGCAAGTTTGTGGGTGAGCGCACCTTGGTCACAGGGAAGCTCCGCAGCGCCTCGTGTGTGGCCCAAACGCAAGTCACAGCAATTGTAATGAATAAGAAAGAATTCCTTGACGTCAGCAATCCCATGCTGGACTGGATGATCCCATATGATGCCGCGCGAGCAGTTCTCAGTTGCCAGCAAGAGGTCAAAGCACTCAGCAGTGACCAGTTCGAGTCCTTGCTGGACCACTTCGAGCCTAAGCAAGAGGCACAGCAGGACACGCAGCTCATTGTAGCTAATTCACCAATTGACAAGCTGTGGGTTTTCATCACTGGGTCTGTGGAACTCCGGGATGCAGATGGGCAGGTGAAGCCTGACCTGGATGCCCATACAGCTGCACATGTTTATCACCAGCTCGTATCATGTTGATGTCTTTGTGTACAGAGTGTGTCATCTCCACCGTCAGACGGGCTGCTTCGGGAGGATGGTGGCTTTTCTTCTTTTGGAATTTGCTGCCTGTCTGACCGCAAGATCACACCGTACTCCGTGCATGTGACAAGCTCTGTGCTAACATACATTGTCATGGATCGTGAGAAGGTGGATGAGCTGTTGGGAGTACGCAAGAGTACGATTTGTTTGATTGCAGAACCCTCTGGGGGTAATGTCCCTCAGCTGTGGCCGTAACAAAGTGTGCCATATTCTCAATAGTATTACTGCTGCTGCAGACCAGGATTCCAAGCTGTCTCCCAATGCCCAGACCTTTGCTCGGGGAGTACTCCAGCAGTCTCACATCTTATCAAAGCTTCATGGGGATCTGCTGGAGCAGCTGATCAGCAAAATGACTACACAGCAGTGTGCAGCAGGTCAGGTGATCGTGCACATGGGTTCCCCCGCGAATCATGTGGTCTTGCTGCAGCACGGCGAGTGCATCGCTGCAAAGGCCCACGTCAGCGAGGAGACCACCATTAAGGATCTGCAAGCTGTTGGGCATACTTTCATGGTTCGGGGAGACTTTTATGGTGAGGTGATGCTTGTGAAAAGGCTCCCCAATCCTGCCAGCATTGTGGCCGTTCGAAACAACACTGTGACACTGGTACTGTCTGTAAACGCTATCATGGAGGTCTTGAAACTGGATACAGAGGTGGCTGTCACTGAGCATCTGCTGCTTGTGGCGGCAGGAGGTGATGCCAGCACGCAGGAGGCCGCTGCAGCCTCTGTGAAGTTCAAGGATCTGAAATTTCACAGGATCGTAGGCCGTGGTCAATTTGGGTCGGTTCGATTGGTGACACACAAGCAGACTGGGGAGGCATTCGCATTGAAGACGATGTATAAGCAGCCGATCTCAGATGGCAAACAGGTCGAGCACATCATCAATGAGCTGACAGCTTTGAAAGCTTGTGCACATCCATTTTGTGTTCAGGTATGTCACTGTATATTGTTTGGATCGCTGATAGCCGGCACTGGTGTGAGTTTGGTGTCCACTGCGACTGTTGCAAGCACATAGACTCCACAAAGCATTACCAACACCAGCCTCGCTACAGCTTCGAGGCTCATTCCAAGATCAAAACTGCTTGTACACGTTGATGGAATGGGCGCCTGGAGGTGAGCTTTTCCATTACATCGACTTATACCACTCTTTTGATGAGGCCACGGCTTGTTTCTATGCGGCCAATGTGGTCATCATGCTGGAGTTCCTCCACAGCAAGGGCATCATCTATCGCGATCTGAAGCCAGAGAACCTTGTGCTGGATTCGAATGGCTATCTGAAGCTGACAGACTTTGGCTTCGCAAAGCACATTGGAAACGCCAGGGCATACACAATCTGCGGGACTCCTGATTACCAGGCACCTGAAGTGATCATGCGAAGAGGTGCCACGAGGGGAGTGGATCATTGGGCCATCGGTGTCTTGATCTTTGAGATGCTGGTGGGCGAGCCACCTTTCATGAGTGCAACCAACGATCCCTGGGACACGTTCCGGAGGGCGATGACTGGCCGCTGCCACGTACCCAGCTTTGTGTCGGAAAATGCAACAGACCTAATTTACAGGCTACTACAGGTACTGCAAGCTTCACCGAGCCTATGGCAGAGGCTGCACGCACCACCTCATTTTGTCTACGTGATGATAATGGCGCCCTGAACCTGCAGGTCAATCCGGATCGGCGCCTCGGAGCTCATGGAGCTGCAGAGATCAAGCAGCACCCTTGGTTCAGCGGGATCTCGTGGCATGATCTGGAGGCCAAGCGCATCAAGGCACCAATGGTACCAAAGCTCAAGAACGTCAACGACACCTCAAACTTCGCAAAGTATGATGAGACAGAAGCACCGCCTCACAACACCCGCCGGGACAGAAACCTTTGGCAAATGTGGGAATGGGTGGACACTGCCAGCCACACCCAGGGGAGGCGTAGGTCTATCGAAGGATGAGACGATGGTCGTGAACCCCAGGAGAATAGGATGCTGAAAGTATGTGAAAGTATGCGGTTGCGCCATGGAGGGTCTGATTGGGTCACTCAACCCAGGAATCAATTGCATTTCAAACAGTCCACCACGTCAACATGAGGCCTGGCTCTGGCATGCACACCACACCGCTCAAATGACACCAGGAATTAACGCTTTCCGATGTTTTGGGTAATCTGGATATAACTGCAAGTACAGATTGTGATAGTGAATGGCTCTTGGTCCGATGTTGCAAACCACAAAGCCCCAAAAGGCGAACGCTGCTATGTGGTTTGCAGCAATACAATATCCCAGCCATTCGACGATTTCTGCAGAGTAGGCTCCACCTACATGAGAACAGGCATGTTGCAGCAAAGTCCTGCAGCACGAATTTACCATGACAAAGGCATGGCGGACGTACAATGAAAGGTTTCGATTTGTGAACCACTTGAGACATTTCGGAAACTCAGAGGCACAAGCATTTACGCCCGATCACAAGTCAAAAGGGAAACACCGCACCTGACACGAAATGAAATAGTCCTCGATATGGAATTGGCCACCGAGTTTTTGAGCTTTTGGATGATGATCGCTTCAAGTGAATGAGGTGATAGTCAGCGTGGATGTTGGAGCAAGCACCAACGACCCAGATACTAACGCCAATCAGAAATTGAAGCAATCGCATGCGCCGCCAGTGTTGGTGCTGAAGCCACATGGAGGCCTGCGAACATTCAGCCAAGTGGAGCGTTTAGCTGCAGAGTGGCGGGTGCCCATTGGTAGCAGCACCGCTTGCAAATCCCCAGCAGCCTGGGCCGCACCTGTAGAAGTGCATTGCAGCTGGTGAAGACAAACGCCAGGAAAGCAACGACGAGAGGCGTTCTTCCTGAGGGCTGCAGCGCTAGGGGGAAGAGGAAAGCTCGGTGCACGTAATGAGCCAAGAATGCAGCCCCTTCAGACGAGGTTGAGTCAACAGTCAACAGAGACAGGACATGCCAGAGCAGCAGTGGTCGGGCTGGCTCCTCTTGATGATCAGGCAAAATGGGGCACACCTAATAACTTGGCTTTGATGTCCATTTCCATCATCAGAACATCACCGCCGGACCAGACTATGGCGACAGGCAGGATCACACTGGGGCTTTCCTGGAGCATCCAAGCTGCTCGAGCGTTGATCGATGGACCCCAGTTGGAACTGCACAGAGGGCAATCATGTGTTTTCCAGGGCTAATGCCCGTGTAGCCTTGGTGCTGTGCTGTTCGCATCAAGCGCCTGGTTCTGCACTGGAGATGAGTTGGCACAGATTCGAATCTCAACTAGATAAATTTACATGGCGATCGGTTTTACGCGCAATCCGTCGTGGTGCAACCAGTGGTTTCATAACTTACTTCATGCACGGGTGCACATACATGGTATCAGTAGATGATCTCGTTTGTGTACACAGGCCAGTCAGCGCACTGGCGGCTGCCTCAGTGAGTCAAGTATATACTCTTACATTGAGGGGCTCCGAGCCAGTGCACCAAGTGAATGTAAGACTAGATGCTAGACGCACATGCTACCCAGCAGGTGCGAACTATACTAGTCAAGTATGTATTGCATTTATGATTTCATTGCCGTATCCATGTGGACATTGACAGCTCCGACAAGCGGCTGCCTCAGTGAGTAAAGCCGGGCGGGTAATACACCAAAGCTTTCTAATCAGGCCTAGGCTCCGTAACGTCTGACTAGTCGCATGTCAATACATCAGAGACAAGTTAAACAACATTAAATTCATGCTAAATGTGACTGGGTGTTTGAGCAATTCCGTGCATGGCCAGAGATGTTGCAATGGGTGCATGGCAACCCATGACCTGACACACGCACATGATAGGATTATCTCGGCCGTTGTATGGACTACCTGAAATTCTAGGAGCTTGATGGACAGTATTTTGGTTGTTGCGCAGGCGATGATCGCATGCATCAAGTTGCAAGGTGTTAGAATGGTGCCAAATCCGCCGCTGGGGGCAGGGAGTCGGGAACAACTTATTGGCAGCGAGCGCACTTAGAGAAAGCACCATATGGAGCCCTAAGTATGCCTAAAACTGTCAGGGCCACCATGCCAACGGCAAGCATCAGGTACGACCACATCTCGATCGTTTCAACTTCGCGTGTCAGCTCATCAGAATTGATTGGGGTGCTCCCAGCGACAACATTTTCCAGCTCGGTATACTCAGCTGCGATATCCATGCCTCTCTACTATCGCCGATCAGTCACGGCTTTGCGGCCCGCAAGCATCTCCTTACATGACTGGCGCGAGAGCTGCCGGAATGTCCCCGTCGACAATCTGGACAACGCCAATCATGGTCGTACCTGTTTGTGTGTGCTTCGTTTAGTGGATCTGCACCCTTATTCGCCTTCGTGCTCTGCTGATTGGTATCAACACGGTGTCCGCCGCGTTGGGAGCGTCGCAAGGAGCATGCAGTGATGTGGACTAGGATGTCAACTACACGCTCAAAAGTATGATTACATACCGGTGTCGCGTCTACGATCAACCACCAGTTGTGTTTGTCGTTTCCGTGCAATTTGAGGTGACAAGTCACGTTGGCCGTACGGTTTCTGCGAGACCACAGTGCAGCGCACCTGCTGTCGATCAGCGTGAGCGGCCAGGGCTGCGGCCATGTCTGTCCAACTCTCCGAGGCTGGATTAAGTGCCTTGACGCTACCAGAACAGCGGCAGGCCATGATCTTCTTCGACTTTTGTGTCGGGGGCTCCCGTCGGGACCACATGACGGAAGACGTAAGCCAGTCGACACAAAATGACGCCTTCGCATGTCTGATCGACAGATGGACGGTGACAAAGTCGAATTTACTATGCAGGACCTTGTTCGTGTCGCCAAGTTTTGTTCTGGTAAAGATTTACCGTTCTGGAAAGCATCCAAGCTGCTGCTGTCAATTGGAGGTTCTTGGGAGTGTGGCGCCTCCAGCTTCCATGCTATCCGCAACGCATGTATTTAGGATTGTCACAATGCGAGCGTCCACTCTATCTAGCACGCCGGTTGTGCATCTGCAGGTCCGGTGTTACAAAGCAGGTCTTCCTGCTGTACTTGGCAAGCACGAAGGTCCTTGTCAGCAGAGGGACCGCAACGTCGATGATGGCTCTGCCTGAGGGTGAGGTAGCCTGCTCCACAGGTAGGTCACCTCTGAAATCCCACCTGATACAAAGCCATGTGAGGGGTGTGCCTTGTCAGCACGTAGTGGCCAGATGTCAACTCAGCCCCGACCCAGCCAGCCTCATGTACTATGCAAGCTCGTCTTTGCAGGGATGTTCCTGCGCGACATGATGGACATCGTTCAAAGGGCGCTTGTCCTGGTGCAGCTGAAGCAAGGTGGCGCCTTCCGAGATGCGGCTGTGCAATACCTCAACGCAGTGGTGGAGTCAACGACCACGCCCGCCACCACCGGCAGACCCCATAGTGCGCCGCTATGCTTGCAATCAACGTTATCGCAATCATCGCCGCTTTGAACACTGCCCTCTGGCTTGCTGTTGATGGTTCGATTCTATTACAGTGTAGCATGCGTTTCACTAGCATGTCCTCATGGATCCGTTGATAAGATCATACACGTTTGGGGGCCACCACCGCGCTCATACTGAAGGCACTGATTGATTGTGCGGGCGGCGTTGCAGCAGCCAAAGGCGGCACCAGCGCTAGCAGCGGTGCAAGCGCTAGCAAGCGCTCGGCTGCAAAGCCGCCGGGCGGGCACGGCCGCAGCCTGCCAGGACACACGCACGGCCGCACCAGCAAGACCCTTGAGCAGTTGGTCAGCTGCCACGTGCGGCTGGCAGTGCAGACGGCCCAAGCAGGCGTGCAGCCGCGCGCCAAGCATGTCAGGCAAGCCGCAGAAGCCGTCCGTGGCGTGTGGGAGACAGTGCGAGCCGAAGCCCGGGTTACAAACGCCGCAGCAAACAACTTCTCACTAGCGGAGAGCCTTGGGGAAGCGAGCCTGGACGGGGGGGCACCAGCAGACAACAGGAGCACGCAGGTGGGCACACGCGCGCACACACGGCGCCGGCAGGGCACTCAGTATGAGCAGCTCATGAGCGCCCGAGAGCAGGGGCCCGGGCAAGCAGGCCGGTGGGAGCACGCGAGCAAGATCGTGCGGCTGGATGCGGCGGCTGCCGGCACCGCGGCTGCACTGGGGCAGGAGCTGGCGCGCGTGCAGGAGGCGGCTGATGTGGAACGGGAGTTTCTGGAGACGCAGTTTGAGTTTGCCGACTTTCAGGACCCACTGCTGTGCTTTGTGCGGGCGCAGGTGGCGAAGGGGCGTCGCGCAGCTGCTGAGGCATCATTGGAGCACGGGCCCGCTGGTGCGGGTGTGGAAGGACGTGGTGATGAGGTGCTGGAGGAATGCCAAACGAGTGTTGGCAGGGGCGGGGTGGTGTCCCGTGGTGCGAGAACCACTCGGGGTGGTGCGAGAACCAGAGATTGCAGATTCATGTCTGGCCGCAGGGCATCTGGTTCCGCAGAGGTCCGAGGTGGACCAGGGGACGAGGGGAGCGGGCTGCGCAGCGCACAAAGCGGGCAGCACTCGATGCGTGGATGGTGTGGAGGAGATTGCGGTGCGAAGTCTATTGGAGCTGCTTGGATGTCTATTTGGTATCACAACGTTTGGCTACAATGGGACGATCGTGTGACTAGCAAAATCAAAGGCACCGACTAACAACTTGACGACCGGCTCGGAAGGGCGTGTGTGGTTACAGAGTGTCGTTATGCGCTAGTCATGCCAGGAGCACATCCGATGCACTATCTACATCTGCATGTGTGTGTGTGTGTGTGTGTGTGTGTGTGTGGGCGTGGGGGATGGACGGGTGGCCATTCCTGGGTGCTGCAGCTGGGTGCTGTGCTCCGGACGCATCCAGCAGAAGAGTGACTCGGTGCAATGTGAGAGTGACTGGGTGCAATCAGGTGGCGGCACGGGATCAGGCGGGGATGCTGCACTGGGACCTGGGTTGGGTGGAATCAACCAGCTGGACCATGAACAATGCCGCGAAAGGGTACTCTCTGCAGGCGGGCCTGACGAGCATGAGCAGCCGGCAGCTGGAGGTGCCTAGGGCTGCTCCTGCCACAAGGAGCTCGCGGCAGAGGCACACAGGAGAGCCGAGGGCATCTCAAGAGCTGGACATGCCACTGGCCAGTGCATGGAGAGGTGAGGACCCATGCGTTCCTGTCTGTTGAGGATCTCTGACACATTGCAGCGCCTAGCAGCTGTGGCAGACAGCGCTAGTCTAGGTCCAACGTCCGTTTGGCAGTCGCATGACTCGCTCAGCGTTGATCTCATCTCCAGACGGGATGGCAAGGGCTGCATCTTTGATCTCATCTCCAGATGGGGTGGCTGCATCTGTGTTGCAATGGTACTGATACATGGACTTGGGTGTGTGATGGTGTACAGCACCATTCGGCTGTTGAGATCTGCATCGCCTGTGGTACCACATGGGGTCGGCCATTACTGTGTGGTTGTGTGCAACAGCTTGCTGGTCGTGTACTTGTGAGATGCACTGCTGTCCTGGAAGCTGCAAGTATGATCTGCAGGCGAGGCAAAGGCAGTGCACGCTGCTGAAACGGCTGTGGTTGTGAAGCATGGAGCATGGATGCGCAAGCCGCGGCTGGTTGTGCATGCCAACCGGGCTTGGGCTGCGCGATGTGTCCAGGTGTGCAGCACCTGGCTTGCAGCTGGGCACATGCAAGACTGCATTGCACAAGCTGGATCGGCTAGTACTGCTTGCAACATGGCAGATGGCAAGAGATGTCTGGCTGGTACTGCTGTGTGTGGACCTTAATGGGGTGTTCGGTGGACCAACGTCTGATTCACTGGTGCAGGTTGTGTACAGCCTGCCACAAGATCAGCAAGTCAGACACCTAGTCAAGCTTTTTGACAGTCACACATTTAGGATGTCCAGGCAAGCTCATGCAGTTCTTGACGCTCTTGGGCGTCACAGCTGTCTTCCAGCACAGCATCCACCGCTGACACCTTCCCAGTGGACCACCGTGATGCTGCTTGCAGGCAAGCCGCCCAGTTCCCTTCAGGTGGCACGTTGCAAAACAGTCAAGTTCACATGGCACTGTGACCAGGCACATCAACATGTTTGATACACTCACGTGTAAGCAGTTGCAAGCTGTGAAGCACATACTGCGATGGATTACAGAGTGCACACTCCCAGGCATCTCACAGGGTGTGGAGAGGCAAAAAGCTGAGAACATGTACAGCTGATCGAACGCCATGATGCAACACGGGGTCAGCTATCCTTGTCTTGTCTGCTCTTGTTCATCCCAGTGCTGTTGCATGGACAAGCAGCCTGCCCAGCGTTGGTCTTGTCAGGTTGTTCTGGACCTTCAGGGATTCGCTGTGCGTTCGTGTCGGAAGGAGATGGTGCATATGGTAGCCCTAACAGACCACATATAAGTGCCCAGACTCTCAGCGCGTATGTCCGGACATCCAAGCCAAGGTAATAGGCAGCTCCGAGCAGTCCTGCATATCCACTCATGCATCGCTGTAAACAGGCGCCACACATTGGAGCGCACTTCCTGAGAAACGAGACCTCCTGTAGGAAGAAATTTCCGGTCGCACCTGGGATGACAATGTCCAGCGGGATGCAGATGCCGCACAAACAGAACTGCACACACGAGCTCCGATCGCATTCTGCAGCTCCTGGGTGATCCGACCACTTCGGATATCATCCGACAAGCCCGACATCCAATTTGAGCGTTGCAGAAATTTCCAGAATAGACGAGGCGCGTGCTCATTCATGGGGAAAAGTTTACAACATTCGCACCATCATCTTCGAGCGTAGAGCGTGGAGCGGTACAGGTATAGATATGCACAGCGGTCTGCCGACTACTTGATCAGTGCATCTTTACAACAACTCTTGGGAAGCAGCAACTCTCCATGATGCCGAATACGCTGCAGACCGCAATGCAGCACACCTGCAAACGCACGGACCGGGTATTGTGATTCTGACGCGCAGTCCTTGAGATAATCAGGTTGAGATTGAAGCGTTTTTGCGGTATGGTGCTCGGCCTGACCCGTTTGAACATGGCTATGTCCCAACGACGAGCTTGTCCAGGTCACTTAGGCGTCGTGACATGAGCCAGACAGCGAGTGACGTAAAGAGGTACACGGCGATGCATCGCGATGGCGATTCCCGCCACTCACGCATGCATGGTGACTGCTGTTCACAGCGTGCCGCTGCATCATTCATTCTGGCCTGACGGAGCGTGTCACCATGAAGGATGATGCATTCATCCTGATAACGAAATCGCTCCGCCAACACTGGGCATGGCAGGGCCCTGCAGGGTCTAGATCTGTCGATATTCGCGAGGTCGAACAAAATGCACCGACCTGTTGCGAACAGCTTGCTGATGAGGGCAGTGCACTGACATCTAATGGGACAGCGCGCTGCGGCGGCAAGCTCCTAGAATGGCGTGACACTCGGGTGGTCGTTAGTTTGTTCTAAACATGGTCACCATCCCGAGGGACCAGGGTCTGTAGCTTGTCTTGGCCCTTGCAGTCATGCAAATCAGCGAACTGTCGCCAATGCCATAATGCAAAACGTCGTGTCGGTTGGGGTTTGAGCGACACTGCCGCAGCTGTGAGTGTCACATCGCAGCGACCGAGTGGCGCATGAGCTGCAGAGTGCGGAGGGGAGGAGTGGGCGTGCGAGCAATAAACACTGTGCTGCGTGCGTTGGTTTCTCCATATGATTCGAAACTTATCGTTATTCACAAATTGTCTCGTCCAGACGTGATGTCTGAGGCACAGTCACACGAAGCATCAGAGAGGCTTCTTAGATTGATGCGACGGCTTCTTACACGCCACCGGATTGCAGAGTACGGTGTCGGCAGTAAACTGCGGTGACACTGCAGTGTCATGGCATGTGCGTCAAGCCCACTATGTACAGCGTCACACGAGCTTGCAAGTCGCGATTCGCACACATCGCTGGCACGTACCCGGGATGCATGCAGCCGTATGCATGCGACAATGCATTCAGAAATGCATTCAGCCCGCCTGAGCCATTTGTTGAAAACCAGTCACGCCATGCGCCATATCAAAACAGTGCTAGAAGGTGCGGCTGTACACCCGTTGTCTTGCGGACTGGCATTGTAATGGTCGCTTTTGCGGATGAGGATTACCTGTGCATGCGTTGGTCGTTTGTCTTCATGATCTCCGAACAGCCTTTGTCGCTTAGCACACGCTGACCAGAGACCACAGGCAGTCACAACAAGTTAGGAGTCTATCAGGAAGCAGAGCAGCCAGGGATTGTGCTTCCAGGAGGAGCGACCGTTCGCACCGTCGATGGTCCAGCACGCTCACCAGACGGGCACCTCCCAGATCAAGGCCGTGGAAGAGGAACACGGTACAGATAATAAAGGTACCAAGGTTGAAAGGTGGGCTTCTCTGCCATCATACGCCATTGCGTGAACGTTGCGCTGGCAGGCCACTCTGGGCAGCACGACGTGGAACCAAAACTCTCGCAAAGTGCCCGTGAAAATCCTTTTATATTAATGTTGAACGGTTTGGCAGAGGTCGTGTAGCTGTGGCCATAGTGCGGTGCTGCTGTTGTGTGTCAAGGCAGCGAGTGAACTTGCAGACCGCTCCCTCAGCTCTGGCAGGCTGGATTGCGAGCCCCAGCACCCAATCATTTCATTGCACTGGCACGCAAAATTCTGCTTGCATCTCGCCCAAGTGTGCATTATGCGCAATTGCGGTTTACTTTGCGGCTGCACTGTTTCGTGGCATGTGCAAGAGCTCCGGCTCAACCTTCCGCAGACCTGCGCGTGTTACTTCTCTCATCGTAAAGCAACTGCATATGAAATCGTGGGCCTCAGCTTGGCGCTCAAGCTGCCACGCGGGACAGAGTGACGACAGCCTGGACAATAGTCACCCCATGTACCGTTTCTAACCGGCCAGTGCTGCGCCGGAGGGTGTCCAGATCCTAGCCTGCGTTTCGAATTTGGCTGGTCTGAATTCCTCACACCGCGTCTCTTCTTTCGAAGGGCGGGACGTTGCCATGGCACAGCACAACCGTTCCTGCTAGTGCAAGAATGTCTTGCCACGAAACGTTGCGTCATGACGCTGTGTCATATGTACACATGTACGACCTAGCAAATGATCACCATGCGATTGTAAACATGATTGGAGGGCCTGCGTCTTGCCGCTCTATGAACCCTGGCAGGCGATAGCTGCGTCCTTACCATTACAAATGCATCAGCGCGACTCGTCGCAGGCCGGACTCGGTCAGCGGAAGCTGACCACCGGTTCACTCCGCAGCATCGGCTCTCAGACAGGCGCAGGTGGCACAATGCATTTATCTTGCATGCCTGGCCTCGCGGCCTCTGACCGCCGGCTGAGGCCACAACTGTTCGCCCAGCACCAAGTTGGATGGCCGTGCTATGGCTCGTTAGCGAGGGTCACCGCCGCGCCTCGTGCGCTGAGTGTGCGATGCAAGCTTGAGCTGCGCGCATTGTGTAGGCCCCCACACATGCGCCATGTTCATACGTGGCCGTCACCTGCTGCGTCAGCATACCGCTTTTGCCGTTGCAGCGCCCCTGGCTGCTCCTCTGGCCCGCATTAGCTCCCACCCGCCGTCGACGTGTGTCATTCTTACAGCTTTCGCCTGTCTCCTCGCCCCGACAGTGCCCTCCGGCGTACTAATGACGCTGTCGTTATGAACCCGCTGAGACTCTGCCACGTAAACCAGTGGCGGTCTGCCAAGTTTAGTACATCGTACGGCATCATCTATGCATCCTGGCACAGTGCTGCAGCCAGCATCATCTATGCATCCAGGTACAGCCCCGTCGCCACCGACACCCACAGTGCTCGCCACCACCATTTCGTCAGTGTACTGTACATGGCTGCATGCTCCTGTGCATGCTTATAAAATCACAGCTACTCAGCAAGTTCTCTCCCTGCTGGCCACACTTGCCCACACTCACACAGTTGCCTGACCACTTGCCTGACATGCAGCTCAGAGGCTCACCACTCATGCACAGGCGCACCGCTCATGAGCTCGTCTGAGGTTAGTGTCTCAGCCGCTTACATTGAGCCAGCATCGGGCCGGACTCTCAAGGTCCTCACAGATGGCACGCTGGTCATCACTCGCGGCACCTCCAAGCCACCCACCTTCTCGGGTGCCGACATCACCATCCCCGCCTTCCTGGCCGTCACCCAGGCCCCGCCCGCGCCGGCGCTGCCCATGACTCCTGCGTTTGTAGCCGTCGCGAGCCGGCCCGAGAAGTCCGCGTCTGCCCCCAGCAGCCCACCGCAGCCGCTCGCAAAGGACGGCCGCTCGCAGACCATACCGGAGCAGCCCTCCGGCAGCGTGCCCCCCCCTCGCACCGACGCTGCGTCTGCCATCGCGCTGCCACCCACCGCCGTTGGTGCGTGCTCCCCTGCCGCACCCCCCACCCTCAACACCGCACATGCACCTGTCAGCTGCACATACTTGGCTGTGACCGCAGCAGGCAGCAGAGATTTCCAATCTGTACAGTTGACCCCGTCCGTCTTGCTCCGGCAGCATGGCAACTGCGATGACCTTGCAGGCATGCAAGCAGCAGCCGCTACCGTCAAGGTGGAGGAGGCACCAAGCAGACCGGCCGACGTGCCTGGAGCCGCGGCCCCATGCCAGCAGGCAAGCTCGGAAGCCACTGAGCAGGTGCGACCACCCCTGACAGGCGCAGATCGGACCGATGTTGGGACTTTAGTTGCGGGAGGCGCCCAGCAGGTGCCGCGCGCAACTCAGCAGGCAGCGTGCGTGCAGGGGGGCAGCCCGAGCGCTGTGGACGCCGCTGACAAGGCAAACAGCGAACTTCTACTGAACTTTGCCAACTCGGCCGGCACGGAGCAGCTGCATGTGTCGAGCGCGCTGCCCTCCGCCGCAGCCGAGGCCGCTGCAGCGCTCGCGGACGCCGAGGGCGTCGCAGCGTCGCAGCGGCGCGCGGCCGCCGACATGCTTGTGCGCAGCCTGCTGGACACAATCGCGCAGCACAGCCCGGGCAGCACGCTGCCGTGCGAGGCCGCTGTGATGGACAGCCTGCAGCAGCTCGCGAACAAATGCATGGACCGCCAGCTCGTGCCGACGGAGGCGGAGCTGCGGGCTGCGCTGGAGCGCTGCCTGCAGCGTGCCCGCTCCGCCGCATCCACGTCTTCCACCGCCGCCCTTGCCACGGTGCGTGCCTGCTGCGGCACACCCCCGGACCACACCTCTGTCCTCCACAGCAGCAACTCTGTCTTCAACTCTGGATGCTGTGCACTGTGCACCGGTAACTCTAACTCTACCTCTACCGTGATTTTGTTGGGGGGGAGACACACACATGTGAGTAGTGTATATAATGTACAAGGCACACATACAGACACACGCACAGGCATACGTACATGCATGAGAACTAGATGGTGGGTTGGCACATGCAATCATGGCATACAGCAGACTCCCAAGCAGAGTGCAGGTGCATGCTATAACCTACAGCATGCCCCACAGCACATGCACCCTCAATCAGCTTGACAAATATGACAACTGACTGCTGTCACAGCCACTTTTGTGGCATGCCTCTGGATTTGCACACCAGTGGTGAGGATGAGCTCAGCTTCCCGGGCAGAGTGTGAGGTTGCATGGCTGCAGCTGTGAGGTTGTGGCAACTAGCAGCTGTAACAAGCCTGTGGGTTGTTGTGGCAGGCATTTGCCCTGGTGCCCAGTTAGTACATAGTGCCCAGTTATTACATGGTGCCCAGTTATCACATGGCATGGCATTGGCTCAGGGAAACAGCTTGTCACAGCCTCTGGGAATTGCCACCCTCAAGTGGTACTGTGCTCAGATGCAATCATGTGTCATGGAAGCGTGAGCAGTGTGGAATTCCGGCCTTACATTGTGTGCTGCATCTTTGGTATTGCATATGCCAGTGCCGCGTGTGAGCTGCTCAAGCTTGAACCTCCTTGTTTGCCTGCCGCTGGGAAGCCGGAGGAAGTTTGGTGTCACTCCAAGCTTCGCCTCTCAGCGCGGGACGAATGTTTGACATGTGGAGCGTGCTTAGTCATCATCCCCCTGCGCGAGCCTGCCTATGCATTCAACGTGATGCGTCAGGATTCACTGATCCTGACGCATCAGTGATTCGCGCGTGCTGTGCTTTAGCCCACCGGTCGGCCTGTGCATGATGCCCGCCGCATGACGGGCTGTGCATGCTAGGGTGGCCGGGTGTATCTCGTATCTCGCCGGGTGAGCTCTGGCGTAGGCATGTACATGCACTGTCCTGATTGCAAGCGCAGCTAATCATGATGTCAAGCAAATCTGCCTGCCCATCCTTTCCGCTCCCTGTTGCAATCCGTGAACTCTCAATGCTGTAGGAAACCGGGGCGCCCAAGCGTTCCCTTGTCTGATCATTGCTTCGCCCCATGTTAGTTTTGGAGGCAGCGTGCACATGCATCACTGGGTCAACGCATGGCTGGCAGGTGGATAGGCGTGGTTGTGGCGTGGTCGCTCACGACAGCGGCCGCTAGCGGCTAGATCTGTGGCGCATGTATACTGGCTCGATCTGTACTGTTACATCGAGGGGCTCCGATCCAGTGCACCAAGCGAACGTACAACTAGATTCTAGACTCACATGCTACCCAGCAGATGCGAGCCGGCCAGGCGATCACCTGGCACAAACTGCGCACCCGGCCGTGCTACCCTGGACATGGTCTTTCTGATCACAAACCCGTTTCCTTTCACTGTCGCCTTTCACTGTCGCCTCGATCTGTATATGAGGTCTGCTGATGCGGGCGCCTAGGCTTAGTGCCTACAACATGATCTCGTCGACAGTTCACAGTCATATCGTTATGCGTGCGACAGGGTTTGCATCATACGAATTGACATTCGCATCACACAGCTGCAGTCTTTGTCCACCAGCCGCGGCATCGTGCGCTCGAAGACCGATCTCATGTGCCGATCGTTCACATTGTAATGGCCTTCACAGCGTACTTCGTGAATCGATGCCAGCAGGTTTGGCTGCTCACCCCCACCCGACCTGGTGCATGGCTGAACTAACTCCGTCTGAGCACTGCAGCTGAATGCTATTGCATGCAAGCAGGTGCAGGGTGTTTGGATTCCATGCATTGGTGTGACTGCCATGCAGAACTCAGTACTAGCTCGGGCATGCACCCGTGCCCGAGACTACTTATTCAGCACGTCACATGTAATGCTCACTCTTCGACACCGTGTTCACGCCCAATACAGGGACCTGCATGCATCGCGTGCGTACACACCGCCCTACTCGCATGCATATATGAGTTAGAAACATACCTGCGATGCCCGTCCAGTGCACGCTGCAGTGCAGCAGAGGCCGGTCACCTGTGCGCAGGCGAGGCGCGCGAGGCAGCATGCACATCGACGAGTCGTGAACGAGGTTGCCCTGCCCTCCGCCGGAGGATGCACGTCCTAGCTGCGGCCGAAAGCATGCGGTCAGGCACGCCTGCGTCGTTACAGCAGAACTCAGATGCCTCGCATGCTGCAGCCTCGCGCCCCTCACTCATTGGCTCTGTGCCCGGCGCGATTCGAGTCAGTGCACATGTTAAGGGACTGCCGCAAGCAGTGCACGGCGGTGGTCAGCGCTGTCGTTCCCGGTCGTACATTCGCGCACGCCGCGCGCCCGTGGCTGGACGCAAAATGGCGCAACTGTGAGGCAGCAGCGCGCACCTGGGCATGGACTGGGCGTGCTCGCCCCGTCACCCTGTCATCAGCCAGCCGCGTGACGGTTTCGCAAGCTAATCTGCGTCGCTGTAGCGGTGGTTCACATCTACCTTTGGAGTAAGCTTCGTCCCTATCTCGCGAACCCCCCGTGATCTATGCGTACGAGCGAACACACCACGTGCTACACCACGAGTGGATCACATGCCCGACCCCCAGCAACCATACACGCCCGGCCGTGCGGACTGGCAGGTGGGGTCCACACTTACGACGGCGAGAACTTCGACAGGCATGCAAGCTGCTGCAGGCAACCCGTAGCGATCCGATGATCATCGTGTTTGCAGTATGTACAGTGCCAGTTTGGCGCTTCGCTGCGAATGGCCAGACCGCGTCATCATGCATCAGTCTGTCAAACTCAGAAAATGTTCACCAGCGAGCTGGCCAGGTGTGGTCCAGCTAGCTGGTCAGCATGCACATGGAATTCCTGAAGTGTTCAGCAGTGCCCGAACGACTGTGGCAATGCCAACTCCCCAACAGAGCACAACGCTGCCCTCATCTGTGTGCTGATCTGTGGGCTGCCATGCAGACTCCTACATCCCGTGCTGCGGCTGCCTTGGGCCCAAAGGGTGGTGGCAAAGGGAGCACCCTTCCCGCTCTCGCTTTCACCGCCCCACCCGCCATGGGCCCACAAGCCGCATCAATCCCTGACTCCGGTGTAGCTTGGAAATCAGCCGCTCTGCCCGCCGTTGTGCCCGCTCCGCTGCCCTCTCCGCTGCCTGCTGCGCTAGTCACCCTCCAGACCGCCGTCGGCAGCAAGCGGCCCGCCGACAGCCATGCGCAGCCCTTTGCAGCCACGCCCAAGGCTGCCCGCGCGCACATGCCGGGGTCGATACCCGCCCTCCCCCAGCTTGGCACCCCCGGCCGCCCCGATGCCGCCGCTGTGGACGCGTCTGCACCCCCTCCCCTGTCACAGCGCGAAGCGGAGGCGATGCAGCTGCTCCGTTCACTGCACTCCAACCCCAACGTCGCCTTGAAGATGCTTCAAAAGGCCATGGACCGGCCCGGCGTCCCTGCACCGGCGCCACCCACGCCACCGCCGGCCCCTCTGCAGCCGGCCCCGCCCGCCCCAACCACCGCGCCAGAGTCGCCTGGCGCAAGCCGCCGCGCGCTCATGCAGCTGCTCCAGCAGAATCCGCAGCTGCTGACCATGCTAGAGCAGAACCCCAACAGCGAGGGCGCACGCGCTGCGATCAACGCCGTGCTGAGCGCCGCTATGCCGCCCCCGGCGGCGCCGCAGCAGCCCCCGGAGCTGCCGCTCGTGCAGCGTGATCTGCAGCAGGCGGGCGCGGGCGACCCTGCCGTCATGCATGCCCTTCAGGCGATCCTGCAGCAGCGGCTGCTGCAGAGCCAGCTCTCGCACCCCACCCTTGCAGCCCCCCCGATGTCGTTCTTCGCTCCCAGCTCTGCCGCGCCGCTGGGTGTCAGCATGCCGCAGCACTGCAGCATGCCACAGCACTGCAGCATGCCCCCCCATTGCAGCATGCCCGGCGGCATCCCCGCCAGCCTCTTTGCGGCCGCTGCCGCCGCAAAGAATCCCCTGCCGGCCAGCGCTGCGCCTGCCGTGGATCCCAATGCATTTGGCGCACACGTGCGCGGCGGGCGCCGCCTGAGCACTGCCGATGAGGGTGCCATGGCTGCATTGGCACGCCTGCAGCAGATGCAGCTGCCGCCCTCGCCGCAACTCACGGCAGACCTTCTGCAGCGGGTCGGCGTGCTGCGGATGCCGTCAGTGTCGCTGCCGGGGGCAGCACACTCGCAAGGGCCCCCAAGCAGCTTGCCCACACTGGATGCAGTGACCCTGGAGCGCCTGGGGCAACAGGCCGGACAGGCGGTCACTGCCGCACCGATGCCCACAGCACGCCAGCCGCAGCACGACACGTCACATTCGGAGCTGCTGCAGCTGCTGGAGACTGTGGCTCGCACCGGGCGCCCGCTGCGCCGCCAGAGCAGCGGCCAACCGAATGGTGCCAGTTCAACATGATATAGCTGGTGGAGGGGCGTCATCGGCAGGCGTGGACGTGTGTGGACATCCTACCCCGACTTACATGACATATTATTAAGGTGTTCCTGCATGTATATTTCTCGGGATTTTGCAATGCTGCCGCTGGGAATTGGCGAATGGCATACACATGGAACCGGTGCGGAATTGCTAGGCGTTGAATGTGCCTGTCCCTGTTGAAGGTGCCTTACTTGACAGCACCCCAATGGCATGCGAGTTGCAGTGTTCCCAGCCTGACATTTAGGTGGGCCTGGATCAGATGGTCAGACTGGGGCAGTGAGTGCAATGTATTTCCCCAGCACAAGGTGTAAGCGTTGCAAGGTGGGCGAGCAACAGGCTCTTGCCTGTGTTTTTGAGAGGTGATCACATTGTGATGTAAGCGCATCCGAGAGGTGATCACATTGTATGTTATGTAGGCGCATCCACAGAACAGGTTTTACATACTGCACTAGCAACATATGTTGCGTTAGACAAGCTACACGCCATTCTCAACTGATGCGCACATCTCCATGATCACCAGCACAATCAGACGTTTTGGCAGTCAAAACTCACAGATAATAATTCACAGATAATTTCCATGATTTGGAATGATTGCGATAATCTATGCAATCATTTATCAGCCATGACATGTAACGTGGGCGACCATAATACAGTCATTGCTAAAACTGGTTTTGTCACTGTTGACATGAGCGCGATGATTACATCATGTGCATTCCTCCACTCGCTGCAGGCCCCACCACAAGGTTGGGGTCTATGACGTAGGAGGCGTATTGGGGCATGGGCTGCCCGCCCGGCGCCACAGCGTACCCAGGCGGAATTCCATACGCAGCAGGTGAGATGGTCACATGCTGGGGAGCGTTGGACATCGGTGGTGCGGCAACGAATGTAGCGCCCGCCTGCGCGCCATACGCAGCTTGCGCAGCCTCCGCCTGCACCGGTGCATAGGAGTCATCTTCCCCTCATGATGAAATGGCCCACCACCATCACCCAGTCTGGACAACTAAGCAACGAGGTCGGCCATTGCGTCCCCAAACGTAAAGAGCAAGGATACTGTCGTGCTGGAACCCAAGCCTTTGATCCAGGTCATGGGCACAGTTGCTGACGAGTTGGCCAGGCTGGCATGCTCTACCCCTGCTGCTGTGTCGGCCAGAACCTCTGCTCGGCCGAACAAACGGGCGTGTGAGTGGGGTGCAAAACGTTTTGCTGTGCAGTGAAGAGAGCAGTGCGCACCGGCGGTTGGCTGGTGTAATAGACCTGATGGTTGGGGATGTATCCTGGTGCAGCCACAGGCGCGACAGGCATTGCGCCCTGAGGTGTGGTCATCATGGACTGCAGCTCATGGCGCAGCATTACGCCTTTGGCTGTTGCGGGCGACATGTATCGCGCTGTGTGCTGCTGCTGCCCATCCGCTCGAGCGCTTCCACCTGTGGCCACTCACACATCAGGAGCTGAATTAGAAGCCATTCCGTGTGTTTATGCTGCCCGCGATATACAAGAGGATGAACAGGCGGCACGGGAGGTTGAGTGAAGCAGTGGAGGGAGAGTAGCTGCACACCAGGAGGTCTTGGCGCAGTGTGGACAGGCACGCCCGGCTGCATCATCACTACTGGCCCCCCACCCTCACCACCCTCCGCACCTTCGCCGCCCTCTCCACCCATCGGCAAAAAACCGGGAGCATTTGGATTGAAGTAGACGTTGTGAGCATTGTCATCTGCATGGTGCACGGCCACCATTGACGGTGCAACCGGCATCACAACAGCGGCACTCGTACGAGGCCCTGCCGCGCCCGCAGCAGCATCCCCCCTGTTTGCAAGGTACCGCCGACTGCCCGCGGGAGCTTCTGAAGGCACATTGCTCTGCGCCCCGGCACGTTCGTTTGCATGATGCGCGTCTTGTTGGCCAGCAGACACCTCGCGGCCATGGAATGTCGGCCGATACTGGCTGGACCCACCCTGAGACTGCCTGCTGCTGGCTGTGACACGGCCGTCCTCTGCTTGCGCGAACAGCTCTGCTGGGGTGACCAATGTGCCCCTGCCTGGCCCATGACTGGAGTGGCTGTGGGAGTTGGTGGAGGTGCCCTCCATTCTGCTGTCAAATGGTGCGGCGCTTCCGGGAGGGTTGACGTCCGGTGCAGGGGCTTGGCGGGGGTGCCGACTGGGCCATGCTTGGGGTGCCACATCTGCATCAGGATGCAACTCAGATGCACGAGCATCACGCCCCCCTCGCCCGCGCCCTTTGCCTTGCCCTGCTCGTCCACCCCTGCCTGGAGCCCGGCCGCGCCCGCCGTTAGAACATAAATCTCTGCTCTCCACCTACACGTTGACCGAAAATGCGCACATGCTTGATTCGTGTTGGCGGCTAGAACGGCTACTGCACATATCGGCGGAGTTCAGCACTGTTGTCGAGCGCACCATTCTCGGTGGTGCAGTGTCATTTTTTATCAACTCTTCGAAGCCATCATGGCTCCATTTGGTATCTTTGTTCTTTTCCCAAAGCTGTGAGCCCCTACAAAGCAACAGCATTGAAGCATTCATTCAGCATTTGCCTGAATGATTTCTCAGTAGGCTGTGATGCAGTACCTCCCTCGGCCTCTCCCACGACCTCGACCCCTTCCCACATATCGATCGTCGTGACAGAAAAAGTGATACCCGAATGAAGGCACCTCATACGGCTCAAGGGGTTTTTGCAGCTTCCCTGACTGGCTTTGACTTGGGTTGGCGTCTGATTTTTTATCCACGGACTCGCTGTCAGTACCGTCCTGACCTTCAGATGAGTAGTTTTCGCCGTCTGAGGCATCATCGCTTGGCGCACCTTGCTTGCTGCTGCCAGGTGGTGGTGGTGACGGGGCTGGATTGATGTTGTCGGCAAGCTCTACGTCCTCACCAGGTATGCTTGAAGTGTCACCAGTCTCAGTCGCGACAGCTGTGGATGCTTTGGGTACATGTCCCGGATCGGGCACCTCTTGAGACGCATGGCACGATGCAGGTTGCAAGGCTGGTGCGTCTTCCGCAGCTGGCTGTACTTCAGGCGCATCTACGTTGTCGAATGTTTGTAGCTCAATAACATCAGCGATATCTTGGGACAAGGGAGGGTCACTGGGAGCAGGTTTTTGCGCTGAGGCCGACGAATTGGCTTCGGAGCCCGCGGAAGCAGTCGGTTTCTGCTCGTCCGCGCCCAAGCCACGACGGTCATTTGCTGAGGCAAGCGTCTGCACGCCAGATGGTCTGATGAGATGTCAGGTGATACGCGTGATTTGACTGCGCACGTTGGTGATGCCATACCTCTTCCTCTATATCTGTAAAGTCAGAGTCTGCACACGACCCTTCATCATCACTTGCATCTCTTCGTAACGTAGCCATGTTATAGAATTAGAACAGGCGGGCTTTGTAAGTTGACGACGAATCACTGTCTGCCAACATACAATTCAGTCCAATGTTTGACTTCATGCATGTTCTGAAACGCCAATCAAATGTTCAACTCGAAGCAATTGCCCAATCACAGATAAACGGTGTTCACTACACGGTTGTTTGAACATGGACTAATCATCGCACCGTCGCCACGGCGGGCTGAACCACGTCTTGGGCACGGCTGTGCAGCTGTTTGAGGCCACGAGCCCAGCAGCATGTCTCCCCGTGTTGAGTCAGCGCTGCAGTTGTTGTCGTCATGTCAGTGCCGCCACCTCCGCAACGCCCTCCACCCCTTGCAAGTACTGGGTTCTGCGTGCTCATGCGAGTGGACGCGTGCATCCGGTAGTATGTATACGCAACAGCAGTTGTAACAGTACGCAACAGTGTAATAGTACGTGTACTGTTGTGTTATACGCGGGCGCGTGTTGAAGTGGCGCCGAGATTGATCATGTGCTCACGCAGGCTTGTATGCGATGATAGTCAGCTTGCTAGCTGGCAGGACCGAACGAACTCATGTTGTACTCAAAGGTAGTCAGCTGCTCTGCTATATGATATCGTTGCACTGCTCTTCGTCGTGCCAGGCTCAGTACCGTCAACCAATGGATGTGTCGGAGCAAATTCTCATTCGGAATGCACTTTAGGTCCTGCACTTTAGATTCTACCAACTTGATCGGATAACAGTGCCGAAATACTCCGATATTGCATGCGCCTGGCCAGATGGCACAACTTGGCCCGCGCTGCTTGCTTGGCTGTGCACATCTGACGACGAAACTGACACTTTATCGTCTTCCTAATGCTGCAAGCCGTGTTGATATGCCAGGAAACTGAGGGCATCCGAAAGCGTCAACAGCCGTGAAAATAAGCGGCTTGAATTCTGCAGCGGTGATCATTGTACACGTGCACTGGTCAAGAGGAGTGCTGCACGTACATTGACGGGAACTCGCCAGCTGTGCATGTGAAACAGGCAAGTCGCATGCCCCTGCAGGTCCAGTTCTGGAACTACAGGCCAGGCTGCTGCGGCCAGTGCCTTGTGCTATGGCAAGTGCATAATCCCATGCCTGGTGGGAAAGTTGTGAGCTGTGACAGCAGCTCAGCGCCAATCGGTCAGTAGTGTAGGCTACCACCATGAATCAGGAACATTTGCTGTTGTGGAAATACGCGTAGTGGCTCATGCTGCTAAGTGACTTCGTTCAACCACCATGAATCAGGAACATGGGCTGCCGTGGACATATGCACAGCGGCTCATGCCGCTAAGTGACATCGTTCATGAATCTGGAATCAGTACTTTGTTCAGTGGGGGGCAACAGAAATGCTGCATTGCATCACATGTTGCGAATCACACCACAACTTCAGCAGGGATCCCGCCCTAACCACTGGATGCATCCATCACTATGTAATCGCTGCGGCATACATGCAGTCAATGCAGCGCAAGCAGTCTCTACAGAGCAGGCCAGCATCATGATGGCAAGCATTTGTGTCATTCTTGATGCCCAACACGCAGCAGGCCTGATGATCAGCACATTGCCATGGGCCATTCTAATCAGAATGGCCCATGGGTCGTTCATGGGCCATAGACTGCCTGCATAGCGCAGAGACTCGTGTGCACTTGAAGCCAGGACTTCACTTGAGATCGAGGCCTAGGAACATGAAGGTCACCCGTACCAACGCATGTCAGGCATCACACAGATGGGAGGACCACAAGCAAACGGCTGCCGGCACAATCTTCAAGCGCCAAGTCACGATCCAGCGGGTTTGAGTGACAGAGCTGCATGCATGCCGGAGCTTTTGAATGACTGCAGACCCCGGATTTCAGTGGGGGTCGGATCGCTGTGCTGCAGCGGTAAACACCATGCGCCAACCTTAAACATGACTGGCTTGGCATAGGGACGCTCTCGCGAGATCTCGTCGACCCCTATCCAGTCTGTCCGTGCCCTCTGAGCTGTATTCAACAACAACGCCATACATGTTGCAGGCTGCCCTTCTATGCCCTTGCGTCGCCTGTCCAGACAATTATAAGCGGTGTGCCAGTGCATGCCGATTTCAGACGTGCAGGCCTTCGGGCTTTCGGGCCACGAAGAAGTGTGTGTGCGAGTTCCTCGCGAGTTCGTGGCATTCGCTGTCGCAGCCACATGTAGTGAAAGCACACCCTGCATGCTGCAGGGGCGTGTGGGTTGTGCGTGACAATGATCGAACAACGTTGTTGTCTGCGAACTATTTGAATCTCCGAACCGGACTGTCACCGCGCTTGCTCTGTATGTGCGATTCGAAGTAACCGGAGCAGCTACGAGGCATGCCACATGAACCCGACTGCGCCCGATAATTGTGGCTCATGTCCCATCCATGATAGTTCCAGAATCCTGTCACCGTTGGTGGCCCGCGTACGAACACTGCACTATTCGCCAGTTTATTCGCGACAGCGCGTGCCTCTCGCGTAAACTTTGATCTAGACATATCGTGTGCCGGCCTAACCTCTTTGTGGACATGGCGAATAATTCTATATATACTGTTACATCGAGGGGCTCCGATCCGGTGCACCAAGTGAACGTAATTCTATATATACTGTTACATCGAGGGGCTCCGATCCAGTGCACCAAGCGATATATACTGTTACATCGAGGGGCTCCGATCCAGTGCACCAAGCGAACGTACAACTAGATTCTAGACTCACATGCTACCCAGCAGATGCAAGCCGGCCAGGCGATCACCTGGCACAAACTGCGCACCCGTGAGCCGTGCTACCCTGGACATGGTCTTTCTGATCACAAACCCGTTTCCTTTCACTGTCGCCGCACTGAACTCCCGCAAGGAGTTCTCAATCCAGCGAGCCTTTGCTCTCTTGTTGAACGGCCCAACCAACGACACTGCCAGCGTGTTGAGGTACTGCATGGCATGCGACCCTAGTCTGCCATATGTCTCCACTACAAGAACGACTTGCACCCGCTACCTGACCCGACAGAGGCCCGAGGGAGGGGATGTCGGCCGAATGACGTGTTCTCTGAAAACGCACAATAGACGCTATAAATGTTCACGTGAATAGCCTGAGTAATGGTCAGTGCGTACGCTTTGACTCGGCCGTGATGCGCGCCCTCTGTGTGGCACGGTGCACTCATGAAGTCACGCATGCACAGATCGCGCGGCCATCAAAGCACGCACTTGACACACGCGCACTGCTGCAGAACGCCTCCAGGCTCCACTATTATATTTTCAGACATCCGCTAGGGCATCCCGGGGTTCAACGGCGAGACCCATGGTTCAAAGCCATCGGGGCGCCAGTGAGTGCATCCTCTATTTGGTGCGTATTTGCACCATCGCTGACGATTATCTTGCCCTAATGTGTAAATTATACAGTTGCGATAGGCAATGCATCGTCGATAGGTTGTATAATGGGTGTGCTGTCGAAGTAGTGCGTCGATGAGCTCGGCGAGGGCACCGGCAAGATGAGTGCCTGCCCAGGGAAAACATCGGTATGCGCCTTTAATCCACTGACATGGTCATTTATTGGCGCTCTGGAGGGGTCTGAGTCTCTCCTGCTGCCTGCACAAGTGCTTGCGAGCGCACTCTGCCTGTACCTGCTTGTCGCTGGGTATCCCACCGATCAGCCTGAACCCCACCGATCCGCCCGACGCCGATTCGTGTGCGTTAATAACCCAACATACATCGTTGTATTGATATACGATTGTGCTAATGCTCGCGAATTTCAGCGCATTTGCTCACCCGACTTGCATCCAGCGGGCAATCGGATTAACGAGCGGGTGTCAATCGGGAGGCAGGCCATGTCGGTCGCACGTATACAGCGTCGCAAATCACATACAGGCACTGAATCAGCCTGCTTTAACGTCCAATAATGTAGTTACATGGTGTACTTGTTGTACGCAACTTGTCCGCCGTCGTTCTGACAAGGTCTGATCTAGCTGGCGCCATGGCGCCTATGCCCACAGCTGCAGGCGCAGCCTCATCCTATGTACATGCGGGCGCCCAAAGCAGTGCTAAGCGGCACAAGTAATCAATGCGCTTCAAATATCATCAAATCACTTGCCCTCTGCCACTGCACACGATCCATGTCTTCGTCTTCGTGTCCTACACATCCTGGGCTGGCTCAGCAAGTACAATACTTTAGTACAAGCACACGCATTGCACAGAACGAGGCAGCTGGCCAACAAATCTGGACAACACGAAGGCAAAAATAGCATCCACACATCTGGAGAGGTGCAGCAGCAGCACACCAGCGAGCTCACTGGATTGCCACAAGCCGGCTGTGATCATGCTGAAGCTGTGGGCTGCACTGAACAGGAAAGCCAATGACCTGCACACTAGCGAGCACTTAGAATAAAGCAGCTGGCCAACAATCCTGTACAACACGAAGGCAAAAATAGCATCCACACATCTGGAGAGGTGCAGCAGCAGCACACCAGCGAGCTCACTGGATTGCCACAAGCCGGCTGTGATCATGCTGAAGCTGTGGGCTGCACTGAACAGGAAAGCCAATGACCTGCACACTAGCGAGCACTTAGAATAAAGCAGCTGGCCAACAATCCTGTACAACACGAAGGCAAAAATAGCATCCACACATCTGGAGAGGTGCAGCAGCAGCACACCAGCGAGCTCACTGGATTGCCACAAGCCGGCTGTGATCATGCTGAAGCTGTGGGCTGCACTTAATAGGAAAGCCAATGACCTGCACACTAGCGAGCACTTAGAATAAAGCAGCTGGCCAACAGTCCTGTACAACACGAAGGCAAAAATAGCATCCACACATCTGGAGAGGTGCAGCAGCCGCACACCAGCGAGCTCACTGGATTGCCACAAGTCGGCTGTGATCATACTTAAGCTGTGGGCTGCACTGAACAGGAAAGCCAATGACTTGCACACTAGCGAGCACTGAGAATAAAGCAGCTGGCCAACAGTCCAGCAAAACACGAAGGCACAAATAGCATCCACACATCTGGAGAGGTGCAGCAGCAGCACACCAGCGAGTTCAATTAATTGCCACAGGCTGGTGCTACTGCTGCTGAAGATGTGGGGCCGTGGGCTGCACTGCTGTGGGCTTGTGGGCTGCCATCTACTGATCGCAATGGCTCTTGCTGTTGCAGGCACCTAGATTACGGCCGCATTTGTCGGTGTTACAGCAGTAAAAAAATGCAGTGCAAGGCATAGTAGCAGCGGCAAAAGCTGCACTATGTCTGGCTGTAGCACCTTGCAAAGTAACAACATCACGCGGAACACTTGCCAAAGGCCTGCATGCCGTGCTAGAATCACTCCAAAATCAGTTTCGACAATTTGAAGATGCAGTCACCTTGCTCTGTCCGTCGCAGTGCGACGGAGCTCGCCATCCTCAGAGGTCTGCGTCGTCTTGTGACACGACCGTGGCTGAGTAACGATAAAACGCTGTACCGGCAATCATAGATATTGAACAATAGGCAGATCATCTGAACGATGCTATCACGACGAGTGCGGGTACATGAGCACCAACACGACGTTGCAACCAGTGAAACTATGGCGGTGTTTGCACACGTCTCAATCTTACACTCGCGTGCACGCTTGACGCAGGATCAAACAGCATGTAGGCGCATGCGCAATCCAAGGCATCGTGATTCCCAACATTGGCGGGGCGGACATGCGTCGTGTACATGTACGCAGCGCGCTGCCCAACAGGTGGCGTAGTGCACTCACACTTCGCCATCTGCAACGGCCAGGAAGGTGCTGTGTTTGTGGACCGATCATCACGTTCGCTGACGCCCAGCATGGAAAACATTTCTATTGAATAGATAAGATTTCTAGTGCATTGCGCAGCCGGTTCGGGCCACAGGTCTCTGATTCGGCAGCTGCGGGAGATGAAGCGCTGCATATCACACCAGTACAGCCTTTTTGTGCGTTTACCATGGCTACATACGTAGATACGCCATGATGTATCCCAACGAATTTGCTGTTGCGTGGTTTCCCTGCCAGCCGCTTGCCTTGGGCAAAACGCATGAGCTTGTCGCCCGCCTGCCTGTCTGTTTCGTTTACCGCACAAGTTGGCTGACTTCCAGGAAGCCATTACACAGATGCTAGCCAGCTGTATCAATAGCCTGTTTGTCACAGCAGTCCTGTGTCACACTTCTCCTGCTCAAGGTACCTCTTCACAACCAAGCGACGCCATAGTCAACCGATTACCAGTTGCCAGTATGTTGCCAAACAAGCATTCATAGCACTTGCCCATCGTGTGAATACCCCTTCAGCTCTGGAGCTGGACCGTAGCTGCCCTCCGACGAGCACTGCCCGTCGGGTGTCCATCCTGGCGATTCCGTCGGGCGACGGGGCTGCATCGAAAGGCGACTCCAGCAGGCGTGCCCCGATTGCCGCCAAATCGGTTAGTACCCATGCGCAAGTATTAAGAGTGAATATTAATAGGTGGAACGTGCGATTACACCTGCAGGTCCGGGGCTGAACTGTAACTACCGTCCGACGAGCAATGCCCGTCGGGTGTCTATCGGAATTGAGCCGTCGGGCAAGTGGGTGCCATCGAGGCATGACTTCAGCAGGCGTGGCCCGATTGCCACCAAACCAGTTGTAATATATACAGACACGTTCAAATTAGATATTACATGCTTCATTGACCGCTAAGGTGCGCTCTGTGCCGATCAGCCTGAAAGCGGTCCGCCTGACGTCTATCCGCCAGCCACGTCGGGCGACATGTCGAGCGATCAGCTGTGCCCGACGCGGCAGCGGGTGCAAGTCGTTCTTGTAGTGCTCGTGCACAACCGGCACCACCTTGTACGATCCCTGCACACTCTCTTTGTACTTGTTGAGTTTAAACTGTTCGCGTACGGCGGCCGCGTGCCCCTGTGCCCCCGATGCTTTCCCCACCACAGCCACCCCAGATGGGTGGATGAAGCTGACATCTAGTACATACACGTCCACGTCCGGACCATTTGCTAGGATGTCCCCCCGGTATATATATATGTATATATTTTTGATTCGCAGCGGGCTCAAAGGTGGTTGCATGCAATTGTCAACAATGCTGATGGACCCGCTTGTGTCTGCCTGAAGATGCTGAAGCTTCAACAATGAAATTCGGATAGCATCTCACAGCGAATCTTCTGGATGTATGTCGTATATGGACAGCGGTGCGTGGCCTGCTGCCCATGTACATCGACATTGAGATGCTATACCACCCGCTGCATTGGCCGCATGACAGATAGTGCGCCTGAGTCAAGCAATTCCGTAACCTGTTATATTTTGTCGTGACCTTGAGTATCCATCGTCCCTCGTAGCCGGTTCGGGACGCTGCTGCGAGCGCTTTCAAACCTCCTTCGTGCAAGGTGCTCCGGCGCCTGGCTGGCATCTAATACACATAATACCTCGCACGCAGAAGGATGTGTGTTGGCCTTGCCAGTCCTCAGACAGTGTCCCTGTCTGCGTATTTATTCACTGCAGTGGGAACTTGCAGTTGGGGGCAGTAGGACCACTGCAGTGGGACCCCAGAATGTGCCATTGGATTGCCCGACTGTACTCATCACCTGCCGCGCATCCCAGTTTTACTATAAGCAATAATGCGTTTGTATGCTGAATGGCCGCAACACCCAGCGCTCGTCGGTGTGAGGATTGCTGGGCCTGGTGTTGCTTACCAATGGTCTGATTGACATGTTGTGCCTTGGCCATGTCAACACATATCTGCAGTGTCCTGTGAATTGCCATGTGGGTGGCAGGCAGGACAAGTGGGCCACAGAGGGGCCATAGGCAGGTTGCCAGCGGGAAGTGCGTGCCTGGGCTGTGCCCAGACTCTCTTGCAAGGCCTCAATGGCACCTCTGTTTGAGGTGGACGTCCTCAGCTATTGAAGGCGCATGGTGGCAGGACGACGTCTCTGCTGATGCAACATTATACATTGCCAGTTCACCTGATGGGTGCTCACGTGGGGTGCACTGCGATTGTATCTGCATGCAGAGTGGCATCGCAGCTGGAATTACATGTGGTATCTAGTGGCTAGATACAGATTGTAGCGCGTGCGCAGTACAGAGTCACCATATGCTCCACAGTTCAAAACATCGAAACACTTGCGGAATGGTTGGTTTCATCCTTAGGTACTTTCGCCCCGATAAATCGAAAGGCGCCTTCTGCTACGCACAGCGAACCCCCCCCAAATCGGGGGTTTGCGTGGATTCGAAAACTCCGGCGCGGCCGCACGTGCCGCTCATCGCCAACCGGCACAGTCCTCTAGATTATGGATTTAGATACGATTCTACGCCAGCCATTTTCCAGGACTGGCACCTGGAGACTGTGGCCAGCCCGTTTGACGCTCACGATGGGGATATGCGACCATATGTCAGATCGAACAGCCAACACGCGGCACGCTGCAGACCTCGCTGCGGGGCTATGAAAGCGCACACAGCACTCCTATAGGCGTCTTAATAATCGTCTCTGACCTATTGTTCAAGTTTCGGTGAAGTTTAGTGATCACACCTTGAGCCAGAAGTGGGGTTTGGCCTACGCGGCGCACGAAATGTGCGAGAGTGGCCGCCATGGTCGCCATGGTGTGTACGGGGCTGACACTTGATCAGACATGGATTGGTCGTACACGAAGCTGGGACAGTACATAAGCCAGTGAGGCCTTCAAGGGTATCGGCCGAGTCAGAAAGTAAGTAAAGGTTCTGAGAACAAAGAACAAGTACTGGCAAAGCATCCAAGTTAACAAGGGTCGAAAGACACAGACAGGTCGAATAGAATTCGGCAAGGCCTAGTAGGCGTCACAGCGGGCCAGACGAGCACAGCTCGCACCAGGCAGCGAAAACACAATCCGGCGCTGCCGAACCGCTTCTATATGAACAGATAATACACACTGATGCTATTTCACGCTTTTAGTGGGCCAGCAGGGGCACGCACGCCCGAAAAACACCGTTTCGCGTCACGATTCGACAGCCACCAAGTCCCCGAAAAGCAGCACCATTTCTCCACGGCATAGGCAATTCGCTGGCGCAATATCCAGCGTGTGTAGCCAATATGAAAAATATCCATATTGGCTGTAACAGGCGTCAGTGACGCGCGAGTGGCTGGCGCGCGCGCAAAATACGAATCCTCAGGACGTGGTGGGGTCGGATTGCTGTGCTACGCGTACGGGCTACCGCACTGGGAGTGTAAGTTTCGATTGAGGATCCTCAGCGCTGTGATCAACGTCGCAGCTGCGCGCAGGCAGAGGTGGCATCGGGGGCTGGTATAAGTAATGTGGATGATGGCCTCAGAAGCGCCGATGGAAGCAAGTAAGCATGCACCCCCAGCGCACAGCGTATTTGCGCGCAGGGAACACACACGTGTGTGAAAATGTTGCAAGCTTCTGCTTGTGCTGACAGTGACCCAATTCTGTCACCGGGCCGGTGCCGAAGTGCTGGCTTGTAGACTACATAATCCTCGGAAGATTGAACTAACGTATGGTGTGTCAAAGTACAACAGCACGCAATGGAATGTTCGACGGTGGGGCTTGACTCGCGCGCGAGTCTTGACTGCATCTGGCTATTACAAACCGGAGCCGCAGAGCTGCCTGGCTAATCCTGAGTTTACATTGAAGCTGTTCATCGGTCATGGACATTGCAATTGGGTGGTTAGGGGATAACACAAACGCCGTAAAATCCTGGACGTGGCCATGCATGGATGCGTCGTCATTCGCTTGTTGCGAGAATAGTCGAGCAGCATCTTGTTGACGTCGAAAGCAGCCCACACATTATGTGACAGCCTCAGATAAGCGGGGGGTGCCTCTGACAGCCACATTCGGGGTGCTGATGAGATGCGCGATGCACGTGCACCCATCCATTCGATTCGATACATTGCAACGCTCTCTGGTGCTGCTCCTAACGATGGCATCGCTGGCGCCATGCCATTTTGAGAGTATGCTTGTTCTATTTTCGTGTATGCAGGCATGTAGCGATGGTGTAGCTGCTCCGGAAATGCAACCATCAAATGGGTATCCTCACAGGCACTCCAGCTGAAGTTCAGTTGTATGTATCAGGTGGTCCACCTGTCCAACCCACAGTGGTGAGCTTCTCTGTGTTACACAGTGATAGATCTAGGACCTTCTCTGTGGCATAAGCTGCAGTATGCAGTGCTAGCAGCTGCTGAAAGTGAGCAGCTGTCAGAGGCATGTCGTTTGGCTAATAGTGCAGCCTGATGGGTAGCACCTCAGGCTGGCACAACTGGTCCCCATCTTCACACACTGCTCTGTGCCTGGGCGCTGCTGGGTCCTAGATCTATCACAGTGTAATACAGCTGGGGACCATGGGAGCCCTAGTGAAGCGTTTGTTGCATTGCCATGAATCATGCCTGTGGATTGTACCACCTTGTGGAGTATGCCTCTGTAACATATCTCACCTAGTGAAGCATCACATGCAGCCCTACTAGTCGTGAAGCATCACATGCAGCACTAGTGCCACATCTGACCAGTTGGTACTTCAGCAAGCCAGCCATCGCCTTGACACCAGCATACGCAGAGGAGTGTCAGCAGTTGGCCAGTGCAATTGTGGGCTATGCAGAGGATGCAAATATTTTTACCATGGCTGAGAGGGCACCGTGCCAAGTGTTGGACTCTAATACAGAGAGAGAGAGAGAAAGAGCAGGAACAGGAGTACAGCAGCATTTGCAAGCGCACTGGGCAGGGTGGGCCAGACCCAGGGGAAGGGTGCAGCAGACTTGAACCTGCTGGCATAGACCACCCAGGGCCCTGCCGCTGCAGCTGGGAAGACCTACCACACAATGACATGACGACGGCTGGATTCGGCTGGATTCGGGTTGGCTGGATTCATACCAGTCCACGGTGACCTGCCAGGGGAGTGCATGGAAGTCCACCAGACACTACACGCATAATCCATTCATGACAGCCACAAACCATGGTGAAGAGCCGCTGCAACTGCATGGTGCAACACAGGCTCGAGTTAGAGATGTAGGAAATCAGTCACAGACAGTTTTACATGATATGAGTCACAGACATTTTTACATGATATGATATGCGTTACACAGTGATAGATCTAGGACTCAGCAGCGCCAAGAGATCTAGGACTCAGCAGCGCCAAGGCAACAGACCAGGCAACAAGCACACAGACAGATATGATATGCGAGCTTCAGCCTGGAGCGCTGCTGCAGTTGCAATGGTGTTGAGCAAAGGTGTTGATTCTGCCAATGTGGCATGCTGTGCATGTGTGACACAGTGATCGATCTAGGCCGAGGCAACATACTAGTCAAATGCACACAGACAGACCATCTCAAGCATCAAGGCCACTCTCCGCATGAGCAAATGCCAGAACGAAGTAGCAGCCGGCACAGGTGTCATGCTGTGCATGTGCTGTGGCCTGTGGCGTTTTTGCATGCTACGCATGTTGGTTTGACATGGGCGAATGGCGTGCCTATATTTATAAACGGGTCGTATGCACTCTGGTAGCTTCACCATTTAAGGTTTGAAGATGGAGTTCACCACAGTTCGATGGACCACCTGTGCGTGTCTACAAGTGTGGGCAATGTTTGATTTATAGGACAATCCTGCACCAGGATTTCTATAGTGGATTACCAAAACAAAGGAACAAGACGTTGGATGTGGCGCCATACTTATATGGGCATTGGCCACTGGACGCGGACGTCCTCAGGAGCGGAAGGAAACCCCATAAAATTTTAAAACTACAGTCAAGGGGCGCATCACCCAGAAACGCATATCCCCGAGCCACACAAGGCAGCGACCACACCGGAAGATGCGGACGTCCACCGTCACGACATCGCAGCCCCTATGCGGACGGTCATACCGAAACAGCTAACATACTCACAAGTGCACAATGGCTTGACGCGTGTGGCCAGACTGCCCGACTGTGTATAGCTATCAAGGATCCAACAAGAAAGGGACAGTACACATCGAAGCCGTTGTTGCGGTGATACGGTGATACGGTGCAGTGGCAACGCAGTGAGCATTAGCAGGCCAGGCGACAACTTGAATTGAACATGAATGTTAACCATTGGGGCACATCACACAGTGGGCCAAGATCTATAGAGGATCCTTCAGCAGTAGGTAGCCAACACACAGTACGCAACCCAAAGAACATTGCCCACAGACCATTGCAGGCACCTATCAGCCTCATCCTGGCACCCTGACCTGGCATTCTGACACTGATATTGTGAGGCCTGCCAGTGTGGTTCCCCTCCACAGCAGCTGACTGCACATGTGCAGCATTTGCTCGTGCGGCGCGCGTGGCCTTGGTGCTTACAGTGGCTGGTCTGTTTGCTTGTTACCTGGTCTGTTGCCTCGGCGCTGCTGAGTCCTAGATCTCTCACTGTGTTACACATGTGCAGCATGAGTGAAGCTTGAGTGCCAGCTTGCAAAAGTAGTCAATGCACGGAGCCGTGCATCACAAAGAGTGAACCTGGAATTATACCATCGCTGTGAGCAGAACTCACATTGGCCGCCTAAGCTGGGCATGTTTCACATGAACAGCAGTTGCACATTTTTCGCGTAGATGGAGTAAAATCAACAGATGCATGGCGGGGCGACCTTCAGTATAGTCGATCGCAGGTTGCGCACATGCAATTATAGAGTTTTGGTGTGAGTTCTGGTGTGCAGAGTTGTTCCTGCTGTGCGCTCCGAGCGGCGCCTTCCGCAATGTAAGCAGGAATTGTACCGCCGAAGTCTGGCTTGTTCGTGTTCAGCTAGCGACCGAGTTCTGGTTGCATGGAAGCCATATGCTGCCAATGCACTGGCCTTAGAATGTACCGTGAACACTAGCAAGCTATGTCACGATTACAAGATTGCAAAGTTTACATTTTCACAGAATAGAAGCAAGATGCTCTTTATTCGATGTTTGGCGATGGATAACATGTGCCAGTGGATGTGTTCATTGGTACTCTGTCCTTTTACGATAGGTGCAGCATCAATCAAGTCAGCCAACATCATCGTCTTCTCATATATAGGTGTGCGCGTGGCCTGCGTGGTACTGCGTGGTGTGTGCGTGTCTGCTTTCGCGATGGCGTTTGTTTGTTCTGGCATTTGCTCGTGCGGCGCGTGGCCTTAGTGCTTGCGGCGGCCGGTCTGTCTGTTTGCTTGTTGCCTGGTCTGTTGCCTCGGCGCTGCTGAGTCCTGGATCTATCACTGTGTAACACATGCAATTATAGACGTATCTACGTAGGCACGTCGATCACATACGTAGCTCGATCCGAACCATGCAAACAGCGCGCCTGCAGCTTGTGCACAACGTGGCCACGCGTGGATTAGACAAACCTTTTGCCACACGCGCCTGGGAATTCGTGTGTTACACGGAGATGAACGCAATAGCCCGGCAGCGAGGGCAACAGCAGGAATTCGTGTGTGGGCGCATGTACATGCGCGCGAGTCGCAGCCCTTGGAAATTCATGAAGTTCGGGCCGTGGATGACGGACGCGGTGCTGCCATGTTCTGTGTCGAAACAGGATTCATGCATGTGTATACCATCAACTCAACGGGCGCGGGCAGCACCAGCTTAGTGCGGCGCTCAGTGTGTGTGTTACACAGTGATAGATCTAGGACTCAGAAGCGCCGAGGCAACAGACCAGGCAAAAAGCAGTGTGTGTGCGATAAGGTCTTGCAGTTGGCTGCATGTACACTCTCGAAGACGTACTGTTATCAGCTGTTCGACATACGCATGTCGTCGCGGCGTGAAACCATTTATGCATGCGTGGGCTGCATCAAAACTTCCACTCTTCCGGGCGTCTGCTATATGCATCCGCCCACTGAAGCGCGCTGCTCTCGTCAGAATGCATATGCTTCCTCAGCTGATAACGCGATCGAGCGCGCGACCGAGCACATGCCAGGTAATCCAGACGGCGGTTTCGACTCCCGCCCATCCGCGCGCCTACGTACACGCGGACATGCATATGTGCAGATGGCGCGAGCTGTTGATCTTCTGGCCGCAATACATTTGGCCCCTCACACTGCCACTGGCAGTCTGCAACTTGGTTATGTCCAATCATAGCCACATCGGACGTGCGCAGGTAGGCCCCCAAAAGCTGCGGTTTGCAATCGGCGAGGCCACGTGCACATGTGCACGGGAGGTGGGGGTGGCGCAGGCATGCTGTACAGCATGTTATCTTCGCACGCCGTCAGATTTCAAACGCGCTGTGCCAGCCCGCCACGCCAACCCGCCGCTTGTGACGGGTGATCCACTTTGGGCACGACCCGGAGGCTGATATCGATGTTGCCGCATCAGCAGTCCCCGCAGCCGTGTAGCTATAGAGCTGTGTTCAGTTGAACATATCTGGCTGTATGATCGCAGCTGCGCAGCTGCCACAATGCACAGGCGCGCAGACGCAGACGGATGCGGTGGGCTGCGCAGACACCATCCGAGGCCTCACGAGGGCGGCATGCCACGCTGCAGCCGCACAAATGCGCGCGCAAATGCGTGCGTGCCGAGAGCACATGCAACCACACAAAAACGGTCACTGGCATGTGGCATGTCTAATGAACGCTGGCGAGTGCCAACGCAATGTAATTGTAAGAATGATATGAATTTTGAGTGCGTTGGAATCAGGGCCACGTGTGACGGTACGTAGTCGACGTCGAGCTGTCGACAGCTATGCATCCGGGCATCAGACCTTTTCAGTGGGCGTCACACCGCGGTGCACCCGCGCCATCTTGGCCACGAAAACGGTTCATGGGTTCGTGACCTCGCCGGCCGCTGCTCCTCCTGTGAGACGTGTTGGTCGGTTGCCGCGCGCAGTGAGGAAGTTGCTCGCAATAGGGGTTTGACAAGCGACAGCATGACAAGACCTGTGTCGGACTACCGGCCTGATGAAGCGTTGGGCACCAGGCCGGCCGTGCTTGTGAGTATACTTGATGCCAATGCCGGGAGCGGATTGCAATCGTCACAGCATAGCTCCTCCCTCCCTCTTCCCTCCTCCCAGCGCAGGTCCGTCGTTTCTCCTTTGCCCCCCTTCCTGGACACCGCTCGTGCTGCCGGGCTGGCTGTGGCCGCAGCTCCTCGGACCGGTGCCTCGCGGCCTCAGAGATGTAGCGCGCGCCGGCGCGCCTGCGCAAACTGCTAGTGTCGAGTCGGCGACCGCTTGTGGGTCCGGCGAGTGCTGACTGTGTGTTTGGTGTGCGCGTGGGCTGCGTGGTACTGCGCGGTGTGCGAGTGTCTGCTTTCAAGCTGGCGCTAGTTTGTTCTGGCATTTGCTCGTGCGGAGCGTGGCCTCGATGCTTACGGTGGCCGGTCTGTCTGTTTGCTTGTTGCCTGGTCTGTTGCCTCGGCGCTGCTGGGTCCTAGATCTATCACTGTGTAACACAATATCAAACAAAATGGCACCTTCTGCACAACGGGGATTGTGGCCCAGCGCAGACTCGACTAAGAGAGAGAACAGTGGTACGTGTGCATGGTGCACATGCACGCCCAGAAAGGAACGCACGCCCTGGCATTGTTCTGTATATATGGTTACATCGAGGGGCTCCGATCCAGTGCACCAAGCGAACGTACAACTAGATTCTAGACTCACATGCTACCCAGCAGATGCAAGCCGGCCAGGCGATCACCTGGCACAAACTGCGCACCCGTGAGCCGTGCTACCCTGGACATGGTCTTTCTGATCACAAACCCGTTTCCTTTCACTGTCGCCGCACTGAATACTGTTCTGTATATATATGTGGTTACATTGAGCGGCTCCCGGTTCCGCTGTCATCACAAAATTCATTCAACTGGGCGGGTTCTCAAGCAAACCAAACGCAAACATGCATCATATGGCTGAGGGAGCGGCCACTGGCAGGGGCCACCACCACAAGCACAAAAACAATCGGGCATCGCACCAGACCCGGACACGAGACCCGGACAACCGGCCACAGCACCCCTACGGATAGGGGCGGACAGATAGGGTAGCCCCACATCAGGCGCAGCCCATGGCCGTGGGGATGCGCACAACACACAGTCGTGCCGGCGCTAACGGTGCCGGCGCTGCACTTCGCGGTCATCGAGCCAAGCCCAGCGAGGCGATCCGCAGGCGATCCAAGCGTCCTTGCCCACGCGTGCTCATGCATTCCCCCCTTTTCTCAGAGCAGGCTCATGTGTGATACCCTCGTGATAGGTCTAGGACTCAGCAGCGCCGAGGCAACAGACCAGGCAACAAGCAAACAGACAGACCGGCCACCGCAAGCACCAAGGCCACGCGTCGCACGAGCAAATGCCAGAACGAACTAACGCCAGCGCGAAAGCAGACACTCACACACCACGCAGTACCACGCAGGCCACGCGCACACCAAACACACAGTCAGCACTCGCCGGGCCCACAAGCGGTCGCCGACTCGACACTCGCAGTCTGCACGGGTGCGCCAGCGCGCGCTACGGCCATTTCCGAGGCCGCGAGGCACCGGTCCCAGGAGTTGCAGCCACAGCCAGCCCGGCAGCACGAGCGGTGTCCGGGGATGGGGCAGAGGAGAAACGGCGGACCTGCGCTGGGAGGAGGGAAGAGGGAGGGAGGAGGTGGGACGGGTGTGGGAAGGGGGGGGGGGGGGGGTTGGCTGCAGGGCGAAATGGGTGGAGGGGGGGGGGGGTTTGGCTGCAGGGCGAAATGGGTGGAGGGGGGGGGGGGGGGGGTTGGCTGCAGGGCGAAATGGGTGGAGGGGGGGGGGGTTATTGTGTGATGTAGAGATAAGCAGGTGATAGTGAAGTGCATCCTCCCAGGCAATGAGCAGGCCATCCTGCACAAGTAAATCCATCACTTTTGCAGAGCCACATGGCTCATCTGAGTCAGCTGCACACAGTATATTTTGGCATTCTGGCGTTAGTTCGTTCTGGCATTTGCTCGTGTGGCGGGGCCTTGGTGCTTGTGGTGGCCGGTCTGTCTGTTTGCTTGTTGCCTGGTCTGCTGCCTCGGCGCTGCTGAGTCCTAGATCTATCACTGTGTACCACAGTATATTCTAACATCAAATGGCTAGCTGCTTGCTTTGTTCCCATTTGCTTTGCCAAACTTCATGTGGGGCTCAAAAGACTTCTGTTCTTTGTTCATTGTGCGAACCTGTGGTTGAGACAATCAAGGTGTCAGACACTCAAGCTACTCTCATTACTCACATTGATTCACTCAAGAGCATGGTATGCAGCTGGCAGGGGCAAAGTATTTGCTCATATCTGCGCATCCAGCCATCTGCATCCAACTGAATTATGATAATTTTCTGGGTCTGTTTTTGCTGTTTGCTCACGAACATGTGTTGTACCTGCAAAAGTGAAAGAGTGTGTCAATCATACCTGAAGCTCTCAGAGTTTGTGGATCTCTTGCTGGCTCCCTTGCTGGGCTTCATTAATGAATATTCAGCACCAAGCTTGAGTGAGTGGTTGCAAAGCTGCACCAGCACTGGACTTCAGTGCTGCTGGCAGCCACATCAACTTGCATATCTCACAAGCAAGATGTCAACTAACTGGCAAGTAGTTCAATTCACACTTCACACTGCATGTGGCAGATCTAGGCTTTAGGCAACTGAGTGCAAGCTAGTCGTTGGTGTGGCCGCAGGTGCAGTGCAGCAATGCATGCATGAGACTGCGGGAGTAGGACGTTGATGCATAGATTTGCATGGTGATCAGCAAGTTCGCTGTCACACATAGGACTGACTGCCAGTTCACCAGTCGTTGTGTTTGACTGGCTGAATGGCAGGTACGTGTCTCTTGGACTTTGTTTGCATACTGCTGTGAGTTGGCATTGATACCTAGGACATTGATTGTGCTGTGTGCGAAGTGCAGGCTGTGACGTTGCATGTTGCTGCGGGCGAACATCGTAGACTCACAGTGCACATTCTGCCACACTGCACCTGTGCCTGCAGGCACAGGCTGCCATGCTGCCCAGTCTGCCCTTGGGACAGAAAGGACAAAGGCGCTCGTGGTTCGGGTTTGGCCAAACCGGTGTGGATGTGCCTGGTGCCGTGGTGCATGTTGTGGTGTTGTGGTTCGTTCTTCCACCCCTATTCACAGGGGTTCTGTGGCTGATGCCTGTTTGGATTTGGTTTAAATTTGGCATGATCTTTTTTTTGGCTGTTGCCAACTGCCAGTACTAGTGGCAGCACACCTACACTGGAATGTTTGCTTTGAAGGATGCCGAAATCCATACAGTGGTGCAACGTCAGGTCAACACACTCACAGAGAGAGCGTTGTGGCAGGCATTCGCTAATATCCGCTGTTTTGAAGCACACTCCACGTGTGCTCATTGCGCTGCTATGCCAGCTAGCTCCTTCGGCTGTGGCCGCGACTAGTACTGTACGCCATTCCCCTTGAGCCCAGGCAACAATTATTGGACAGTCCCCCCCCAGCGGGGGAGTGAGGCCCAATGGCCATTGCCAGGACACCTTTGGCCACATGGTCGTCGACTCATCCATGCATGCTGCTCCGATAAACGTTAACATGTTGATTGCGCCAGAGTTTGATTGCTGCCAAGCTCTCTTACGCGAAGAGCAGGCAGCAGTTGGAGAGCCTCCCTGGTGTTTTGTTGCAGTGGCTAGTTACGCTGGTCCTGGATCGATATCCGGAAGTTGCGATGTACCAGTCGGTACCACAATGTACATTCGTCGCTCAGCGCACAAGCTTTGAATAGACAATCACCTTGTTCACGTCGCACCAACCTTGTCGCATGTTGCAGCGTCATGACCGGTGCTCAAAACGTGCTGACACTTCGCCATGTAAATTTGACATGCAGACAGATCATTCTGCGCGTCACACTGATGGCATGAGTACTAGTGTATATACCGCTCCTACCTACAGGTAGGTCAGACATCTACATGCCTCATTGTGAACGTTAACTCTGCAGCACTCTGCATGCGTATCATACGTAGATGTCTGTCCTACCTGTAGGTAAGAGCGGTATATGCACATGTACAGCTGCCTGTAAGTTTTTGCGCTGTGACATGAGTGGGGGGACACGATGCGTGGCTCCCTTCATCGTGTCGAAGTGCGGCCCGTCGCGTCGTAAGCAGCTGCTGTGCTCGCCGGCGTACGCGTCCCAGGTGGATGTGTTACACGGAGATGAAAGCAAGAGCCCGGCAGCGAGGTGGATTTGTGTAGGGCGCTGTAGCGGTCGCGATTGAACTCGTGGTCGGACTGGTGACGTTTGTTTGTCGACGCGTCGACGTCAGCTGAATTCGAATGCATGCGCAACGCAGGGCGCCGATCTAGGTTGTTTGTATAGATTTTCGTAGTATCTTGCGTTCTAAAAGATCTCGTCGAACCGGAGATCTTGACGGGTTTTCGGTTCGATGGTTTGTGCACATGCTGTCATGTGCGTTCCACTGCACGGTACGCATCAATTGCAAGGCGCGCCACATGTGGCCACGGTACCTTGCGATCGATCAAACGACGCCGCGGGCGTGGAACAGCGACAGCCCTGGCTGCCTGCTTGGTGTCTAACGCGAGCCCATGGGCAGCAAACACATGCTGCACACCTACAAGGGAACAACGTACAGTCGGGATCGCGGGGTGTGCACGTGTGCGTACGTGCACCGACGGGCATCGATATCTACTAGACTGGTACGTATACGGCCCGTCCGACACCGGTATACGCGCGCGCGCATCTCAAGCGCTATCACACGCGTACGATACATAGATACGCATCTCCGGATCCAGCCCTTGACCGCCAATTCCAGATACACATCTACTGTTCCCAGAATAATATATTAAAAAAGTAGGAGAAGGAGAAGTTTAAAATCGGGTATTGCGCCAGACCCAATCGGGCATCGGCCACAGCCGCTGCGGCACCCCTACGTATACGGACAGGGGCGGACAAGAAGGAGGACTAGCTGGCACTATAGTACACAGTTTCAGAGAGCACAAATGAGTCGATAGTAGGGGGGGGTGGGCTGGCATTGGGTCAGACATCACCCAAGCCCACATATGTGACGACGGTGGCACTCGAGCTCGCATGCTGCGCGTGTCGACGTTCGGGGGAGCCATCAACATCATGCCGGCGCCACTGGCAGCCACCCATGGCCACGAGCCGCGAGACACAGTGTGCCACGCCGAGCACATGCATAGCAGTCAATGCAGTGCACAAGTGTAGAACAAACCAGGAATATGCATATGCCGTGGCATGCCGTTCAAGTTGCAGTGTTACAACATATCGCGGCCGCATGTGCCCCGTCGAGCCGGCACATATTCCCAGGTGCACCTACGCCGTAGCATGCATGCTCGCCCTGTTTGAATACGAACGCAGCTCGCGACCTCGTGGGTAATCCAATAACGCTGCTGGTTGCGATGGCTCGCGATAGACGGCCCGTGAGCCCTTAAATTTGACACACTGTCCGGCGCAAATGATCGATACGGACTATGCTTAATTTTCAGTCGCTCCTGGACAGACGCCGGTATACCGCGCATGCCTCCCGGCCGCGGTGGACCGGGGACTGTGGATGCGGGCGGCCGCCGCTCGTTGACGTGCATATCAGGACCAGTGGGGCTGGCAGTGCACAGCCTGGCACTCATGCCATCTGCTGCATGGTGGTCCCAGTGACGGCGCGGAACCCGTGCGACCCCAAACCGTGACGGACTTTGAGACGTCCATAGCCTAGCCATGAGGCCATAACTGTATGTCCCGAAGCAGCCTATACCTTGATTTGGGAACTTCGCGGAAGAGGCAGCTGCAGTATCCGGACAATTCAATGGCAACAGGCAGTATGATATCAATTGATCAAGGCCAGTGGTCAGAAGTTCAAGAGAAGTTCAGTGCCACTTGCATAACTGGCCACTGGTGGAGCGCAGCATGGGCAAAGCATATGTCCCGCCGCGCACGCATTCAAATTCGATAGCGTTCACGCAACACAATGTTCTGCACGACGTCGACCGCGACGCGGGTGCCGGGGCTTCGCGACGGGCTTCGCGACGGGAACGTTTACCCGATATCAATGCCATGGCATGCCAGAGTCGAACTCGTGTTGAATGTACGTATACTATACGTAGTACGGAGCCAGCCCTGGAACGGACTGGGTTTACACTGACGCTGATGTGGATGTGACAGTTTATGGGTAGGAGCATAGACCTCCAATAGCGCCCTACAGGCTGCCTTCACTTTCTGTGCAACAGGGTGTCACTGCGCCCGTGCCTGCAGCTGAGCATGCCATGCTGAAAACTGCCAACCGCCCTTTGTGGCACAGTGGGTGGAAACGTTACCAACTGTTGCAAAGTACATCACAGGGGTTTGCTTACGTGCTGGTCTGCTGCAAGGAGCTCTCAGCTGTTACCGGTGACTGTGACTGCTAGAACTAAACATGAAACCCAACCCTAACACTAGAACATGTTGGCAGCACTGCATCAATATTGGTGGTGCAGCGTGAAAATGAGCCATCTGAAAACGAGCCAAACGAAGACCTGTGGTTATTGCCTTGTGATGCATGAGCCGTTTTTACATGAGCCCACTTTACATGAGCCCACTTTACAGCACATGCGATGCATGAGCCCACTTTACAGCCCACGTTGCTCTGTTAGACTCTTAGTCTACATGTGCTCAGGGGGCCTGCTGGTGGCTGGTTGGTCTGGTTCTGGTGTCACATGGAGATCACTGTGTAACACATGGAGATCAACGCAGGGGCCCAGCAGCAAGGGCAACAAGAAGAAAGCAAGCACCCGAACCCCAGCTGGCAGCTACCACCAATATGCAAGGATCCACAAGCCACCATGCACTGCTGGATGGGTGGTCTAGTTCCAGCGTATTTGCCAGTCACAGTTGTGGGAGGTGCAGATCTAGAGGTGGGCACAAGTGGGAACAGGTGGGCAGAGGGGTCTACTTCCAGCTGGGCCCACTGCCCTGCCCACCACTGCCCTGCCCACCACCCATTGACCAGGCAATAACCAGCATTCAAACATGTTGGGGATACTGGGCATCATCAGGTACAGCCCCAGACGCAGAGGGTCCTGGGCACTGCACTGGCACTTGCCGTAGGCATACAGACATGTTCTATACACACGTTCCCAAGTATCATAGCCTATGATTCATGGGTATCTTAAACAGCCTTGAAGCACCCATGCATGTGTTTCTTCTAGGAACAAGCTCGAGCTAGCACAATTGACAGCAGAGCAGCATGCAAGGACCATTGTGTGCTGGGCCAAATATTGCAAATTAGCTAAGTAGCATCTTGCACTGTGAGCTTGGTATGCACAAACCCCCATCACAGGTTAAGAAGAGGGCAGTGTAGGGCCTATAGGGCCAGGCTGTCAAGTTGCACCTGCAGATCTGAAAGTTCAAGTTTACATGATCATCAGGTGTGCGTTCCACAAGTGTACAGGTCCTGCTGGCTCCTTGTCACTGTGAACTTGTTCAGTGAGCCATGGCTGTAACAATCGGTGTGCCTTGGATGTATTGTGGGCTTGCCCTACAGTGCACTGCAGTGCCATCAAAGCAATCCCTGCATCACCCAGCTTGCCAGGTGACCACATCATGCACAGCATGCTGCGTGTGGGAAAGCAAATGTAATGTGATCACTCTGCAGGCAGTTTGCAGACAGTACCTTGCCATGGTTGTGTACATGTGATCAAGCATGGTAGCCACAGCAGCGTGTGATTGGATGACTGATATTGTTGGATGACTGATATTGTTATACGATGGAACAGCTGAAGATGAAATGGCAGGGGATGGAATGGCAGAACACATTGCCACAGCTGTCCAAAGCAAACTGAAAACTTGGGCCATGGCAGCAGACCAGGGCTGGAGATGTAAACAGATCCATCATGATCAGGTTTACTTCCCATGGAATGTCTTGGTCTGTGGTCCTCTCTCCTGTGGAGCACACTGGCTTACTTGTCTGCGTTGTGCTGGTTCTCCTCTCCATGCAATCTGCCTCAAGTTTGGGTGTATCGCCCCTTTTTTACGAAGGTGAGGCTGAGGCTGAAGGTCACGGGGCTGGACTGTAGCATCACTCAGTATGGTACAATGTGTCAAGGAGCAGTGATGTGAGGAACAAATGATGTACATGGGCCATGTGACATTGCACATAGAGACATGACGGCTGGGAAGTTCCCATCTGGATAGGGAGCTGCACATATCCCTATATTGTGTGTGCGAAGAAATGTACACCATTCTTGATATGACCTACTGTTACATCGAGGGGCTCCGATCCAGTGCACCAAGCGAACGTACAACTAGAGTCTAGACTCACATGCTACCCAGCAGATGCGAGCCGGCCAGGCGATCACCTGGCACAAACTGCGCACCCGGCCGTGCTACCCTGGACATGGTCTTTCTGATCACAAACCCGTTTCCTTTCACTGTCCCCGCACTGAACTCCCCGCAAGGAGCTCTCAATCCAGCGAGCCTCTTGATATGACCTAGAACATGTGATGTTGTCTGACAGTGGTTTTGCAAAATGATGACTCAAACATTGTGGCATTGCATGGTGCGCAATGCTTGCTGACCAGGTGTCACTGGCATACGTGGCAGCAATGGCACCACCATGTCAGGTCGTGACCACAGGTGGATGTAGATCAGACCAAAGCAATGACAGCCAAGCTTGGCCAAGGCATCAGTTGCACATGATAAAAATCGAACGCACACACAGGCTTTCCACATGGCACACAAGGTCACAGGGTGACGGATTGCAATTCAAGTCGAACGGTCATGCGCATCTGATGCTGGCATGCATCTGTGCACATGCCCATTCCCACACCACCTCCACACACCTACCCCCCACTGAATGGCACTCTGATCCTGGCACACTCCGCATCCATACAGCCTGATCTCAGCACAGCGCGCCTCAAGCGCACAGCAGCGACCACGCCTCCCCCCCACACCACCATGCACTGTCGCTCTACAGGGTCCGATAAAACGTGCTGATGCGAGACGCTCGTGGCCGTGTCTGCCACACTACTATCTTACACAGCCGCCGCTGGCACCAGCGTCGCCGCAGCGCGAGCCACGCTAGCCATGGTCCACCGGCGCGCCCTGCGACAGGTCTATGCTGTCGAGCACCGTGGTCATGTCCATCTCGTTGGTAAGGGACACGCAGCACGACTGCCCGGCGTCCGTGGCGGGCGCTGTGCCAACCAGTTGCAGCAGCAGGCACGCGTCGGTCTGAGCCAGGCCGAGCTGCAGTGTGGTGGACATGTCGAGAGCCTTGGAGCCAACGTAGCGCGCCAGGGAAAAGAAAAAGGCGTCCATCTTGGCCGCGGGCTGCGTGCGCTCGTCCTTCTGCATGCTCACCGTCGTGGCGACCGTGTGCAGCAGCCGGATGACCCTCAACGGCGGAATCTGCACGTGGCCCTGCCGTCAGCGAGCCGCCTGCTGGACACTGTCGCAATGTGCTGCAACCGCGTCAGCCGCAGATTGAATTGCCATCCGGGCCCGGATGGACAGGCAAGCCACTGCAGGCATGCCGCAGTCTGATTCTCATCATTGAGTACTGCAATCCAGAGGGCGAGAAGTGTGCCCGACCCGAACCATACGAGTGGATAGCGCTTCTTTTGCCACACATTGGACTTTCACTTGTGGGCAAAGGCTGTCACACAGAGACCGAGCGAGCCACGGCAGCCGCGCAGGTGCACGACGGGCGTGCTGTCAATACCTGCACTTGTGCGGCAGCCCTGCTGCCACGTGCGCTGGGACGCAGCACAGCATGCATGCGCTTGTTGCAGTCGAGCCCCTGCAGGGCCCTGGCCAGGACAGCGGCCTGCCGCATGGTCACAGCAGACCGGCATGCCTGGCATTCCCGGTCGCCGTGGCGGTGTGATAGCTGGGGACGCTCGCGCTGCGCTTCTGGCGGGCTGGAGACATCCAGGATGGTAGGGGGCGCACCAGGGAGGAGCAGCCGACATGCGAGGCGGTGATGTGCGCGTTGCACACCTCGCCGGTGTTGAGCAGCAGCCCGGCCTCGCTCTCTGGCCCCGCGCCGGCCGCCGCGGCGGTCGTGCCGGTGACCGTGCGCGGCACTGCGGCCGTGCCGATGCTGAGCTGCATGCATGGGCCAAACAGCTGCAGCACGCGGGCGAGGGAGTCGCCAGTGATGGAGCCGTCCGGCGCCAGGCCCAGCATGCTCTGGATGAGGTCATCCTCCAGTACAAGCTTGTAGCTGAAGTTACTCACCTGCAAATACGGCTGGCCTCCTTGCATCACCAGATCGGCATTACCTAATTAATCCAGTGTGCTGCTGGCCGGTGCTCACATGAACAGCTTCTCAAGCACCGCAATTGCTTGCTTGTTTGTGCGCTGCCACGTACCACACTGACATGGCGGGTCCGATTCTACGGGCTGTGAGTCTGAGTCTGCAAGTGGGTATGTGCGAAGGCGCTGATTGGGTGTCGTCGCCGCCGCCTTGTCACGCACGCACACGCATGAGTTGACCTGCCAGTGGCGGATGTCCCTGTGGGAGCCACCTCATGCTAGGTGCCGAGTGCTACCACTGCCGCGAGGGATAATAGCTCAATGGAAGTAGCTCGATCGCACGGCGCACCTCCAACGTGCCGACAGGCAGCCGCTCGCCCTCGTCTCCACCAGCCTCCTCCTCCTTGTCCGGCAGCAGCGGGTGCTCCTGCTCCGCCGCCGCGCCGCGGCCGGAGTCCCCCCGCAGGCGTTTCAGGATGGTCTGCGCCCAGTACGCGCGGTCCGCCGCGGTGTCGCCGAGCAGCACTCGCAGCGCGTCGCGCAGCACGGAGCGCCGGTCCAGCGTCGCCGGGAGCTTGACGTCGAAGCTCAGGCAGTCCTGCTCTGACCGAGTGAACGTCTTTGCCGGTACCTGCGGGCAAACATATCAGCTCATGCATCGCCCGCGCGTTGGCCAGCTTCCGCTACAACCGGCCACTCACACCGGGCCTGCCTCGTCGCCCCGAATTTTGGGTCACGCCCAAAGAGCAGCTGTCCCGGAGCATCAGTGACCAGGATGAGCGCCCGCCAGCGGCGCGCTCAAACAGGCCGATTGACGGCAGCGAAAATGCGCAAATGATGATGCGCAAACATCATTGGGACGATTCCGTGCATCATCATGAGACCCAGAGCCGTGCTGGAGGGTGGTTTGTGGTGTATAGCGCAAAAACTGAGGCCGGCGCACACCTCCACGTGCAGGGGGCCCTGGTACTGCACGTCTTCAAGACAGAGCTTCAGGGAGGTGGCGTCGAGGGAGGTGAGCACGGTGGCACGCGCCGCCTTGAAGCGCCGGCGGAAGGAGTGCACGCGGCCGACAAGCCACGAGTGCAACTCGTCCAGCGCCGCGAGCTGCTCGGCGAGCATCGTGGAGCCCGCCGGGGAGCGTGCGGCCTCAGCGTGCGCGACGCGTGTGAAGTACGAGTGCGTGCTCTGCATGCCACGCACGCTGTGCTGGTGCATGTGGGGGGGGGGGCACAAGGTTCCGTGGTGTTGCGCTGTTTGGCAGCCATGGACGCACGGTAGCGCATGCGTGGGCTGGTGCACGAGCTTTGCATGGAGGCAATCGGGACATGGGCGGAGGGGCGTGCGCGGATGCTGCACGGCAGACATGCGTGGATCAGGTGGGCTGCAGGTCAGAGGGGGAGGGGCGCACTGAGATGACGCCGTTCACGTTGAACGAGAGGTCAAGGCAGGTCAGCACAAAGCGTAGGCGCAGCGGCTTGCGTATCGCCGGCTCGAGGATCTTCTCCGACAGGTCCCTCCAGTTGATCGCCGGAACGTTCCGGAAGGTGCAGAGCGCGTCCACGGCACCATGCAGGGCGGACTTCCAGCGGTTGAGCAAGTCTGGGTGGCCCGCGAGTGGCGAGAGGAGGTGGCAGATGCTTGAGATACTGAGGGAGCGTGCTTGGTGCGGCAGGATGCATGAGTGCTTTGAGCACAGCAGGTCGGACAGCACGGTGCATTGCGGCAGGGAGAGCCCTAGGGAGGCTCGGGCTGCTGTGGCACTTGCCGCAGACGTGGCCGCCTTCTTCGCCTTGACACCTGCATTGCGCTGCGCATGCTGGGCGTGCTGCTGCGCGGATGTCTGGTGGAACAGGGCAGGACAAAGCTGCACATCCATACCGTGGTGAACACAAAAGAGTACCAGTGTCAGTTGTCACACCCCCTTGAGATGGTCCTGCCATCACAAATTTACGAATTTACGTGGTAAAAAAGGACCTCGTGCAAAACGATTACCCCTGTCATATGTGTAGGTTTGGTACTGTGCACAACCAGTCTTGGCTGTCACACCCAAATCACCTGGCACTACTTTCTGGCTGGTTCCTGTCACACACAAATTCACTCGACAAGTTGCGGCGTCATGCCTGCCAGGACTGGTCCTGGAAATGACCCTCCTTACTAAGTGTAACAGTGTCACAATGACAGATGGTACTCTTTTGTGTTGACCACAGTGCTCTGCTGTGTGACTGCAGTGTGGTGGATCTGCATGTGTGATGCAGGGCTGCAACCAGCCGCAGCGTTCGCACCATGGCAAGTATGCAAGGGGGGGCGCAATTGCAATTGCTTCAGCGGCGTCGCCGCACCTGCCGCTGCTGCAGCCGCAGCCGGGTCCATGGCGAGGTCGGCATTGAGCATCGTCAGCGACGGGCCGTACACGTGTAGCCGGCCGCCCACCTGCACGCCGGGTGTGTCCTTGCCGACAAAGTACTGCCCGACCTCAGCAGGCAGCACGGCCAGCAGGCGCGCCTCGATGACTGCCGGGAGCAGCAGGTTGAGCATGTACTTGAGCAGCGTCTTGGGCACCGGGACGGTGGTTCCGGAGATGGAGTGCTCAAGTTGCGTGATGCTGAGCTTGAGCTTGTGCGTCGGCCGCCAGCCGTCGAGCTCCGTCCACTCAAACGCAGCCTCCATTCGGCACTCGAGCAGCAGCGCGAGCTCCTTCACCATGAAGTTCGGCACCTTGGTGCCCTTCTCGCCGACGACCTTCACGTCGCTCGCCTGCACGCGCAGGAACACCTCCGACGACCGCCGCTGGCTCTCCCCCTGCAGCAGCGTCGACGGCGCGGAAGCCGCGGCGGCTGCCGGCTCGGCCGTCGCCGCGGTGGCGGCCGCGGCCGCTGACGCAGCCTCGGCGGCCGGGGGGACGTGTACGAACTCAGCCGAGTCCTCGGATACGGCAGGCTTCGTCGCCGCTGGCGCCGACACGGACGGCTCCGTGCCGAGGCGCAGGCCATCTGAGGCCATAGAGTCGGTGCGCAGCACGTCGCTCTCCGACCCCGACGTCTCGAGCGACGTGTCGTGGCCGAGGTCCGGCAGCGACGTGGAGGTCTGCCGCACGAGGGGCAGCTGTGCGAGGGCCTCCTCGAATGTCGGCGTGCCGCCAGACTGCCGCGGGGAGTGCGTCTGCCGCAGCTTGTGCATGCCCTGCACGCCCTGATTCACGGCAGCGCTGGCCTTGGTGCTCGTCTGCTTCACAAACGCGCCCATGTTTGCAACCCCCTGCATGGGCACGCCTGTGGCGGTCGGGCTGGAACAGGGACGCCCGGGCCATAGATCATGGCGTGGATCACGAGGTGCATTGCAGCGCACAGCACAGGGTGGTGCGGTGGCCGCACCTTTTTGGAGACGTGCATGAACTTGCTGCGGATGTCCCGGCCAGGCATCCCAGCGTGGCCTGCAAAGTGCTCCGCCTGCGCCATCTTGGTGAGGATGGCGCTACGGGAGCTCGGCTCCGCTGCGGCCGGTGGCGCGGGGGCGCTCGGTGGTGCCGCCGGGGACCGCGGAGAAGCCGGCGAATCGTCTGCGTGCCTCCTGGCACCAAACTTCTTGGTTTCTGCATCGCTTGCAGCGTAAGTTGACCGTGCCCATGCATCCCACTGTCAAGAGTAAGATTGGCAGCACGGAGCACGCAGCACGAAACGCACAGCATGGACTGCGCAGCACACAGCATGCAAAGGCGAGGGGCTCACGGGAGAGCTTGTTGAGGAAGCCCACGGCGGCTTGCTTGCCCTTGGAGCCGCGGCTGGCGATCGCAGAGGCGACGCCATGCGCATGCTGCCGCGCCGCAGCCCTGTGGCTGCCAAACGCAGCATGCCCAGCATGCAGCGCATGCTGGCCAGCGGGGGCGGCTGGGTCAGCCGGCCCGGCGTGGCCGCCGTGTGCATGTGGATTCGCGGTTGGAGCCAGTGGCTCCTCCGGCAGACCCGCGTCTGATCCGCGGCCAGCTAGCGACCCTGCACATCATCGCTGTCCGGTTTGCAACAACCAACTGTCGCCTTGAACCACAGGGGAGCTCGGCCCAATAGTCAAGCACCTCATGGCGGTATATCGGCCCCCCTGCTGGCTGAACCTCACCCATAGCGCATGCTGCTGCCCAGGCAGCATCGAACTGTGCCTCCAGTCGCAGAAATGGAAATGCTGAGCGCACATGCGTATCCCATGTGGAGATGCCGTGCAGACAGGAACACAGTGCAAGCCACGTCGCACCAGAATCACCTTCGATGCCTTCAGCGACGCCCCCCGCGGCCCGCGAGGACCCCTCGCCCCCGCCCGCGTCTCGCGCGTCCTCATTGTCTGAGTCCTCCAGCTGCGGCAATTGCGGGTCCTCTACAGCGGTCGGCAGTGAGTCGCTTGTGGGGCGGTCCCCCAGACCGCGCTCATGCATGGAGCCAGGCGTGGCACCAAACGGGGCGCCATTATACCACACCCCCTGCTGCGGCGCCTCTGGCGGCACAGAGCTAGCATGCAGCGGCACAGCTGCGGATGGGATGGGCCGTGGCGGCAGAGCGCCTGCGGCCGCTTTGGTGGCAGCCTGGGCGGGCGCCGCTGAGACGGTATGAGTGGCAGGGGACACGCCATCGGCCGGGGCAGAGGTTCCGGCCTGTGACGGATAGCGGTGCGGGCGAGCGCCCGCTGTGAAGACGGAGGGGCCGCGGTGCGCGGTGGGAGTGTACGTTGAGAATGACATGCGTGGAGGGTCATTGCCGATCTTGAACGCGAGCGCGGCCTGCACGCAAAGCATGCTCAGACAGAGCACGGCATGCTCAGGCAGCTCGTGGTGCTCAGCTGGCCAATGCAGGCTGCTGCCGGAAGAGGCGCAAATCCTGTGCTACCGTGTCGCATGGCACCGTGGCGGCATCTGCATATCGGGCATGTACAGAACAGACAGCAGTGGAGCATGAATCGGGCAATCCAACACCGGTATACCGGCGACAGTTGCTGGAACTGCGGCCATGGCATCAATCTGGACTGCATGTGAGCAGCGTCGGAGCGGCACCTTGGGTCGGCCGTCGCTGCCGACAGCACGGTGGCAAGAAAAATGGAACGACGCGGCCAGCTCTGAGACAAACAGGTCCTTGGAGCCCAGAAACACTCGCCCGCTGCCGGCCCGGAACCGGTACCCCTCGACTGCCGGAAAGAGGAGCAGCTGCTTCACCCTGTCCACCTTGCTGATGGTGCTGGCGAGCTCGTCCTACACAGTGATGTGCCACCCACCATTGTTTGAGTGTATAGCACTGCCGACCAAAAGCGCTGTGAGACGGTGGATGCCCATGCAAAGCAATGCACGCACAAGCTGCTGATGTGGCGGCGGGCAGGCATGGTGCGTGAGGGGAAACGGGGGTTGAATCACCTGTAACTGCATGATTTTTGCCTGCCCGGAGTCCCTATGCTCAAGGTAGGCCACGGCACGTCGTTTCAGCACCAGCTCAACCCGCAGACGCTCAAGCTCACCCACTGTGAGCTTTTTTGTGTCTTGCAACGCTACCAGCTGTGTCTCCCACAGCGCTTTGTCTTCTAGATGCTGTGCGCTCGAGTACAAAGACCTGCACTGCAGGAACCACACGGCTGGTGCTGGCGTGCATCGACAGCACGGGTGTGGGCAAGCTACACCACTGACATGGAATCATGAACTGACCATAGGTCAAAGCGCGCTGAAATGAGTCACTGGTTACCTCTGCCAGCTGCTTGTCTATCGTCTCCATGTGCTGTACAAGCCGAGCGATCTCCTGGCTGAGACTCACTGCGGCTTCAGATTCTGCGCTAAGATTTCCAGTCGTGCCTGGCTTTCCAGGAACATGCCCAGTCGATTGCATAGCTGCATGCATGTTGCCTCTGAGAGTCTCGAGCTCTCCGCGCATGACATCTGCCGTCTGCCCCATAGCACTGGCATATACCTCCAGTGCTGGGGCTTCATCATTCCAGGATCGCAATTCGCGGTTGTGCCTAGCTTTGAGAGAAGACTCGATTGATGTCAGCTCGTTCGTTGCATCTGTCAAAGCCTGACGAAGGTGTTCCCTTCTCTGCAGAGCTAGATCCATGACTCCATCCACGCCACACACAAGAGTCCGATACAGACACTCTACAACGCCAATAAAATGGTAAAATTGACAGGTCTGCTTCGTATCACACTGAACCTACCAGGATGCCCGTCTCCGGACAAGCAGAGTCACAGGCAATGATGCCCATCGGGGCCGCACCTCGATACTGTGGATGCGTACAGACGCGCCAGATCTAGTTTACAACCATTCGAAATTAGATTCTACATGCACGTGAAACAGTTTGCGCATGTTCTCCGCATGCATTCACTACGGCCGGACGCTTCCTACAAGTGTCGCGCTCCTGCCTGCAGTGTGAAGGGGAGATGCGGAATGCCGCGCAACACAAAAAACTTGGACGCTGCACCATCTACTCCAGTCGTCTGTTTTGCGTGATCGACTCTGACGCAAGCGATCGGACCTCTCATCATCTGTCCATGCATCAAGGCTACAGGTGTGCGCTGTACACGGCCTAGCTACCTTCAGCTACGTTCATCCCGATACGCCAAATACGCCACCGCATCCTTCGCGCTCTACGCTCGGGTGGACGCATCTCGCGTTTGCCCGCCACTTCGTCTACACGATGCGCCTCAAGTTCGCGCGCACTGCCCCGGTGAAGGTAGCCGCACGTCGAGTCCGCGAGGCACAGGGGACATGCGCGCGCCCCGAGAGTGCACATGCATGGACATGGACCTCCCCCGAGGCCCCCACGGTCGCGTTGCCTTCCGTGCCTCTGACCCCTCCAGCCCTGCCCCTGCCTTCTCCTTCTCCGCGGAGACTCGCCTCGATCTCACCTCCGATGCAGCCGCGCGCCGCCTGCTGCGTGCCATCGCCGACGCCATGCGCCAGCCCTCAGTGCGGTTCACATGGCCGGCGACAGCGACCATCGCCGCCATACCGTCACACAGACAGCTCCTGCAGTTCCAGCCAGAGCCACAGCCGGGCTGCCTGACCTCACCGGCGCTGCAAGCAGACTCCGACAAGCTCGTCGCGCTCCGCCTGGTCCCAGTCCCGCTGGACCGCAACAGCAAAGCCATATGGCTCGAGTACCCGTCACACTACGCCTCCCGCCTGCATGCCCTCTTCATCGGCGACCCACAGCACTACATGGCCGTCCCCGGCACAGCCCAGCGGTCCCCCTCTGACCTCCGCTCCCACTTCACCACAGCCTACCTTGGCGCGCTTGCGCCGTGGTCTGACTCGGGTGCCCTCCCCGCCCCATATGCTTTGCCCAAAAGCAAGGCCCCGCATGCCAAATCCGCCCACTTGTGCCATGCCACAGATCACCAGCCCGCGATGCACTCCAGACTGCTGGCCTGGTATGGATGCACATTGTGCGCCACCTGGGCTCGATATCGAACCACTTCAACGGCGTCAGCACCCAGGAGCTGAAGAGCCGCCTAGCTGCGGCGCAGCTCCGCCTGCAGCACCTGCACGGCAGCCGCCGCGGGTTTGCCTTCGACATGAAGGCAAACATGTTCACCACTCCCGGACGACGCCATCTGCGACGCTGCGACGCTAGGCCTCGCTCTGTACGCTGCCAACGGCATGGCATGTCCACCTCCGCAGGCGTAGGCACTGTCATGCACAGGCTCTGGCGCCAAGCCAACGGCAGCACGCGTGTCACCCCGTCCCGGCTCCTCCCTGCCCTGCAGTTCGAGCTGCACAACACCCTCATCACCGTGGGCGACCAGGTGCTCCAGCAGACACGCGGCGCCGCCATGGGGGGCTACATCAGCCCCGCCATGGCGATGCTGGTCTGCATCGCCGCTGAACTGCGCATGCACGCCCGTCTCGGCCCCTGGCTAATGCGCTGCTTTGCCGGCTTCCGGTACATCGACAATGGCGTCATCGTTGTTTGCGCAGAGACGCACGCAACGTATGCGGCCATCAAAGCAGCCGTCTATGCAGCATACCCGGCTGGTATGGTCTGCGAGGAGACCGCCCATGGCAATGTAATTGACATTCTCGAACATTGCGTCGTCGTCTACCAACAGCACATCCACCTGCTCTTTTGCCCCAAGAATTTCCCCGTGCTGCTGACCAACACAGCCCTGCTGCGGTTGACGTACTTACAACGCGTGGTGCGGATAGGCCGGGTGTACCTCCGTGCCTGGATCATGGGCATCCGTGCCCGCCTCCGTGACAACACATGCGCGACGCTCAACGGCTTCCTTCACGCCGTGGGCTTCCTGGCCGTTTGGCTCGAGGCCGAGCACCTCGGGTACAGCGCCACGACCACACGGCGGGCCATCCTCGCCTTCCAACAGGGCCTACTTGAGGACGGGTTCCACCAGGGTAGGGATGCATTTCTGCGAGTTCTTGTAGGTGCCACATGATGGCCGGATCTGGGCTTCACTCCTTTGCCTGCCTCTCCGATTTGTTTGTTGCTTGTACATATTATGGGTTCTCGCTGGCCTGTGTGCCCGGGGATAGTGTGCTTTGTGCCAAGCTGAGGCCGCTGTATGCTGGCTCCGCTTCTTTCCAGCACCCTCGGCTCACACATTGTGCACCTCAGCTTTCGAGTGGTGCATCGCATACTGTGTTGATTCCTGCGGCAGTTGGACTCGTACAATTACCACCTGTGCTCGACACTCAGACGTGCGCATAATCTATTTGACAGCACTGCAATGCATTTCAATCTTAACATGTGCATCAAGGTTCAAAACATCCTTCTACAATCCACGATGCTTGTGAAGCTGTCTACATTGTTTTGTGGCGACCTGAACTTGAGCCAATCAGCAAATTAAAAAACACAGCAATCGGGTCTACTTCCAATCTACAGTTCAGGCGAGCGCAGACATCCGTTGGTCAATCTTCCCGACGATCTTGTAAGACGGCCTGCGGAGTTTCACTTTGGGGACATTCAAGGGGGTCTGACTTGGAATTCCTGGCCACAGGTGGAGCTGTATGCCTGACAGGCGCAGTGTATTACCACCTGTGAGATAACTTGTGCGACCTTTGAAATGTCTCTGCTTTACGTCCCCCTCTGCTGTATCATTTCTTGTGCATACTCCTTCAGCAATCGAGTTCCACTTTCAAAGCTGTCAAGGCAGAAGTACATTTTCTGGTACCCTGCATATGCCAGTAACTGTATGGTCATTGAGATATATGATGAATGCATCACATGCAACCTGGCATCATTGCACTGGCCATGCCGGACATGACTGTATTCATGCCAGCTGTCAGCTGCCCATCACAAGCTGCACAGTACACATATGTCTTGCCAAGCAACACCAACGCACCGTCTTTGTAGCTCATCTTTGGCAACGGCTTTGAAAGGTCAAGCGGCGCGATCTGGGCTTTACCCGAGCCCATCCATTCTAGCTCTCCGTAGCTGCACACTCACAAATGTTTAAGGAAATGACTGTCTCATTGTGAACTCAGATGTGGCTGGCGTCGTCCATGCAACCACCCAACTCACCATGACATGCCATTGACCCCTCATGCAGAGTTCACCAGCGATGTGTGCACATAAGGCTCTGCTCACCATGCAGCTCCCCTGGGTTGTCGAGACGGCGTCGACTGCACTGGGGCTGGCGAGCTCAGCAACGGGCAAGCAGGCCATCTGCAGACCACGTCAACAGAGCTGAATTCAGGATGCAGAGTGGTTGAGGCAGACCTTGACAGGATGCCCGCCCCAAAGGCTTTGACTTCGGAACCTTCCCTTACAACTCCGAACTCGACCGTGTACCAGTACACCTGCAAACAGCCGCAGGATCATTTTGAGCATCTGTCTAACTCAATAGGCCCGCGTTTATATGCTTTGGCTCAGCATTGGTCCAGGAATCCCTGCCAATTTGCAGAGGCCGGACGTGATAACATGACACAGGTCATACCTTGGTCAGCTGCCAAATTTCCGCATCAGATGCATGCAGTGACGCTCGCCCAATATGATCCATTATCTCACAGTATTTAGGGCAGAGTAGCATTGGGATGTGGCCTGCACGTGCATCACTGGGCTGTTGCCACTGCGTTCCTGTGCCTAGAATCTGTGTCCCGTGTACATAGGTCAACCCATGCTTGATAGGTGCTCAGGCATCGCAAGGCCAACCTGGCAAATACTGATGTCCGTCGTACCAGAAACATGATGTTGGGTGGGGGATCAGTTGGTATGATTCTGCACAAGGTGTCTGAACGGAAACACGTATCCGATCTGGCAACAGGCCACACGGGCAGATATTAGCCGGCATGCAGTGGTGAAGCGGAACGACACAATAGGAGCCGTGTCCAGCAGATGTACATCTACATGCATCATGGTACACTGCTCCAGGGTACAGCTCGCACCAAGAATCTCATGGATGACATCCGGTTCTGGAGTGTAGGCGGGGTTGCTGTGGTGGCGCACATACTGTGTTGAGTGAAACGTCCTGCACAAACGACAACATCTAGCGCAAGTCACAACATGGGCCCCCGCTAGCTTCTGTTGCATCAGGAAGTTACAGACCCTTGAGGAGTGAGTCTGGACGACAATCAATCTACTAACAGACACCATTGAACTTGGCCCAACAGAACGGGTCAGGCATACGGCATCAGCAAGACTGGGGCACCACCACATGGACAATTATGCTGTATGAGTTGAGGCGATTTGCCAGGTTTGTAGAATGCAGCTTAATTAGGTCGGAGAATCGATTTGAAGTGCTGATGGTCAAGGATTGCGTGTTGGCCCCATGGTTGGCAACGGGTGCCTGGCCCAGCGCAGCCTAGGTAGGCAGCTGCAGGCAGTAGTGAGACATGATGCGTAGCACCATGAGATTGAGGAATTAGGCAGCGGAGAGACCCGCACTTGAAAGCAAGGCCATTCAGGAAGTCTCGCGGATGCATGAGGCCGGCTGTTGGCCTAATGTTCCAGCCAGTTGCCAGCTGCAGCGCTTTTTGGACATCACGGAGTTGTGGCACTGTTCCCTCTCGAAAGTCTAGCATCTCGAACCTGGACATCAACACTGGGTGGGATCAGCCACTGTTGACCCGAAATGTACATGGAAGCCATGTTACACCCATACAGGCAGCAGCTACAGTATACGTATACACCTGGCCTAGAGCGGGTGATGAGGAGGGCACAGAGTTGTAAGTGGGGACCTGGGACTTTGGAAACGTGCTGCGGCAGCCCGACTATGACTGCAGCAATAAAGAAATGGGTGGACAAACATCAGTCAACAGAATGTTTGCTGATGTGCGTACTTGCGCATGCAGGTCATTGCATGTGCTGCTTTCACTCGTGCAACAGGTACTGCCTCAGTCGTCAATCAAAGACAGCAAACATGGCCACAGTCGTCGGAGCTCGCTGACGTGCGAGTTGGACATAGAGCTATCAGTCGCTTGCGATTGACCTAATTTTGCCATCCAAGGCCTGCTGAAGCTGCTGGACGTTGCATTCCACAGTGATGCTCCATGGCATTTGGTGCTGTCTGCATCACCATGGCACTTTCTGTGGGCGAGCTACCACATAGCTTGTGCTTTGAGAGGCCCGCATGCGATCAGCAGTGCTTCATCAGGCATTGCTTCTTGAGATGAAGGTACAAATGGAACGTGCTGTGCATTTGCAGTAAAGTGTTATGTGTGACGTGGTGACTGAAGCCGCATGCGACCGCAACCAGTATGTTTTTGCTTCATGCTTTTGATGGTTTGTGCACGCCAGGGCAATACACAGAGTGATGCAAGAACGCACGCAGACTTGTACTCAGAGCATGCCCATCTTGGGATTTCTTCTTTCAGCTTCGTGAGGGAATATGTCCACGTTTGCTGCTCTTCTGGTAGATAGTGTACCTCAGGTACAGGCTGACCACTGCACAGTACAGCAGGATGTGTGAGATGCAGTGGATCACCATCGAGAACTGATGCATTTGCTGTCACCTTTCCGGAAGAAGCAGCGGGCCACTTGAATAAACATGCAAGGCCCTTTGATGGCATATAGAATAAAGCAGCATACAGTACATGTTGCTTTGCCGCCTTCGAGAGATCAACTCTTCTTTGACAGTACTTTTCGTCACCATAGCCTGGATGATCTGGTGCCAGGTCACCGCCAAAGCCCAAAATATTCCCATTATTTATATCATGTATCGATAATGGTGGGCACACGGCCTCGGTTCTAGGCGGGTTGACTGCCTGTCTGATGTCTGCGACCGCGTTCAACGCTGTCTGCGATGATGTTTGAACTGAAGGCCGATCTTTGTAAGGACTCCGCGCTCTGCTTCCTATACGCAGCAAATTTTTTCGATAGCTTAAGTTTGCAAGATTTGATAATTGTGTTCCGAACGTGCTCGATTCGCGGGCAACTGCGGGTCGACATGTCGTATGTGTTGGCGTGTGTACATCGCCCACTGTCACACGGCTCCACGGCTATCAAACGATCAGAGCGCACGAATAAGGCTCAGGCCATACATAAACTTAGCTTGCATGTTCGTCTGGCCGAAGAAGTGCGATGCCGAGCCAACATCTGAAATCATCGGAAACACGTACACATGCCTAGGCGCGGACTCACCTTCTCCGCGAGCGCAGCATTTCAGATTCTGGGATGAGAGGCAGGAGACCTGCCACTGATGTCTGTGAAAGATCCAGGCTGCTAAATACGGGCGATGAGCCCCTATTCGGCATCGGGCGTGTGCCCTCGACTGAGTTGGATGGCAGGCTGTGTCGAGATGCCCGACCATTCTTGGCTGTGCCGAGATGCGCTTAGACTACAGCACGCTCAGATGCACGCAGCGTGACAGTAACAATGCTATAACTATGGTTTCAATTGAACGCCTCGCGGCCAAGGGTTCCGCAGTGCTGCTATGTCGCAATCGGTGGCACGAGCCTTGAGGACGTTCGCGTGCAGAGCTCTGTGTACGTCAATGTGTGACACGGTCCTGAAACATGTTCATGAGCTATATGTGATTGTGCAGTTTTAGACCGGATTTGCGATGTAGCACAAGACATGTACGTATACGTAGGCTGGCCATGCTAGCGCTTGTGGTGGCTGACTCACACCAGCACGCATGATGCAGCCGGTGACTCGGACATATAGACCATGGCCGCATGAGATACGTTACAGATGTATGCTCCACAAGGTGGTAGAACACAGAGGTACCATTCATGGCAATGCATCAAAACCATTCACCATGGCCGATTGCCGTACGCAAACCAAAACACAGCAGCTTCACTATCGCGCTACAGTGTCCACGAAACGTTCTCTCACCATGACCATGGCCGCATGGACACGAGGCACATGGACACTCTTAACCAGGGCGCCCTCATGGCTTGACAAGATGTACTTGGCACAGACACAAATCACTTGCATAACCCTCAAATAACGAGTTGCAATTGCCGTATTCGAAACGATGAACCACGTTCGTCGCGGCCGGAAGGCGCTGACGAAGTAGCGTAGAGCACGGCTAGTCGTGGCACAGTTTGATTGCTGGATATGATCGGGCGGACACCGGTACATCGGTCGCGGCATGGCCTGACCTCTGGCACCCACTCTTTGTTGTGGGGCAACAGAAACGTACGCAGCTCACGCGGGCACCCCAGCCTCCGCACAATCTCCCTAACTGCAGCGAAAAATATGCGTGCAGGGCTCCACACTTGTGATCGCGGACGCTGCCCATGGGAGTCTGAAGCAATCCTTTTGGGCGTGTGTGACAGCAGCAGCGCAGCTCAACGGCCGTGTTCACGCTCTGGTATGCGGTCATGATGTAGCCACAGCTGCACAGGACGCTAGTAGAGTCTCTAACGTGCAGAACGTGCTCAAAGCAGACCATACTGCCCTTCAACATCACCTAGCTGAACCTATGGCATCTCTTATATGCAAGGTGATGCAAAGGTATAGCCCACTTCCGCAGCTGAGTGGAAGTCATCCTTGCATTCACGTGGAAGCATTTGGGCAGGTGGCCGGCTTTCAGGCCCACGTTGTGCCTGCAGGAGAAAGTATGACTCCTGCATCATGCCAGCCAGTACAGCTGGCAAAAATATCCTGCCACGAGCAGCAGCTCTACTACGTACACAGCCCATTACAGACGTCACTTCCATACTATCTGAAACGACGTTCATGCGGCCAATCTACGCAGGCAATGCGATTGCAACCGTGGAGCGGACCGTCAGTGACACACCCCTTCTGATGACCATACGGCCCACAAGCTTTGACAGTGCCGCTCAAGCTTCGGAAGGCGTGCCCATCGAAGATATTCATGACGAAGAATACGATGCCATGCAGGTAAGCATACTGACAATCCCGCCTTTGACTGGTCCGCTCCATGTCGAATGTGGATGCATGCTCTTCATCACATTCGAGTTGCTTGTGAGTATTAACCACCTGGACAACTCGATCGCTCTGTACTCAGGAGGAGGTGAAGAAGGGTCTCAGTCTGTGGATTGCAAGTGAGGAGCGACAAACAGACCGACCAGACTTGAGCAGTGCACCCGTGGTCGTTTCGGGGGGACGAGCTTTGAAGTCGGCCGACAATTTCAAAATGATAGAGGAGCTTGCGGATGTGCTTGGCGGCGCTGTGGGTGCTTCAAGGGCTGCTGTGGATGCTGGGATGGTGGCAAACGATTTACAGGTGGGCCAGCAGTTCACGTGAGCTGCCCTGGAGCAGGCTATCTGCAGCAAATGATCACGTGTTGTGGTTTCACAACAGCATGGCGGGTCCGGACCCAGTCACACATGCTTGTTATGATTTGGAATTCGTGCAGGTGGGACAGACAGGAAAGGTCGTTGCACCAGAATTGTACATTGCGATTGGTATATCAGGGGCAATCCAACATGTCGCAGGCATCAAGGACTCGAACGTTATTGCAGCGATAAATTCAGATGCAGAGGCCCCGATATTCTCCATAGCTGACATTGGTTTGGTCGGAGACCTCTTTGAAATCATTCCACAACTTACAGACGAGATCAGAAAGCGTAAAGCGGCTTCGCCAAAGAACTAGCACACTGCTAGAATAAGTGCAAATTGTCCGCTGTTTGAAGTTGTGTAGAAACTGCGTTCATGTATACTCTTCAAGAAAAGTGCAATGACAGCGTGCAGAAACGATCACATGCCAAATATCATGCGTGATTTATGAATTGTGTTGAATCGTCAGTCAGCCTCTTCAATCCACCGCCAAAGATGCAAGCCGCCTTTCCTGTCTAACGAAGAGACAACGGACGTCTTGCCCAATTTCAGAACCTTCAGCTCTTGCACACATGCTGTGTGGTATGGTGTATCTGAATTCGCATCAGCTGGCGCTACATGATGGAACTCAATTCTTCGCCCAAGCACCGAGATACACTGTGCCTGGCACTGTTCTGCATGCAGCACGCCCATTTCACCATGGCAAAGAAGTATTGACCACTGATAACAAGTTCATCAACATGATCGCTGGACAGCATACCAGCCATCGCGAGCGTGTGATTCTAGACACCGCACCACAACGACCTACAGCTGTTCAGAAGCAGAGCTGTGCTCCTGCCACTGACAAGGCTCCAAATGATTGACTGGTGGAGCCTCGTGTTGAACATACCTGCCAGTGACTGACCCACACCACTCATTACACGCGGCTCCTCTTGATTCGAGGTATCTGTGTTCGTGCTCTCATGAGTTTGGACTGTATAAATGACCCCGTCCCAGCCAGCGGCAATAACATGTCCAGCATCGGCATGGACAATGCTGTGTGCTGGCAGTGATGGCAGCTTGACACGCCGCTGCATGATTTGGTCTTCACCTGTAGGTCACGTGATGTGTCTGCCGCAGCCCGTACGACTCACATCATGACCACTGGAATGAGAGCTGTACAGATGGTCTCCCCGGCACCCTTGCACGAAAATAATGCAGCCACAGACGTCAGATAGAGATTCCATGGCCAAGCTAGACATAAGTGAACTGGCATGACAGACAGGCTGGTGTGTGTACAGATTCAGCTGGATGATCTCAGCTCACAAGCGTCCCGCTGTTGCAAGCACTGCAAGGATACATACATGGCGTATTCCCTGTGATGTTGACGGATTTCGTTCAAGACACAGCTGGCAACAGTCGCAACACCAACACCATACATAGCGAGGTGCAACGGGTGCTGACACAACCACTGCCTGTGAGTTTTGAACAAGTGCAATTGCGGTCAACTGCATTGCGAGGAGGGTCACCTGAATTTGGCAGCTGCAGCAGGTGAATATGACTGTCGTGCCCTGCCGCAGCAATATACAGCGCGTCCGGAGACCACGACAGGCTGTTAACCCAGCAGTGCAGGTCAATGAGATAGAGCAGATCTCCAAACTCACGTTTGTCCTGTGGATCGACTGCAAGCAGCATGTCTCTGATTTTCACATCTGAATAGCACAGAGTTGACCTCACAGTGCAGCTGCAGGCTCGCGTGGATGACATGGCAATCAGATTTGGGCGCACTTTCGGTATCGGCATAAAAGATGCGGCAGCGGCCATCGGTGCTGCCAGTTGCTAGACAGACATCGTCGGGGCTCCAGGCCACACAGCAAACAGATGAGCTGTGAGAGTTTCGAATGAGCCGGCCAGCCCACCAATTATCCTTTGTACTAAACTCAGCAATACACACATTCTTGGTGCCACTCCCAACAGCAAACTTCTTTTCGAGAGGACTCCATGCTAGACATAGCGCCGCTCTCTGTAGTTTCATGATGAGTTTCTGTTGTGTCCATGCACCTGTCGAGCTATCCTGCAGCGTGTGAGAGCAATGCCAAAGGCGAGTTGTCGCTGTGGACATAGACACCCGGATCGCTCAGGCATCCTGGCGAGGTACAGAATCACCAGGACAAAACAAAACAGCATTGGTAGATGAAATACCTGTTGCCACACGTATCCTGTTCTGTCATGTGAGCAAGTCACAAGCAGACCAGAGGATGCCCACTGCATTGCGGACAGAGCCTGGGTGTGCTCTCTCAGCGTGGCTACATGCCTACATTCGCAGTCGCCGGTAGCTTGCACCAAGATGTCAACTATGTGAATATCAGGACTGCCATCGCAATATGCCAGCATGGAGAGATCCGTTTTCCATGCATGGCAAACTGAATGATTGCTTGGCAAAGAAATACTCCGCCAGTGCGCAAGTGTCCGACGCAGGTCAGACATTTAGAGAATCCATGAAAATATAGGTAGAGAATTCGTGAAGCATGTAGTTCTGTGCGCAGCCATGCTACATTCGGTGCCACCACTGCAGTTGGCTTTGGTGATCACGGCATACGAACAGCCACAATCATCTACCAACCTTGGCATGTATCGGATGAGGTTGTGGGCATGTGTTGTGACATGTCCATTTCCTTCCAACATATCAATCAGCAACAAAGGCCTGGTGATCCATGCGCGTACGGGAATAGTCCTCTCACACCCTGCTTTGCGAAGCTTACAGGTGATGGACAGTCGACAGTGAATCCACAGAGCATGCTTCATGCGTTCAGCAGCTGGGACGCACCTTCCTGAGGGAACCGTGGCAAGTCTACGTGACACGCCGAATTCCATGTTATCGCGACATCTCAGATTCCGAGTGAGTACCGCGCCCCGTGCGAATACCGCTGCGCTCTGAGCGAAATCTCAGCCTTGCGTCGTCAGAAATCAGTTGGACAAACAGCCAGTGAACAACCAATTCGGCAAGAGTGCAAGATTCAAAACCGCGCGATCCCAGCGCGTGCGAGTGCTTGACAGGCTGTAGCCCCAATCCACCATGACCGACCCACAATCATTAGAACTGCATGAGGCTCACGAGGCATATAAGCAAGATGAATTTGCTGCATGCCAGGCCAAGTGCACAGAGGTGTGTGATCGTAGAGTGGACGGGTTTCCGGAATGCGTTTCCAGACGCTTCTCATGGCACTGTCTCAGTGCAAATACATGCAGATAATCAAAGCCGCCCTCCCACCCTTGCAAAGTGTGGCTAAGCTGCTGCGAGCCTGCGCTTTCTTTCGACTGGGCAAGTTTTCGCGCGCACTGAGCGACTGCTCCGAAGTGGCCGGCCAGGCCGACCCCAGGGTCACCTGTCCCGCAAACCAGCTCAAAGGGTACGCTTGTCTACCTTGCCCGTCACGCTCATGCCATACAGCACATATTTTCCACGTGATGTAGTGACGAAAGTGAAGCTGTCCACAGCGAGTGCTTCTTGAGGGACGATGACAAAGAAGCAGCGCTGGAAGCCTTCCAAACAGCGGAGAAGCAGAACGCGGCCCTCAAAAAGGGGGCAATCAAGGCATACATCGCAGCTGCTGGCTCGGAATCCGACGGTGAGATATCGGCTTTGTCTCCATGGGACAATCCAGCCGGCTGAGGCAATTTCCAAGCCAGCATTTTGTAGCTTGACACAGTGCCCCGTGCAGGAATTGACACGGATGTCTTGGAGAAATTTTCTGTTGCCAACTGCACCGATTCGATTTTGGACATTTTGCAGCCTACAGCCAAGAAGGCAAATGTAGAGGTGGTTTCGCAGCGAGTTGACAAGGCTATGGCTCGCCCTGGTCCATCAGTCCGCGCCGAGGACCTCGCACAGGCTCCATTTGCTGGAAATATTGAGCTGTTGGCCCCTTCAAAGTATAGGTATTGTGTTGCTTGCTGCGAGTGAGTGACTGGGCCATTTTTTCTAGTCGTTCAGTCACCAGACTGGTGAAAGAAGTTTGACTTTCTATCAGCGGCCATCACAGCAGAAGTCGCCATGATTGATGCAGGATGCAATTCAATCAGAACGGGCCCAACGTGGAAGTGCAAGTATTTGCCAAGCAGCTGAACAAGAAGCGGGAGCGAGTCACTGTGGAGATTCATGAGAAATCCTTGCGCGTCGAAATCAAGAGTGAAGATATGTCACAAACTGAATACTTGCTGGAGGAGGACCTGTACCATGCAATCAATGTTGAAGGTAGTAAGTGGGATATCTGGGCGACACAGGTTAACATCAAATTGCGAAAAGGGGATCCTTCAATTGTTTGGCCGTCATTGGCTCACACTGATACACCGGTATGCAAAATTCCAAAGCGCCAGGCCAATGTCAGGCAACCGTACCTGTTGAAGCGTGACGAGTGTGTGCAGGCAGTGCAAGGCGGCGCATCTATTGTGGATGTAAATGCAGCTCCCGCAACCTCTTACCCATCCTCACACCGCAAGGCACAGCATGACTGGAACAAGCTGGAGAATGACGTCAAGCAAGAGGAGAAGGATGAGAAGCTGGATGGCGATGCTGGGCTGCAGAAGTTTTTCAGCCAACTCTATGCAGGAGCCGATGAGGACACACGGCGAGCAATGAACAAGTCATTCCAGGTGTGATGTTGTCAAGCATTCTCGGAAATAATGATTGCCCTTTGGCTTTGTTCAATGCTCGACTGTAATGGGGTTAGTCGTGGAAACGAAGTCGATGGCTGTTGCCATGCAGGAGTCTGGTGGAACATCATTGTCAACGAACTGGAAAGATGTCCAGAAACAGGATTTCGAGTGCAAACCACCTGAGGGAGTAAAGGTCAAGAAGTTTGAGCAGTAAATAAAGTTTGACGGCGATTTATGTGTACCACTTTACTCGACTATATGGATCGCAACAGCAATCGAAGCTTGGCGGTAGTGTTGATCCAGTCAATGTAATGCACGCCTGGCTGTGTCCAACCGAGACTTCAGTGCATATTTTGACCCTCCTGTCCTGTCGCTTGCGGAAGTCTGTGATGGGCACTGAATTGGCAAACCCGCACTACAGTGAGAAACTTGCTGCCTTTGGCAGCTGACCTGAAGGGTATCAAGTAGCTCCCGAATTCGGTGTGACTTGGAACCACTGAAAGAGTTTGCCAGTGTAATCTCGCGGACAGCACCGAAGAGCGACTCCATGTCTTCCTGCACAGATGCACTCACACATGATGTGAGAAAAGCCCAAGTATCCGACCATACAGGACATATGCCCATGCACTTCCCAAGCGGGCAACTATGTATCCCAGCAGGAACTTACCCTTGACTTCAGTTCAGCCCGCAACCACTGCTCTGATGCTTTACGGACTTTCCGCTCCGCAATCAGTTTCTTTTTCAAAATTTGACAAGATGCTTCCTGCAAAAGAATAAGCTGTAGGAAAGTCTGCGGGGTTTGCGCCATCATATCCATGACCAGACCACACCAACTCATCTATGTCTCGATGTGCAACGGAATACTTTTGTTGCAGCTCTTCGTGTGATGCAGCTAAGCGAGCCAACCTCTGCTCAGCCTCCTTCAAGGCCTGCTGTTGCTCTGTACAATCTTGCGACAATTGTTCCTGCACGGTTGCAATGATTCTGACGTGATGCACAAGGAACCTGGCGAGGTTGCGCATCAGTCATGGCAGTCGCTTTCATGCCTTGTCGCCTCGTAGCTGAGTTAGGGCACTCTGTGACTCTTGCAGAATGGTACGCAAATCCTCATTCTGCTTTGCATGGTTTGCCTGCATTGACTCAATCTGTCCTTGAAGCCTCTGTTCTTGGACAGCAGCCTCCGATTGCGCAGCATCAAATTGAGTCACTTTTTCAGCCATGCTGGCCATCTGCAAAGCACCAGCAGGGCAGTATAGCAACGATTCAGCTGATGTACATGATTTCAGCTTGGCGTGCGTAGTATGAGTGGGACTGTACCTGTGATTCCCTGCAACTCACAATAGTTTGGAGCTGACGCACACGGCCTTCATATGCTCGCTTTGTACATGCGAGGGTCTCCCGCAGTTCATCAATTCCTTGCTCCTTCTCTGCAACGACTTTTCGGAGCTCTGTTAGCTCTAGATCCCGATTCGAGGCGACTAGCCGGTGTACGTGTTCTGTGTGCCGTAGTGCATCATCAATCTTCTCATCAGCCAAGTCCATGGCACACGAGAGGCGTTGAACCCCTTTCTACAGTCTTTGAAAACATCATTGATTCCAAACATGATCAGATATAGTTAAAACCGCCTGCTCACGCAGCCGAGGTAGCACCTGAGTGCCTTGCAGCACTGAGTCATACTCAGGCTCCGCTGCTTGGGGACTCACATACGAGTCACATTCAGCTGCCACTAGCTGTGCGGCAGATCCATGGAACTCATTTGCCCTGCCTGAAGAAGGCGACAACATATGGCGGAGGCTGCTCAGCTCTGTGTACACGTCTTCAGTCATTCTATTCAAAAACACGCTGACAGATGCTGACACCCGGGCTATGCTTAATGTCACTCCATCGCGTGCTGTATGGTTTACCTTTTGATGGCCTCGCTCACAACCGACTTGTCGTGATCATAGTGAGCTTGCCGAGACAGCACCGTGCAAACGAGTGAGTGGGCACGTTTGTAGGCACACCAACAGCACATCAACCCCGGCCGAGAGAATGGTGTAATCATAATTCAGTCAAGCGTCCTTCTCGCCGACACGTTTGAAGTTTCCAGTGTGCAAATCAGGGGTTTGGCGTAGGTTGCCATCGCCACGATGTGACGGGACGCGCACCTAAGTTCGCGCAGCTGGGTGGCATAGGTGCGCCCCTCCATCCTGCGCGCAGCTGCGGGATCCATGCGGCTAGAGGTGCAGTTTCGCGCGGTCAGCAATGCATGGCAATATCGCTGCTGCATATGCAGCACGCTGGCCATGCTGGATAGGCTTGGAAAAGGATAAAAAGGCAAGCAGCTGCTGTGCTATCTGCCCGTGAATTTAAAGTCTGTCGCTGTGCATCCATTGTCAGTCTTGTCGACTTCGTGCCAACGAAAGACAGAGTCTGACAGCCAACATCGCTGCATTTCTCCCAGCCCAATCCCTCATCTTGCATCGGAGTCATTGAACGTACATCATGGGTTTCTTTGGCCTCGGAGGATCCAAGAAAGATGATGCTCCGAAGTCCGTCCAGCGCAGTATGGACTCGGTTGCGGTGGCCAAGAAGCGCATGAACAAGAGCAAGTCTCAGAGGGACGCTGAAGAGGCGCAGTGGGCTGCGGATGAGGCTGAACTGGCAGCCCTGGAGCAAGCAGAGGCAACCACGACGCAAAACTCGACGCCAACCAAAGTTGCTACGTATAACCCGAGCGCTAGCCCCAACAAGCCTGCTGTCAAAAGCGCCATGACAAAACCTCCGCAACCCGATGCTTAACGGAAACGTGCGTTCAATTCCAATGGCTGGTCGTCCCACGCAGGCTCGCGATTAATATACTTGCCCATTTTGAGCGGCAGCACGCTCGTTTGTATCACGGGGCCCCTTGCTCTGGATCTTGCAACACTCTTAGCTTTGTGGTGTTGGCATCGCCGGGCACGACGACTGGGAATGGCGTTGATGATACCTGCAAGACTCTGGGCACAGGCCTGAATCCGGGGCCACGGTGTTGATCCGGCCTCTACGTGTGATCTATTGGTGATGCTGATGTCAAACTTCGGTATAGGCGAACACGGATCGAGGGGGAACATGGGATTGGAGCGTCTGGAGCATGTTGGTGCCATGTCCTTATAACATGGCAATCATTGGTTCATGACCACTTTGCAAGGCTGTGCGTGATGCGCAATGGCATATAGAAGGTATGCGTCGCTGCAGGCTTGGCAACATCGCATACTTGGCACATTCAGTCCAACACAGCAAGGATGGAGATGGCATCGGTTGGATCCTCCAGACTTGTCAACTGCCCAGTGGCATATGATAGCTGATTTGGTGGCAGTAGTACATGCTTCCAGCGCTTCAGTGATTGGTCCCTCCATTTAGACCTGATGTAACGTGCCGGCACGACAAGATTTCTGTTCTGTGCCCGTTGGACTTAAGGGGTGGCATGGATCATCGTCCTGGGCAGCGCTGCTTGCTACTGTCACTGGATACTTGACAGTTGGGTCCACACATGATGCTCAGATGAAGCTGATTGCTCCCAAGTGCAACTGTGGAACTGTGCCCCAGCTTCCCACCTGTGCCATGGCGACATGTTGGTGCAGAGTTGAATCCATCTGTGCCAAAGGACTAGATCCTACTGAATATGGATTCACCCCACATGTGCTGGGAAATAATGCGATATCACATGTAGAATGCGAGCAGTGGCAATGATTACAGTTGCATCAACAACTGAAGCATGAAAACCTCACACGGGCCACCGGGCCCAAGCCGCTTGATATTGCCCAATCTCCTGCCGAATCATGGAGTCGTGGCAGATATCGAGACCTATGCTTTTCTGGGCTGCTTCAGAAATGTGCCAATTATGTTCTCTCACTCCCTCTCTCTGCTAGCACGATTCCGAAGGTGGCCTTATGCGCTCGCTTTTGAGGATTGGTGCACGTGGTACGGGAGGACAGAGATGTACCTGTTTATTGTCAACTATTTCCACTGAGACATTTGAGTCATCGGACAGGTCCTGGACAGTGGTGCTGCGGTGAAGGTTGTAGTGTTACGCATTTGCGTTGACAAGCAGTGTCACTCTCCCTGCAGCACATCTCGTTCTATGAAGCATGTGTATGTCTCTTTCATATGCTGAGAGACGGTGAACTAGGCGATGAGCTACCCCTCACGTGCCCATCGGTGAAGATTCAACCAAAGCAACTCACACTGGCATTAGAGCCCATCATGTGTCTGATTGATCAAGGTTCATCAGGCATTGGGGCTCACTTCAATGATATGAGGCCCCAATATTTGACGATGCCCCGTCCACCATAGACAAGCAAAGGTGCGATTGCTGCTTTGTTGCAGACATGCAGAAGTATGAAGAGTTGGCGGAATCAGCAACGGTTTTGTGCAGCAAGAGCCGATGTTGCAATGTGTTGTCAGGCAGCTTCCTTGGTACACATCTATACGATATCTGCGAGAAAGGTTGCAGGGGTATGCGCCGCAAAGTGGCAGAACAATTAGGCAGGCCGTCCACATGTAATTACAGGTATTTTACTTGCGTTACATGCGCCGATCATGCATGCGGTGTGGACACACATGTGATCGGGCATGACCGCCTAGCGCAACTCGTCGACGCGTCGTCGCGACGATCAAGTCACAGATGAGGGGGTTCGGACATTTGGAAACGATGCACCTGCCGACTCGATATCGCATGTTGGGATATATGCAGCTGTGCGCAGACGGAAGCTCTACATTTCAACTCTCGGCAACAACCCCGCGATCACAGTTGAGTCACACAGAGGAGCTTTATAGAGCCAATCATGACACAAGGATCAAAGCCAGATTCGGCAGAGTTACAGGCACGAGCTGCGTCTGTGCGAGTGCACACTGGCGCGGTGAACGCTCGCATCAACAGGCATAAACTCGGTAACCCCAGGGTGTTTGTGAAAAGGTACTGGGCTGCAATCTGCGTGACACTTTCTGGACCTTTATCTAATGCCACACTGTCTCTCGGGGACAATGCATGTACGTGGCAAGTTTCTGCAGGTTCTTGTCCTTATGCAAGACCGCACAAACATGCACGGACAAAGACAAGCTACAAGCTGAGATCAGCGATTTTATCAAGTCTGACCTTGCTGTATTCAAGCTTCAGCATAAATTGGCGGCCATGGAGCAGCGCTCTGCACAGCAGAATGTTGAAGCTTTGCGTAGGAAACAAAATGAGCTACAGGGTCAGATACAGGTACTGTGACTGCCTTGACGTCCCATCGTTGGTAGAACTTCAACAATGGCGCGTGTAGAGTATGATCATGTCTTGTCGAAGACACTGGTGTCGTTGGATGCACAGGAACAGTGTTCTTGTACAGGTTGTTGAGGGCGAAATACAGCAGAAAAAGGAAGAGCTAGAAGAGAGCAAAGTTCGGAAGCAACATCTCGAAGAGTATGAGCAGCTGAAGAAGTCCATCATGTGTTACCCCAAGCAGTCTGAAACACAAGCAGCCATTGAGAAGATCCAGGCTGAAATTGCAGAGCTACATCGAGAAGGCCGAAAGCTAGATCAGACAGTTGAGGTGTGACCACCTGCTTCTCAACAAGCCAATCTATCATGCCCATCATGCCCACTGTGTTTATGACAGTCTGGGATATATCATCAGTGTGGCCATTGTGATGCAGCTGCGGAGGAAACAGTTTTGCCAGCTGGGGCTTGTCTTGCGAGACCTTTCAACTGAAGTGGAGTACCCCCCTGGTGAAACTGAAGAGACACCGGATGGCGCCAATGCCATGGACGTTGAGTGATAGGGGGAGCAACCTGACATCACTGACGGTTTGGACATCAGTGTCAACAACAGCCCTGGGACAATGGGCGCAGTGATTGAAAGTCCATGAGCAGTAGCAACCGATGCCAGTGCACTGATTAAATCTTGTGATCATATTTCATTCTTGTAAAGTAAGCTGCATGCAGCACATGCCTAATTGCATGGGTGATGCTGCTGGATTTCAGGGGCGTCTGAGCTTATGCTGGACTCCGTACTGTGCATTGGGCTTGTGCTGGACTATGTACTGTACTGCGCAATCCTCCTGGTCGGAATTCAGTGAGCACTGGGGTGCTACATGCATTACGAGATGCGATTGCACTTATATGCATGTTCAATCAAACAGCACTGTCTCGGTCGCATGACTGTTTGGCTGTCGCCTGCATGCAGTACCAACACACCACAGACGTTTGCAACAGACTGCATCCACCCTGTCCTGCAACTGTTTCATGGCATACTTGAAACCGGTGCAAGTTAGCAGCGTCAAGTTACATCATGTGCTGCACAAACATCACAGCTCTGCCACTCGTGTGTCAGCATTGCATTATTGCCGATGCTGCTCTTATGTGTCAGTGATGGCGTGGGCTGGTAGCCTGTAAAATCAAGTCTTCTACACGACCCCTCACCATCCCTTGGACACCAGGAAAGCCATACAGCTGAGACAGCTGGTACTGATATTTGTGGTGCTAGTCACTGTCAGCTTTGCTGTCCATCAGCAGGCGCGTCTGCTGGTGTGTCAAGCTGGCTCACATGGAAAGGGTTCTCTTCTTGACTGGGCCCAGCAGGCACCGGCTGCTGCTCGAGAGAGGTTCCCTCTATCGGGGCTTCCAGTTGAGTGACATGAAATGGATTCCCTGGCTCGGTCGCCCCAGGCTTATGCGCCTGTTCAACAGCCGGACCCCCCTGGCCTCTGCTGGCTTCATTACCTTTACCTAATTTTCCCCCAGTGTTCTCTCGTTCAAGGATAGCAAGCTCTTGTATCTCCTCCGTGTCTTCCGGCAAGCTTCGACCCATCGTCTCGATGGGCAGGAATACGGCCAGGATGCCTGCCACCGCACTGCCCCCAAGAAGCACTCCAGCAGCTGCCCGAATACCAGACTGAAAGCAACCCAGATTGTGGGCAGCATGTGGTGAAAATCATGCCAGCTGTGCCGTACAGGCATGCACAGTCTTGCAGGGCACTGTAGTCAGTCGATCGCACCTGCTGGGCTAGATCGACGGCGACAAAGGGTGAGACGAGGCCTCCCAGACGGCTGAGGGCATTGTAGATGCCAAACGCAAAGCTGCGAATCTTGGTAGGGTATATTTCGGGTGTGTAGATGAAAAGCGCAATGAACGATCCATATGCAAACATGCGGGTGCCAAAGATACAGATGACATCAACAGGCGCAGTCGGCTCGTCTGCGGCTGCTGCGTTGGGTCTCAGCAGTGGGGCTGTGAACACGGCAGTAAACAAGACAAATACGTACAGGCAGCGCCTGCGCCCCCAGTAGTCAATGAATAACATACAGACAATGAGGCCTCCAATCTGCACGGAGCACCACAAAAGTCAGACCAGATCTGCACAAGCGTGTTGTGCTGACCTAGAGCAAACAGCAGGCATGCTGTGACGCAAGTGACTCGAGTACAGCAGCATTGTGCATCAACAATCATACTGCGTCCCACAATGCCATCACCTGGCTGACAGAGCGATAAATGGTGCTCGCACAGAGCACAGGCATGCAATAACACCGCATGGCAGTTTGCATGGGACGGGATGCCAAGTGCGCCGTACCTCGCCCAGAGACGTGATGAAAACATCCTTGAAATCAGTGCCGCTGATGTGAGCAGAGTCATCGTCCGTGCATTCGTTGTTCTTAGCGGCAAAAACCTCGACTCCCAACAGGATGATTCCGTAGTACGCCAGAGCCACTCCGATCCACACAAAGGCGAGCAGAACACTTGTCGTTGCAAGATCGCGATTGAAGATCATCTGACGCACTGAGTCTCTGAAGCCGGTCACTATCTGCCTCACATGCTCAGCAACGCCTGATTTGGCGGTCTTTGCAGACCTGCATCATGGACACAGCTCAGAAGACGCTTCGCCGCACAATGACGCCGAGCTTCCCGACAACAGCTGGTGAGGAGGTCATGCATACGGAACAGGGCACACCCATTTCCCGGGGCAGGCTCAACACTGGGGTCCACGCTGCCGCCCTCTGCGGGCTGCATGAAAACAGCTGCGTCCTGTGCCCCCTGCGCGCCTACATGTGCGTGCAACTTGGCCGAGTGATGAATGAGGGTTCCTGCGGGGAGCTGCTTCCCATTGAATCGGGCCGCCCACTGCAGCACCACCTGCACACATCGGCACAGTTTCTTGCACAGTTGCTTGCACAGTTGCTTGCACAGTTGCTTGCAGGCCTGCCCCACATGCACAACGGCGTTGAAGCGCCAGACAGCAGCACACCATCGCGTCCTCAGGCCTGTCATTGACCAACAGCCAATGTGGGGACTCTTTCAGGAGAGGGTAAACTGCGACCAGGGCTAGAAGTGGGGCAGCGGCCACCAGGACGAGGGCACGCCAGCCCAGGTCTGGGAGGATGAGCCATGCCATGCCTGCCAGGTGGATGGCCCCCAACGTCCAGAAGCCTTCGATGAGAGCCATGCACTGGCCACGGTGCGCTGGTGCGACGTACTCCATGAAAAGGGTGTAAGCGACGTGTGCCCCTGCAGAAAAAGGTAGGGTGGCGATGACGACGATTGTGCCCGGGGCGAGACACGATTTGCATGCATGCAGTGGCAAGCATGCAAGTGCTCTGTACCTGCTATGCCAAATCCGACGCAGGCCCGGAAAAAGAGCAACGCCTGCAAGGAGAGGTGGCAGATGTGAGCTGAGAGATGGCCCAAGGAGCTGGCAGCAGAAGGACGTGCTGGTATAGTCTGCGGTTCGAAAGGAGAGATGAGCTCACCCCATAGTTTGGAGAAACAGCACTGAGCACCCCGAATGCTGCAGTGAACACTGCCGGTGCAAAGTAACCTGTACACAACGACAATTTCTGGCGACGAGCACTGATCACGCGAACCAGTGGACAGAGATGCATCTGCTGACAGTAATGATATGGTCAGGTTGACAAGCCGTCTTGCGGAGAGTTCCAGGCTTTGCCATACCCACTTTTCTTCCATATCGATCTGATATCCAGCCCCAGGTGTAGCTGCCTAGCATCATTCCGATGAATACAGCGCTAGTGATCCAGCTTTCCTGTGACGGGGACAAGTTCCATTTGCATCGTAACTGCAAGCAAGCAACAGGTCATGCTCCTCCCTTCTGAGCCTCTACAGAGCACAAAATTCGCGGCTTGTTCTCAGCATTGCGAACGAACCTCTGGACCAAGATATGACAGGAGCATCGCTTCCATTCCATCCCCAGCCCAAGCTGCAAGGTCATGATCAGTCGGCCACGCCTTGAGAAGCAAAATACAGAATCAACGGAACGACACAACGCTTACAAACATGCACGCGAACGCACCTATGCCGACGAATATGAACATAAGAATCTGCGTATTGCCAAATCCGATGTGTTTCAGGGCATCCTCAATAGTGAAAGAGGCTCCTTCGGGGGCCCCGCCAACATCTCCTGAGGCGCGAGGAGACATGATGTGGGCTAGGCCGTGATACAAGGCAGTGCTATAGTCTGAATGAGGCGCTCGACCAGTCGCGTGCAACGTGGCTTGAACAGAAATGTACTGCGAAGTTGTCCTGCAGGCTTCGTGGATGCCTTGATCCAACCAGGAGTACACTTCACAGCCGTAAACACTTTACTGAGAGATCATAGCAAGGCATGGATCTGAACTTCGTTGCTGTGTTCTGTAGATACTGGATTATCGTGTTGCGGGATCGCTAGCAGGCAACGAGCAATGTCGAGGTAGACATGGTGCACGCAATGCGTACACTTACAAGTGCAATGGACATCTTGCAGTGTTTGGCCACGTTCCATTGAGATTGTTCGTTGTGAACAATCCTGCCTCCTTCACAGCAAGAACGTTATAAATGAAGCCCTTGCATGCGCACCGCAAGCCACTTCGTTGTACTCCTGCGGTGCACCGCGGTGGCATGCCATTGCAGTGGTCCTTGTGAGAATGCCAAAATAAATACCGCGGAGCTGAATTCCACTTTGCGCGGCCAATGTGAGAGTTGACTTGATGCTACAGCAAAGTGCTTGGCGTCGACTGCGGCGCCGTGTTCCCGCTGCGTCGACAAAGACCGGCAGCGTTGTCATACATCGCAACAGGCTGCACGCGGAGCCCACCTTGTGCTTGCGTAAACATGACATGCTCAGTTAGATACGCCGAGCTATCGTGTAGCGTTCATACCTCAGTTGATCGGGTTTTGTGACAACTGTGAACAGCGTAGCAACATGACAATCTGCACGCCGATTTGTGTGCCCACCTCATCCGCAGGAAGAATGTATGCGTAAGCTATATATGGCTATAATACCAGTGACTCTCGCAGCGATAAATCGCACAACGGCATTCTACTCCTTGTGTCCTTGTTCGAGGACACCCATGGCCATTCATACCACCAAATATTAAGGCCAAGCTTGTCTCCATGCTAAAGAATTGCACACGTTCAATGCCTGACGGCGCTTGCATGGACATGTCGCGGTGTCAGGGGCTTCTGCAGCCAGCAACGCAGTGTCACTCAGTGTTATCATCCTGCAATAGCAACGGACTTAGCAGAATGTGCACGCTCTGGAGACGCACCATGATGCCTGCGGTGCACGTGTATAGTCGCAATCCATTCAGATACGTGCACAATCATGTCTTTATGTGGTTAATTCTTGGCCGACGCAGAATGTCCGGTGATGCTCCCCTGCAATGCATTGGTTTCACCGAATGCTGCAAGATCGGCAGATTAGGAGCCCTGTGCAACAAAAACTCACGGAAACAGTGATCTGTCTGCCAGCAAACATGCCAAACAGTGGCATCCTGACGGCAGCTGTGAGGAGTCAGCAGCCTTACCTAGTCACATCTGTAACATATCTCAGTCACAGCAGTCTTTGTGTAGCTGTGGGCATTCGAGGACTGTGATTGTTACGCTGTACAATGGGATTTACAGCATTTGGTGAATGTGTGTGCACCAGGTGTGTGAGCGATAGGCCCTACACGGCGGTCTATAGACAAGCTCTCTCTACCAATGCCAGTTGCCGTAAATCCCACTGCACAGTGGATCTAGGACGATCCGCAAATGCCCACAACCACATACAATACTGCAGATGTTGCCAGAGACCCGGCTCCCTCGGACGACGAGCCATGCTCCAGCCATCGCTGTGTGGGTGTGGTGCACCGTTGCATCGTGTCTGCCTGGCTCATGTCGGCCACCCTTGTCCATTTCCCAGCCAGCCATACAGTGTGCGCATGGTTGGGCTCTGTTATCTTTGTCCGGTTCTGATGCTCACGTTGCCTACGAAAATTCTCTGCGAGTTGCTCTTGGACAAAAATCAGCATAATTCCGGTGATCTTCCAAGGACGTCTCCGTAACGATGGCCGCGCACCCAACTGGCACGTCTGGCCTGAGCACACTGTTGTTACATCCTGACAAATTTGGCTCGAATTGACTATCCGCCCCCCACGTCGATGGAGGAAATTGATGCTTGCACAAAACAGGCGTTCATGGCACAAAGCCACCATCTTGATACAGGCTTGTCCCTTTGAGCCTTTCCTGGCCTGCTCATGCTGTAAGTATTACCTTATGCCGTCGCTTTGAACTTGTTTTGGTAGCGGATTTTGTAACGTCGCGTTGCGTCGTGAATCAACGACTCGTGATGCGATCAGGGCTGCCGATCGGCATGCTACGCTTGGCTCAACTAGGGCGAATGCTGTTGCGGTCGCAACGCGGGAATTTCACTCTGACTAGGTTCTTTAATTCGCAAAGAGTCGACTGTGATGGCAATGCATCACACATGGTGCACCTCTGCAGCGTTGCCAAAAGTTAGCCACACATAATGAAGCTATATGAATCATCCCCAGGCCCATTTAAGTGAAAACACTAGTATAAGTATACTGGGCGCTGCGTGAATAAGTCCTGGTTGCAAGGCATTCGCCGCACGCACAACATGTGCCAGGAATGCTGATCAGTTGCAACAGGCAAGTCAAGTGTGACGCGAATATGTACCGTGTAACCTGATGTCCGATGCCAATGACACAAGTGCAACACGGAGGTGAGCAGAAGGCAGAGCCACGCGGCCAACTGATCTATCGGGAGTTTGGTGCACAGCGGGACTACCAGCATGCTGCAGGCACAGGTTGAAAACACCTGAACCAACACACTGGCGCACGCAATTGTTAAAACGCTGCTGACGTGCTGCAGACTGCGCTTGTGCTGCACTTGGTGATACCGCTCAGCAGCGTCTACGCGAGGCTCGGACGGGCACGGTGACAGTGCTGCACTTTGGACGGTGGCCATTTCTGACAAAAAAAAACGTTCTCTTGCTTGTTGTCGTGATCTGAAGATGATCCATCGTGAGATCATACAACTCGAGGAGGGCTGGGACAGAATGAAGGTCCGATCGCTGGGCCATCCAAATTCGCAGTGCCGATCACACTTCAGTGTGTCTCAGAATTTGGCGTGCAGGGTGGCATTGGCAAGCTAATTAGGATTCTGGAGAGCGAGCCAGACACATGCTTCACTGCTGCGGAATACATGAACCTATACACGACCACATACAATATGTGCACGCAGAAACCACCACATGAGTATTCAGAGCAGCTATATGATCGGTATAAACGCGTATTCAAGGACTACTTGACTGGAACGGTGCGCTCCGTCTCGATCAAGGGCTCCTATCTCTCGGACATGTCGTCCGCGTTTATCAATCCCAAGGCACTCTGCAGGTACTCGAACGCGTGAAAAAGCAAGAGTCGGGCTTGGCCCTTTTGACGGAGCTGTCATCTGCATGGTCTAATCATGAGATCATGGTCCGCTGGTTGACCCGCTTCTTCAACTACCTGGACCGGTGCGCTCGCGGCCTCTTTGCGTATCCGTAGTGAAAAGAGTGCCCTGACATCAATACGATTTCACCTCCTGCGTACAGGTACTACGTGGTGCGGCATAATTTGCCAAACCTGAGCCAGGTTGGTCTGATGTGCTTTCGAGGTGTGTGAGCCGCACCTGAAATCTGTGCATGACTATGCGCGTGCATTTGGAATTCACTGCAGCATCCGAGTGGATCCAAGTGTCCCGAGTGCTGAATGTTTGCTTTGCAGATTGTGTGTTTGAGGATGCACATGAAAAAGCCAAGGATGCTGTGCTGGAGCTGATCTCAAGGGAACGAGATGGGGAACAAATCCAGCGAGACCTTATCAAAAACGTCCTTGTCATATTTGTCGATGTTGGCATGGATAAGGGCACGGAGGTCTATGAGCAAAAGTTCCAAGAGCCACTGCTTGAGGACATCAAGCTTCACTACAGTGCAAAGGCTGCCGAGTGGATCCAGCTGGAATCTTGCTCTGAATATCTCATCAAAACAGAAGCGAGTCTCACTGCAGAAGAGGATCGCGCAACTTACTACCTGCACTTCATCTCCAAGACACCGGTGCTTGAGGCTGTCCAAGCTGAGTTGCTGAGGAACAAGCAGACCGAACTAATTGAGAAGGACACGGGCTGCCGAGCGATGCTTCAGGACAGCAAGACAGATGACTTGCGGCGCATGTTCCGGTTGTTCCACCGATGCGGTGCTGCGTGTATCACACCATTGGCAGATATCTTCCGGAAACACATTGAGGAGGAGGGAATTGCACTCTTGAGCCAAGTCAAAAGTGCGGTGGACGCGGGCGCTGAGAGCGGGGCTGGAGCGGCCAGCCGCAAAGAAGCTGCGAACGCTGAGCAGCAGTTCATCCGGAACATCCTCGCCCTTCAGGTGTGTGCCACCATGTTGGGTCTGGCTTGCTCTGTTTCGAAGAGCTGCTGTGCTGTCATAGCTTCAAATGTGCGCCTATCGTGAAGACATTCTAGAGCTGCTCACATGGAGTACAGTGACGAGCCTCAGGCATATGCCCAGTGATCAGTATACACCTCCTGTGTTCAGCAAACTCATGCTGCTTCTCGATGTATGCAACCTGGCTTCCGCTTACAGGACAAATACTTGGATGTGGTCAAGGACTGCTTCCAAGCTAACTCTTCAATGCACAAGGCGCTCAAGGATGCATTCGAGTCATTCTGCAACAAACAGGTTGGCAGGAGCACCACACCTGAGCTCATGGCCAACTTCTGTGACACACTGCTCCGCAAAGGTGGTGGTGAGCGTCTGACCGATGATGAGTTGGAGGCCACCCTGGACAAGGTGGTCAAACTGCTCGTCTACATCAACGATCGCGACATGTTCAGGTGCAGCACTCCCACCCTCAAGGCACCCTTGCGGCATGTTGACCATCTGCATACCTGACTGGGGGTCCGGTCGGGCTTCTGGACATGCATGCCTGCCAGTTCGGCGTTACACCGTTCACTCTCAATATGTTGAATGACCACCTATCCACATTTCTGCCCTGCTGCTTCGACAGGTCTCTCTCAATGTCACTCTTTGTGCTTGCATGCAGCGAATTTCACCGCAAGAAGCTTGCACGCCGCTTGTTGAACGCTGGCCAGGTGGAACAGCAGGAACAGACGTTCCTGTCGCGCCTGAAACAGCAGTGCGGTGCTCAGTTCACCCAGAAAATGGAAGGCATGAACAATGACCTCCAAACAGCACGTGAGAAGCAAAGTGATTTTGAGCAGTGGCTCAGTCAGCAGGTGTGGTTCAAGCTACGCACAGATATGACTATCAACGACCAGGCAAGCGCTTTGCACCCCTGTGTAGCTGTGTTGATAAGTATGCACATGCGTTGTGCCAGTAAGGCGGCTGCACATGGCCTGCACTTAGTATCGCTTGCAATTACATGGCCGCTTCCTGCGCTCACGCCTGTGACACTGCAGCTATGCAATTCACCACGAATGACTCTGATACAGCTGCACAGGTCCTGCGTTTGTAGTTGTGTCGCTCAAAGCATTTGAAACGTCAGCTGACTGCAAGCAGTTCCGATTGAGCAGAGTCAGAACGTAGTTCACCTGCAAGTGCTGAGAGACAGCATCAAGGGACCATGCTTAGGCGCATTCATTGTGCATTCATTGTGCACAAGCTCTGCGCTGGTTGTGCATGCCTGAACCCTGTTCACACCTTGCTCTATGCAGAACTTCAGCCTGGCAACAGACCTGGACGTCAAAGTGCTGACGACAGGATTTTGGCCATCATACAAGTCTGCAGAGCAGCTAGCGCTGCCTAGACAGATGGTGGACTGTGTGGAGGCATTCCAAAAGTTCTACACGGACAGCACAAAGCATCGTAACCTCACCTGGATTCATAACCTGGTGCGCGCAGCAATGTGACCACAGTTGTGGACTCACATCTCATGGGGCCTGAGCAGACCACTTAAGACCAGGGTTTTTTTACAGCTCCCACACTGGCTGGCTGCACAGCGCGGCTTTGCGCGTGTGCAGTGTGAGTCTCGCCTGGCTACATTTACAATTGCGGGCCATTTTGTATTGTATCTGTCTGACCGTGGACAAAGACACGTGTTACTAAGCCAATGCACAGTGCAGGGCAACATGGTCATCAAGGGGCCCTTCAAACCATCCGCGAAGGAACTGGTTGTGATGCCATATCAAGCGGCTTTGCTGATGCTTTTCAATGACGCAGACGAACTGTCCTTTGAAGACATTCGCTCCCGTCTCCAACTGAGTGATGAAGACACGACGCGCACACTTTACAGCCTGGCCTGCTCAAAGGCCAACATCCTGCTTGTTGTTGGACAAGAAGATCCCAAGAAGCGGCCAAAGAAGCTCAAGAAGGATGATTGTTTCAAAGTCAACTGGAACTTCACGGATCGCTTGGTCAGGTGTGCCCCCGTGACTGTGATTACAACACAACACCTCATGTTGCGCTCACAGAGGTTGCTCAGTAGCAGTCAAAGCAGACACCGCCACAACAATCATCACATTCCGGAATCTTGTGTGTGTCACCCTTTCCTGTGTGTGTTACCCTTGTGAAGGCTCTTCCTATGCAAACTTTCAGAGCTGCAGTCATGAGGTTTCTCAACTCGCCCCTCTTACAGGATCAAGGTACCCATGCCGGTGCAAGAAGACAAGAAAAAGGTCGTTGAGGAAGTGCAGAAAGATCGCAAATATGCCATTGATGCGGCAATTGTGCGCACAATGAAGAGTCGGAAGGCGCTGGAGCACACACAGCTGGTACTGGAGGTTATGCAGCAGGTGAAAAAGATGTTTGCTGCAGACCAGAAGATCATCAAGAACAGGATAGGTGATCTCATTGACCGTGAGTACCTAGAGCGGGATAAGAACAACAGCAAACTGTACAAGTACCTAGCCTAGCACAATCTGTGGTGGTCAGAGTAACGATTTGATGAATTCATCTTTCCCCGAGAATTTTTAATGATTGGTTCGGCTGACAGCAGTTTCACAGACATGCAGCCTGCATCCATGTATGCATTCCTGTGGTTACTGCTTGTAAGATACACCAACAGTGCTCACAACGATTCCCAACCACTGCTGCCACAGATGCACTAGGCCCCTTGCGCATCTGCCGAATTCATTCCAGCCTTGCGTGTTGCTTTGGCCTTCTTGTGGTATCATTTCGCGTGAGGGTGATTTGTGAAGTACCTGCAAGTGAGAACACCATGCTAACGGAGCAAACGGGCAGATTATACGAAAAACCAGTACTTCCTGGATGCGTACTCTACCGCTTGTTCAATGCTCTGTATGCTATCTGCATCTTCGTCGGAAATCTCGACACAGAACTCCTCCTCCATTGCCATGACAACTTCTACTGTGTCGAGGCTGTCCAGCCCAAGCTCCTTGAAAGAAGATGAGGTTGACACCTGCATATAATAGCACATACAAATGATTCCTCTGTGTGTGGGCTGCTGACCAGCAGCCGCAGACTGCTTAGATTGACAGCAGATTTCAGGTAAAGTGACCAGGCTCCAGAGGAAGGATCAGAATGCCAAACCATCAACAGGACGTGGAATGCACCTTATTTTCGTCGACCTTCTCAAAGTTTTTTACATTGGCAATAATCCGATCCGTAACCTGGTTCCTGTCAAGGTATCCGCTGGCGTACCACCTCTGCACAGCGACCTGCAGAGGAGAGAACGGATACACGGCAGGTGCAATACGGCCGTGAGACAAAACAGCCTGTTGAATGCTGGAAAGGACTCGCGACAAAGACATGGTCACAGATGCCCCGCAGCAGCAGGCAAAGTTTGCAAGCCCAGGCGCGAGCCGACGTTTAATCAATCCAATCCGCAAAGCGTAACAGACACTGCTACTGAGTTCTCTTGCCGCATGTCGATGTGATCGCACCTGCAGCGGATGTGCACGGTCCCAATCACGCGATCAGCAACTCGGTCAGCGCACCGCCACACGCGTGGCCAGCGGTGGCACCGCCTCCGCGGACAATTCCGCCCCAGAAGAGGGGTCCCTAGGGCGCATGACGCCCTCCATCCAATCAAACAGGCTGAAAGTGTTCAGCTGTAATCACGCTGCTCTCCCGATTTGTATGCGGTCGGCTTTCTGTCGTTGGTGCACGATTGTGCCGTCCCGGTCTCGCTTCTGCTGCCATCGACGGCAATGTAACCAATGCAGGTATCGATAGTTGATTTTCTGTCAGTGCCTGAAGCGTTGACGCTACTTTCGTCATGATGAGTCCACGGTACTGCCCCGCAGGGGTTCGGCCACTTGCGCGTGCCAGGTATTTGAATCATTAATGATGTGCTCTTAACTTGTCACTTGAAGCAAATTTACATGAGATTATGCCAATGCTAATGTTCTAGATTGCAACAGCAACTACATATTTTTTAGGCACACGGTTACGGTGGTCGACTGAAGGTGACAAGCCAGTGCTCCGACACATCACCTGCTCAGGGTTACGAGCCGGCGTTCGAGCACATCGACATCTTTCAAAACCTCAGCTAGCTGTCTTTGTAATCCATGATTCTTGTTCCTGAGCCACTTGACCTGAATGTGGGCACGCTCACAGATCAGTTGTCCTGACTGTCAGTCTGGCTGTCTGATTTTAGTATCATCTCACATGATCACTGGGAACGCTTGTTCATCGCTTAGTGTGTTGCGCCAGGAAAACCACAAGCAGCATAGAACATGCCGTGGCATCTGAAGAATGACAGCCTCACCTGTTCAGAGTCTGATGGTGTCTGCATGAAGATGCGGCTTTGCTCACTCAACAGCTCGGTACATTGGTCGGCTAGCAGCTGCAGGTCGGCCAAAGCTTGATCCCGTTCTTCGCGCATCTCCTCAAACTGCTCCTCCAGCACACCCTGTGCTCGTAACAGTGACATCAGCTGTTGTTGCAGTTGTGCCTGTAGATCCGCACGCTCGTTGTCCTTCTGATCTAGCCTGCAAGGGTAGTGGCTGCGCGTAAGAGTGAAGCTGCCAACAGATATCTGCTCAATTGCGGACGACCACTCAGCAGCCTGTCATGCGTAGCACCACCCCATGACACAGGACGATGATTTTGCAGGTTGGAGCCCATGTCAGTCTTCTGTGCTGTGAACCGTGCCAGGCTCTTTGTGCGCTCGACGTCACAACACAGAAACGCTGCATGTAGTGTACAACGGCTGCCAGGATTGCTGTGGCTTGTCATGGCAGCGCCCCTGTTGCTGGTGACACCGGTGCCACATCGTATGCGCTGGCCGGCATTGATCAGGGTTTCAACAAGTATGCACATGCATGAGCCCTCATGGGCCTGCACCTGGATTGCATCTCTGCCGCATGGGCTTCAGCAACCTGAAGGTCCTTGTTGGCGATTGAAACAGCCTCCTGGAGCTGGTGCACCTCTTCTGCGAGATTTTCACCCTTGATCTGCACACAATTCTGAACCTGAGATGGTACGCCTGCTGACTCGGATGCAAGCGCCGGCAGGGGTCTCAGTCCTGCGCTAGGCTAGAAAACCTTTCCCTGGTGCACGCAAGGGTCTGTACATATCTCAACATAACACTCACAGCAAGCACCCGCCTTTTCCCACACAGCTGTATCCCGGCTGTCCTGATATGCCGTGAATGCTACAACTTGTGGAAGGACGGAGCAAAGCAGAAACAAATCATACGAGCTCTTGGACAGCACAGACACTCCTGAGCATACCTCGTTGGCAGTCTTACTCTCCAGTTCGTCCAGCTGGGCTTGCAGAGTTCCAGAATCGGCAAGGAGCTGCTGCACAATGACTCGCTCGTTCTCTAGCTCTTTTCGGACAAACTCCAACTCCGCTTCTGCATTTGTCGCTCGAATGGCAAGCTCCTGTAGCCGCTGCTGTACGGCTTCGTCACCTCCGGGCGTCTGTGCATCCTGATCACTGCTTTCAGGGCTTTGAGCAGGACTGGCCGCAAAAGCCACGATCCTTGGAGATGATGACGGAGATTCCATGATGCCTGCTTCACTGCTGTCACCCAGGTCCTTACCTTGTGGGTGTCCCTGACCAGCTGCGTACGAGAATCGGGCTTGCACAGCCATCAATTTCTGCACCAGAACGCGACAAGGCTCAGCAAATTCGTCAATGCACATGACACAACAGCACGTTTTGCGTGTTGGCTGCCTGCATCAGCTTGGCAACAGGCCCAGCATCCAAGATTGTGTTGCAGCCCCCACATGCACATGCACCTCGTGACAGAGAAGGCGTCCAGCAATGTGGCACACGAGATGCCAGTGTGGTAGACGAGCAATCCAGCAACACGCAATCATCTGTCATGCATGAATGCGGACTGCATGCATAGAGAGGGCACCATCGGACCCAGGCATGCTGCAGTGAGCAGACGTCTATAGCATGTATGTGCAACACTCACTCACTGCTGCCATCGGCCCAACCTTCCAGGCGTGCCACCACACGCAGACACAAACACACTGAGGTCACTGAAGCATATATCATAGGTCGCAAGGGCTGAATGACGCTGTGCAATGACGGAAAGCAACGGGCGTTCGCACTTGATACTTCTGTTCCTGATACAGCAACGTCACCTGCAAAGCTGCAATCTTGTCAGTGTGGGCCGCTGTTGCCGCCGCTGCACTCTTCACCTGCTGCTCTGCCCGGGCTGCCTGTGCCCGCAGGCGATCGTGCTCCTCCGCAGCCCGCTTGGCAGCGCTTTGCAGCTCCTGCACAATGGCCGTCCCTTTCTTCAGCAAGGCGAGCACAGCAATGCCGCAACTGCTTGACAGCTACTTGTCATGCACTTACAGTCTAGACATGCTCAGCAAGCATTCCCAACTGTGTGGTACGTGCATAAATGCTGCTGTTCCTTGTGCAGGCAGTGCATGGTCTGCATGGCGCCCGTACGCACCAATTCTGCGCACAGAACCTTATCATCCGCTATTCCGCACCTCATACCCAACCTGGGTCTGGCACAGGCTCATCACACACTCGCGGAATGGTTACAGCACATGCAACGGCCACAATGGCGTCGCGTTACCTGCTCGAGCCGAGATTGCACCGTCTGCAAGGCCAACTCAGTGCCACGCGCCGCCTCCGATTCAGCATCTACCCGGGCCGCAGACTGCGCTTCACACGCTTCCTGCAGGTCCTCCACAGTGCCCTGCAGAGCCTCGCAGTCCTGCTCCAAGTCTCTCACCTGGGCCTGCAGCTGCTCTACCTGCGCAGCCGCGGCAGTGCGTCCGCTTTCCGCCTTTGCCACAGACTCCTCCAGCGCCACCTCACGGGCAGCAGCCGCTTCCAGCTTCTCCTCAGATGCTCTGACAGCCCCCTCTGCGCTCATCAGCTTCGCCTGCAGGCTCTCAGCCTGAGCACTGACCGCCTCCAGCTGCTGCTGAATCTCCACAGCTGTATCCTGCCCTGTTCCTTCCTACACGCACACCTGTGCCTCGGCCACTCCATGATTGGTGTCCACATGGCTCTAGCACAAACGATGACGTGCTAGTGTCCCTTGCAAGTACCAGTGCCTAGGCATCATCACAGCTGCAGGCTGTAGAGCAGGAGGATTGCTGCCCAGCGCTACTTATCAGGCATTGCAAGTCGCCAAAGTGACTCGGGCAGCTCTGCATGGCACGAGAGCAGCAGAACGGGGTGCACCTGCTGCTGCTGCAGCGCCTCCATAGCTGCAGAGAGCTCCTGCACGGTGCCCTCAAGCTGCTGGATCTCCTGCAGGAGCTCCTCCTCCCGCTCCTCAGCCCCCGTCGCTGCCGCCCTCATCCGCTCAATCTTTGCCTGCTGACCCGCGCGGCTGCTCTCTGCCTCTGCTGCAGCCTCCGCCGCCGCAGCCGCCTCCAGCGCCTGCGTAGCAGCCTCCACACGCAGGCTGTCCATATCAGCTTGCGCAAGTGCAAGCTCCTGCTGCAGCCGCATGACCTCATCGCCTTTGCTGCCTGCTGCAATGCGCTCCTGCAACGCCAGCTGCGCAGCTGCCAGGGCCTGCTGCAGCCGCACAGTCTCCGCACGACTGCCCTCGCTGCTGGCTGCCATGCGCTCCTGTAGTGCCACCAGCGCGGATCGCAGCACCTCCTTGCTTGACTGCTCAATTCTCAGCTCTGCCTTGCACTGCTCCAGCTCCTTGGCAGCTTGATCTCGAGCGGCTTCAGCTCGAGTGACACCCTCTGACCTCTCCTCTACCTCAGATTGCAGCTTGCCCTCCCGCTCTCTGTGCAGCCGCTTCAGCTCGACCAAGGCACTATTGGCTGCTTCCAGCTCAGCCGACACGATGCCTTGATTTGCGTTGGCCGCCTCCAGCTCTGTTTTCGCAGCATCACGCTGCGCAGCCAATGCCTTCTCAACTGCTACCAACTCCATCGCAGTGCTGTCGCGCTGCGCGGTCAGAGCCTCAACCGCTGCGGCCAACTCCGCTTTTGCACCGTCATGCTGTTCGGTCAGCAACTTCTCAGCCACTGCCAACTCCGCTTTAGCAGCGTCACGCTGTGCAGTCAGGGCCTCTTCAACTGCTGCAAACTCAGCTGCTGCGCTGTCGCGCTGCACAGTCAGCGCCTCCACCTCCGCGGCTAACTCAGCTTTTGCACTTTCGTGCTGCTCCACCAATGCCGTCTCAGCTGCGAGCAACCGCGCTTCAGCGCTCTCGCGCTGCGCTGCTAGCGCCTCCTTGGCAGCTGCCAGTACAGCCCGGTCGCTATCTCGCTGCAACGTTAGCGCCTCCTCAGCCACTGTCAGCTCTGCCCGCGCCTTGTTCTGCTGCGCAACCAGTGCCTCCTGAACCGTTGCAAGCTCTGCCCTAGCGCTGTCACGCTGCGCAGTCAGCGATTCCACCGCCGCTGCCATCTCCGCTTCAGCGCGACCACGCTGCGCAACCAGTGCCTCCTTGGCCGCCAAAACTTCCACGCTCGTGCTGTCGCGCTGTGCAGAAAGAGCCTCCTCAGCCGCCGCAAGCTCTGCCCTGGCGCTGTCACGCTGCGCAGTCAACGCTTCCACCGCCGCTGCCATCTCCGCTTCAGCTCGATCACGCTGCGCAACCAGTGCCTCCTCAGCTGCTGCAAGGCCTACCCTAGCACTGTCACGCTGCTCAGTCAGCGCTTCCACCGCTGCTGCCATCTCCGCTTGAGCATGATCACGCTGCACAATCAGTCCCTCCTCAGCCGCCAAAACTTCTGTGCTTGTGCTGTCGCGCTGCGCAGCTAACGCCTCTTCAGCGCCTGCCAGGCGAGCATGCAGGCTGTCGGCTTCGCTCCGTGCAGCCTGCCGAGCGGCCTCTGCAGCATCCAACCCAGACCTCATCGCCACCTCCAGCTGCGCAACGCGTGCGTCCGCAGCTGCAAGCATTGCCTTGGCGGACGCAGCCTGCTCCTGGAGCTTCTGCACCTCCTCCCCCTCTGCCACCTTTGCAGCCTCTGCCTCAGGCTCAGTCGCATCACATTGCAGCTCCGCCACCTTAAGCTGCTCTAATAGCTCTGCAACCTTGGCAGCACCCTCACGCTCGGCGGCCTCCGCGTGCCCCAGCAGCTGCCGCAGCTCGTCCAGCTCCCTGCTCATGCGTTCCACGTCCGCCGTCGAGCAAGCTGTGTGATCCGCTAGCTGCGCCCGCAGAGCGGCAGCGTCAGCCTCAGCCGCCCGCGCAGCCTCACGCGAGTCCACAAGAGAGTCAGCGTTGTTGGACGAGTTGATAAGCACGCGGTCAAGCATCGTTGCCACGTCCTCCACCGCAACAGAGCCGCGCTCGGTGACTGTCACCGGCACGTCCAGCTCCTGCTCCCGGGCATGCGCCAGGATCCGCTCCTTTGCACTGCACTCACAGGTCCCTCGCTCGCACTGACCCCCAGCGCGGCTCCTCATGGAACAATATGGTATCCCAAGCCGCAGGCCGCAGCACCATGCAGTCGTCCTGCAGCGCTCAGTGCCAGAAAAACCGTGAGAAACGTGCAGGGTTGGGGGCGGTACCGGACGATGACTTCTTCTGCCAACGCCCGGAAACTCTCCACACGTTGCACATGGAACTGCAGGTCCTCCAGGGCGTCTGCAGCTGCGGTCGTGGAGCAGTCAGAGCCCTCGTCAGCCCCAACGCCCATAACGGCTTCAATCCGGGACAGCGCCCGCCGCAGGCCCTGCTCCGCAGCGGCCGGTCCTTGAGGCCGCCGCGGAGGATCCTCAGACAGCCCGGTGCCACTGTGCCTGGCCGTGATCTCACGCCAGATCGACTCGTTGTCTGCTGATGGACTGGAGCTGGAGCTATCCTGTGTGCTGCTCTCGTGGTGCCCTGCACTGGCGGCTGCACTACATCAGATGAGTTTGAGATGAAATCAATTGCAGTGCAACTGGCCCACACTGCACAGCTTATGTGCCTGCCTCCTAGGTTTCAGCCATGAGGCCCGACTGTCAACGGATAAGCTCCGTATCTGTGCACTGTTGTGGACATGTAGCACACGTGCTTTGCTTCATCCATACTGTGTGCTGACAGCAAGAGCGCAGAGCTTGAATGGGGATGCGGACACGCAGCGGCCCAGCGATGTGAAACTGCTTTGCGCGGAGGCACACCGTTGCTATCTGCAACGTTCTCACAGATGATACCCAGTCCACTGTCAGCACCTGATGCAGATGGTGTGCCGCCAGTCTGGGATGCAGCCTGCAACTGAGCAGTGAATTTCAGGGCTGCTGTCTAGACCGAAGCTGGGGCATGACACCTGCAGTATACTGGCATGAATCAAGCGCACCTGTACTCTGGCTGCCATCGCAGGCTGCTGAAGCGCATTCTCCAGCATGGAAAGCTCCGTGACGCTGGACATGAGAGCGTTCAGGGTCGTTCCAGAGCGACCAAGTTGCTCCTCTGCCACACCTGCGATCTCAGCCGCATCTGTAGCCATATTCGCCATGGCAGCAGCTACGTCTATGCTGCTTTCTGAACTGCCCATGTGCACATCAGAGGGACATGTAGAGGTGGCCTGTGCACTGCCCCCGCTGCTACGCCCTGCTTCGCATGCATACTTCTCAGCTGCAGCCCGACCTTGCAGAGACACTGCCCGCTGTGGAGATTCCACACCGTCGAGCTTCTGCAGCCACTCATCAACGGCAGCCCGCAGCCCTCGCATCTGCTCTTGCAGAGCTGGTAGCCACAGCTGCTGTGAAGCAATGACCGCCTCAACAGCTGCACCCGTAGAGCTTTCCCTCACAACTCCTGATTCTGAGGCCATGCTGGCGGCGCCACCGATCTGCTCAGCATCTGCGAGCACAGCCACGACCTTGCTTGCCCGCCGAGATGCAGCCACGGCCGCCCGCCGAGTGCACGTCTGCAGAGCCTCAACCTTTTCCGTCGCCACCCGCTGCGCGCGCAGCGCATCCTCGCGAACTGCCTCCACACGCTGCAACGCTGCACACGCATCATCCGCACGCAGCTCCGCCAGCAGATTCTCCTTTTGCACCTCCGCGCACCGCCTCTTGTGCTCTTCCAACCGCTCATCCAGTGCAGAGCACTGCAGTTCAGCTGCCGCACAGCTCTCCTCAGCTGCAGAGCACTGCAACTCAGCTGCCGCACAGCGCTCCTCTGATTCCTGCAGCTGCTCCAACGCAGCATGTACACGACCTTCTGCCTCAGCTGCTCTCGCGCTGGCCTGGCTTGCTGCAACAGACAAGCGTGCCAGCTCCTGCTGAAACTGTGCAGCGCCAACTTCCATGGACTGAACACAAGCAGTTGCAGACTCCACTGCCCTTTGTGCGGCGGCTAGCTCAGCCTCTTTCACCTGTGCGGCACCATTGGCAACTCCCAGGGCCTCCTCCATATCCGCCACCATCATTTTCAGCATGCAGGACTCGTCCAGCGCAGCTGCCAAGTCAGCCTCCATTGCCTCCATGCGCTGCTCTGCCACGTCCAGAGCGGCCTTGCTGAGCCCCTCAGCCTCCTGTGCCCCGAGTCTCTGCTCACGCGCCGCCGTCATCTCATCGTCCGCCACGACTAGCCGTTCCAGCAGTTCGCGCTTCTCGCCCTCCAGCTGTTCTAGCATAACTTTCTGTGCTGCAACTGTTCCAGTGTTGTCACCAGCCGCATTGACATGCGTTGTTGTCTGCTCCGAACCATGTAGTCCCCCCTTGGCCACATCGGCCACAGTCTGTTCCACGTCAGTGGCGCTGTGCCCGAGTTCGCCACCTGCCACAGGTGATGGCACAGCCGGTTGGGCCTCAGACCCATTGGAGAGCCCTGGCGATGCTCTGGCCGTTTGCGACCGCTGCTCACGCATTTCGAGTTTGGCATCTGCGGCCTGCACGCCCCTGTCATCCCTGTGCCCGGCCTCGAACCCATCAGCCGCGCTGTTCACCTCTCCCTCGCCACACCCAGTGTCGCTTTCCCTCTCAGGCAGTACAGCGCTTGCAAGTGCTACTAACCCACATGGAGCCTGCACAGTGGCCTCCCTACGCCTGGCTCCCTGCTTGTGTGCAGTCGCCATCTCTGCATCCAACCCTGTTGCAGAGTGCGCAGTGCCAGCTGCATGTGATGCAGCCAGGGGAACACTGTCAGCCCCGGCGGTATGAGCAGCAGGCAGCGCTGCCGGCTGTGTAGCCTGCTCACACAGCGCCTTCAATCGAGCCAGCTCCACCCGCATCTCCGCAGTCTGCGCGTCTGCTGTCACCCGCGCAGCCTCCGCCGCCGTCGAGCGCAGCTCCGCCGCGCGCACCTGCGCCTCCAGCCGCTGCACAGCTGCCGCATCCTCCTCATCTGTTTGGCCCCGTCGCGCTGCGCTCGCTCCGTCCAGCGCAGCACGCAGCGCGCGCACAGTCGCCGACGAGGCAGCCGCCTGCTCCTGCGCACGGCTCTCTCTTGCCGTCGCCGCTGCCTCGCCCTCTCGGGCGGCGGCCGCGCCAGCCTCTGCATGGCGCAGTCGCTCCTCGAGAGAGCCGGCCTGGCCCTGCAGTGTGGCAGAGCCCCACACGGAGCCCTCCATGCTGTCTGCGCACGAGGTGATCGTCGCCTGCAGGCCGTCCAGCCAGCAGATGGCAGCATCCTCCACGGCGTCCCAGTCTTCCATGGTCCACTCCCTCGCCTGCAGCACCTGCTTGAGGCGTGCATCCGCCTGGAGTACGCCCGGTGCGACGCCAGCGCGAGGTCCAGCAGCACGCTCCAGCGATGCAGCAAGCCGGCGGACGGGAGCGACTGTGGACTCGATGCGGGCGACGAGAGACCTCACGTGGTTGCAGTGAGCTGTGTTGCACATGGAGAGCGCAGTCTTTGCCTTGGACCGCTCCTCCAGCAGTGCGTGCTTCAGTGCTGTGATATCCTGTGCTTGACTGCGTATGCAGTGCTGCAGGTTGGACGTGTCCTTGACGGTGTTTGACAGCTCATGTTGCATGTGCTTCACTGTGTCTGAATCTGCAGGTGGCGGGGCGTGAAAGCCAGTGACACAGAGACAAGCTGTAATGCATGTGTTTGCAAGACAGACGAGCTGCGCCAGCGTTTGCAAGTCAAGTCCTAGTCGGTGCACGAATCATGAGGGGCCGAGCTTGTGCACGGGTGGTTGTGTTGATGAGAAAGAGCACTTCACTTGCTGTATCAGCCCGCAAGGAGAGGAAATGGCACGAGAGAGGAGACCATACTTTGCAGGCTCAGTGTTGACAATCTTGTGGTCGGACTCGTGGAACGGCTGCCTGGACTGTCGGCTTGACTGCCTGGGCTGTTGACACGGCTACCAAAAGGTTTTTGCCGCTCGGGTGACTGGCTGCGTGATCGCACAGCCGCCCGTGAATTCCTGAGCTCCGTTCGCAATGCGGCGACTTCTTGCTCTGCGAATGAGGCTCTCCGTTGTGCGTCAGCTACAGCCACTGAGACTGCACCGGACAGGAGAGACTGCAGCTCCTGAGCTGTGCGCTCCAACTGCTCTGCCATCCGATCATATGCAGCATTGGAATCTAAGAGCTGAGCTATGAGGTCAGTGTTTTCATCACGGGCTTGTGCGTATGCTTCGGCGCTTTCAGCAGCTTCTTGGCGCGCACTGGCGGCCTCTCGTTGCAGCCGGACAAGGTCAGATGATGTGGCAGCCCTGGCCGAGCTTGACATTATCTATGGCAGGATAGGTTTCAGCAACGGCGCAATACGAAAAGCCTGGAACACCTTGCGAACCTGATCGGATACTTGCTCATGGAGCAATGACCGAGGAGACGAGCGTGACGCAGTTTGACATTGGAAAATGTTAAGATTCATTTCTGACGACAATAGCAGTCAGTATTCGCGCACTGCCCCTGAGTGATGCATGGCAACAAGAGAACGGAGACAAATGACATGCCAGATCCTAGGACGGGCGGCGTACCTCGTCCCACTCGCAGCAGGTCAGATGATAAGTACTAGGCCCTCACGGTACTCATGGCAGAGCTGGGCAGTATGAGATTCGGTTGCATCTCAGGTAGCAGGGAACACCAGCGGACGAAACATCTCTCTCTCCCGTGCACGTCATATCGAGGATCGGAACAATCCAATGCAGATATGTTCGGTTCCTGCCGCCAGAACTCAAGGCATATAGTTTCAAGAAGGGCAGCATGAAGCAGTGGATCACGCTGAGTTCAGGACGTCGTGGTGACAGGTGGACTTGGCAGCGTGCCAGACAACCTGCACATATGGTATGTAAATGATGTGCAGATGCGACCGTCGCAGCGTAGATGGTATGCACTGGCAATACATGTCGCAGGCATCTGCGTCGAGCAGGCTCAGGGATGGTGCAAGCACTGTGAAATGCGATGTGGTATTGCTCAATTGACTGCAACGTGTGCTCGCAGTGAAGAATAACGCCCGTCCCTACTCATCAGCAAGTCGTTCAACATGTAGGCGGGTGAGCTCTCATGGGTAAGCGTTCGCATCGATGTTGGCAAAATCCTGCGGACGTGTTGACCCCTCGCGGGTGTCCGAGCTCCCAGCAGGTCCAAGGACGTGCCATGCGCTCAGATATTTAGAGAACACTGCATTTGTTTCGCGGATGCGCAACATCACCTGATCTCACAGCCGATGCATGTCTTGCGTCTCCTAAGATCTTGCATTCCTGCACCTACCCGCATGCATCTAGCCCACATGGCAGGCACCGTGGGGTTGCGGGCTGAGCTGGTGTGAGATAGCAGGTGAGATGCAGTGAGCGCGCTTCGACTTCTCAGTGCCAACGTCCACTCCTACGCCTGCCGCACTGCCTTGCTCCCATCGATTTGTCCCGTCGTAGTCATTGCCGGCCATTGCCGGTGGAGCCAGGCCGGCCAGGCCTGGCTCCGCCCCTGCCGTGGACAGTGCTGACCAACCCAGGCTGTGCGATGATGACATACGAGCCGGTGTCACCGTTTGGACCCGCATGCGCCGTGGCATAGGGGTGGCCGACACGTGTGACACTGCGTTGGGCCCGATGCGGGGCAGGCTGCGCAAGCACGCCAGCCCTGCGTTTGTGACCCGTAATCCATGGGCTAGGGGTCTCTGTCTGACGCTGTATGGAGTGGCGCCGTACACACGTTCCCTTCCTTGGTGGTCTATCCCATCATGGCGATCCATACAGTTCATCTCCCGGATAATTACGCCGTCTGATATCACGGCATGGCGTACCGCACGGCCGCTTGATGTGCAAAAGAAAGTCATATACGAGGTGCATGCGCTGATCCTGGGCGATGCCTCTGCTGGACACAGGCGGTGTCATGTTGGCCATGTGCTCTTGGCCTGCCCACATGTATGCAACCGTGCAGGGCTTGTCGGGCCAGACTGCCGACACGTAGATCTTCTGCGGGCGACGAGTCAGAATCGGATGCGAAGGCGCTTGCGTGTCGTTCCTTTTGTGAGGGCGGGCTTTGTGATGCCGCTGCGACGCGTGTCTGATGTGTGCTTATCAGCACCAACGGCAGGAGGGGTGGTGTGCTTGTGTGGTCCCGTTCCTGTTGCACCCATCGGCTGCGTTGTCGCAGTGCGCCGGTCCCCCTATCTGTGCCTTGTGCATGCGCTTGGTGGCTGTGTTCAATGCCAGTGCGGCCGTGGTGGTGTCTAATGTGTGTTTTCCAGCTCCAGCGGCGGTGGGGGTGGTGTGCTTGCCCTCATGGACACAGGGGCGGGCTTGGTGTGCTGGCTCGAGTGGCTCCATCTTTGGTGCTGTGGATCCTGTTGCTACTTCGCGTGTTGCACATGCAGTTCCTTCTCCGGCCCCTGCTCGCAGGAGTGCCGTGGCCCATGCCCTTCAAGCTTGAGACGTTATGTCCGATTCATGTTCCCCCCCCCCCCCCTCTTTGATTTAGTCACCTGGCAGCTGGGTGGAGCGATCCATCCTCAACTGGAGCGAGGTGCACTTCAGCGGATGGTATTCCCGCATGTGTCCGCCAGGGCGCCTGCTGATGGCAGTGCGCACTCTTCTCACATGGCATCGTTCATGCAGCACCCTGTTTGACTGCCAAGCACAGTGCGCACAAGCAACTGTGTGCTCTCCATCACGCGCGCACACGCTCACAGCCACCCAAACACACACTCGCACAGACCCAGCACCACAGAAGAGCCCATCCGCCCTACCCATCCCACTGGTGCATGCATGGCGCGCCCTGATAGCAACACCATGGGCACCGGCCACACCACTGTCAGCAACTCCGCATACAACCACCAGTCGTTCACGTGCTGGTGACACCAACTCACGTGATGCTGCTGCGTGCTACCAATGCAATGATCAGGCCAGCTCGTATTGCAAGTGAGCAGTGTTTGGCAGCAGTAAAGAGTGAGACTGGACATAAACCGGCTTTTGTCAACAAATTGAATGTGATGAGGTTCGTGTCCGCTATTGTGTGTATTTCGGCCACTTCGCCATGCCTGCACAATCTGCATGGCGCACGTGCACTTTCACTCATTGATGCAGAACTCGTCTGCAATATGCAAAGCAGTCTCCAATAGCACATGCGTGAGTGGTTCCCCTTATGCAGACGCATCGCGGCATCAAATGGGCGAACCATGGTTCACATCCCACCACGGATATGTGACACGGGACTGACTTGCGGGCGGTAGCCACTAAACGTGGAGGCAAATAGTAGCTATTTTACACTTAGTGGAAGAGCATGACATGCTTTCGTTCCACACACCGCCATCCAATCGAATCAGCGTAGAAACAATTCTGCCGACGTTCCACGCGTCAGGGCAGACCGAATGATTGTGAGTACCCTAGACTGGACTGCTTGTGATTTACCCCTACAGGCGCTCCCATACCCTGACCCCTTCCATCCCGAGGAGAATGTCGTGACATGGGTCCCGTGGGAAGATTCGAATAAAATGTATCATCTCGGCGCATAGGCGGCACTCCTGATGGGTCAACGTGATGTGCTGAGGATACACGCTCCGGCAAGATCTGCGAGCGCATTGGTTGGTGATGCATTGGCGCGTAGTCTGGAGCATCATTAGTCTTGGGTTGCGCGAATGGATGTTTCCCATGTGGATCTACTTTTGATAGATACTGAGCTGCATACTCTCGGAGCTCCTTCTTCAGCTGGTGGTGTTTCATCCGCTGCATGGATACCCACCATCTGACCCTGCAGGCAGTCCAACAGTATATGACAGACTTAGGAATGGCTAAGGAGCAGGCTGATCGCGAAGATGCAGATTGGCAAGACATACCGCTGGCACGACAGGCTGAAGTTGCAATTGCTTGCCACAGCTGGCGTCGTCTCCGCCTGTTCTGGTTGTGGACTATATCCTGTACGTTACTGCTTCGTATGGTTGTGTAACTTGTGACGAGCACACGCCGGACTCCGTCTCGCCATTGGATTGCCCTGTCCGACACTCGTGCACATCTTGCACTGCGTTGCACGCGATCGACACGATGAACGATCTTTGCGACATGCACTCTCATTAGAGGTCTACACCAGATGCATGGATCTGCTCAGGCAAACCTAAAGGGTGCGGGACCGCACCTGTGCAAATGTTGCCATACTTGCATGTGCTGTTCTTAAAATGGTTAGATTCCATTTGCAACAGCTGTCGAGCGTCAGCGAACATTTTACCCAGCAGCTCCTGTTTCTGCCGATATGATTTTGCGAATTCAGGGGGCATGTCGGCCGGAAGCTCTCGTCGGACGGTGGGCCGCTTCTCCGGTTGATTGTGCTCAGGCGGAGCGCCATCTGGAAGCCTACGCTTAGCGAAGTGAGACCCAGACATCATTGTCACAATATGGACTGCTCAGGAGCGCCGGCGAGATGCGGTGATTAAACGTGAGCTGCTGTGTGATCGGCCACGGCTGAATGGCTCCGATCATTAGTGCGCCGATTCTCCTTCTATTCGCACGCCTAGTGTCCATCCTACAACAGCATCAGCAGTGTAGTAGCGACTACGCTACATGCGCATACTAGCTCGTGTGCATGATTGAGGAGCGTTCATGAACGCGGGTGTGCCTGTATACCCTTACGCCACATCGCTCACCTGGCCAGCTAGGCCTGGCCATCTAGGCCTGGCTACATGTGGAACTTGTAAGCTGAGGCGATCACCACCGTGCACATGAGCAAAGCAGCTGCTGGTATCAGGTTTGGTTATTGAGTTGTACTTCAGACGACGAACTGGCAGACGTTTCTGCAACCCCTCCCATGTGGAGAGCAAATGTGGCTGTCAGTGCAGTGTCCCCACAGCACCCACTTTGCTCCTTAGCAGTCACATACTACGTGCAATAGACCAAGCTCTATGTCGTCAACCATGACCTCCCTGGAGCTCAGCCGGGATGTGCAGAGGCTCGTGTTTCCGCTGACAGCGATGGGCTCCCTGACGCACGGTGTGCATTGTAGTGTAACTAAGCTAGAGGACTTGAAAACACGACTGGCCCATGTACAGGGCAGCGAGCAGAACAGCAGAGCGCGAACAGATTGCAATTCGCTGCCTGTGATCTAGGCTCTCACCGTATTTCGCAGTAGCCATCCTGCTGCACGTGGTAGACATCAGTGCAAGGCCAAACGAACACACGTTGAATTTGTACTCATGCAATTTGCATGCATCTCGATGGTTACACCACCGACTATGGAAGTCAGCCACCCAGCCTCGAATGAGCCACATCTGTCAACCGAACTCGATTACGCTACCTGCGGCAGAGCTGCGCTGCTGCTATGCCCTGCACTGCGCTCGTGGAGTCCGTGGAGCCACGTGCTCGCAGCTGCCAAGTCAAAGTCGTCCAGGCACTGCAATGGCCCCTCAGCCAACATGTCGGAAGTCGCTGACGCAGCTGATCCTGTCTCCAGGAAAACTGCCACCCATACACTGGCACAGGAGTGTGCCTCCCGCTGGGGCATGTATTGTTTCAACAGTTCCTCAATGGCTTGATGCATGCCAGAGGCAGTCTCGCCTGTGCCTTCGAGTCCACCAAGCTCGGCGGCCAGAGTCTCTCTCAAGTGCAGCAGCGCAGCCGCATGCTGTGACAGGATCTGGACCACCACGTTCGCCGCCATACCCAAGGCCAGACCATCTTGCTGCTGTGGATCTGGTTGGCAAGCAACTTGGCTGCTTGGATCAGCTGCGGTCCAAATTTCCCCATAGCCGCTGTCAGTGTTGTTGCCTCCAGTCTGAACCACGCTGTCAGTGCCGTGATCCAATGGAACACAACTGCCTTCGTGCTCGCATTCCTTTTCACAGGGACCAGACGGCGACGCCACGCTGTGTGTCTGCCCGCCCACTGACTCACGTAGCAGATGGGGGCCATCTGGAGCGTCCAACGGTCCCGAGTCCACCGACGCTTCGGCTGTGGGCCGCTGTTGTGGGTTGACTCGCCACTGCGTTGCTGTGCAATCTTTGCCCCTGACAGCCAGATCCTGGACGTGTACAGACTGCCGCGCTGTGCAGCCGCCCAGCTGCTGTTCAAGCATAGGCCAGATGGCATCGGACAGGCTAGGGAACATGCGTTGCAGCAGCATCGACACGTCCTCGCATGCAAAGTAGCCCGGCGTCGCTGCATCTGGCATTTGCAAGCTCAACATCTGACTGAAAAGCTCTTCAACTCCTCGGACAATGCTGGACATACGCTGCACCACATGAATGTGCAGCGTCCCATCCAGTGCATCATGGAGCACAGTAGCAACAGGATCAGCATCTCGATGAGCTTGCAGGCTCAGCATCAGGCAGTAGCCCCTGGGCACGACAGTCCTGGCTAGGCAGTCCTGGGACAGCCATACGTCAAACAGCGCTCCATGGAGCGTCTTACACTGCCTTGGCATGGACCTCAGCAATTCCCACAGCGTTCTGGAGAGCTGCTGGCCATCCAGAATGTCAACACAGACCTGCAGCCACGTCGCGAATACATATGATTGACAGCTTTCAGGCAAAGCGACAGCAAGACAAAGCTGTTGCAATACCTGTCCTGTTGCACGGAGGATACGTGGGATTTCCGCTCCAGACCCCAGAGCTTGTACCACAGCGTGCCGTGCATCATGTTGAATGGTGGCAGACTGAACACGCAATTGCCATTCCATTGGATCAGATGGCACCAATTTCTGGAGGTTGTCGCGGTCACTCGAGGCCTCCTGAACGTTCAGCCCAACATTTCGGGCATGCATGAGCTGCTTGTTTGCATATACTCACACATTGGTTTGCACATACTCACACGCTTGTTTGCAAATAAATCTTGTTTGACTCTATGATTTGGGGATCGCACAGACAGCTGCGAAGAGTAGTGTGACAGCCTACTCACAAGCTTCCCAGCGATCATTGCTGTTGGCTTGCAGGCAGACCGAGAGACAGGCACGATATGCTGCTCACATGAGGGCAGCAGCCCACGTTGTGCATGCCACTCTGGCCTTGGAGTCTTCTCTCCAAGGGTCGACAGCTTCTCTGCCTGCTCGCGAACAGTGCACTGTAGCTCTGGAATTTGAACCTGCATCTCCCTCAGCTCTGCCTCAAGTCCTGCCACCTCAGTCCGTTTGATCATGCCTGCACCACAGAGCATGGCTCCAAATATCCACCCGCTGGGCTGGCCAGGCCTGCGGCGCAGCTTTGCAGTAGACAACATCGGCTGGTAAGTTGTGCATGATAGATTAAACGCACGGGTGGCATACCTGGCAGCAAGCTGTGCAGCTGGGCCACCTCTTCATTCTTTGTGCGTAAGGCCTGCTCTGCCTCAGCCTGTGCATGGGCTGCCTCCTCATACGACTGCTGCAGCTTGCTGATGGTCTCCTGCAATTGCTCCTTGGAGTTCTTTGCGTCAGCCGTCAGTTTCGCGATGTCTGCCCGAGCCTCTTCTATGGCATGCCGGGCGGCCTCCGCATCTGTGGCAGCCTGCCTCTCTCTGCTTTGAGCGGCGAGCAGTACCGCTGTCTGCTCTGCGCTGCGTGCCTCCGCACATTGTAGTGCTCCTGACAAGATCTGCATGCCTCTGCCAATCTTTCACTGTCTGAGCCCAGGGACGCAGTCCCGGAGGTGCTTGTCGTTTGATGCCCATGCCACATATATCAGGCATACTGTGTGACTTTTCACTTGGGTACACCAAACATCCAATGCAGCGAACACAGTCCCGCCGATCCTGCAACCCACCGGCCAAGCCGCAAAGATTTGCTGGGACCTTGGGTAGGTTTTGTGGCATGCGTAGCTCTCCAACCGCATGTGTGTTGCAGCAATCGATTCCAACGACTTGATACAGAGCAGGGGCAAGGTGCACCTGAATGTCAGCTGACAGCCCCTTCATGTTAGCCATCTGTTCAGAAAGCTGCTGTCGAAAGCTGTCTTGTTCCGCCCGCAGGCATACATTCTGCTTCTCTAGCTTCTCCACAACACAATAATATGGCAATTGGTCCATACGATCCGTGCCACCATCATGTGCAAAGCAGTCGCTGTATGTCGAATTCACCTGCTGTCTGAGACCAGTTACTCTCCTTCAATGCTGCATGTGAGCTGGATGTGGAGCATCAACATTCCACCAGAACACATCAGAATCAAGCTTACCATCTCCTTGCTGAGGATTTGCAGCATGTTGCTATATGGGCCTGCCAGGGCACTCAATTCTTCTAGGAGCTTGCAGCATACGGCAGTTCGCAGCCTATGGGGTTTGCCATTCTCATCGTTGGAGCTACCAGCGATCACGCTGCACTGATGCAAGGCCTCCTGCAGTTTCACTTGAGCGATCGTGGATATGCTGCGGCTCTTGACCTGCTGCAGATTCTCCGTGACAGCCTGTGATTGTTCATGCCATAATCTCTTCTTCAACCCCGGAATGCCTGGCGTCCCTAAGATAGCATCTGATGATGACCTGCAAGATGTGTGCCATTTCTGCTTCACACGTTAACACGGCTGTAAACCCACAAGAAATATACACACCTCTGAAGTGCCTCAGTGCTGGAAAGCTGGTAGTTGCTTCTGTGAGCCGCATCGCTGTTCGTACCAGTCAAATGTGGCTGCAGAGGTGGGAGCTACACAGTGTATGTGCTTGGTACACATGCAACCAAGGACCAGAAAGCATAGATACTGTCACTGGACGTAGCAAACACACCTTCAGCATGATCACCGCCACCAGTGTGATAATGTATCATGCACTCTGCGGCATCCGATCAAGTTCGCGGGGTCACGAACCAATCTATGTTCCTGCCCAATGCTGCTCCTGCTGTCTCCAACGGTGACGAACATTTGTGCACATACGTGCGACGATTGACTTGCAGTACTTCACTTAACATGGGCAGCGTCTTGTCACCATGCCTGCGTTTGTGGAAGTGACTACTTGCGAATGGCGCTACCTCGCGAGGCCTCGATACGCATGCATTCCGCCAATTGCGAACCCCGCAGCATGCTGACGCACTCAGGCTGCGGTGGTATATACACGTGTGAACAAGCAACATAACCCAGTTACCAAGCGACACCGTTAATTGTGTAGCAAGGCATGCCAGTCACTCACTGCGAGAGGCGCCGTTGCCTGTAGTATCATCCCATTTGCTGTTCACTTCCACAAACTCTTCGTCAGCGTCTACAAAGGCCGGCTTGAGCTTTCGAGGGAGCTTAGATTGGCGAAGAATGGGACGGCTTGTAGCTCAGGTCACAAATGAAGATTCCGCGAGGCTCTCTCGAGTCCTGGACGCTAAGAATCGCGTGATCGGGGTGTGCCAGAATCGACCGTCACAACTTCACTTTAGAACGGTCACCAATGCATCAAGCGGACGTGACTGCAGGTGGATGTGGGCTCCTTAGAGCAGCAAGTGGGCGAACGCAAAGCCGCTGAAGATGCCGAACGGCAACGAGACATGTACGTGCCTGTAGCTAGCACAAGAATTAATTGCCGCCCTGGCTCCGGAGTGGCATACTAGGGCCTTGTTCTTTTGTACTCAAGCGTAATTTGATTGCTTGCCTGCAGCGCTTATGCTCAGTTGTCAAGGTACTACGATGACACTGTGAAAGCAGCTGACCAAGAAGCTGCTGCATCACGTAGAAAGGCTGCTGTAGAGGAGCAGGAATGCCGGAATGAGACTCAATTGCGTGACACAAGGCGTGAATGGGACTTAAATAGGCCTGATGCAAAATTGCTGGATACACCGGCACGCATCAGTGATGATGATGAGCGCTGTGGGGTATCCAGTTTGCAGGTGAGATCGTGGCAGATTATAGCTTGTTTGCCCAGCACCATCTTACAGGGAAGACTGTTTTTATGTGCACCTTCAGCTCTCCCTGTTGCAGAAGTTCCATGGTGAAGACCTGAGCGCGGCAGAGCGAAGAAACGCACAGCAACAACAGAGCCATCGATGGTGGTTGCAGCAGACAGCAGACACTCGGGCCCGCAAGGAGCAGGAAGACAGTGTTCAGCGAGCACATGGCGACCTTGTTCGGCTATATGACACGGTGCAGCAAACGGTTATGGCAGAGGAGGGCTCTGCCAAGCGAGCATCCCAGTCAGCAGTCATGAGCGATAATGCCAGGCTCGCCGCGTTACACTCCGAGCAGGCAAAGACACAGCAGGCACTGGAAAACAACCTTCGGAGCCATGAAATAAAATGTGCTCTTCACAATCCTTTGTTAGTGGAGGATCCACGGCAAGCTGCTAGTGCCCTGTCAGCAGGGCGTGTGCGAGTGGACCACTGGAAAGGCATGTCCAACGCGGAGCATCGAGCGATCATTGACCAACAGTTCAGGCAACAGCAGGAGCTCAAGGCACGACGGCAGGACGAAGTGCGCAAAGAAGCTCAGTGGGCGCAGACACATTTGATGACTGACAAGGCTATTAAAGAGCAGCAAAGGAATGTAGACAACTTCTGCCGTCAGCAGGAACAGGAGCGACTGGCCTTTTTGAAGCGGCAAGCCGAGGAAAAGCGAGCTCGTGATGCAGCACTGAATGACGTTTATGCCAATGCCGTATCGTCATGCTACTTTGAGCAATTTGGAACAAGCCATAGGTGATTGTAGCAAAAATCCCGAGTGAAGGGCTTGGCTTCAAGTCTTTTTCAGCCTCGCTTGATTACCTTGGCTCTCATTTGCCCGTATGTGGCACGACATTTTAGACTTCAGACCTACCAGGAGGAACTGGGTGAAACGGCCAGGGGAGCTTCGCGCTACGTTCTGGGGTGGTTGGTGGCTTTAAGGTTGGCCAGTGGATCTACTCCATCAGACCATGTAAATGCACAGCCGACACCTCAGTCAGGCAAACACAGTTCTGCACAGTTGTCAACAAGTGCAGCCGAACATGGTCAGCTCTTCAAGGTCAGCATTACAAGGGGGAATGCTGCCAGGCTCATACAGACTTGCCCCAGAATTGGAGTCGTGAGAGCGCCGGTTTCGTGGGCCTTGCTAGCATGCTCCCACCACATACTTTATGTTATGTTGGATACTTATGGACACTTGCTTATATCCTTGTGGCAAACTCATGACAGAGATGCTTCACACTTGCAAAGCTTTTCCAGGGTCTTCTGGAGATCGCACAGCTGGGGCTGGGGTGCCTCACAACGCTTGTATTAATCCAGCGATTTCCCCAAACCATGGTGATGAGGAACAGTAGCGACTAAATGGCTTGACGATGTGGCTCATGCCCAAGCACTGCCGCGACTCATCAGCCTTTGTGTCTGTAGCTGACGACTCTTTGTCACAGAACTCGTGGCTGCCTGTGCTCATGTAAGTGGGATGTAGTACAGTCAATTGCAGAGCAGCACTGGGTGCAATTTGTAGACCCATCCAGCACATAGCATGAGTGTGGCGGCAGTCTTGACGGTGTCATGCCGGTCGGCACTCGTGTTGAATGGAATAGCTGGATTAGGCCAGCAGCATGGAAAGCGGTGGAACACAGGTTGTCATCCCAGAGAAACTCAAGCACCACAACAGTGGTTTACTGCCCATGATCAAGCACGTTTTATAATACTACTGCGCAAAGTCATGCTGTACACCTTGTGCCAAGTGTGCAGAAGAGCACAACGACACAATGCCGACCTCATGACCAGCCTTTCTTTGCTGCAAACTACAAGCCCAGCAGAGCTTGCAGCATGACTTCGTTATCCTTTCACTGTCTGTCTCTAGACCTCTGGACTGGTCTGGAAAGACCTCTGGACGGGGATCTCCCTGTGCATGATCGAAAACATGGTGCACACGCACCAACACAAACTCACATTCCTTTAACACACGCATGCTTGGCATGACTCTCTGACAGTGCCAGAGGCATCACATCATGCCAGGGCATGCAGGCCAGCAGCGTTGTGCACGAGAGACACATGGCCTCTGGAGGAGCTCCTGCCTACCACAGACTTGCCCCTCAACAAATGCAGTCTCAACAAACTGGTCATGAGTCACGGTGTCGCAGGCCTGAGATCGAGAGCTCAGACTGTGCCTGCGCTCACCACGGCGACCATGCCGCTCCCGAGCCGGCACAGATGCCGCCTTTCTGGGCAGGCACAACACCAGTGCTCCTCACATCGGTCACCTGACCCCCCCCATTCATCAACAGGCCCTGCAGAGGATCATCATACACCTGAGATATAGCATTTCTGGCCGACAGCTCCTCGAGCCGGCTCGACGCCCATCCTAGCTGAACAGTTGTCTGTACTTCATTCATTTCCCATCCCCAGCCTGCATAGATTGCCTGTGGAGGCCTCTGCATTGGAGTTGCCAACCCCATGAAGCTGTCCCGCATGCCTGGCCAAAGTCCCATACCAGGGTCCCCTGTGAGCCCGCTGCCCTCGCACCTCCCAGTGCTTGACATGGAGTGTGGCGCAGACCACGAAGCATCACCCACTCCTGCATGCTGCACCAGAGACCCCGGTCCAGATTGGCGTGTGAAACCAGCAAAAGTACCTGGTGGCGATGCAGAGCGCTGCACATATGGCCCGTCCGACAGTCCGGTAAATGCCGCAGTGGCAACATGTGTGCACTCCGTCAGGTCTGGCCAGGCACCGAGACCGGTCGTGGTCTCTGGCAGCCCGCAAGGGTGGCCCTTCTGTCTGCGCGTGCACTCAGATTGCAGAGCAGCGGCCTGCATGTCGGCTGCAGCCGCATGGGGCATCTCACTCTGCTCCTGCAGCAGGCCACTGAGCAGGTGTTCCATCCCTGGACGGCACGCCTCCACAGCGCTGTGCCCCTGTTCTTCTCCTTCAGACATGCTGGTGACGCTGTCATGCTGCCCTTGCGGGCTGCATAGCGCTGTTGCACAGTATGCCTCCTCAGCCGGTAAAGTCTCTGCTGTGCTGTTCGACATTAGGTTGCTCACGCCATTCTCTTCAAGGAGCGAAGCATGGCCATCTTGGTCAGATGCTGCAGTTACTGTGATGCTCCCATACTCTGGCTGCAATGGGACCTCAGCAACATGTGAACCTGGAGCACCAGCAGGGAAAGCTGCTGGGCCTGAGGGGTACAACCAGTTGTTGATTTCAGGACCATCGCTTGTATGTAGTGTCATGGCACGGGTAGCCTCTTTTCGGCCGTCCAGAGCATCAGCCATCGCCTGAAGGCGCAGCACGGCCTGGGCCGCTGTCGGACGTAGCTCTGGGTCATGGCTGACCATCTCAAAGAAGATATCGGCAAACTCACAAAATGCAACTTCATTCCGGAACTCTGCCAGAGGGACTGACATGCGGGCGTAAAGAGTGCCATTTTTGACAGCGGCATCAAAATCACGAACACTCAAGTCCTCGTATGGCTTGTGTGTGCATGCAAGGTCTAGCATGACCACGCCGCATGCGAAAATGTCTTGTGAAGGCTTAGCTGTGTCCTCAAGGCCCAGCTGCAGTTCTGGAGGTATGAACGGGAGACTCCCACCGTCCATCTCGGACACACTGCTGCCCATCCTCCGGCAGAGCCCCATGTCAGCAAGCTTGACACCAGCACTGGTTGCTGACACTGCCTTCGAGGTGAGGAGAACATTTGCAGATTTGATGTCGCCGTGGCAGAAGCCCGCCTCATGCATGCATTGGACTGCACGCATGAGTTCAAGGCCAACCTGCACCGCACGGCGTACAGGCATCGCCTGTCGGCGACTCTTGCCTCGGCTCTTCGACCGCTTGCATCGGGTTGCCTGCAAGCGGTCCTCAAGAGTGCCGCCTGAGCACAATTCCAGTACTAAAAGACGGCCATCTTCAACCACAGCTTTCAAGGCGATGAGATTGGGGTGAATGCACGCTTCTAATGCGTTGCGCTCCCTGACAAGGGCAAGCCTTGCCTCAGGCGAGGGGTTCGCTTGTTTCACGGCATAATCTTGGCTGCTGAGGTTTACCTTGAAGACCTGCACGAGGCTGGAAGAGTGAAAACGAAAGCAATATCAGATAAGTAGCTATGGCGTGGGCAGTGTCACTGTGGAAGTGGTATGGCAGATGCGCGCACTCAGGAGACAATGCCATGACGGGAGCACCGTCGCTCGACAATGCAACGTTACGTCGCATCCGAAGGCAAAGTACAGCGACACCAGGGTATGGGACCGTGCGCAACTGCGAGCAGTTGCAGCGCATTTATCGCCATGCTACAGTTTGCCGTCGCTGCACGGCAAGCTCAGGCACACGACAGTGAATGGCGCTACAGCTATCAAATTGCAGGTGCACCAGCCCCACGCGGCCAATTTGATGCAATACTGACAGCAACAGCATCCCGAGAGCTTTTGCGGTGAAAGTATCGGGCGCACCTTGGCAAACTGTCCCTCACCTAGCAACTGTGCTGACCCCAATCGCAGTGCAGAGCGCTGAATCACTTTCATCCTGCGTAAGCGACACAGTGAGCCTCATATAGCTTAAATATCATATGCTGTAGGACGTTATCATCAAAATCATTGTGCCATCGATGCCCGTGGTGTGAACGTTGTCGACGTCCTGGAGTGAACATTGCGTGCATCGATTTGGACGCTGTGCGGCAAGCATTGACTCAGTGCAATAGGAGATGTGCGTCATCTGCATGTGAAATTGACAGAAGCATTGGGGACTGGTAGTGAACAACATGCGGAAGCTCTCCGTGATGGAGTGAGGCAGGCAGTGGCAGCGATGTATGATGGTTGCACACCTTGTACTAGATCATCTAGCCTCGATCCTATGTCCAGTAAGAAACACAGGGACGGCGATCCTCCCAAATTGCGGTGTCTGGACGCACGCCTGCTCAAACACCAGTCTGCACATCAGTCTCAATACGCTCAGAGAGGTCGGGAATCTAATAATACACTGAACATTTTCGTCTGTGCAGTGCTACTTGGAGACTCAAGCGATGTCTTGCCAGAAACTCAGTGCGTCGGCTGCGCCTTGCGCAGGTCGTGAGCGAACACGAACATCCGTGAGCAAGCCCATCCCCGACTCTAGCAGAAGAGAGTTGATCACGACACAGATACGATGTAGTTCAAGGCCCGCACCACATCAGGGCGCAATGTTTCGCAGCGTCCACAATCGACGGACAGCCGGCCGACACGATGTCGATTTTGGTCACTCAACAAAGGATTTTGTACGCGGGTCAGAACTGGTCAATGATAGGGCAGGCATGCTTCGTGTACTTATGGGCTGGCATCGTGAGGGCGTGGACAGACATACATTACAAAATTCATGCTGCGATATATTCATGGTGTGTTTGCTGTGCACGGCGGCACCATCTGGTATACGTGGCTGCCCGTGCTTGCATGCATGCACCCACGTGGCATTTGCGGTTGTCGCTGCCGATCATCTGACGTCTCATCATGACAGTACGGGTGCATGAGGCCCCCGACGGATTTCACGCATGGGAGCGGGTAATGCCTAGCGAGTTCCAGCTCAGCACCGCGTATGATGAGTGTGGCAGCAGGAGGAACGCTGTGCATGCACAGGCGAGACTTCGCCAGCAGGCTGCATGTCAGCTGAGACCAACACATCTATTTGCAGGAAAACCTCACCAACCCATGCGTGTGTGCGCAATTCGCTGAGCTTATTTCATCCCAGTTCACCAACCTGCAGCAGGTGCATGACGTGGACACTGCGGAAAGCCTCACAGGTGCTGCACGCAGGGGCACGTGCTACTGTGGAGAGAGTATCTCTGACTGTGGGGAGAGCCACATGCATGTGTTGTCTTCTCAACTATGTTGCTCTTGCATGGCGACACCCAGACAATCATCTCCTTCCTGCAAGAAGGTGCCAAACTCTAGGGGCGCCCACAGAGTTTCATAGTCCTTGCTGGTAGCAGCCACACGCAAGTTGCCCCCAATGTAGCAGTGCTGCATCATCAACCGTGTGACACAGCAACACAGACGGAGAATGTGATTACATGCCAGGCTACTGTGGAATGTGAAGGTCACTGTGAATCTGTGCTAATTGACTGGCATTGTGTTCTGCCAACTTCGGGAAAAGAATTGGAATCATTTGAACATAGTGTTTTGAGAATTTAGGCTCAATCCCTTCCCGGACTTCCTCAGACAGCTCTTGCCAGTCCCGCCTGTTCGCCTCAGGCAGCATTATGGTGGACACGCCACTTCGTTTCGCAGCCAAAGCTTTCTCCTTCACACCACCAATTGGCAAGAGGTGCCCTGACAGTGAAATTTCACCTGGAGACACAGAAATCGGTTGATAACTGGCCCACAATGACTTCCTGCACGCAGAGCTCAGTCGGGCGGGCAAGCACACCTGTCATTGCCACATCTGGTGCAACAGGTTCATTGGTTGCGAGTGATAGGAGTGCGGTCACAGCTGTGCATCCAGCCGAAGGGCCATCCTTTGGTGTAGCGCCCTGAGGCACATGCAGATGCACTGTCCCCTCTTCGAGCATGTTGTTGTCAGGCTGCATCATCCGAACTAACCGCCTCGCAAAGGTTTGTGCTATCGTCATGCTTTCTTTCATCACATCTCCGAGCTGCCCTGCAAACGCATGCTCCCGTGCAGCCCAGGCCACTGACCGCCCCAACAAAATCACCCGGACTGGGAACAGATCCAAGCTGCGGAATGCATGCAGGCATCCCCTACCACAGCATCAACGCCTGCACAGCTCAGCGAACCACACCTGTTACTGTGAGCGATGGGTTTCCTGACGAGGAGACCTTATTGCTCTCGACATACAGCGTTGACCCGCCCATCGATGTCCACGCGAGACCCATCACAACACCAGGTGGAGTGACGTCATAGAACCGGTCCGAGTCAAAGGGTGGTTTTCCGAGGTACTTGTCCATGCACTCTTGGTCGACAATGATGGGCTCACCATGGTATACGACCCGTTTTCGCATCACCGGTTCCTTTTTCCCTTCCGCCTGCACCGTGCAAGCTTCACCTCCATGCAGTCATGGAAATCAGATGGGAGGCTTGTTGCAAACAGGTTGAGAGCCAGTTGCATGCTATAATAGGTATCCTTTCTTCCAGAGTACGGGTGCATGTGGCTGGTTGGTGTGGGGACCATCACAAGTGCCAGCCCAACTGCATATCACGCATGGTGGGGCTGCACACCGGAGCATCTGCTTCTGTGCTTGTAGCAGTGTCATCGTTGGGGAGGGAGTTGCTTTCGGAATCCGAAACGGATGTGGCGCCCAGCGACCCGGCATCGGACAGTGGTTCAGACGTGGCCTCCTGTGTTGCTGCTGCAGCCTTGTCTTCTTCAGAGGGTACTTCCTCCTCTATCCACTGCAATCACTTGTGCTCATAATCATGCCAGCAGTGTACTGCGTATCACAACATCACTACGTCACATCTGATCTGCAGACACAAATCGGCCCATGCCTGAGAAAGAACCAGCCTGTTGGAATGCCGCATCAAACAATGGTAGAACAATCATGAGGCAGTTTCCTGAATTCATTGAACACCAGCGGACGATGTGTCCATTTCCCAGAAGATACAGTCATAGCAACTGTGTGAACGGTGAGCAAGTTCTGAGAGATGATGTGCGGCGCACCTCCAGTTTATCAGAAGTCGCGAGTGTCATAGCAGACTTGCGGTATACCTTCTCAAGCTGCTTCTTGAGGTTTCGGACTCCAGACTCCCGGCAGTACTGCTGAATGAGGCACTCAAGCGCTCCATCTGTTAGCTCAACACTGCCCTCGGGGATGGCACAGTTGCCCCGCACCTCCTTCTCCAAGTACTCCCGTGCAATGTGTGTCTTCTCATGGGCAGTGTACCCAGACAGTTCGATAACCTGCATGCAACATGCTGTCACGCACAGCACCACCAGCCCAAATCCTGCACTCCGACAGTGCTGCCCATCCACCCAGTTTCTGGTGCACCAAGCCGCGACAGCTTTAGCCACCCCTCAGCAAAATGAACGATGGCAACGGTGTGGTTGCAGAAGATAGGGGCACACCTCCATGCGGTCCAGCAGGGGCCGTGGGATGGTGTCGAGGACATTGGCGGTGCAGATGAAGAGGACCTTGGACAGGTCCAATGGTACGTCCAGGTAGTGGTCCCGGAAGGAGTGGTTCTGCTCCGGGTCAAGCAGCTCCAGCAGCGCCGACGCGGGGTCGCCTTGCAGGCCTCGCCCGAGCTTGTCAATCTCATCGATCAGCACCAGCGGGTTGCTGCTCTGCAGGCTCGACTCAGCAATCAGGTTATATGCATGAGCCATCAGGTGCTTCGCCCTGGCCAGAGGTCTGGTTTCTCAGCTGAGAAATGTTACCAAGGTATGCTCCACAAGGTGGTAGAACACAAAGGCAGGTGCTTCACTTGATCACACATGTGATGCGTGATGGCTCCCCAACATGGACTGCCGCATGATTCAAGGTGTCTGTTGGTTGTATTGACTGGGCGTTGGGCAGCAAGCCAAGACTCACACGGCACGACCGCACACAGGCCCAATGTGGTCCCTGGCAACGAGTGGCCTGCAGCCACGCTAGCCATCGCCAGGCTGATGCCAGCGGTCATGACGCACAAGGCAAAAGGATACATCAACCAAAAGGATACATCAACCAAGGGTGGTGGCATGTAGGCATCCGAGCGGTGTGTAGCATATGAACACACGTGTGCACAGGTAGTGGAGTGATGCAAGCGTGGTTTGATAACAAGGACATCATGTGCCGCAGTACCATGCAGTAAGCAGTTGTGGAATCCACAAAATTGGTCTGCCAAGCAGATGGCACAGGAGAATGTGTTTTCTCATGACCGCAATGCAGTGGACAAAAAGTGCTCTCACGAGCAAGGCCGGGTTTAAGATGGGAGTGCATGTTTGGAATACGGCATGTATGGTGGTTGGAGCGCACATGGACTTGCTTGAGGCACTGCACCAGCTTGCCGGGCATGGCCCCAATGTACGTGCGGCGGTGGCCCTTGATCTCGGCGACATCTGACAAGCCGCCGACGGAGAAGCGGAAGAACTTGCGGCCGAGTGAGTTGGCAATGCTCTTGCCGATCGATGTCTTGCCGACGCCCGGCGGGCCCACCATGCAGATGATTTTGCCCTGCACCGCAACAAAAATCTCTTGCACAATGTGAAACCAAAATGTTGTTTCAAAGTCAGGCTGCCTCTGTAGTGGATGCACCGAGGGCCACCATCCGCGCCTTGGCCCTCACAAAAGGGACACAGGCATAATCGCACGCATTTCTTGAGGGTGCGCTCGTCTGCCACCACCGGCCCAACCCGCTCTCCAGCCTGTTTCAACTGGCACAATCACCCACTGTCTCTGGGATCACCAGGCCAGGACAGCAGCCATACGTCACGCACAGCACAGTCACACACATTGCGCAGCACAGCCACAGCACGCAGCGCCAGGGGCTGTACAGGTGACACACATACACACACACACACACACACACACACACACACACACACACACACACACACGCGCGCGCGCAGCACAGAGACACAATATCCGGCACAGACACGCAGCACGCAGCACGCAGCAAGCCGCACGCACACCTGCACTGCATTATTGAGCTTCCCAACGGCAATAAACTCGAGGATGCCGTCCTTGACGTCCTGCATGCCGTAGTGGTCCTCGTCGAGGCACTTCCTCGCAAAGTCGATGTCGAAGCGCTCGTCGTTGTAGATGCCGTACGGCATCGACGTCAGCCAGTCGAGGTAGTTGCGCGACACGTTGTACTCCGACGATGCCGCCTCCAGCACCCGCAGCTTCGCAATCTCCTCCTCCACGGCTTGCTGCACCTCCTCGGGCGCGTGCTTCCTGCACGCGTGCACAGTGTCTACAGGGCACCCCAGATGTGCCACACAGATCTGCTCAGAGGGCATTTTGTGTACTAGGCGGCCCAGTGCCGATCGCCTTGAGGAGCGCATGCTGCGCTCAATGTGACTGACATACCCACAACCCAACACAGCCGCACCCTGTGCGTCTACCTGCCCCGCATGCTGCCAGAACACATCACATGGCAGCCCTGTAGCCGCTCATGGACTCACACAGGGTACACCATAACACACCCAAGGTGGTACAACGGTACAGTTTCAGGCTCTGCCACAATGTGTCAGGCTCAACATTGTGGCGCATGTGCTCTACGTGCGCAGAGCGGCATACGGTGGACATGCACAGGCGCGAGATCACCCGAGGCGGTTGCGCGCGACACTCGCGGAAGGGGTGCGGCGCACTTGACGGGTTCGAAGCGGTCGATGAACTTCTGGATGACCTGCGACTTCTCGTCCTTGGTGATGCCGAGCTCCTTCTGGATGTGCTTCATCTGCTCCATGAGGAAGTAGCGCTTCTGCTCCTTCGTGAACTTCTCCTCGACGCGGCGGCTGATGTCGCGCTGCAGCTGCAGCAGCTCTAGCTCCTTCTTCACGATCGCCAGCGCCTTGAGCATGCGCCGCGGCACGCTCTCCTCCTCAAGGAACTCTTGCAGGTCGTGCGCCGTGCCGTTCACCAGTGACACCGCCAGGTCCGCAAACCGCGCCAGGTCCTGCATGCACACAGCCGGCATTGTGCGCCTTCGGGCCGCTCGGCCAAAGGTACGGCGCGTCCAAGCCGCCCACCTGCGTGTGGGTCGTGGTCAAGGCGGGAGCCCGCTGCATGCATTGGAACACAGACGGCACACGGCAGGCGCGTCCGACCAGCTAGCATTGGAGAGCGAGGGTGTGGTAGGCCGCGTGATTCACGGTCACAAGCACATGAGGTGGGCATGCATGTGTGGCATTTGCAATGGTTCCAAACGCATGCCGCAGATGCGGAGGCTGCATTGCCATGCATGGCGATGGAGCCGATGGAGGGTGGCAACTGGCGCACTAGAGGTGATGCGGGTACCTGGAAGTCGCCGGTGCGGACGTGCCGCATCTGCTCGAGGTAGACGGGCGCCTGCTCAAAAACGCTCTTCAGGGCTTGTGTGAGCTCCTGGTGGGTCGCTCGGATGTCGGGGTCCTCTTTATTGTACGCCTCATCCGGGATGGGCCGGCACTGCAGCTTCAGCGGCCCACGCTGTAGCGTGCTCTGCCTGCGGATGCGGCGCAGCGCTTGCACGCCAACATGAGCCTGCAGGCGGAGCCCTGTGGTACCTGCTGTGTAGCTGCCTCTGCGTGTCGACGGGATGACGTGAGCGGTGCCGTACAGTGTTCCACCTCTGTACTGCCTCAGCCGGGCCAGGCGGTGGAGGGGGTGTGTAGCATGTGCTTTGGGGCTGTGGTGTGCTCAGAGTGGGAAGCCTGAGGGTACATACCACCTCTTGGCCTTGCTCGTTGACACCGACGCTGAAGCCTTTGATGACTCCAAGCGTCCCGACCTCCTCCAGATGCTCTGCGTCAAGGCCCTCCAGAGACTTGGGCTGATCGTCCTGCGACGATGGCTCGTTCTCCATGGCTGCTTTGCGGGGCCCTAGTGTGCGTACGAAGAGGCCGACTCTGACTGTGGCGTTGAGCTGCTCCATCTGTTTGATCTGCTGAATGAGCGGCTGATCAATGAGCTTCTCGAACAGGGGGATGCCACCTGCAAAGCTTTCGGCATGGTCAGACGCGCGTCAGCAGGTTGATACAGTGGGAAGCTGCAGCTGGTGTTGGCCGCACCCGGGACGAGAGGCTTCCTGATGGGAATGATGAAGAGGTCTTGCAAGGAAGCATCCTTTGAAGGATCCACCAGGACGCTGCCCCCCTCCCCAGATTCTCCATCACTCTCTTTGTCCAGACTGACTGCGCAGGTGGAGATAAGTCTTGCAGCTGGGCAGGTATTGGCGGCAGTTGTCGTGAGCCATTCAGGAGGTCTCACAGAGCGAGACAAGGCTCTAACGGCCGAAGCGAGCATTTATATTCAGCAATAAAATGGTATACAGCACTTCATTAACCCCTTCTGGACAAATGTTCACGATCGCCCCTAGTGCCCGCCGGGGAGCTCAACAGGAGACCGCGCCTGACGACTTCGCAATTGCGTGCCCAGTATGCTGCAGGAAACCACGAGAATGACTTAAACCTAATTGGATCAATGTTGATGCGCAGATGAAAACAGGCAGTATGCCTAACGGCCGAGCTGCAGGACACACGACGCTGCACAGATCCAGGTCAATGGCGCACACCCCACCAAAACGCGCTGCATCCCAGTACGTTCATCGTTTATGCTTGTAGACGGTGCTGCTGGCAGGGAGTGCGCTGTTAGTGCATGCCTGTTTCGCAATCAGGTGTACGTGCGTTGCATGAGCTCTGCGGTCCAGGTGGCCACACGCGCTGGGACACACACAGTGCAGTGGGCATTCACTATCTTCACTATCTTGGCGAGATCACTGAACACATGTGCGAGTGGAACCGACTTGGACGAGATTGTTTCTGCCTGCAGCACGCTTCTCCAGACATATGCACAGTTCGAATTCTGTTTTGCTTCAAAACCATGAGTTACCTGAAGCCCGTCCGCACGATCAGGACACAAGTGATCCAGACAAAGGTACAGAAGCGGATATCTCACTGCAAGATTTGATTCTGTTATCACCCCTCGGCGCCTCTATTTGTGGACGTCGTTTCTGTGATTCCGTGGCCATGCTTGCGGGAAGCTTCGTTGACGAGCTCAATGCCTGGACACGCGCAGCCTCGCGTGGCCGATTGCTGTTCGCCGTCTGCATTGTCGTCTACGTCTGTGTGTGAACGTGCTGATCATTGGCCCATGCATGCAGCCTGCTTTGACAGTGCCGAGGGGAGGGGAAGCAGAACCGCAAGCAAGAGTGACGTATCCAACTGGCCACCCCGACGGAATCGTCCACTTCATTGGAGGCGCCTTTGTTGGAGCTGCTCCTCAGACCTCCTACAAGTGTGTTCTCGTCGGCCGTCGTTGTTTGAATCTTGTTTCGGAGCTCGGCTTGTGCATCCATGATGGGCTGGTGCTGGGTGCAGGTACCTGATCAACAGCATCGCAAAAGCTGGCTACACAGTGATTCAAACCCCGTATCCTTTCACATTTGCTCATGAAGAATTGGCCATGGACTTGCTCAAGGTGAGCCCCTTATCTCTGTCACGTGGCTCTATCGAGCAGATGCAGGTGACCCTTGCCCAGCCTTCACATGACCCATGACCACCCACGGGTACGCCGTACTCATCGTCCTGCTAGCGCCTTAATTCGTGCAGTCCTATATGGCATGCGTCCAAAACATGAAGGAGATTGGCCTGGAGAACGCTGTGCCGAAGCATGTTCCAACCCATGGAATCGGCCACTCCAATGGCGCGCTGATGCACCTGCTAATCGGCTCCCTAGTACAAGCACCGTACACGTCAAACGTCCTCATGAGCTACAACAACAAGGAAGTGGCTGATGCAATCCCCATCCCAGGTGCACCCCAAACACATGCACCAGCTATGTCGGCCAATCGCGAGGAGGCTACAAGCGACAGCAGTGCATGTTCTTCAATCGTGATCAGCGATCAGCAGTTGGGTTGCTGTCCATCTTGAGTAGCACATGGTCTGCAGCAGACTTCCGATGGGCCGCCTCAGCGCTCTGCCATTTTGAGGTGGCCCCAGCACAAGGCGCCATGCATCTGTCCCCGGCAATGGGTCAATTCGCCCGCGTTCCATGCGAACCATGCTGTGCGAAGGAACCCCAACATGCATCGAGTATCTCACCATTTCCCACACTTAGTTTCCCCCACATTTCCCACAACACCGCAGCAGGCTTCTGTCACCCTCGCTGATATGCTGCCTACCTCAGCCGGGTTCCAGGTCTTGCTGTCGTGTGAATGATGCGTGTGGGTCACAAGGGCCATACGCACCACGATTGAGACGGTGCGCCACATGCTACGAGCACACCCATCAGCTGCCACACCAGCCCTGCTAGCCCGCGATGTACCTCCAGTTCGCACCCCACTGGCAACAGCTCGCACCCCACTGGCAAGAGCTCGCACCCCACTGGCAACAGCTCGCACACCACTGGCAACAGCACCTGGCGCATCTGCACTACAGCGGTGAAGCAGTACTCGTGCTGGTTATGTGTGCCACATTGCATTGAAATTGCGGCACGCCCCAAGGGCCTGCGTCCGAGGGACACCACGTTCAGCAGCGGCTGAGCTGCCCAGCACGTGACAGCAGGCGCGTGCAGGCTTCGTCGAGCGGGCGCGGCCGTTCCTGCAGCAGGGCCGCGAGCGGGGCGTCATGCTGTCAAAGGAGGACATCCGGGAGCGTTGCAAGCAGCTGCTTGGCACCAACTCGCTGCCTGCGGCCGCCCTCGGCCTCTCCGGCGACGACGTCGGGCCTCTGCTCTCGCAGCTGAGCTCCTGCCTCGAGGAGGTGCATGCTCTCCCTGGGCCTGTCCAGTGCGTGTTATAGCTATCGTTTCATCGCATCAAATGCGAGAGCGCAGACAGTCAGTACATGAATCTCTTGGTAGTGCATACAGAAGTGCATTTGGTGGCTGTTAAAAGTTGCAGCAATCGCAGCAACTGATCAGTGCTGGGTGCTTATGTCAGGGGCTGGCGTGTCGGCTGCGGTGATCCATGTTGCCTGCAGCTGTGGCAATGCTCGTAACATACAGTGCTGAGCACAGCACATGCATGTACCCCATCGAGTGATCTGGCGCACGGGCCGAATGTGGGGTCAGGTGGGAGGATGCATGATGAGTGTGCTCCGCTTTGTGGGCGACCGTCGTCAGTCAGTGTACAGCATTGCGGTGCGATGGGGGCCAGCAAGGGCGTTGCAGAGCTGGTGTGTGTGTAGTGTAGTGCAACAGGGGCACTGTACGGTGTGTCTGTGACGAGTTGCAATCGTAGAAATTTCACACAGTGGCTATGTGGAGTGCTGCGGTCCTTCTGTGGTTGTGATATCGTCCAGAATTTGTGCATCGTGTAGGACATTTGTGCATGATGTGTAGCAATGACCTATGAAGTCCATGATTTAAGCCTTGTATTGCTGTGTGCAGATCGAGCTAGGGGCAACCAACTTCAAGCCGACTCCACAGGAGTCACGGTCGCTCATTGCCAGCAGATACTCTGTGCCCAACTCTCTGATGGTTCGATTTGAGAGCGATAACATCGATGAGACCCCCGAGATGCTGGATTTGATACAACGGGAGCAAGGCCGCCTGATAAAGGAGGCTGCACTACCTGGGACGCATGTGACACCATGCTTGGGGCCGGATGAAGAAGTTTTGCAGAAGGGGCTCTCCATTGGAAATGTGTTGGGCACAGCTGGGGCAGTGCTGAATTTCCGGGACATGACTCGGACCTGTGACACCATCAATGACTGGCTGCGCAAATTCTAAAGAGAGCACTAGTTTAGTGTACCCTCTGATCTTGTGATAAATGTTGCTGTAAAGATGTGTCAGGATATGTCACCATGACATATCAAGGTGATCATGAAATATTTACTGTAACCGTTCAATTGCACATGTATCGCATCGCGGACGGAATTGTACCATGCTTGACGCGAGGCCTCGCGAGGCCGAACCATCGCCTACGATGAGCGAGCTCGATCGCACTCGTGGCTACCAGTGCACCACAGTGCCATGTCACTCACTGACAGCCGCGCTGCGTACGTTCTGTCATTCGGAACTCCCTGAAATGACACAATTTTTACCCTAGCGTCTGCAATTACAAAATATACTGTCCGTTTTCGTCGCCAGTCCCATCTGTGATCGATTGGAATCCCGTTGCCTGTGCTTAGTTTGGCTGCCACAGCAGACGCCTTTACGGCTGCACTTGTCTGAGCTTTCGTCTGGAGCAGCAGGATGGGAGAAAGAAAAGTTTTAAACAAGTGTGCTCCAGAAGCAGTGACGAGGCTTCGCCTCTTGCGCATGTGCTCGTATTGTGTTGTGCACGCCAGCTTGCCGTCGAATTGGTGCGATCGCTCATGCAATCGCAAGCCAAGTACTTTGCAGGTATTTTCCGCCCGATTTTGATCCGGCGGAATTGCCGCGCGGGCAACGGGCGAGGGACAATGCCATGAAAGTGCGCATGATGTTGCCCATGACGATCAGATGCAAGACGTGCGGCGAATTCATGTACAAGGGTACAAAGTTCAACTGCAAAAAAGAAGACGTTGCTGGGGAAAACTACCTGGGATTGCAAATTTTCCGATTCTACATGCACTGCAGGAAGTGTTCAGCTGAGATCACATACACGACTGATCCGCAAAACCATGACTACAAGATGGAGCATGGCGCCACCCGCAATTTTGAAGCAGTGAAACATGAACAAAGCATCGAAGAAGCGCTCAAGGCGAAACGCGCAGCCGAAGATGAGGACAAACTCAAGCGAATAGAAAACAAAACTGCCGATGCCAAACGTGAAATGGACATGTTTGAAAAGTTGGATGACATGTTGCATACGAAGGGGCAGCATGCAACAGTTACCACAGAAGCAGCTATCGCTGCTTTGACGGCCAGGGCTGAGGATGAAGTGCGTGCCACAGGCGTGGGGGACTTGACAGAAGCTGATGAGGAGGCACTGCGGCTGATGGTTGAGGGTGGCAGGTTTACAAGGCGACTAGAGGAGGAGGAAGAGGCAAGACCGCCAACAGTTGGCGCAGTCAAGCGTCTTGCAGCACCGGCCATGCGCAAGCAAACGGTCAAAGTGCAGCCTGCAGTGAAGCGGAGAAAACCAGATACAGTAGGTGCTCCGCTGAAGGCAAATGGCAATGCCATGCCAGCTGCTGCAGATGTAGAAGGGCCCGCAAAACTCATGAAGCATGCCACTGGGGACAGGCAAGACAAGCCAGGGGCAGCGGCGGAGCAGAATGGATCCGTTCAGGCGCCTAGTGGAACTGCGAACGGAGCTGCAGCTGGCGGGGCTGGACTCGGACTGGGCACATACAGTAGTAGTTCTGCATCTGATGACATCGCCTGATTGTCAACTTTGTCCAGTCTGTGTCAGCCTGCAAACCCGCTGCGATATGCGGAATTTACAGGCCATTGTAACGATCACTGTTCTGGTCCAGCGCTCAAATATGTGTCCCGTGCGCGTTTCAGCCCAGTTGTGTAGTCTTGACATGCACCATTGGTGTGTTCTGCAGCTTGCATGCTAAATCGAGTGCTCGCAAGGCTTAAGCGGGAGTGGACTGATCACACATGCATGATGTACACACCACGCAGATTTAAACAGCCGCAAGGGCAACGCAAGTCCACCAGAATTTGATCGCAGGTCACTCTAGCCGTTCAAGTGTAGTGAGGAGATAATGTGTGCAATGCATGCACATCATTGATCAACTGGAGCGGCGAAGCATCCCACATGTCTCCGGTCCCATCAGTGCGCTGCTAGGGAAGCCTCGATGCGATATTTCCATTGTGTGCCCATGAGCAAAATAGTCAATTGACTAAATACAAATGCTGGCGCTGCCGTGAGTGATCGAATGAGCGTCGACCTCATTGCGGCCTGGTTTGACATGGCACAGGCATGCCAAATCTGAATTGCGGCACGGCCTTTAGAAGTGCCAGATAAACGCCTACACCACGTCAATGGACACTGGGAAGCGCATGGTCCGCTTCTGCTGTTTGTGATCGCGTCCTGAAGCGTCAGTATGCTCAGCAAGTTGCTGCACGTCGTAGCGTGCACCATTGTAATTGACTCGCCCTGTGGGAAATCCTGCAGCGGAAAGCCTTCCTGCACAAGCTCCATTCAAACTGCTTTTTGGCCACAGAGTAAAGCCGATCTCGCGGCTATCAGAAAGCAGAGAAAGGCACAGCGGCAAGCTGCCAATGCTCAGGGCACAGCGCCTCAGCCCTTGCCCCAAGGCAATGGTAGCACCGGCAAGCCTACACCAACAACACCCACACCTCAGGCAGATGCATTGAAGCCGAGTTGCTCCGTTGAAGTTAATGACAAATCCGCTGGGGCCGGCACATCCAAGGCACAACCTAGCATTCTGGCAGCAGTAGAAACACCATCAAATCAGCCTCCCAAAGCTCAAGTGCATGGAGCTGCAACCAGTGCACCACTCCCTAAGGGCTTCTTTGATGATAAGAAAAGCGATGCTCTAGCGCATGGTGAGCGCTTGCGGACAGCAAAGGATGATGCACATGACATGGAGGTGTTCCAGCGTGAAGTTGAGCAACTGGAGGAGAAACGTGTCGGACTTGAAGCGGAAGAAGCAGAACTGGCAGCTGAACGAGCTGCAGCTCTCGAGGAATTTGAAAGCGGGTATGCCGGTCCAGTCACCAGTGTAACTTTCTCAACCATGGCCGATTGTCACATGCAAGTCTCAGATGTGGCACAGGCGGTTCAACATGAACAGGGCGCATGATGTTGCGGACACATGCAGGCAGAAAAGAGATCAGCTTGAATCACTGAAGAAGCGGCAGAGGATCGGTGTGTCAGATGAGAGGACCGTGGAATTAGTGCAGACCGCACTAAAAGCCAAGGCACTTGAAGTGGCGCCCGCAGCACATGCCGTGTCTGAGGACCTTGGCAGCGACTCTGATAGTGATGACGACCCACTCAACACGGTTAAATCTGATTGGCGGTCGAAGCGTTGAAAATGCAAGCATGTTGCTGCACCACTGGGCCAGCACCGCTGACCTATGATGCAGTTCTTTTGCAAATGAAAAAGCAAGTACAGTTTACATGCCATGATATTAAGGGGGACTGCTGTTGTACGAGTAGCCCTGAGGCTTCACAGCGTCCTGGCTGGTTGGCAGCCTTGGCAGAACAGAGGTGAGCAATGATCTAATTCACCCTAGCCGGTGACAACGACAGAGGTTCTTCCTTGCGTTGGGGCACGCCGCGACAAGCATGTTCCCTCTTGACTGGCAGCTCAACAGGACTCTGTGGATTATATGCATGTAACAGCTGTACCCTGGAAGCATGCCCCTGCGCGACCTCCATCCCCTCTCCTCTGCCACACTCAGTAACTCAATGTCATGTGCCTCAAAATGTTGTCTTCCGCACCAGCAGGTGGGTTGGACAGGAGAATTTGCACTTTTGGGGCCGTGCTGGGTTGCGCCAGGAAAGTGAACAGCACATAAATTCCCTCCCAGTTACCCTTAACAGGATATGCCATGCGATGCCTGCCCCTGACCATTGCCTTGACGTCCTGGCAGTTCTCCTGCATGGCGCATGTGCTCTGCCGTCGCTGCCAACCACGGCGCGCAAGGGCTGATACAGACCAAGACAGGCTCCGACAGATTCCTCCACGCAATATTGTGTAAACAAACTCTTGCTACTAATAGATGCAGACATGTCGCGCACGCCCGGCAAGGTTTCACACCCGACAGCCACGCAATGCTGGTTTGCAGCGCACCGACAGCAAGAATGACTCAAATCGAGCCAGCTCCTGATCACGCTCCTCCTCTGTTAGCGTAGGTTTGAGTACAATGAGCGTCTCATACTTCTTCATGTCTGCTGCCGGTGACGCGCTGAGGGGCGCTGCTTCGGCCGCCCACGCAGTGGTGGCTCGCGACCGACATCCCCCGGCTGCAGATAGAAACGGCGATGGAATTCTCGAGCTAATCTGTGCGTTCCTCCGCACGGGAGGGTGTGCGCCTGCAGGAGGCGGGCATGAGACTCGCTTGGAACACAGCATTCTTCACACGCGCTCTGTGACCTATCACAACACCCACACGACTACAGATTGGCCAAGAGTGACAGGCAAAGCATCTGCAGTATGTAAACAAGTGAGCTGCGTGCGTGTCCAGGTCATGGACTGCCAGGCGCTGAGGAGCACAAACGGCATGCACGTGCTCCAGCGACAACCCCGAAGTATCGAATGCATGAGTCCTGCTTACTGCGCAAGCGCGCTGAAGCGATCGTCGCTGGCAAGCACCCTGCCGTTGCTTCCGGCACGAAACGTGAAACAAGATGTGTAGGATCGACATTGCTTGCGGTACTGCACTGAGCGGGCTATATCTCGCGCGCTCGCGATTGTATTGCACGCATTTGTCCCTGGTCCATCCTAAGCGCGCCCGTCCCACTCGCAGCTTGGACCCAATCGCCTAGACAGTGGGCGACCTGGGGTAATCAAGCCCACTTTCCCATTTGAGCTCTGAGATCGTGAGTTCCTCCAACTTTGGAGATGGATACATGAATTTTTGTCGTAATTAAGCCACAATCCACCTCCGGGATTAGCATGTATTGTTGAGCTTGGGCCGGCTCAATGTGGCTCACACGCGCTGCTGCAAACGAACCAAGTTCAGGTATGAGCCGCTATGGATACATATCTGGAGATACTGTGGATAGCCACATACATGAAAGAATTGTCTGGTTTGGGACGGCTGAACCCCTGAAGGTGTGCAGTCAAAGTATCATACACGCTTTCGGAAAGTATCAAACAGCTTTCCAAGAAGCCAGACTTCGTTCCGTTCGTGAACAGGTACGTATCTCTCAAGTTGAGCGGTTCAGCCTGGCGGAGCCATCCTCCTGGCGCGCATAGTATCTTAGAACCAAAGCTTGGGAGTCATTCATGGTCAAGCGGCCCATAGCACACGCTGCATGTACGCGCTGCTGGCTTCCATGCGTTATGTGCATTCAGCGTGCTACCATTCATGGTGCGACACATGTGTGTCCTGGGGCATCGTAGTAGATCTACCAGGTGGCAGCATTGCAGGAGTCTGCGAGTGTGGGTGCATCTGTACAGACAGCACGTCCTTAGATACAATGGCAAATTGGTGTTCTATCCACCAACTGCTACATACGCCAATGCATTTGTTCCTGCAGCAGGCAAACACCATGTGCACTGCCGCTTCGCAGCCGTCCTGACAATGCTATCAGGATATGACACACAAAAATTGCAATTGCAGGCCTGATTGGCATGCTGCTCAGCTACTTCTCGTCGTCGTGTTTGTGGGGGGTGCGTTACAGTCGCCGCTAGCTCATCCATGTGCTGCGTAGCAACTCGCCAGCTGCTATCACAGCATCAAGTCTGAAGGCCTTGCTCTTGAGATGCAGCATACATTGCCTCTTGGAGCACAGATGAGGTCGCGCTCGTTGTCCGGCATCACCGACTGGAGACCTTTGACAAGGTACACCTGTGCTCTGCTGTCAGTGATGGCTGTGATGCATGTGTCACGACCTCTTCTGTGCTATACGAGGCGTGCATGATTGGGTCATGGCTCGTGAGCACTGCAGCACTGCCATCTGAAGTCATGTAACTCGTGCAGAGAAGGATCATGATGCTGTTTCGGGACGAGCGTGTGCGGATGTTGGCTGCGGAATCGCAGCCACACCTGACTAGCGCCCAGGCAAATGAAGTTTCGAAGGTGCGGCCCTCCGCCGGCATCAGCAGTGCTCGCAAGCATTTGCTACCTGCACTGCGCTGTTGCAGTGTACGCAAGTCATGTGTTAGGGTTCGGTACGAGCTATGCGGTTGCAGTTGAGAGAAGAGCTGCAGCAGGTCCAGCTAGAGTTGTCAAGCATTAAGACCAAGCTAGCCGATATGAGAAACAATGATCAACGCGTCCACGCGCCGCGATTGCTGCATGCACTGCGGCTATGGGTGCCAAAGGTTGACTGGGCCAGGTAGTGGCATCTGTATTGTATGGCCATGCGGCGTCTAGATGCAGTCGCTGCGGTGCCTATGGATGCTCGGAGGGCTGGGCAACCCTCCAAGCATGCTTGTGGCTGCCCAGCCCTCTGAGCAGGTGCGTGTCACCCCAGCTGAACTGTGTTTTGTTGTTGTAACCTCATGGACAAAGCCATAGTCGAAGGACTGCGGACTCCCACACCCTGTACATAACGCGTCCGTTTCTTAACCGTTCTTTACGGGCACACGTGCATGGCCATCATGCATGTGCGGCAAGAGGGCGGCTGCCTTCGCATGCATCTCTCGCATCTTGCAATCCCTTGTGTGGGACATGTTGCAAGCGAAGTAGCCACCTTTAAGTGGGGGAATAAGCGCCTTTGGGAATGTATTTTACCTGTTGGTTGCTACAATCGCTCGCATGCACACCGCTGTATTCGTAGTACTCAAACGGACGCCACATGGGAGGTGCAAAGCACAGTCCATAAACATTCTTGCAACTTCATCAGACAACCAACGCAACGTGTTCTTATGGACGTCGTCATGAGCGATGTAGATCACGAAGGCGCTCAGAGCGCACTCTCCATAGAAGTGCGCGACGGCCTGATTTACGTCCTGGATCAGCAGCTGCTTGACACAGAAATCCAGCGTAGTTCCTTACTGAAGGAACTGCTGAACAGTAATGGCTCAACGTCTGTGCCCTTGTCAATTGAACTGTTTACCAGATGGCGAAAGTACGTCCACGCGGAGTTGGAACAACAGTCTGATCCTGAAAATACATCACAAGACGTACAAAAGCTAAATGATATTACTTTGCTCGAAAAAGCGTCACTCCTGGAGGTGTGCACATGCCCTGAAGTCCACCTTGAGACTTGAACTAGTTGTCAAGTCGTGTAGACCCGTTCCTTGATGACCCATCCGTCAACACAGCGTGAAACATCTATTGTGACTACAGGCTGCAGACGTCTTAATTGATGTCAAGACTGTTGCTGCAGCAGCGAAGGCAATCGCACATCACCTCACGATCGATGACGCAGTGTTGGTATGTTCACCTCGCTAGACTCATGCGCTGCCAGGTGTACAGTGCAAGGCAATGCAGTCATAGTCACATCCTGATCTGCTTGCAGCCGCTGCTGGATGCTTTTACACCAGCTCGAACAGTGCAAGTCCTCAAGGCAGCCCCTCTTACCATAACGCGGCTGCTCCGCCTCCCATCAGCGCTGCACCATCTCATCATCGAGGCCCAGATCGAATCCGCAAACCTGTGCATCAATGACGAAGTGTTTCCAGTCCACTGTCGCCCCCCTCCAGGCCTCTGCGCCCTCACATTCCTGACCTCCTTATCCCTTCCCAACACGCAAGCTGCTGCATGTGATGCAGCGCTTCTGGCGCCAGCACTTGGGCCACTGACCGCGCTGGTGCACCTAGACCTCCACGACTGCGGCATTACACATGCAAGAGCTCCCATGCTGGCTGGCGCCATCGCAGGCCTTGTGTCCATCCAACACCTCGATCTGTCCTCCAACATGCTCCTGCGGTCGGGCGTTGAAGCCCTGCTCCCCAGCCTGGAGGGACTAACCAACATCACCCATCTCTCCCTAGCTGCCAATACCATCATCGAAGCGAGGGCCTGCATCAGCAAACTTCTTTGTGTGCTTCCGCAGCTCAAGTCCCTAGAACTGACGAACAACACCGCTCTCCGCCCTGATAAAGCTGCCGAAGCTGAAGCACGTAGATCTGATGTTTCTGCAGAGTCCAGAGTTGAAAGTTTTCCCCAGCTTCCACCGCTCCAGGATCTGCTAGTCAGCAGTCAGGCGCTGGACATCGTTGATGTCGCTGGTTTCGTCGTGCCCTTGCTGCATGGCGTTGCATCCACGATTACCCGTCTCCACCTCAGCGACAACTCATTGACGAACGCGGTCGACCTGCTCTGCTCTGCGATGCAGCACATGCCTCACTTGCGTGACCTGGACGTTCGCGGTTGCGGCTTTTCCACGGCCGATGTTCGCGCAATGCTTGAGAGCCTCGTTGCCGCGCATGCCTCGCTCGGCCAGACCGATGCCGTAGATGAGGAGGATGACATCGTGCCAGTGTTAGAGAGGCTCAGCATTGGCGAGGTAGATCAAAGGCCCGCCGACTACATGGACGACACGATAGCTATGGCATGCCTACTCAGCCGGTGCACAGCGCTGTGTCATCTGGACATAGGCTGCGTTGACATGCCGCTTCACCCAGACACACTGGCAATTCAGAACCTCACTGCCCTCACCGGGCTGGACATGTCGCAGAATCTGATGCACGTGGAGTTCGCTGAGTCACTGACTGCACTGTCCGGCCTTCTGAGCTGGAACGCATCCGCGATGCTCGAGGCAGCGCCCGGGCCGTCACATATGGCCGCGCTTCAGCTGTTCACAGCCCTGACGCTGCTGGACCTATCTGAGAACTCCATGGATGACCCTGCCGCACTTGCGCCTGCTCTGCGAGAGCTCACGGCGCTGCGATCCCTCAATCTCGCCGAGAATGACCTCCTGCAGCGCGGGTCGCCGCTGCCGGCGGCGCTGGAGGGGCTGCAGCAGATGCAGACACTGATGCTGTCTGGCAATCCCGTGGATGCCGTGATTGCTGCAACCCTAGCAGAGTCGCTGGCAAAGCTCACCGGACTATCGGCGCTGATGCTGGAGGAGATGTGTGAGGATGGGGAGGCCACACGCGCCCTCGGCATGTGCCTGCCGGCACTCGCGGGCCTCTCAGCGCTGTTGCTCTCAGAGAACAAGCTGCCCGGCAGTGCACAGCCGCTGCTGGCACATGTGCTGTGCGGTATGAGCTGCTTGCAGCACCTGCAGCTTCAGGGGGTTGGACTGAAGGCGCGCAGCCTGGAGCTGCTGGCAAATACACTCCCACAGCTCCCGCGGCTGGCTGTGCTGGGGATCGGGGGCAACACGCTGTCCCCATCGTCCGCGGACGCTATCGGCAAGGCTGCCGCTGAGTCGGACCTGCTCACGGAGCTTGACCTATCCAGCAGTCATTTGGGGCACAAGGGGTTGATGGCGCTCGCACCGCACATCGCCAACTTCAAGGTGCTGCAGGTGTTGGACCTGGGGGACATCGGTGTGAGAGAGAACAAGCCTATTCAGGGTCAGGCCTGGGCGGCCGTGCTCGCGGCGCTGGCGTTGTTGCCGGGACTGCGAGAGCTGGATCTAGGGTCAAATGTGTTCACACGCTCACTTGTTTTGCAGCACATCGCGCCACTTGTGAGCCTGCTGACGGCGCTGCAGGCGCTGTACATTGAAGACTGCGGCATGAACGCAGAGACTGTGGCTGCGTGGGTAGCAGCAACCGCATCGCTGACCGGGCTCAACACACTGTCCATTGGGGGCAACTCTCAGCCGGCCAATGTCGGCGATCTTGTCGCCCAGCTTCCTCTGCTGGAAGACCTGTCTCTGCGTGAAAGCGGGCTTTCTGATAATGACCTGATCGTTCTTTGCGGTGGGCTGTCAAAACTGGCAGGTCTTCGCATGCTCACGCTTTCCATCAATGATTTGACAGAAACAGCGGTGTCCAAGGCAGCAGAGCAACTTCCACGTGTGCTGATAGAATTCGAACCAGATGACGATATGGTGTCTGTCGATGATGAGGATGACTCTGACGACGATGACTCTGACTTAAATGAGCATTCCGACAGCGAAAGCTCCATAGATGCCTAGACTGAACACAGGGTCACAAATGTTACTTTATGCACAACTTCTTTCTCAGCGACAGATTGCTCTCCATCTAAATTGTTCCCTGACTGTCAAGAACTATTCGACATGTTGAATGTAGTCTGTGCTTTGCCGTTTTCGGAAGAGTAGTCATTGTTGTAGTAGAAATTGTACTGGAAATGTTACAGTAGTATGGTGTCACAAAAGTCTGAATCATTGCACCATCCGAGCTCCACTCTACTGATCCTCACACACGCTGCTGCTGAAGCAGAGGCCTGTCATCGCTGCTCTTAATCACGAACTTCGAGGGTTCGATTGTCACGTTCTTGGTACAATTGTTTGTTTTGTAAATCCCCACAAGGTGGTCGGCCAGCTCGAACATGTGATTTCGGAGACTGATCACAACGAATTGGGCATGCCTGCAGATGGCTCTATGTCAAACTGCACATCAGCTGTTTGTAAGAGAAATAACATGGCAATGGTTGAGCTATGCCGCACTTTGTTTGTTCCTTCACATAGTGTGCCACGATGGAAACATTCTTGAAGTCCAGTGCAGCATCTATTTCATCCATGAAGTACAGTGGTGTTGGCTTGAAATGATGTAATGCAAATACAAGCGCCAGGGAGCTCAATGTCTTCTCGCCACCCGAAAGCTGGGTTATATTCTTCCAGCTCTTTTTTGGTGGCCGAACGCTGAAAATGATTCCCTGCATTGATAGACTGTACTCAGTCGCACCGCACTAGCCTATGTGAGACGGAGTCGCAGTTAGCTGCAGCAGATGGGCAATGCGCACCTCTGCAAATGGATCCATAGAGTCTACCATTTCCAGTTCAGCATTGCCGCCATTTGTGATCATCTCATACATATCTTTCAGCTGGTCGCTGATGATTTTGAATCCTGAGCAAAATTCGTCCTGTCGCCGTTTGCGCAGCCCCTCATAATGATCCCTGGCTACATTCCGCTCCTCCGTGACCCGGTCTAATTCTTCCTTGCGTGCATTGTATTCACGGTCCTTTTCCGCAAACTTCTCTATGGCTGTCAGATCAACATCCTTCTGAAGTTTGGCCATAGCACCTTCCGTCGTGGAGCACCTGCAGCAAATACTGTATCTTCAATACCTGAATCAAGCATAACATCACCTGCATCGATATTTAAGCAAGCAGTTTTGTGGTGGACCAGGAGTAACAGTCAAGCCTGCTGTGATTGGTAGACCACATAACGCACTTGAATTCAAGCTCCTTGATGTTCTCGTCTGTCATTTCTGCGATCTCCTCACCAGATGGAAGGTTGGGCTCTTGACCGTCTGGAAGTAGTTTTGCAAGGTTCTCTATGCATACAGTCACCTTGTTGCCAATCTCCTCTGCCTTCGCTGCCTCTTCCTCGGCAGCTGCTTGCTGATCTGCCAAAGCTGCAGTGATGTTGGCCTGAACGTTCTTGATGCAGTCGAGGCGACGCCGCACTGCTTTCACCTACACACATGGTTAACATGCGCTCCAGTGGAGGAACAGGTAGATCACAAGCAGAATACCGTGTAGAATACTGCAACGCTATGCATGGAGTAGTCAGTGTGCAGCAAACAGCACACAAAAAGTGCATCTGGCCGCATCGAGTTTGTGTGGCTTGCACCCCGATGCATTGCGGTGCAAGATCTGATGCGAAAATGATGCAGGTCCTTGTTCATGGCCTGTACTGCGAAAATCAAGCCTGTGAAAAAGAGTTTTGGAACTCAGCCTTTGACGTCGCACTTGTTAGCATTCCAGGGTCACGACAGGGTGTATCAACGCCCTTGCCGTGCCACGGAGAACAGCATATTACCGTGATATTAATTGACCATGCTGTCCATGGTTTTAGCTAAGTGCATTATGGATCTAGTATGATTCTGGGAAGCAGCACCGCTGTGGCGCGCTGCTAGAGACATGGTGTCAGGTATCCCCAGCCTTGTGGGTGACTCACCTCAGCTTGCTTTGCCTCCAGATCCGCTTTGACCTCTTTTATCTCTTTCTGCAGCTCTTGTTGCTGCTTCCTCAGCTCTTGCACCTGTGCGCCTGCGCCCTCACTTCCCTGCAGCAATGCCTGAAGGTCTGCTTCAAAGCCCTCCAGTTCACACGCTTTCTTCTGCATTTCCACCTTCACCTTTCTGAGGCTCTTCTCAGCTGTTGCAATCAGGGTCTTTTGCTTTGCTACTAGCTGTTCCGCTTCCTTTAGATCCTGCATGCTGCGACACTGTGCATGCGTGCGAAGCCAAGTCAGCAATTTGCTGATCATCAAAGCCCACGGTAGCACTGCCACCCATTTGAGTGGCAGAGCTAACTGTTTCAGGTCCAGTTTTTTTACATGGCATTATGCAAGTGAAAGAGGACCCTCATCCATACCTGTTTCAGGGTTTCAACCCTGTCCCTCTCCAATCGCATCGGCTCTCCACCAACAGCGTCCAGCTCAGCCCGAACCTCTTCAGCCACCTGCTCCGCTCCGGCGGCATCCTGCTGCACTTTCTCTAATTCTGCATCATACTTCGCAATGGTGTCCTCCAGTTGCCCGATCTCTGCTTCGGCTGCTGCATCCCCCTGCATCCAACCATGCACGCCTTCAGCTGACCTGTCTTGCACACCACCCCGGTGCATAGAATTCAGTAAACAGGATCTAGTGTAACTGTGTGCCAGCACATGTGCGGACCTGCATCGATGCATCTAGCTTCATCAGCTGCTGCTTCAGCTCTTTGCACTTACGCGCGCCTGACTCCACGGCAAGGCAGATTTTCTGGAACTCCATCGCTGCACTTTCCTGTGCCTTGGCTGCAGCATCGGCTCGCTGCCCATTCTCCACTGCAGCATGCTGGTACTCTTGGAGCTGCTTCTCTAGCTGCTGCAGCCGCTCCTCCGCGGCAGCGAGCTCTGCACGAGACTGGGTTGGATCCGCCACCACAGGCGCAGCGGATCCCAGCCGCATCTTGCCTCGCACCACACGTGACCCACCCCCACTCATTGTCCCGTTCTCCGCCACCACCTCACCCTGCACGCACGTAACACTCTTGCATATGACCATGAGCCCCTTTCCAACTCTGTGATGCATGCAGGTCTTGTACTAAAATTGTGCACCATCTATGGCGTCAGTGTATACTTTGTCGTAGTGACAGTGGCATGCCTGCATTGTGACAAGCCTGGAGAAGCGCCTGTCCTTGGACCCATGGCCAATCCGGGAGGCCTGATCGATGTCCTTTGCCACAAGCGTGTGCCGGAAGGCATAGAAGAATGCTGGTCTCAGCTCCTTACGGCTACATTTGACAAGGTCAAACAGCCTTGGACAGCCCTCTGGTGCCTGCACTTGCACGTCCATTTCTCGAGCCAGGTGAGCCTGCTTCTCAAGAATCACAATCGTCGCAACTCCCAGGTCATGCTTACGCAGATGCTCCAGACACCGCTGCGCATTGACAGTGGTATCTACCACCAGGTTATCCAGTGCACCAGAGCCATTGGACGCGGCCACATCATACTGCTTGTCAATGCTACCCAGATCACCCAGTCTGCCGAACAAGCCCTGCACAACACTCCAGAGTGAGTTGTGTATTCATTGCACTGATGTGCACCATGCTGTTGCAGATTGGAGCACATGGCGGCAGTGCAACACCCGAGCTCACGTCACCACAGCCAGAGAGGCGCAAGGCACACCTGCAGCTGTCCATTGTTTTGCGCTTCAAGAAGGCCCTGCAATGCACGTCCTTGGTTCCGGATCTCATCAATGGCAGCAGCAAGACCCATCTGCACCCCTTTGGCATCTGCCACAGCTTGCTCAGCCTCGCCCACATGCTTCTGTGCCTCCTTGGCCAGCTGACTGGCCAACTTGGCTTCCGCCTGGTGCACGGCCTGTTGACCCTCCAGCTCTGACACACTAGCCCTGGCAGCCTGGAGCTCCTGCTCGGAGTTTTCAAGTTCTGCAGCCACCTCTCCACGCCTGGTAGTTGCCGCAGAGGCTTGTTTGCGCAGCAGCTCGGCCTTGGTCTCTGCCAGCTGCCGTTCATTACGGATAGCCTGCATCTTTGCTTGCCAAGGAGCTAGCGCCGTCCTGGCCTCTGTCAAGCGTGCCTGGACCTCTTTCACCTGCACACAGGCTTGCATGTTTTTCCTGATAGCATTTCACTGTATATTTTATCGCACTACTGACAGTGGCTACAGCCGAATTTGAATGCAGTGGCAGCGTTGCATGCACAACGCACACAATGTTGACCAGTCCGTTTCACAATGAGGTCGAGTATATGAGCTTTGATGATGCAATGTGACTGACCATGGGGAGAGTGCTGGAGCTGTACTGGATCTATTGGATGTAACTGCACACCTGTTATGCATCCAGGAGGCGCTTGCTCATTCCGACTGCCATGGGAGAAAAAGCAGACTGAGGTGTGTGATGACCACTGAGCTGCGGGAATGAATTTGATTGGGTTGTTTGCCTGCTAGGCGCAATCAATGCATTGGGCATAACACAGTTCTGCCATGCGGCACTGGCAATCGGGATCAGGCGTTATGAATACGTCACACACTCACCCGATGCATGGTCTGTGTGCTGGCCAGAGACGTATGTAGTGACGGGTGATACACAGTACGCAAAGCTCGGCACACATAAGGTATGTGCCATTGCTGGTTGCTCACCTCGCCCTGAACGTCCTGCTGTAGATCTGCCAGCTTGGCGTTTGCCTCATCCATATCGGAGCGGAGCTCCCCTACCGCCGCCTCTGCCTCAGGAAGTTCCTCCGTTGCTGTTGCCAGCTGCTGCTGCTGAGTTTCCTCCTTAGCTTTGTTTGCCTTGAGGGCAGACTGCGCCGTGGCTACCTTCTTCTGCAAAACGACGGTTATGCATGAGCGCTGTTGCATGAGCGCGTCATAGCGCAGCTGATGCTGCAGGGCTGTTTGTTTTGAGATCTGGGTTGACATGAGGGTGAGACCATGCCTGCAGATGTTGCTCCCTCTCTTTCGCTGTTGTGCTCTCGCGCTCAAGCTCCTTCACCTTCTTTACAGCACCCTCGCAGGCCTTGAGCAGCGATGCTTTCTCCTTCTCTGCACTCTGAGCTTCTGACTGCAACGCATACCGCTGGTATTGAGCCTGCTTTCTACAACTCAAGCTGCGGTGTTCTTTACAGTGCTTTAAGCAAGCAACATGATGCTTGACATGCACGCTTCTGTGGCGCACGAGAGTGTCAATTGCAGCTGCTCCAGTTGCGCACCTTGAGCTTCGCAAATGCCTCCTCGTCCTTTGCGGCTTTGCTGTTTTCGTGCTCCAGCTTTTTCTCAAGTTCTTCCACCTGAGATTGCACTTGTTCAACATTTAGCTCACATGCGTGTTTGTACCGCATGTGAAGCTGGATCGTGCCCTCCAACAGTGATATCTCCATGCCTCTGTACTTCTCTGCGATGATCTTGCTCTCTTCCAGCTGATCACGACACTTCTCTGCAGAGCGGATCAATCGTTGTGAGATCTCATGAAGAATTTGCTGCCATGTGCCTGTTGGAGGAACCACATCAGGCGGTCCAGGGAGGCAAGGCACACCTGCTGTTTTGACCTTCTGGATCTGTTTCTGCTTGTCCTCGGTCAATTGTTCCAGTACCTTCTCAGCCTCTTGGATTTGCTCGATGTACTGATTAGTGCCGATGATGTCTTCTAAGTACTCTAGAAGACCTGTGTCCCCCTCTTTCTCTGCTTTTGGGGCCATCAATGAGATCTGTTCCACTTCACCCTGGACATCAGCACCATGTGTTCCTTTCTTATGTGATCATTACAACAAGCGCACAAAGCTTCAAGTGTATGAGTATCGATGTGATCACCAATTGTCATGAACTCGTACCTGGAGAATCAGGAATCTGTTGTTGTTCAAATCAACACCTTTCGCCTTCAGCAACGTTGTCACCTCAGTGAAGGAGCTCTTTTTGTTGTTCAGAAAATACTCGGAGGTGTTGTTTTTGTGAGCTGTACGCGTGACAACGAGGTCCGATCCTTCAATCTTTTCGCACTCTTCTGGGCCCTGTACTCCCATCCGATTTCAGCATCGAAGCATCTGAGCACTTACATATAGCATCGGGACCGCACGGTATCAATAACTTCTTCAAAGAATACAGAAACTCTGGCAAGCTTCAGATCCTGGTGGTCGGTAGACTTGTGGATCAATTCTGACACCTTGCTCAGCCTTAGCTGCAAATTGTCCGTACCACGTTACGTGACTATAATAAAGAGCGATCGACATCAAGTGTTACTTGGGGTAGTTGAGAGGTTTGAGCTGGACACCCCCTGGTCTCAAAACTCATGCACTGCGCACGGCAGCATTCTGTAAAGGGCAAACCTGCTTAGCGCGCTTGCCGAAGACGAACAGCATCGCATCAATAACGTTTGATTTTCCACTTCCATTTGGCCCAACGATGGCTGATAGGGACTGCAGCAGTCGGTTCCGTGATTTGGGAGCACTGACCATCAGGGACGTGTGCTGAGCTACGCCGGTGCGCGTACCTTGTGAAACGGGCCGATGAGCTGAACCCCAGCATATGACTTGAAGTTTTCTAGTTCTAATCTTGCAATCACAAGCCGGGGCCGGCCTGCACCCGCAGGTACGTCTGGATCGGCCATGGTAACAACTTGCCTGTTGCTAGCGAAAGGGCACAGTTTCAGCTGTAGGCAGTGTGCACATCAGTTCTCACTTAAGATCGGCCGGAGTATTGGTATGACGATCACGCTACTGGAATGTGCAGTGTTGCACGTGTTGCGGAGACACGCGGCTATCAAACCAATGCAAATTCGCGATTTCTCGGCTATCGCGAAGCACCACTTCGTGTCTCGACGCGCCGCTGGCCGACGGGTGCCTGAAAGCCTTCACACACCGCAGGCCTTCAGCGAGCTATCAACGAATTCTCTGTGGCAACTGGATCTAAATGTCATAATCTGTGAAATGTCATAATCTGTGAAGGGTCGTGAAATCTTCCTGATCTCGAAACCTGCGGTGCTACTCAAGCTCCTCGGCTGGTGATTGTTTCACGGCTGCCTTCTGCAACTTAGGATCTGCGCGACACTGCAGTCAGTCTGAGCAGAAGCGGCCACTGGTGGTGTAGAATCTAATGTCTTGCAGTGCTTTCCGGAACACGCATGCTTGCCCGACGCGCGGCTCGCACATCTCCGCTAGGTGCCGGTTGCGCCAACATGGCCATGCTGATGCAGCGACGTCGAGAGCAAGAGGACAACGGCTACGTAGCCAATTTTATCATAGGCAAGACTCGGCCCAGCTAGATCACATGCTTGAGCGCCTTCGAAGCGGAGCTGAAGGTGTGCGCTGCCGCTTGTCTACAGCTTTCCGTGAAGCGCCAGCACGAGCAAATCACACGCGCCCATGACCTCTGAAGTAGTACTGACGATGGTACACGTGCTTGATTTGCCTGTCAGGATCACCATTTGATACCTGTGCTTTTGTAAAGGCTTCGTCGTCAACGTACGCAGACAGTCGATTCGACGCATTTGATTGCCATTCCTCAAGCTGCACTCCCACACCCCTCTCAGCGTGTAGATTCTACTCCACAGAAGCCTCGAAGCGTCTATCTTGTTGGCACAGGGCCCGGAGATCCAGGCCTGTTGACGTTGCATGCCGTGCAGTTGCTTCAGAATGCAGATGTCATCCTGTACGACAGGTGTGTTCAACTGCTGCACACATCTCCCATGCTACCATTGCGGCCTTACCTGTTGTTGACGGTGATACCGCAGTCGGCCCCAAAGGAAACAGGGGTTCCTACGAACAGAAGTGGACAGTAAGCTGATGTGCGTGTTGCAGGTTAGTATCAGAAGATATCCTGCGCATGGCTGGTCCTGGTGCACGAATGGTATATGTGGGAAAGGAGAAAGGGTATCACTCCCGAACACAGGAGGAGATACATGAGCTGCTTCTACAGTTTGCTGAGGTAGGGGCTTTAACGGTACGCCTGAAAGGCGGCGATCCGTTTGTGTTTGGGCGCGGCGCAGAGGAGTCTCAGTACCTCGAGCAACATGGCGTCTGTGTGCGCATTGTGCCAGGAATTACCGCTGCAGCTGGCATTTCCGCACTGCTGGGCGTTCCGCTCACCCATCGTGGTGTTGCCACCAGCGTCCGCTTTGTTACAGGGCATGCCCGAGAGGGCGGTGCAGATGCGCTGGATGAAACAATTGCTGCCGCAGCAGACCCCAACACGACCCTGGTCGTGTACATGGGCCTGTCAACGCTGCCCACACTCATTTCGCAGCTGGTCACAGGGGGCCTTGACCCAGCCACACCTGCTCTGGCTGTTGAGCGTGGCACTGCAATAGACTCAAGGGTGTGCCACGGCGCTGCGTCTGAGCTGGCTGAGTTGACCAAGCAGGCTGAGCTGAAGAGCCCTACGCTCATTGTTATCGGTGCAGTCGTGGCATTGTCGCCAGGCTGGCGTATGTGGGTGCAGTCAAGCAGGCCACTCGTGATGCCTGGGCCACCACCAATCTCCATCGATCTGTCACCGTACCACAACCACAGCGTCACCGCACCACAGGAAAGCCGGGCATAGCTGTGGACACGGAAGGTAGTTCAGTGGCAAATGGTGACGGATAGTTCTTGTGACATCGTGTAGATGAGATGCTGGCTTCAAGGGGAAATTGAATCTCCTTGATGTGTCTCTAGGGACAAAATGGCTCCCAAATGTGAAGCTTGAATTCTTATCTCTCATTCGAAGGCCCATCCACATTCGAATGTCCATCCACGCGAGAGCTCTGGCGACTTGATGCTGCTCTTGAACTGTAGTCTCTGCAACAGCCGGCCGTGCCCATTGCCTTCCTGATTGGCCTCTTCTGCATCTATGCCCATCAGAGCTGTGACACGCATCTGCAGCACGACAATGACCACTGAACCACCTTGTAGGCGTAGTCATGTTAGCATGCTGATGCTCAACGTGGACTGTTTGCAGATTCAAATGGGGCAGTTGCACTGCATGACCATGTGAAAATGCACGCTTGCGCTCATCATCCATCAGTTGGCCCGGAAGGCGGTGTGTCACAGCGACCGGTTCACTCACTCCCGCCTGTTCGTGCTGTCGCAAGGAGGCAGGTGGTTCTCCTGAGCCCCATACTGGACATGGCCAGAATTGTAAGCCTTGGTCTTAATGACTTGCAGACATGCGTTTGCAACGGCAGCAGTGGTGCACTGACATGCGCATGAAATGTATTCCTTTGTCCCCAGCGGCACAACGCTTGCCGCATAATTGCGACAGCGATGGATGGTTGCAAGGACATGTACGCTGCTCTGCAAGAACTGCCCACAGGCATGACATGTATATCCTGGGCTGGTTTGTGCACATGCATGCATCCCTGCTCCTCAATAATTCTACTTCGCGCTCAGTAAGACCATTTTCGCGAGTTCGCTTCCAACGCACTAGTCCCATAAACAAGCGTCGAACCAGAGCTCTCCATTATCTACACATTGGTGGGAATTCCTCGACTTTCTCACATGCCTCGGTCCTGGCACACTGTTTGGCAGCCCTGCCTCAATGGAGCAGCCACACCCCTTGAAACACACCGTGCAGTCACATCCTGGCTCCCCTCCTGGGCTCCTGACACCCAGCGGTCCACATTGCATGCACACTAATTCATGTGTGCACCGGACTGGATGATTACACGTGAGCAAAGTACAAAGCGTGGCGACAGAATGGTACATGTGATACACTGAGATAGATCAGGGCCTCGGCAGCACCGAGGGAAAGAAGCAAGAAACTTCTTGAACATAGTATATGTGGCAGACGCAGGCAAAACGTTGCACACAGGTTGAGATTCTGTGTACAGGTATCGCAGCACTCAAGCAGGTGAACGAGCAAAACTGTCATTGCTTGCAGCACGCACACGTATGTCCCTCCGGGGTATCTGTAACAACTTATGGTTGGACCAAAACGTGGTCGGGTTATCGCCGCGCTCCCCGGACACGTGCTGTCCAGCAGTCCAGTCCCGCGGAGTTTGCCGCAGTGTTCGCGGCCGTCAGTACGCAGTGATACCCTCGATATGTCGCAGCCTTTGTTTATGGTACACGACCAGCACAGCAAAGCACCCTTGCATCATGGGGGCACTCGTCACGTACGCTCACAGCCAGCAATGTTGATCCGCGCCAGACGACTGTTGTTACGGGTCGGGAATAACAAGAGGTTTGCTTCCGCACTCGCATCGATCGGTGTTTAGACGTACTGCGATGCTCTCACACGCGCAGGTTCACTAAATGTGGTAGTGAAAACTCTTGGCAGCATCTGCTGGGATTAATCAAATTGAGCAGCGCCGATACCTGCAACCGCGTCCGCACAAGCATGAACAAAGAGTCCAACCGATCTGTACATGCCTGTGGAGGCATCAAGTTCTCCCGGTATGCTTTCCCACACAGCAGACGTAGACTTTTAGGTGCCATATTGTTTTGTAGCACAGCATCAGACTGATGCTCAGTGCGGCAAATGGACTTCGCGATGGTCCAGGCAACCAAGGTAGCACCCAGCAGGAGTTGAGGTAGCCATGGCACGCATCTCACATATGCAGGAAGCGATCAACCCAGTCTCGAAGGGCGCTGGTCTCAGTGCAGGCGGGGTCGGACCAATCTGATAGAGATGCCATCATTGATTATGAGAGTTTGGAGACAGCTGTCCCATCTTTGCAGAGGCCTGTCAACGAGCTTCAACAGGTGAAAGATGGGGTTCTGTTCTCTTGGGCCAAGCTAGAGGGCGCAGCATTTGCACTGCGGCTTGCGACTGTGTTTGCACTTGTATTCGCATTCCTTGGAGGTCCCATAGCATACCAGACATTTGACCCATCCGATCAACTGCCTCAATTTGTCTTAGCTGGTAGCCTGGGAGCGTTGCTTGTGACAACCGTGGTCACACTCCGGATTTATTTGGGCTGGGCTTATGTCGGCGAGAGGCTGCTATCTGCTACAATCGAATACGAGGTTTGTCGTCCTTACGTCTAGCTTTGTTGAATCCGTGTTCGCACCTCTTATGATCGCCCTCACTGGCTGATGGTGTCAGGTTTGCTGTGCGTGCAGGAGACCGGTTGGTATGACGGCCAGCAATTTGTGAAGCCCCCTGAGGTGCGACTCTGTCACATGATCATGCTGCAGCCACGGCTCCACCAATCCGATCAGTAGCAGAGTCATTCATGCGATAGTTTCACCTGCACAAATGGCTCATGTTGCCGTCATTCACGCATTTCTGCGCAGGTTCTGGCGAGGGATCGGTTACTGGGTACATATGAGGTGACTCCAGTGATGCGCAAGCTCCGCAACTCAATGCTCGGTACAGGTGCCGGGCTGTTGATTTCAGCAGTATTATTGGTGGGCACCATCCGCGCATCGGCTGACGAAGATGGGATGTACGGCAGGGGCGCAGCAGTGAAAAGGGGGGCAACGCCTAGCACAGTCACAAACAATGGGATAATCTACAGTAAAAACATTACGGATTTGTCTGTCTTCATGGAGGACGACTTCGCTGCCGCTGAAGAGCAGGCTGCGTTGAATGGAATGCCTGGATATTGTGGAGACCGCTACTACAAAGCCAAAGCAGGTGTGTATAGAAAAGGATGCTTCCATTGCTTGAGGTGAGTGCATCAGGGTAACGTCATCACCAGTGGTGGTTTGTGCAGGTGCTGAAGAGCTGTGTGCCAAGTTTCAGTTCAAAATGAAGCAGTAATTCATCCATGTTACATCTAGTTGCACTTTTTGACAATTACGAATGAATTGCTCAGAATTCATTGCGTTGTAAGCATAAACTATTTCAACTGAAGCATCAACACGATATACCTACACTGAGCACTGCGAAAGTCGCACCTGTGAGTGCTTCAAGCCACCGGTCAGCGCATTGCGATGCATCGCCATGGCGCGCCATGCACGGACTGTTGCGGTTATCAACACATGTGTGCTGACAACAAAATTGTTGCGAAACTGCGGGATCGCGGTGATTCGAGATGGCTTCGGCACCTCCCACCGTGTTTAGGTTGAGCTCACGCAGCTCCCCTCGGCACTGATTCTCGCTACTCTGACATCAAATTCGACTAAAAACAGTGGCACACAGGCATTGAAGGCACACCACGTTAGTGATCGATGATCAAACCGTATTATTCCTCGTCCCGCTACAGGCGCAAGTTGGGCGCGGTCCTGTGAAGCCGGCGTGGTTGGCATTGCAAACGAAGAAGCTTTTATAGGAAACGTTGAACGATGGCTAACGGAAAATCTGGAGTGCGTACTCTGTTTTCTTTTCTTCTGTGCAAATAACAAATACCATGGCCACTGCATGTCGAACATGCTCGTCTTTGTTTCATCATGATTTGCTGCCAGCCGAATCCTGCTTGGGAGTTGATTCTCTTCATCCTGGTTTTGATGCTGCAGGGAAAGGGTTTCCTCGGCTTTGTTAGCAATGCTGTTGGGCACAGCAACTCACGCATACAAGTCGAGTTTACCCATCCGGACACAAACGAAACTGTACCCACAATTCGTCTCAAAGCGCAAGGGCAGCATCCGGCCGAGGAGATGCCCTTGTATGTGATCACAGAGAACACGAAGATATGCGGACAGGTGTGACTGCTAGCAGATGTAGACATACTGCCATATCATGCATGTTCGTTTATCATTGCCGTCTTTGCAGGTCAAGATTACCACCTCACAGTCTGGTGGCAAGCTTGATCATATGGGAGTTCGTGCTCAACTCCTGGGCACCATAGAGCTCCGGAAGTCCGGAGTAAAAAATCATCAATTCTTGTCTCTCAGTCCGCTCCTTGTCCACTTCCATGCCCTTGATTCCAGCAGGTCAGATATCCTTGTGATACAGACGGCATACGATGTGTTGCAGCCAGAGAACTAGCGCCTGCGGGTGAAGCACATTCTGAGCAGTTGCTGCCTTTTGTGTTCAACAATGTTGATGCATCGATGGACAGCTACCGCGGGCACACAGTGCGGCTGCGGTACATACTCAAGGTGACAGTGTCTAAGGGTGTCGGCGGCTTTTCCCAAGAGTTCCCTTTGTGGGTACAGAATCCTTGCAAAACCTTGCCCGTAGATGAACCAATCAAGGTAAGCTCACAATGCCATGTGTCACACATGCATTCGCTGGTCGAGTGCAGTGGAGTAGCATTGGTTGGACGAATTGCGGACAAACTGTAGTGCCCATTTGTCGGACCTCCGCTATGTTGCCATCACATGCACAGCCTGTGTGCTGTGTCTGTGTGCATTTAGTCACAGTCATAAATTGCCATGGTTGTGCGTTCCGTCCATGTGAAGCACATTGATCTGCCATCAGAACAGAATTCAAGCTTTACCAGCATCCTGGTTCACAGCAACTCGCGTATGTGCAGTTGGAGGTGGGCATCGAAAACTGCTTACACCTGGAATTTACATATAGTAGCAGTATGTATGGAGTCCAAGACTGTGTCCTTGGCAGCGTTCATTTCAAACTGGTCAAAATCAATCTGAAGACGATGGAGCTCGAGGTTCGCCGGAAGGAAATCACGACGACTGATTCAAAGGTCGTTCCAGATATCCAGACGCTGTACAAATTTGAGATCATGGATGGAGCTCCTGTGCGCGGTGAAGTCTTGCCAGTGCGGCTGTATCTAAAGCCACTGGAGCTTTCGCCATCGTACGAATCTGTTCAGAACAAATTCTCTATAAAATATTTCCTGAACCTTGTGCTGGTGGACTCTGAAGATCGACGGTACTTCAAGCAGCACGAGATCACACTTGTCAGGCGCGCATTGCCACATTCAACGTAGAATTCATTGAATTACTAGGTGAGAGTTGTGTCAGGGCACTTGCTCGTGGCAAGGTCAGAGTCATGAGACATAGATAGGTTTTTTGCAGCTTGGTGGATCCAACCTTTTAATTAATGCCACTCGGATCCCACCTATGGACTTGCACCTCCAGCACACGCTCCAGCCCACTCGAAGGTCTTACTGGGTTGTCTGTATTGCTGTATACCACATAATTCGCAACAGCGTTGCAGCTGGAATCAGATGTACATGGAGAGGCATCACCACATTGGGTGCATTCCACAGCGTGGCCAAAGACCTGCCTGCTTGAGCTAATACTAAGTTGGAGCCAGCAGCTGCACACCATGACCGTCAAACACTCAGTCGGCATGTAAATGCCCTTGCGGTGCTTGCTCAGCATTCGCCTCCGCTGGGGGGTCCTGTGTTGGCTGCGCTACTTCTGCAGCTGCAACCTGCGGCGGCCTCTGCACTCCAGGCGAAGCCCGGTCCTCACCAAACAAACCCACAAGTATCCCTGGAGTTGCTAATAGACGATATCCGTGACTCATCCGTGGATAAACATCCTCAAAAAAGTAGTATACATGCCCCACAGCAATGCCTAGCAAGTCCTTAACTGGGCTAGCGCCTAACACCATGGAAAATCCAAGCAACACCCACGGCAGATACGGCGCAGTGAAGTCGAACAATCCAAATAGGCTGAGCCGCACATACGGATTTCGCCGTGCCCATACATACACAACCATGAATGTGAGCGATGGACCCAGGAACATGCTGGCTCTGCTCTTGATGAACGGTGCCACAACAACCATCATTGTGGCTCCTGCAAGAGAGCAGCAATGAGATGCCTGGCTAAACGATGTCTGATGCCATGCCGTCATGTAATCGTTGAAGTGGTTGAGACGTACCTAACAGCAGCATCCACAGGAATCCTGAAGACCGTCCACGGAAGCTGCCCTCTTCCAGAGATCTGCAATACCTTACCAGCAAGTACATCTGGAAGACGAAATCAAAGCCTGCAGGTTCGATTCACCGTTACACAGCCGCCGAATGGTCCAGGCTAACAGCGCCCTGCAAATCGAGCTCAAGAGTGCCCTGGGTAACTAAAAAGGGACGCACTGAAAGGCGCAAAATACAAAAAGCAAGTAACCAGCCGCCAAACTTGGCCTTGGAGGATTTGTCGGAAGTTGAAGTACAGGTGCAGCTCACGCACTACCTGCATGCCATGCCGCACTGCTCACTTTGTGACTTGATGCTTTGACACAACACCGGTCGATTCAAATAGGAAAAATCTTTTGCGGTACCAGGCAGGGATCATACCTCCAGAGAACACAACACAGTTGTGATGAATGAGAGGACCAAGTACGCCCTTGTGACGGGCGGAAGCTGCAACCATGCAGCACTGTCATCGAGCTTGTGCAAGTCTCATGCTATCTCCAATCATGAGATGAAGCCCATGCAGCGTCACTCAGTATATATTGCATTGTATGCACGGCTCACTAAAAGCCTTTCTGTGTATATTCCGTTGCTACTTGCTCAACAGTTGTGCTACTTGATCACAGACTGATTCAGGGCCAGGATTGATCACAGCGTCGCGGAAGCGAACCAGTCTCAGCCATTCTTCGGCTGTCTGCATCTGCGCAATCTGAGCCTTGCCTTTCTGTGAAAGTCTGAACTGTCGCTGCTCAGTGTGAACTATTCCACGGATGTTGGGTTGGTCAGGCCGCGTGCTGCAACTAGGTAGACAAGCAGCCCATGACGTAGCGGATGCATCGATTGAGTGGCATCAAGCAACGATCACCTGTTGTTGTCCAATTGTTGAGATGGAACGGGGCCATGGAGACGCGGACACACGTCCTGCGAAAACAGCATATGACATGTGCATGTGATCGCACATTTACGGGAAGCAGCTATGCGGGTGTTTATTCGATCGTACCCCCGTGGCTTCCTGCACCATATCGCTTGTGACCTTCGGGCTGAGCGCCCACGTACGAGCAGTGCTGCGAAGACGGCCATGCATGCTGCTGCCATGCGCGCGCAACTGCGCACAATCAGCACGTCAGCCTTGCACCTCTCCGATCATCGGGATGAGCGAGAGACTGACCAGAGGATGAAGTTTTTCAACTCAATCTAGGCGTTGTGCGGTGCAATTGCTTGCGGTGCCTTACACACCTCTGCTGCGTGTTGTTCAGTGGTGCACTTCGCCAACCGCGAATAGAAAGTCGTTCTGACGTGAGAGTCGAAATTAAGGAAGCATGATTACATAGTATATTGCATGGCTGTCACTTCGGCAAATCTGGTGGTCACGCTGTGATGTTCAGCACAGTCACAGTGGCCTGCATCATGTGCAACGCGCCTTGACATTATGCCACATCGCTCCAGGACCGGCGCATGAACCATGGCATGCTGAGACTTAGAAGCACAGGTGTGATGGCATTTCAAGGGGGCGCATTTGGCATTGACTGGGCTGCTGCAGCTGCGTATTGTGCATGGTGGGTCCAGGTGTGCACCTACGGTCAACCAAGAGCTGCAAACATGTACAGACCTGCAAGTTGAGCTTCATAGATACGCGTCAAATATGTAACAGCAGTGTGGGTGCTTCCATATGCTGAGCTTGATGATCTCGCACCGTGATGCCATTGCAACAGATGTCAGATTGTCAATACACTCAGTGTTTGGCCAATACATGCAATTCCACTTCTCAGGGTGAGTCCTATCCTGCCTGATAGGCGCCCCCTTTCAGACTGGATAGTCTGTGCCCATTTGCAGTCCGGATATACACTGCTGTGTGCCATGCTGGCGCTGGGATGGTACCTCGCTGGAACAGCCAGGCGTCTGGGCGTTGAGCATAGACAGCAGCAGCAGAAACGCAGGGATGCGTCCATGGGAGTTGCGCAGGACCTTCCCAAGCTGACCGTGCTCATTCCTTCTAGCGGAGGCCGCAGCCGCATTCTGCAGCACTGGCAAGCATTGCTCGGAATACCGTACCCAGGTCGGCTTGAGATCATCATCCTTGTCCACAGCCTCACCGATCCAAGCTTCCACATTGCTCAGCAGTTGCTGACGTCTGGGCAGGGGCGTGTCAGAGTCTGCGTGACAGGTCTGGCAACGAGCTGTAGCCAGAAAATCCACAAGTGTGATCCTGCCATGTGTCCTTGTGTCCCTCTGCCTGAAGCTGCCTCAGTGCTGTGACCCCTTTGGCACGCCGCTCGTACCTTCCCGCTCGGCTCAGGTCCACAAATGACTTTCCAGTGCATGATGACTCTCTGTGAAGTCGTGATTGGTGACTGATCGTGACAACATGCACTGTTGCAGCCTGTGCCATGGATTCAAGGGTGTGCCGCAAGACAGTCGGTATGTTCTGTGCCTGGACGATGATGCGCACATCCATAGCGCAATGCTCCAGGACATGGTGCACGCTCTTGAGGCCGACCCGGGCATTTTCTTGGCTACCGGGTACCCATTTGACTTTCCATCTGGTCCTCGTGCTACCTTGTTTGCTTATGCAGTGCTCTCCTTCCACTTCAAGCTGATCATTCCCTTCAGCGCCCCTCGCGTGAGCAACGTTTGGGGAGGCTGCATGCTGTTCCGCCGTGCAGATCTGATGCAAGGAGGCCATGGACTGCTGCAGGTGCGCTGCAGTGGCTGTCCCTGCCCGAGTGGCTACGCATGCTGCTACCGGTATGCATGCTGATGCTGGCGGCAGGCTGCATTCAACAAACTTGCCGCCGCAGCTGTGAACGCTGATGCGTATCTGCTTGCAGACGCTGTCTTGAATGCTGGTTTGGTGTGCTTGCTGCAGCGGGGTGTGCTTGCTGACAGTGACATGGAGGTGGGGTGCATGATTACGTTGTGCATGGACAAATACGTTTCTGACCGTGGTCGTGATGTGTCTGTGGCTGCTCAGCTGTCACGCAGAGCCTGGATACTTGGACATGCAGGCGTGGCAGAGAGGTGGCTACTCCGATGATATGACAGCTGCAGCTTTTTGCGCAGCAAACAAGCTCCGCATTCACAGCCCACCGTCAGCCGTGTTCTTGCAGTGTGTTGATGCTAGCACGAGCCTTGCGGACTGCTGGAATTACATACGCAGGCATGCCTCCTTCGCTCTGGTCAGTTGCTGTCGCTGCATCATGGCTCTGGTGCTGCTGCACAGCTGTTCACCCAAGCATTGCACAGCACTTTTTCTGACTTGTGTATGCTGAGCGGTGGCGTTGCAATGCTGACTCCCCGCACCTAGGCGCACCATTGACACACCAAACCTGTCCACAAACACCAGTTGGCTAGGCTACGCTTAGTTGTGAAAGATGCGCGTTTGCAGGCAAATGTTTGTCCTTGACACGTACGCGAATTCTCACAACCGAGTGCTCAATCATCTGCTGATGTGTGTGTCGGCGATGGATGCTGTATTAACAGCCTGCTCTGCGCTTGTGATCATCGTCAGGTGTGCCATGGCTGCGGCATGCTCTCTGAAGCATTTAGCTTCCGCCCTGATGCTCAGAAGGTTGGTCGTGGTACGCTACTGCAAGCTTGCAGTGCTTTATTGTGGTTGGTGCATGGAATATGCCATCCAGGCTTTGTGTTGCAGGGGAGCACCGCAGCAGTGCTTGAGTGCACGATGGCAAGCTTCGATGTCAGCGCCGGGGCGATGCTTCTCATGTTTGGCCTCATGTACATGAGCTCCGTGAGATTCTCCATAATCATCCTGGAGGTGGTCCAAGCCTATGCACCTGAGCAGTTGCAAGACAGCCAGCTCTCGTTTCCCAAAGTATGGACTGGGTTGCTGGTCCATAGCATGCTCACTCCAGCAGCCATACTGCACAACCTGCTCCGGCGTGAGATAACGTGGAGTGGGATTCAATATCAAATCCGGGGCGGCCGCATTGTCAAGGTCGTACATCCCAACATAGTGCCAGGTTCATGAATGATTTTAGATCTGCGGATGCTATGCCGCAGGTCACATCGTACCCGCTTTCACTGCCTGCCTAACGTATTTGTGTTTTTACGCATCACTAGCACTTGGCTCTAATTGTGCTGCGGCTTTTGCTTGAACATCTACAATAAAAGTTCTCTGCGAGCCACATTGCTGAGGCTGATGCTTGCTGTACACTCAATAGTAAGATTTGCTATACATCCAGTGCAGTGCGTCTTTGTATGTTTGCTCGGCCGGAGCTGCCTGACATGTCGTTTATGTGATGCTTGGGTATCTGCCCGCATATGTTCCCACAGATCTGGCATATCGAAGTGGTGCCGACAGTCAGGCACACTACATCATGTGCAACACCAGCATGGCGAATGCCGGTCCATGCACACGGTTGTAAAAAGTACTAGCACGGGGACATAATTCACAACACCCAACGGTCCACTAGTACCACTAACTCCAGCGAGGACTAAACAATTAAACCCTCAGAAAAACATCCTGTGATGATGCTGCTGTAATACTCAACATTCTGCCTTTCTTGGTCGCTGCGCCTGACATGGAACAGTGATGCCCATTCGTGACTTAAAGTCTACCAGAGCTGCGCACCTTGCCATCCCGTATCACACAGCAGTACCTTGTAACACACACACACACACACACACACACACACACACACACACACATTGTGCGTTGTCGCATCTGAAGTATCTGGCTGATATTGCTGTCCAGTGTGGTATACAGGATCGGACGCAGTACATCACCAATGTGTAAAAGAGAACTGAGTGTAGGTTTGTGTACAGGCAACGCGCTGTTGTTCAGGGCGGGCTTGCAGACGATGACTGGTGCGTCTGGAAAGGCAGCCATGGCAGGCAAAGTCCGCCCAGTTGCTTAGTTGTGAGGTAGGTCATCAGATGTGCTACTGGCATGTCTAACGCAATGTTACACTTTGTAACACGCACACAGACAGACACAACCCGTTCTGGTAAGGCAGCTGTGATGGCAACAGTGCAGCAAGAACTGTTTCCGTCCAAACTGAATTTTCGCATTAAACGTTAGCCAAGCTTTTAACATTGCCATACAGTCACATACACCATGCTCGCTGCACTGTCACTGGGTTACCCGGATGCCAAAGCAGCCGATCATCATGCAGACAGGATTGCAAGATTGATGAATGCGGCAGCCAGCTCACTGCGCTGGACGAATTCTATGCAAAGGCAACTTGCTGGTGTCACCGGCAGACTGATCATGCGCTGGCACGCCCTAGCGCAGATATCATTACCCTTGGTGTGATGTAATAAGCAACGCATTACGCTGGTAAACTGCCATCAGGATGGTGCCTCTGTGCCATGTACACATTTGGGAAACGCTTGTATGGCATCATGATAGCTATACATAGCATGGACAAAGCAACACATGGACGCGCTTATTCCCTGCCTTTTCTACCATCTGCAGCTGTTAGCCGGGTTGAGATCCTGTACCAATGATGACTTGGACAGTACTTGCCTCATTTGTGTCCAGTCCTGGCCTCAGCGTAGTGTTATCTTTATGATTATGCTTCACCAAGATGATCATGCGCTGGCCAATGAAGGAGTCGACTGTATCAGCAGTATTCGTATTTCGCATGACTCATGCGCATGTTAACATTCTGCAGCATGCAGCATGTGCGATGGCTACAGGGGCAAAGGCGAGAATTTCTGCCAGGGTGTATCATAAGGGTTTGGAATCGGGAATGAGCCCTACAGAGCCCTCATTTCCCATATCCGAAATCGGACTCAGCCGATAAATTGTTCTCAGTCAAAGTTGGCTATTGCATACGGGCGATAGCTAGCGGGTCAAATTCGAGGCTGTTATCAGGCACTAGCGATAGCCTGTCGGAAGGTGGTCCCACTATTTGGCAATAAGAACATGACATAGTAGAACAATTCAATCGCCACCCCGCAATAGACCACCCACCCCAGCTCTACATGTGAGAAAAGTTACGGAGATATGCTCCACAAGGTGGTAGAACACACGGGAAAGAAAGCATGGCAATGCAACAGACACATATATGAGATGATTATTATATAATCATGGCCGAATGCCGTACACAAAGCTCTACATCATTGCGATATGCTCCCATGCTGTTGTGGCCCTAGTGGCCACGATTCCACAGTGCACTGGACTGTGGCATTCAACGTATGTTCACCGGTCAGGCATAGAAATTGTAGATAAATTCGTACACTTTCTTATCATTTGCTAGCGCTCGCTTTCCTCGCGTGCCGAAGCTCGCAGAGCTCGCTGCGCTCGCGACAACCATACTCTTTGCTACTCCTTGTATTGCAGCCCTACGATGCACTGCAACTACGTGTTTCATCGTATCGCATGTATCTGATACAGGTACTCGTCACATGTGAAAAATCAATCGGCATCCTCCGATTCAGGCACCAAATTCCCCACATTTCCACTTGATCTACCCCGATACACACGACTAAATTTTTTTCTCAAAACGGTAGAATATCCGGGCTTCTCAAAATTCTATCGCGTCTTACGATAAATGAATAAATAAATAGCTATGACATACCCTGATTCCTGGTAGCCACTGAATCTTTATACCGTCGTATCTTAGCGCAAGTTGGTCCGATGAAGCCAAAACAAAGCTCAAAACGACCAGGATAACAAAAAAGTTTCACAGAAATGAAGCGGCCTAGAGCTTTCGCACAAGGAGGTTGTGGGCAACCTAGGGATGGCGATGATGGCACACGGTAACACTGCAGTACAGGCGTATACCACTGCTGAGATGATGCCGGACCGCAAAACACCCCCGCTACGGTCGGCACGTGTTCCAGGTGTGGATACTGTAAAAAAATCAATAGTGAATGCATGCTGATGCGGTGCATCATTGTTGTGTGCTTTGTATGTCAGGCTACATGGCAATTCATGCCTGGTTTGTACTGCATGAAAGAATGAGTGCTGTTTGGTTTTCTGAATATCCGGAAGCCTGCTGCTTGGCGGCGACGTCAGTATCAAGCTTTGGTTGAGATTCGTGGTGTGAAGCATGGTTGCCATGCATGTCATGGGAATATGTGACATTGAATATGTGGATCTAGTTTCTTTTTAGGTATTACTGGACTCGGCTTGTGTGTGCTTAAACAGCATCGTGTTACCTGGCATGGTTGTACAAGTGGTCTGTGTACAGATGACAACAATATCGCATCAATGTGATATTTCAGCACCGCAAAGCATAGCTGGAGCACATGGCGGCGGACTTCATGTCAAGGATTGATTGAGCTCAACCTGCGTAATTTGGTGGAGGGCGTTGACCGGCAACGCCTTTTCGCAATATCGCCCCGTACAAGTCGCGCCTCATTCGGGCTGTCGCGTTTCCTGCGGGTGCTCAACCAAAGGCGGTCAAGGCTGAATGCAAGGTTGCTCGCAAATTTCTGTTGGAGCGGTCTGATTACACTTCACTCTTTTAGGCGCTGTATGGCGCCACTAGCGCCAATGCTCGGGAGGTCTTGGGCGCATCACCCGCGATATTTATACCGTGCGTCTGCTGGGACCAGGACGCTTGATAGCAGACTGGTCGGGGCGCCAACTGCCGTGATCTAGCCATGCACACGACTACGGTGACCATGCATGGAGTGGATGCACGGTGCTGGTCCGGAGTGGCTATGGGACAGCCATGCACCGATGGCTGACCATATGCACGAGCAATGCATGCAGATTGCATGCCAGCAGACAATGATTCTGAGCGTATCCATATCAGACGTTGATTAAACCCTTATATAGGCTCTACAGATCGTCGTGTAATCACTCTTCTCCTGCTAAGACTCACGTGCAATCCATCCAACGAGAGAGAGATAGCGGAGCTGTCACAGCAGAGCCTGTATACCAGCACAAGTATGTGACAGCACCGACCCCTGCGCATAGCTACGGCATGCACGGGATCCCACAATGCCCTTACGGCTGAGGTCCACTGGTTTGCGTCACAATCAACTGTGATCATCAACTAGCATGGATGGGTACGCCATGCATTAGCCACTCGCACTACCCACTCAGCACTAGACTAGACAGATTCTCTCAACAACATGTCAGCCCTGCCGCACCCCGCCACCTCCAACGCAGACGATCTGGGATTCCAAAATGCCTGGCAACGGGGGTGAGAAAAGCGGACGATCCGGGATTCCAAAATGGGGGGGGGGTTAGGGTTTAGGGGTTAGATTAAAAAGGGTTATGGTGAAAAAGGCAGAGGGGTCGGCGGCGAAGAGGTAAAAGTCCGGTATATGATCCGCCGGCGTGTGCGTGTGCGTGTGATTGTGCGTGTGCGTGTGCGTGTGCGTGTGCGTGTGGCCGTCGCACAGCATCCGACGCAGACACATCTATGATGAGCCAATATGAAACAGGATGGCGTCGTTATGATTTGCACAGTGGCAGCGTGACTGCTTCCATGAGTGCCGCAGGCAGCAGTGCTGTAGTCCTGGGGCGTGCGGCGTGGCACATGAGCATGTGGAGGCACCATGGCGAGGGCTGCTGTGGCTTGTGTCACAGCATGTGCTGCCTGCCGGTCAGAGGCTCCACATGCCGCTGCGTTGCTCACGTTGTGCACGTCATTTGTTCACGCTTGCAGCATCGAGGGTGCCTTGTGCAGGTCCAGAAGGCCTGGCGCCGGGTGCAGCAGCAGAGAACGCACCTGACCACATCGCTGAGCTCTTCGCCGGTTTCGCTCCGCAGCCAGCCCGGGTGCTTCAGGATCCGCTGCCGCCAGTGCGGGACGCCGGGGCTATGCTGCACTTTCCGGGCGACCCAGGCCCGTTCGATGACCCAGGCGAGCTGGAAGAGTTTGCCTTGTCAGATGCAGGAGCTTTGGAGCAGCGCGCGTGTGATGCGGCTCCAGTGAGTCCGGCGTTTCCCTCCACCTTGAACGGCACGCAGGGCATGCCATTCGTCACAGTACCTGACCATGCGTGGCCAGACGTGCGGAACAGGCCCGCCGGTGACCGGGCTCAGCCCTCAGCCCGTCACAGTACCTGACCACGCGTGCCTTCATATCATTCGACCCACCTCCGGTTGCACAGTTCTGCCCGCCGCGGCTGCCAGCCCAGTATCATGCGCCCGCACCGGTAGATCCCGACGCCATCTTGCAGCAGGCCCAGGCTGTGATAGGTCTGCCTGATGAGCAGGGCCAGGTTGCCGGGCAAGGCGACCTGGACCTCCAAGCGGTGTTTGCACATGAGGACCTGTTGGCACTCATTGCTGAAGGTGCGGCAGTACCCCCGCGGCCACCAACCCTTGCATGCATCCTAACATGATCACAGTGCAAGGATGTGCAAGCACCTGTGTCAGCGCAACCTCGGGTAGCAGTGTTGTAGTCCTGGGGCATGCGGCGGGACACATGTGCTCACGGCGGCAGCATTGTGAGGGCTGTCGTGGCTTGTGTGCAGTCACAGAAAGTGCTGCCTTCCAGTGAGAGGCTCCGCACACCGCTGTGTTGCTCATGTTGTGCACATCATTTGTTCATGTGGATGTGATTGGCTATCGATTTCTGCTGGTGCTTGTTTGTTTTGCTCTGTGTATTTTCTCCTTTGCGCAGCTGGGGCCTTGATTTATCACAGTGTACAACACCATTGGTTCATGCCTGCATCATCAAGGGTGCCTTCTGCAGGTCCAGCAGGCCTGGCGCCGCCGGGTGCAGCAGCAGAGAACGCACCTGACCAAATCGGTAATCTGTTTGTCGAATTTGCCCCACCGCCCCCAGCGCAGGCTGCCGGGGAGATGCTAAACTTGCCGGCCTTTCTGTACGGCACAGGCAACAACGGCCTTCAGGGCATGCCCCATGGCACGATGCCCAACCACGTGCAGCAAGACGAGCCGGCAGAGCCGTGCGACGACCTAGGCGAGCTGGAAGCGTTTCTCATCTTAGATGCAGGAGCGCCGGAGCAGCGCCCTGAAGATGACCCGTCCGAGCCGGAGCATCGATGAGTGAGGGGCAGATTGAAAAGGGGCATAAATGGCAGGGTGACGGTGCAGACCTGCTACATTAATATTGGAATAGCTAGGGAGAGGGACTCGCTGCTACCAGGGCTGCTGTGAGCGAGGGGGGATGCTGCGTTCTGCGTGCAGAGATGTCGATGGTAGCAGCAGCCCGCTGATGCAGAGGGCGCAGGCATGTGAAAGGCCACAAGCTAGATGCTCGGTTGACGCTGCAGACGCCATTGACGCGGCCGCCAGCCGTTGATGCGGCGCGTGGCTGTGCCGAACGGTGTTTTCGACCAGAATGGTGTCCATTGTGGAATGGTCTCCAGCGTTTTCCATGTGCAACGTGTATTGCGATCAGGGAGAGCCACAATGATGGTGGCAATCACTCTTTGCATGCCTTTCAAACCATTTGCACACAGATGCAGCTGTGCTGAGCAGAGGCATGGGACATGTGCACTGTTGTCCTGACCATTTGCCGCTCCTAACATGAGGTACGTTACAGAGGTATGCTCCACAAGGTGGTAGTATTAGGATTCCATGCATTTGTGTGACTGCCATTCAGAACTCAGTGCTAGCTCGGGCATGCCTAAGTGCCTGAGACTACATATTCAGCACATCACAGTGTCGTACCGCTCACTTCGACACCGTGTTCACGTGCATCCTATTCCCGCCGAACAGGTAGAACACACAGCTGTCATGGCAATGCAGCAAACACATTCATCATGGCCGAATGCCGTACGCCAATTGAAACCAAACAGCTCGAGGATCTAGGAACAGCTCCTAACATTGCAATCTTGAGTACGTATCTATGAGATATATATGCCAGCTTTTACCTATGTGGATGTGATCTGGCTCTAGGGAAACAGGTGATCCTGTCAGAACTCGCATCTAGAGCGCGGTTGGGTAGGGTTGGTGCTGGGTTGAGTGTGAGCTTGTGGAATTCTCCGTGATGTCTCTCTTGTGGCACGCCTGCACATACTAGTTGACTTTGTGTGCATGTGCATGTCTCAGCAGCGGGGGAGATGCTGCTGTCTCAGCAGCGGGGCGGAATCATGCATGTGTCTGGTCCGATCTTATGGCCGCGGCCGGCCTAGTAGACTGTGTGAGGCGCTGCATGAAATGCACTGGCTTGCGAGGGCTAACAGTGAACGCCTTGAAAGAATCCCATGCTAGCATTCCCAAGAGACAATGCATTCACAATGTACTATAGTATATCAGTGATGTATGACCAATCAGCCTGTGAACGGCTTTGTCTATGGATTTGTGTGCATCTGCATTGCCATGTATTCCTTGTCGCTCTACCACTTGTCGCTCTGCCACCTGCAAGTTGTGGAGCCTCCCCGCGTAATATTTCATCAATTACACAATACAACCAAGCAGTAAAATTGATATCAGAAAAATCCACGGAGGGATCTCGCCGTCAGGTTTGTTATCGGGCATTGGGACTCAAATGTGATATTAATAACATCTGTTACCAACCGCAACTCCCGAGCAGAACAGCGAGGCAGTTCCCATGGACAGTCACGCCGTGCGGGTTCAACGCCAGTCGGAACGAACAGCTCTACCTCCTCTGAGGATTACCGAGACAATCTGAAGGTTCATCGCCGATGATGATGATGATCAGCCCACGATCCGCAACCATCACACATCACACACACACGGGCTGCCCCCGCGCGGCAACATCAAAAGTTAAACAAAATTCATGGATTAAAATCGTACATACACATGGAATCGGAAATCGGATGGACGGTGCATGTTGTTGGAGCTACGAGAGATCGAATCCCGGGCCTTCTGCATGCAAAGCAGACGCTCTACCACTGAGCTACAGCCCCCAAATTGGTGGCTGTGAAGACAAACTTAAATGTATATAACCCACAATTGTTTTTCCCAGGCCAATCGACTTGGCGGTCCGGCAATGAAACCGTTTCGTTGACTGTCAAAATGCGTGTGAAAATTGGGCTGCAATGCAGCTGAGGCACACATGGGCATAAGCGGGTGTGATGATTTTGGACTAGTAAGCGGATCCATCTGAAATCGGCAGATGACACCTTGCAAAAGCTCAATCATGTCAACGGAAACATGCTTGCGCAAAGCAACCGCCGCCGTCGCTTGCGCAAGCCGCTCCGGGTGCCTCCCCAACGCCGCAACCCGACGGCCGTTCAACAAAGGCTTTGGCTCTGCCTGCAGACAGTGTTTACCATGGCAATCGTTTCATTGCACCAGATTGTCGCAAACCAGTGGACCTCAGCTGTCAGGCTAAGATGAAAGCCGAGAGGGGTGAGCTGATCATGAGGAGCGCGTACCTCTAGATCTGAGGTGAATTCTATGGATGGGCCGATATAATCTCCAGACACGGAGGTCGAGAGGACAAGGGTATAACACAGTACACAACGAAGAGCGTGGATACTGCTAACAGATCTTAAACAGTGTGTATGGAAATGGGTGGCGCCCCAGTTAGGTCGCTCCAAGCGTGCCTAACCCCAGCAAGCGCACAGTATAAATACCGCTGGAATGCGCCCAGGAACCTCCGGACACTGCCGCTGCAGTAACTCTGCGTGTACAGCAAGTCGATAATTATAGCCTGCATGAGATGATATTCGGCGCCTCGTGAAGACGATTGACAGCGATCGGATGCAATCAGCCATACCAGTCCTCACCAGTGCGAAACAACCGGCCACCCACAAACCTCCCTTGCTCACCATTTCATTATTTCACGCACATAACAAGCAATTGATTCGGAATTCTCACAACACCAGGAGTACCTAGCAAGCTGCCCATTTGATCCAACCAGGCGATCACTTGATTCCACCCAGTCGTTGCTCGTTTCTACATGCCTCCCTAGATGATTATCCCGGCAGTGCCCACCGTATACTGTACCCTACCGTTATGGCGGGCGGCAGTACACCCAGCCAATCAACATGTAGCGTCAATACGAGCATCCAAGTCACGCGGTAGTTTTCTCTTGCACACCAAGCCATAAGAAACCATGTCATGCAGTGCTTGCCAACCAGTTCCACCTGCACAACTCTCCTACCCTTGCAGTCGGTGCATGAGCAGCAAATATTGCTCGACAAGCCAGAACACAACCAAACAACTGGTGCAAACAAAAAAAACAAAAAAACAAACACCCGTCAGCACTCAACGCACTTCAGAGAACACCACTGCATTCAATTGGACTTGTGCATTTCCCAGCGAATTGTGAACTGGCCCATTCCCAGTACCTCCACCGCACCTACAAGCCCACGTTGGCGGCACAGCCATCGCTGCCAGTCTGGCAGCGCCTCTGCCGCCCATGGTGGCCCACAGTATGCAATACATCCGTTGCTGCCACTCTGGCATCGTCTCTGCCAGCAACGTTGGCACACAGTATGCTATACAGCCGTGGTTGCTGCTCTGGCAGCGCCTCTGCCGTCCATGTTGGCCCACAGTGTGCCATACAGCCGTTGCTGCCACTCTGGCAGCGCCTCTGCTGGTAGCACCTCTTCCGCCATTATTGGCCGACGGTAGATGTTGTTGTAGTTTTCCACCACAGGCTTCCCCACTCTCAGGAGTTCCCCACCCAATACTTGGGAAACCTATGTCCCGGGATCACCACACCAACATTTCTGATGCCCGAAATTCATAACCACCATTCCGGACCACCAATGAATACAACCAAATGACTTGCCAAGCATCAGCATCCATGTTTGCGTCACCTGGTCAAACTTCCCCACGGTCGAGTTCCCCACCTACATGCCTTCCCCAATCATGACATGGGGCACCTGTGAGGCCTGCAAACCAAAACAGCGCAGCCATTAGCGTTTTTGCCCAGATGAAGCATCAGAACATCATAACACACTTAATTATGAACCACAGACTTGTCAGATTGCAATTCTGACCAGTTTCTAGAGAGTTGCCAACTTCCCCACTTACAAGTTCCCCACCCCAGGACCCTCCCCACCCAGGTGGGACAACCTGGGCGTGGACACTGTGGCCCTGTTAGAGCTGGCCTCGCCGAACCTGGGAGCAACTTAACAGTGCCCTCAGGGACCTCCTGAGAAATGAGAGAGGTCTGATTGTGAGTTGGTCAGAGCGTGGTGCGCCTGAGAGGCCTGAAATACATGTTCTGTCGTGACGGAAATAATGGCAGTGCTGTCCGGCGCAGGACGGGATGCCAGGTCGATTACTCCGAGGTGGCGACCTGTCCGTCGAACCTGCTGACGGGCGCGCTGTGAGACGCCATCATGACTTACCAAGGCCTGACACCACGATCTAAACCAACCAGGCCGGAAGGTACCTTGTAGCTTGCTGGAGTGGGGCATGAGATGAAATATGTGCCTCCGGACGTGTTCGACCATGTGCTGTGTGCTGACGATGCTGATTGGTGTTCACTGCGAAGTGTTACACGGAAATGAACGACCTTTCCACAACATTGTGCCGCGCGCTGGCGCGCCAAGCCCGCGCGGCCGCGCCCCTCCGTGCTAGACTGGTCGGACGGGCGCTGCTGCCGGGCCTTCCTGTCCCCACAGACGGCCTACCGGCGCTGACAGGCCATCGCGCATAGGCTTGCGTTGCCCCCTCCCCCCCCCCCCCCTCCCCCCATCTCGCCCCGCGAGCCCCCCCTCCACCCATTTCGCCCTGCAGCCCCCCCCCCCCCCCGCACCCGATCCCTCCCTCTTCCCTCCCTCCCTCTTCCCTCCTCGCAGCGCACGTCCGCCGTTTCTCCTCTGCGCCCCTCCCCGGACACCGCTCGGGCTGCCGGGCTGGCTGAGGCTACGGATCCTGGGACCGGTGCCTCGCGGCCTCGAACATGGCCGTAGCGCGCGCTGTCGCGCCCGTGCAGACTGCTAGTGTCGAGTCGACGACCGCTGTGTGCGTGTCCGCTTTCGCGCTGGCGTTACTTCGTTCTGGCATTTGCTCGTGCGGCGCGTGGCCTTGGTGCTTGCGGTGGCCGGTCTGTCTGTTTGCTTGTTGCCTGATCTGTTGCCTCGGCGCTGCTGAGTCCTAGATCTATCACTGTGTAACACACGGAGATGAACGCAATAGCCCGGCAGCGAGGGCAACAGAAGGATTGTAGACGGCCAAAACCCCCCGAAAGCAGACACCAGCAAAAAGCAATCACTGTCTCAGGTGAAAAGCCACAACGAACCGACACAGCCGACACTGCGAAGTGTGCACACTTAGATGGGGCACAGTGCGGTTCGACAGCTAGCAGCTGCTGATGCTGTATGTGTCTGAGTCACTTAGTTTGTCCAAGCAGTTTTAATGCATTATTGCATGTGGAATGCCATTCCACAACATCAGCCCTAAGGGCATTGTGGGATCCCGTGCATGCCGTAGCTATGCGCAGGGGTTGGTGCTGTCACATACCTGTGCTGGTATACAGGCTCTGCTGTGACAGCTCCGCTCTCTCTCCGTGAATAGATAGCACGTGAGTCTTAGCAGAAGAAGAGTGATTACACTACGATCTGTAGAGCCTATATAAGCGTTCAATCAACGTATCATACGGATACGATCAGAATCAATGTCTGCTTGCATGCGGTCTGCATGCATTGCTCGTGCATATGGTCAGCCATCGGTGCATGGCTTCCCCATAGCAGGCCGAATCGCTCATCGGAACGCTCAGCCGTAGCGGCAGACTTTCCCCTGGATTCTATCACAAGCGTACAGACATCACAAGAGTACCCACAATCATTCACCGATACCATGTCGTAAACCAGTGGACCTCAGCCCTAAGGGCATTGTGGGATCCCGTGCATGCCGTAGCTATGCGCAGGGGTTGGTGCTGTCACATACCTGTGCTGGTATACAGACTCTGTTGTGTTACACAGTGATAGATCTAGGACTCAGCAGCGCCGAGGCAACAGACCAGGCAACAAGCAAACAGACCGGCCACCGCAAGCACCAAGGTCACGCGCCGCACGGGCAAATGCCAGAACGAACTATCGCCAGCGCGAAAGCAGACACGCACACACCACGCAGTACCACGCAGGCCACGCGCACACCAAACACACAGCCAGCACTCGCCGGGCCCACAAGCGGTCGTCGGCGCGACACTAGCAGTCTGCAGACTCTGTTGTGACAACTCCGCTCTCTCTCGGTGATTAGATAGCACGTGAGTCTTAGCAGAAGCAGAGTGATTACACTACGATCTGTAGAGCCTATATAAGCGTTCAATCAACGTCTCATACGGATACGATCAAAATCAATGTCTGCTTGCATGCGATCTGCATGCATTGCTCGTGCATATGGTCAGCCATCGGTGCATGGCTTTCCATAGCCACTCCGGTATAGCAACGTGCATCCACTCCACGCATGGTCACCGTAGTCCTGTGCATGGCTGGATCACGACACAGATGCCTGTGTACAGCCGGTCAGCACATATGCTTCTGTTTAGTGCAACAAAAACAACAACAAAAAAATCGCGAATCACGCCACACCCAAATGGGCATCGGCCACAGCATAGAGAAACGGTGGTATATATTTATAGTCATCCATGGAGCTGCAGCTATCGTAGAAACTGAAAAGTGCTGCATGGTTATGATGACTTGTCATTTGAAACACTGCATGCTTGCAGAACTCTAGCTAGCTGCATCATGATGTATGCATCATATATAAGTTTACTCTCTCATCGGTCACCGTCGGTGACGTGGGTATTCACAGCGCTACGCTCATCCCGTGCACTTGCCTCTACTGGTACATCATTCTCACTCCTGTGGCACGCGGCGCGAAGGTGCCATGTGTGAGCTGTGCCATATGCTGTGGTGTATGCCCTGTTACATCGAGGGGCTCCGACCCAGTTCACCAAGCGAACGTACAACTAGAGTCTAGACTCACATGCTACCCAGCAGATGCGAGCCGGCCAGGCGATCACCTGGTGCCATGTGTGAGCTGTGCCATATGCTTTAGTGTATGCCAGTATTGTTTGGAATGACGATGATCCAGCTGCAGTGGACCACCGTTCCACGTGGCGCCGCATCGAGCATTTGTTGTTCTCTTGCGATGCAGTATTAGCTCGCGCGGGCATGCATGACCTTCAGACCCTCCATGCTGATTTGCTACACGCGAGTTCAGATGACACGACTACCATGCTCCCTCAAAATATTGAACCCCTCATCTCTGAATTTTTGGCTGTGCATTCCCAAATACAGCAGCTTCGACGGACACGTTTGAGAGCAATTGTCCAATAAAGCGGTCCATTAATTTGCCAGTATAGGGCATGCGCAACGTTGTTCTCACGGCATTGCCAGAGGGCCTCCAGCCGGAACATGTCGTGGTGGTCACGGCGGTGCACTTCCTGGTTGACCCTTTGTCTGCACTTACGGGTGCCCTGCTAGGATTTCATGCATTGGTGTGACTGCCATGCAGAACTCAGTACTAGCTCGGGCATGCACCAGTGCCCGAGACTACATATTCAGCACGTCACAGTGGTGTAACGCTCACTTCGACATCGTGTTCACGTGCATCCTGTTCCCGCCAAACATGCCCGTCTCCGACGAACCCAAGACTTGAGCACTGCTTTGGCTGCTCTGTACGTGCTTCAAGTCGATGTGGCACACTGCGTCTCTCGGCTTTCAAGTGGCTCGGGACCCAGACATGCGCAGCATGCGGAGTGCCGATGTGGTCACGAGTACAGGCTTGGGTGATGGCAGACCCTATTTCAGCATACCCCCCATCTCCCATTGACTCTTTCGTGCCCCTTGAGACTGTGTCCTCCTTCTTGCCCGCCCCTGCTCGTAGGGGTGCTGTGGCCGCTGCCCGACTGGGTTTGGAGGTTTGGCTTTTTGCTAAGTATTGTTGCCCAATTCACCGTCCCCTCGGGAGCTGGATCGATTGCCGCAGCAGGGCATGGCAGGCACATCGCTTGCAGCAGGCACGAGACCATCAGTGGCTGCCCCGGCGCCGATGGCAGCAGCTGAGCCTAAGCACATGGCACCTGGCCATCTCCCCTGCTCCTGCAACAGGGAGGTCCCTCAGGTGTTTTACCCCTCTTGTAGCCAGATTTCCTTGACTGACATAGGTGCACTGCCGCTAGGCGGCGTTGCTGCTGTGCAGCTGCAAACTGGCAGAAGCCTTTCCTGATACTAGCCTTTAAATCCCTCTTTACACTGACAACCTCAGTGGTCACGCTTGGACGCATCAGGGTGCACAGTATGATGTGGACACAGTGTTTGTCACAGCAAGCGCTGGAGCTGGCCTCTGCTCAGATTGCAGAAGAGTCGTAGCTGTGCATGCATGAGCATCTCACGCTGACACCACGGCAACAGAGAGCTCTACATCCGATCTCAGCACCGCTCGTACGGGCTTCTACACGCATGGCCCACTCTCCAGGCCCGGTACTGCATAACACTGGGTTTTTGCCAAGCAGCAAATATCTGTGACTGGTAATCGCTGGATAATATCGACAAGTTATTGCTCGGCCTGAAGTGCGCCAACCTGACGGCAAAGACAAATAGTTTGAACACCCGCATGCGTGTTGCACCGTGCATGCTGTAAAGTGTGGAGCTGCCGCAGATTTGAATGGAGGCGCACCTCGTCCGCCTGCCTATGTGTTTTACCTGCTTGGTGGCTGCGATTGTATCTGGAGTGGCGGAGAGCAGCCCCCGCCTGTGTGCATGTGTGCCTGCAGCTGGCGCAATAGCTGATCTACCACCCCAGACAGGTGCATGTTCTGGGACCTCGCGTCTGCCAGCGTTTGATGAGTCAGGTACGTCCGTTGAGGATGGTGTCACGGGCATTGCTCGCTCCTTTGGCCTGAGCTGCATCGAAGCATTGAATGACTCCGGTCTGGGTCTGATTGTGACTTTGACATTATGCTTCCCCCGTTGGTTCATATGCCATCAGACAACAAGCCTAATCCAGCTCCCTCTTCGTTTGAGACTGTCGAACCCCGTACCTATGTTGTGCATTTGCCATTCTGTCAAATCAAACATCGAGTCGCATCATACCACGCCCGGGACTGCATGCTGTATGCCCTGGCAGACAAGCAGCCAAAAAGGTACTGCGTCTGTAACACAGGATATAATTGCCGTACATGGCCTCAGACAAGACAGATTCCCGCACAAAATCCCTGTGCACGCGGGCGTCGCAGGTCTATACAGTGACCTAGGCGTCGCAGGTCTATACAGTGGCGCAGCTGTGCCAAAGCAAGCTACCGCCTCCTGAATTCTTAAAGTGATATCCTCCGTGATACAGCCTAAAGTGGCAGCACTGGGCTATCAGCTTCCGCACGACTGCCCTCTTGACCTCAGCCGGGGCCTGTACAGCAAGCAGGAGGCACATAAGGTCCTGATGCGCAAAAACGTGTGGCGCTGTTCATGGGATCAAAAGGTGATTTTGCCGCGGCCTCAATGGCTTGTGGTGTACTTTCCTGCTTCAGCTTCATGCAGGCAACATCAGGTGTACTGACACGTGATGGACTGCTATCTGACCAGGAGGGTACCAACTGTCGTTACTAGCTCAGTTCATGTCTGTACTACCCGGAGCACTTGGTGGTATGTCCACTGATGTTAGAGGCTGCCCGAGCGCCTCCCATCTGCAGAGGCGTATTCATGCCTGCACATTCAAATGCGGGACAAGGTGCACCGCAGACAAAAACTGCCAGGGTGACTAGGAAGCACTCTTTGAACCATGGCAGTGGAGGCACAGATGCACAGTTGCAACATGCAGCATGAGTCCTTTTGACGTGAAGAGTCCATGAGCCTTCGCTCCAGTGGGATGCACTCAATGCTACATCGCTTCAGCCTGACAGTCACAACTCATCCTGTTCCTCCTCTTCTTCCCCATCTTCTGGTTCAATGTCCTCCAAGTATATCACATGGTGTGATGTCTCCCAGCCCAGACCGTCAGGCTCCGGCTCATCACGGGTTCGGGTCCGCTCATGCCACCACACATCGCCGTCATGTTTTGCGAGCAGCACCGTCTGCGACCTGGTGCCGTATGGTTTGCCCTGCAGACTCCTATTGGTCAGCCAGGCCTTGGTCAGTGCTGTTTGAGCAGATCGAGATTCTGGAGAGCTCAATCGGGTGCTGAGGAACGCACCCGAATGTTGATATTATGAATGAAAGCTGAGCTCATGGCTTGCTCATCCTCTGGTGGCATTCCCGTGATAGGGACCTCATTGATAGCACAGCGCTCTTGGTCTTTCATGACATCGAATAGGACCTCCCAGTACTCCCGATCATCTGCATTCGATCGTTGTGCATTGGTCGGCTGTTCCTAGCCCCAATCGTGCAAGGGCGGCTTCAGATCCCACAGCACACAATAGGCTATGTCTGTAATTGACGGGCAGGGACAGGCCGCACATGGTGTGCCTGTAGCTATGTGAACCTGTCACCGTTGGGAGGATGCTAGCTCTCAATAACGCCCCCCCCACACACACACACACATGCACACAGTATGTGCATCGCATGAGACGTTCAGGAGGCTGTGCAAGCGTGCATCATTATATCTGAACAATCTGGCCGATACTGCTATCTAGTGTGGTCTGCGGGATAGTGCGCAGTACATTCCCAATGTGAAAAGGTGAGCTGAGTGTATATTCGCGTCGAGTCAACGGAATGTTTTTCAGGTTGGGGTTGCAGATCATGACTGGTGTGCCTGGAACGGCAGCCGTGGCGGGCAGAGTCCGCCCAGTTGCTGAGTTGTGAGGTAGTGCGTCGGACGTGTTTCTGGTATGACTGGCGCATAGCAATTGCTGTGACCACAGTATGCAGCTCGCACGGGCATTACCACGAGATAAGGCAGCAGTGTTCCCTGATACGGTAGCAAAACGAACCTATGTCACTGTGTACACATTGCAACAGCTGTACCTTCGAGATGCATGTGTGCAACTTGAGAGGAAGGGGATCTCATCCACGCCAGGCGGGTGCAAGGCGGATGCAAGGCGATGCGCCAGTGCCTGCTCATATGCAATCCTTCAGGATATCCCAGCTTGTGACGTGCATTCAAGTGGTGCCGCCAACAGCTGTTTGCCAGCATGCTGGCTGCAGCTTGTGTTGGCACGGCGACGCGGTCGTATGTGCACCTTAGCACAAAGACGTGGAGTCGTCTGTTGGCGCGCCAGTACAGGCCATGTGCAGCGGTGCAACACAATTTAATCCCAGATCAGCAGCAGGGTGCAGTCGGAAGGCGCCGCCCAGTTCTGTGTGCCGAGGTGTCAGGTGCAGACAGACAGATGCCAGGAACAGGGATGCAGATGCACGATGCGTGGGCAGGTCATGAAATACTGGACGTAGCAGAATTTGATGAGATGTGTGTGACCCCAATGGAGTTGAGCAACCTGTGCACACCTGTCTCCGGCACGGGCGTTGTGAGCAACGGTGCTAGTCGCTCGAGACCTGTCCGCATCTTGGGCCAAAGGTCTGACATGCGGCCGTTGGACACCGCATGCAGCCCTTTTCCTAGCTCGGCCGAGCCTTGGTCGCCTCGGTTGCTGTGAGACCACAGCTCCCCTGTATGCAGGTTGCCTAGAACCGCGTTGTATCCGCCAATCATATCATCTGTCTCGGTCAGGCGCTGTACGTACTCTCCAGGGCCAATATCCTCGGCAAGGAAGTTTGATACAACAGCTCCCCTTGAAACGGGCTTTGGCAAATGTCCCTGCAAGCATGGGGCCGCTGTAGACTTGATGGAGCCATGACCACCTGATAGGACAGATGTGGTACTGGGCTGCCTGGTGACGCCAGGTCAGCAAGCGCTTATAGGATCGGACGTTTTCTTCCCTGAAATTTGTGAGGAACGCAAAGTTTCCGGTGTGCGATGACAGGCCTATCCACGTGCCCTTTCCAACTGGGTCACGCGGACCAAACACCCCTGAATCGGGCCACCAGTCGGGTTCGTCCGAGGGCCTGCACGCAGGGCAGGCCGGATCAGCAGCCTCAGATACATTCGTGGTGTGAGCGTGCCACAGTCCTGGCTGATACTGCTGCAATTACAAAGCCCAGGTGGCGTACCTTGCGAGGAACTCATCACGATTGAACAGGACCACTGCGGCGTAATCCGGGTGCACGTTCCAGCCTAAGAAAGCCAAGCACATACTGACGTGTAGCTCTTAGTGACCACTGTGCACTTTTCAAACCCAGTATTCCCCATTTGACGCCATGCGCGCTCGGCGCGCGGCGTTGTACTGTCAGAAGTTTTCACGCCGTGCTGGTACACGCGACATCAGTCCATGCGATAGTTCGGCCAGGCGCGGCGTTGCAAGCGATCAAGCAGATCAGTATACTATAGACTGTGCACTCTTCCACGTTGCCCCGTATCCGCGCACCGAATCCGATGGCAACTCGACGCGCGGCTTTGTCGCGTCACCTCTTCAGCGGTGATCAATGATGTGATCATCAAGCCACGGACTGCTCGACAACTCGTACTCACCAACTGCAATTGTTCTCATATGTGTAATCGCCCTCTGTCTGCGAAATTTTGGGATGCGCGATCCGAATTTGAGCATGACTTCCCGAGCAAAGACCCCGCTAACACGGGGCAGAGCTCAACGCCACATCGCCCGCTGCTGCAACTGACAGCCAACGTAAACAATGAGTAGGACCATACATACTCATTGTGACTGCCGTCCAGCGTGCGTGTTAGTTTTTCAAAAGAATTCGCACAGCGCGCTGTATCGGGGAAGCATTTCATCATGTAGTTTCAAAGCATCGCGTGGCTATTGAACAGCTAGAATTGCTACAATGTATGTTCCTGCAGATGACACGAGCCGCTACTATAGCGTGGGCGACTGGGAGCTATTGAGCGTTTTGGGGAAAGGAAGCTTTGCCACAGGTACAGTTGCTGTATTGTCTAATTGGCCCGGCCATGTGTCACAAAATATCATAGAAAAGCTGAGGTACTGCGTTCTTAGAGCTGAATCCGGGGCGGTAGCACGCTCCAGTTGTCTCTGAACGAAATAGTGGCCATATCTTCCGCACACCGGATGCACAAGACCTGAAGGACTTCTAGCAATAACGTGTAACGCCGTCTGATGATCGATCTGATGGCGGTCTCTGTATTGCAGTCTACAGAGCGCGACATGCCCGCACGGGACACCTGGCAGCGATCAAGGCAATTGGCGCTGATAAAATTACGCAAGACAAGATTTTGCAATCCTTGCAGTCAGAAATTAATATTCTGAGGTCTGTGGTCCATCCGAACATTGTCAAGCTGCTCGACTACGAGAGGCGTGAGGTGCGTGATGCTTTCTGCAATGCGCTCCGCGCGGCGTTGAACATGCAGGCGCCCTCAACTCTCACGAGTACGGGCGCGCTCCGTTGCAGATATGCGGCTTTTCGCGGCACAGTTGCAGTGAGTTGTTTGGTGTCTCGATACCACCTAATGCGCATCTACGCAGCATGCCTACCCGCTTCACGAACATGAGCCAGGGACGTGTGCCAAATGATTGGATCCGCGCTGATATGTCTGTCAGACATGTATTTAGCATACATAGCCATAGCTCTCGGCTGGAGTTGATGGGGCTGTCTGTGTACCGCCCTGTGCTGTGCATAGCTATGGCACTGACTGATGATCGAAATTGGCGCTCTGCCATCGTGCTGTCGAGGTAGACATGCTCCTGTGCGTGCAACATCGTCCATGCGTGCAGCATGACCCCGAAGGACGACGTGCTGTTACCCACTACCTGGTGCTGGAGTACTGTGATGGAGGTGACCTCGCAGACTTCCTGGAGGCGAGGAAGCGCACTGGCAGCCGTGGGTTGGATGAAGACACCACCCGCCGCCTGCTGAGAATGCTAGCAATGGGCCTCCGTGAGATGCACAGTCGCAACATTGTCCACGTATGTTCCCTATATCATTGCACCACAACCCGCCTGCCCGCCAGCTTCCCAAAAGCGGCTGTTGGGCAGCTGACAAACCAGCAGCGGAGCGGCAGAAACACAGTGCCGCACATGCAGCGTGACCTCAAGCCAGGCAACATTCTGTTGGCATCTCAGGGAGCGCACGTGGCCGTCAAAATCGCAGATTTTGGGTTTGCACGGGCGCTGGAACCAGCCCGGTTGGCTCACACCCTCTGCGGCTCCCCACTGTACATGGCACCGGAGGTGCTATCTGAGCAGCAGTATGACTCCCGCTCAGATCTGTGGAGTGTTGGCGTGATGATGTTTGAGATGCTGGTCGGACATGTCCCCTTTTCTGGTAACAACATCGTGCACCTCAAGAAGGTCATCGACAGCAATGAAGCGTTCCTGCCCTTTGATCGCCGCGACCAGCTCTCTCCAGCCTGCCAGGTGCGTTCTCTCGCCAGCTCTTCAGCCTGTCCAACACCCACCCCACCAACAACCCCACACTCAGCAGCCTGTTGCAATCGCTCCCGACGTCTCTTGCACTGTCAACCTCGTTCCACAAGCCTCTTCTGTGTGCCTACTAAATCTTCCCTGCTCTGCAGGACCTTGTGAAGCGGCTGCTGCAGAAAGACCCGAACCGGCGCCTTTCGTTTGAAGCCTTTTTCACCCACCCGTTCCTCTCTGGTCAGCCGCTGCGTGGCCTACCACAGGGCACATCTGGACCAGAGATCCTCGTTGAGGAGCCCTCGTCATCAGCGATTGAAGATGACTATGTCATTCTCTCCATCCCCACCCCAGCAGCCACCCAGAAGCACACTCTTGCCGGTGGACGCTCCTCACAGGCTCCCAAGCACAGTGCGTGCCCCCACACACTGAGCATCCATGAACGTCCTCTCCGCCCAACGCCTCACACAGTGCTGGGCCTTGGGATATGTCCGCCGGGGAGCAGTGCAGCAGCGTGTTTGCAGGCAGGGAGGATGTGCGAGCACAGTTTGAGTCCGACTCGACAGAGGCAAAGGACGCGGACATGTTCCTACATGAGCACGCGTCAAGCATGCCGCGCGACCTGGGCGAGCCGCAGCTGTTGTACATGATGGCCCTGTGCGTCGCAGAAGTCGCAGGCACGGCCCCTCCCTGCCTCACACCTGTGTGCGATGGTGGCCTCTCCATCATCGAGCACCCCCCGCAGGGCCACAGCCTCCAACGCACTGCCAACCTAATGCATTGTCCTGCGCACCAGCGCACCGAACGTGCTTTGTGTGCATGACTTTGTTGGCCTGCACGCTTTTGGATCCCGCGCATGGTGCCTGCTGTGGTTGTCAAGTGCTGAGGGCTGGTGCAGACTGGAAGCTAGTCAACTCGAGCCCAGCGGCTGCAATCAAACTCAGCATGCTCTCCTGCAGCATCCTCGACAGCCTGCTGCTGCAGCTGGCGCCGCAGTTCATGGTGCACCAGGCGTCGGACGCGTCCTCCGAGCTCGCACCCGGCCCACTGTCCCCGTGCTGCTTCACCACCGCACCCACCGACGACTCCGACTCTGAGGCGCTGCCGCTGTCCCCCCCGCATGCGCGCGTCGAGGGCGTGGGCACCGACTCGGAGCACATGCAGCCGCCGCTCGGCTTGCGTGGAGGCGCTGCGGCGGACGCCCCGGCGTCACAGGAGCGAGCGCTCGCGGCCGTGCTGCGCTGCGTGGCGCCTGCGGACGAGCCGCTGTGCCGGCTGGCGTTTGCGCGGTTGCAGAGCATCCTGCGCCGGCTGTCCCGATTGGCTGCACAGCTCAAGAACCAGCCGGTGTGGCCCCTCCTGCTTCTCGGCGCTCGTGATTCGCTCAACCCTGCCCCATTGTGTGCGTGTGTGAGTTCCAGAGTCTGAGCCACCACGTGCGCCGTGGGTGATGTCACATGTTTGTGATTGCCATAAGAAGTGCCAGGCAGCAGAGTGATAACCTCCTGTCTGGCGTCAGGTCTCATGCATTGCATCGCTGGTTCATTGTGCACAGAGCTGATTTATCAATTCTCTGTTTCTTGCTCGGCGGTGCATGCTGTGAGGCTTTGACGCTGTTGGCAAAACAGAGCAGTCGTCCGTTCCTGCCCGTCAAGGCCTCGCTTGATTGTTATTCCCTTTCTGCAGCCGCGTTCTGGCTGCAGTCAGCTTGTTGATGTAGAGTGTATAGTCTGCCTTCTATTGATCGAAACTGTTGAGCACTGCTGAAGTTGCGATGGCCGTGTGTCATGTGATCCTGCTGTTGCAGGCGGGGAAGAACCTGCCTGATGTGGCACCGCTGGTTTGGCAGGGTATGCTGTCATTTGGCGGCTCTGCTGCGCTGGACGAGATGTTTGGCGCACACGCAAGTGCTGCAAAGGGCTACTGCAAGGCGGCACTCCTTGCAGAGCTGCTACAGCGGCAGGCTGCGCGGCCGTGGGAGCCGGACGAACCATCGGCGGGCCTGCAGGCGGTCCCTGCTGAGACGGCAGCACGCAGCACAGGGTCGGGTGAGGGTTGGTCGGCGGTGGTGGGATCAGCTGATGCGGAGCGCGAGTTACGTTCGGCTGCGATAGATGACGCTGAAAAGGGGCATGAGAAACTGGCAGGCACCACGTGTGTGGGGGAGAGCCGGGATGGGGTCGGGGATGGCAGCGACACATGTGAAGGGGAGGACACGTGTGATGAGTTGCTGGTGGACGCGCTGCAGCATCAGGGAGAGCGAGGCAGTTCGAGAGGGGTGATACACGGGTGGGAGTGCGACCTGGACATAGAACAGCAGAAGCTGCTGCGAGGGTATAGAGACACAATTGCCAAGCGCCACTCGGCGTGTGTGCGCCAATGACCGGTGCGGATGAGCCTTTGCGAGATTGCCATTGAAGCGGAATCGGAGAATAAAAGTAGACATGCGTAAGCGTTGAAGCAGGCATGATTGCTCACCGGAAACCCACAATTCTGACTTGTCTTTTGTTGTGAATCAAATGGTCATCCTGTGTCGTTCAAGTCAGACATGTAATTTTTCACCTGGCGTCACACGCAGCACCATGAGTTTGCTGTGTAGCCGTGATCGTACAAGCATGACCAAGCCAGCTGAGGGCTGGTCACGACTCTCTGTTCCGGTACTGACCAATGTGCAAGATGACAGCCAACAACGCGACTTGAAAGTGCACGCACGCTGGCCTTACTGTTGTTGAAATGGTGATGCCCGATTGGTTTTGTTCTTTTTTGCATGCAACCACGCAAGTGCGTTATCCAGATGGCCTCCGATATATCGCGAGAGGCTAGAATGCCATATGCCATGCATGTCACGCCTGCACCTATCCAGATATACGAGGCTGGAGCCGCTGATCACTTGGTGAAGTGCCAGGAGAGACCGTTGTATGTGCCTCGAGTGTTTAATGTGACTGGATGGACGGCTCCGCATATATACTCAGCTGAGCTTAGCTTCGACGCTGTGTGGCGCGCCACCCCTGTGTGGCGATCGTAAAGACGCGTCATGCCAGTACCAGTGCTGACTGGGAGCGCATTGTCAGCACACGTCCGTACGTGCTGGACTGTACATTGCACACGTCAAACTTGCCCAGAATTCGACCTGCCCAACTGACCGCCGTAGGAAGAGTCTGTAAATAGGTCGGCAGCTACGATTGCTTTGCAATTCATATGCATGATTGATACAACTACCTCGCGAAACCCTTGGAGCACAGCCAACGCCTCGAATCCGATACAGGCAATTCGCATCTCTCCACGGCCAGCCGTCACAGTTGACTACCTCGCTCGTGGAAGCTTTCAAGAGGTCAATCTACGTGGTAGCAGGAGAAATTTCGCAACAGCAACGCCAGGACAGCCAGGCCGGCAGGTGAGCGAACGGCTTCGTGCCTCGCATTGAACAGCGGCACCGTGCACTCCCAGATCAGCCTGTCGCACCAGTGTACAACCTGTGTATATCTCGTCTGTGTCCCGCATCCAGGCGATCGAAGGTGGATGGTGACCATCTCACTGCGGTACTTGCACATTGCCTCCGTCGCGTCAGGCCGGATCTTCTCAGCACCAGCCGTAGCCCTAGTCTCCGTTCCTCAGGGCGTATATGTCCCAGTATGCTCAACATATACTTTTGGTGACTCCCTGTTGGTGATGGTGGCATTGGCAAGCAATAGTGCTGCTGACGTATTCACAGGCGAATGTTCCATTGGAGGGCCGCATTGGGCCTCAACTTCGTTACTTGGTGCTTTCGGCAACTTGCGAACGTCACAATCTGTTTTGAGGTGCTATAGTTCAGTGTAGCAGTAGCGCGCAGCTAGCCTGCAGCGGCCTAGCGGCCGTTAAGCATTGTCGCTGTGTGCGTTCGAATTCAGCAGCCCACGCTGCCCTCATTGCGCATATAGGGTTGCGTTTCCGCCAAACTCACCGAGATGCGTGCTATGCAATTTATCTCCATCTGCTCAACTCATGGCCCGAGTTGAGGCCTGCGCCGCATTTCCAGGCCCACTGGTCGCTCAATCGCGGTCTGACTGTGTTGTATGCCACCATCACGCCATGCGTTTCAGGTCACCAGAGAATATGGTGTTGTTCGAGCAATCTATTAAGAGAACATTCTGCAGAGGACGTTTTCGGGCGGTTTGTGTGCTCGTTTCTGTTGAGGCACCTCCCCACGAAAATTGCCTTCTCGAGTGACTGATAGCCACTCGTTGGGGAGTGCAATTGCACGCACTACCTGTCCAAGACATAAACAATGCTCCGCCGTCTAAGTGTGGCAATCCCACGATGCGAATCAGGGCACAGTTTGAAATCAACCGCATCACGATTCGTTGTAAAGGCCGTCATATGATGCATCATTGATTTTTGTGGCCACCGATGCACTGCTGCAAGAGTAATGTGTCATGGCAGCTGTTTATATCACTCTCATTGCGCAGGTTTGTCACATACAAACGTATGCACGCACGCGTACACACATTCACGTCCATGCATGCGTTGCGGTACATCGGCGACCGCGGTCGACCGGTCGCGACCTAGACTCATCGATCGCTCGTGCAAGCAGTCTGTGCAAGCGGCGCAACCATATACGCGAAAAGTGCCCCGCAAACCTGGAAATGGCAAAGCCGTTGAATTATGCATGATCTTATCGAAGCCATGCTGCATAGGTCTCAATCGGCACAGTGACAACGCGTGTTGTAACGGGAAATGCACCACTATAGGAGTGCGCTAGTCAGCACACCCGCAAATCTTGCAGCTCGCCGCCTCCAAGCGCTTGCACAAGATTGCATGACATGTCCCTGCATCCATGTAGTAATGGGCCAGCCATGCCAGATTCAGTCTGGCAGGGAATTGTAGCTGAATGGTATATATTCAGCTCTGTGTGATGCTATACTCACAGTGGTTCAAAATATTTAAGCATGCCAGTCTGTCACTGCAGAGTCGGCATGGCAACTAGTGTAAAGGGCTTGTCCCTCAACGCCCAAGCGGCAACACCTCAGCGGTCGCCTGGGATCAGCAGCCCCAGGGGCCGCGCCCCACCTGGCATAGACATGGCGCCAGAAGTGGAGGACTCCCGTGTCCGCGGCCGCACCGCCGCACGTGACGCCTGCCACGCAGCGGCAGTCGAGGGCCAGAAGGTCGACTTGAGTGCTGGAGCAGAGTCTACCACCGAAGCCCGCGGTATGCCCCATCCCTGCCCGTAAACTCCTCCCTCCTTGGTGCAGCCTGCACCTCCACTGCGGAGCAGCAGCCCTTCAAAGCAGCCAAATCCACCCCATGCCGCCATCTGTAGCGGCCGCGAAGCTTTTGCTTGTCAAGCAACAGCTTCTCAAGACAGCACATCTGTGTAAACTTGGCGCAAATTTCTGCTGGCCTTGCGATCTGGCCAGGTTGGTAGCACTCGGGTTGCTGTTCAAGGCGTTCAAGGCAGGTGGTGTGCATGCAGACCGGGGTCAACTCGGCTTCAAGACCAACCTGTACGATCTGTACGACGTGATGAAGGAGGTCGGCCGAGGCGCCAACGGCATCGTGTCGCAGGTGCAGCACAAGGCGTCTGGCCGCATGTTTGCCTGCAAGACCATCCCCAAGGTGCCCTCCCCAACGCTGACCGCGGAGAAGCAGCAAGAGCATGTTGCCAACATCCGGCGCGAAATCTCCGTCATGAAGGAGCTCAGCAGCTGCCTCAACGTCGCCAAGCTGGAGGACGTGTTTGAGGACCAGTCGCATGTCCACATCGTGCAGGAGCTGTGCCTTGGCGGCGAGCTCGAGCACAGCATCGGTCGCACCCACTACTCCGAGCGCACGGTATCCCCCCCCTGCCTCTACGCTGTTGATTCCCCCTTCTCAGTGGTTACCACATCTGTTGCCGCCACTGCTTTTTCTGTTGCTCTCGCATTGTTCTCCACATCACTGTTACCGCTTCTTCGCTGGTCTGCAATCCAGGAGGCTGCCACAAGGGCTCGCCAGTCTCCTCACTCATGTTTCACAGGGCTGTGCTGTGCGTCATGGTGACCGGTGCGGGTGGTGTGTAGGTTGCGTCGTACATGCGGGCTGTGCTCAAGACGCTGGCGCAGTGCCACGTGCACAACATCCTGCACCGGGACATAAAACCTGGGAACTTCATGCTTGTCAGCAACGAGGAGGACGCACGCATCAAGGCCATTGACTTTGGCCTGGCAGTGCCCTTCCAGGAGGGCGACGACCTCACCAGCCTCACGATGGAGGGAACCCCCTGGTGCGGCCCACATCTGCCTTGTGCTCTCTGTGCCGATCTGCATGCGACAAACGTTGCCACCCATATGGAAGTTGGTGGACCTGCCATCAGAGACATGTACCTGCGACCTGCAGCATATGGATCACACACAGCGCCCTGCTCCAGTAGAGCTGCACCGACCACCTACCTTCCTGCCGTTGGCAAGTGTGCATGTGGCATGGCATGCTTGTGGGGACCTGGTCAATGACACATGCTGTATGCGCCAGCTTGAGCTTGCCAAAGTGATATGGTGAGCTGTCCGCAGCTGCAATCTGCAACATGGTCACAGAGCTCAGCCGGGTCACAAGATTTCACGGCATGCAATGGGCGTTGGTCCAACAAGCTTGTAATCACGATGACTGGAGCACATGCACGCAGGTTTTTGGCTCCGGAGACTCTGTCATCCAAGTGGTCTACCAAAGCCGACATCTGGGCTGCGGGCGTCATGGCGTTCCAGCTGCTCACCGGCCGCCTGCCGTTCAACGACAAGCGCAACCCGCACAATCCCGCGCTGTCTGCTGTGCTGCGCTCGATTTTGACCGACAAGCTCGACTTTAACCGTGCCTACTGGCAGGACATTAGCGAGGAGGGGCGTGACTTTGTGCGGCTGCTGCTGACGCGCGACGTCGACTCCCGACCGACGGCCGTAGAAGCGCTGGGGCACCCCTGGCTGCAGGGTGACGTGAGCGACCGGCAGAAGGGCAAGCCGCTGTCGTTCCAGGTTGTGCAACGCGTGCAGCGCTTCGGCCGCAACAACCTCCTGCGGCGGTCGCTGCTGCACCTGATGGTTGCAGAACTGATGAAAGACGAAGCTCAGCCGAATGACGTGCCGTCATGCCCGCTCGATGCGAAGGGACGGCCGGTGATGGACTCGCCGAATGCACAGGCTGTTGCAAACGTGCTGAAATACCTGAACCTGCAGGGCAAGACCGAGGTGACGCATGCAGAGCTTGCAAAGGGGCTGAAGAAGATGGGGTACAAGCTGAATGATGAGGAGATCCTTCGGCTGATGCAGTCGATCGGGGGCGGCCAGGACACGGTGAGTCGCGCGACGCTGATCGCAAGTCAGATTGACTGGCAGTATCTGCAGCGGTTTCAGAAGGACCGGTGGCTGACGATTGCGCAGCGTGCGTTTGAGCACATCGACGCGGACGCGGATGGCAAGGTGACGGCGGGTGAGCTGCTGGGGGCACTGGAGAGCCACATCCCGGCTGACGAGCTGAACGAGCTGTATGGGGAGTGCGCCGGGGAGGCGGGGGGGATCCCCGCGGCGCGGTCGGGGATGATGGCTGGGCACGCGATGCGGCCAATGAGCTTCCGGTCGTTCATGACACTGCTCAGGCAGCCTTCGGAGGATTCTCTGGATCTGTACGAGGATAGATATGAGGGCACGGGGACTATGGATGCGTCTGGCAGCCGGGGAAGCACCGTGGGCCGCCTTGTTGCGGCAGCTGGGGACGGATCAGTCAAGCTCGGGCATGACCTGGAGGCACGGCGGGAGGCGTCCGTTCATAGGAAGGACGGCACGAACCGCGGCCGTGATCTGGCGACCGTTTTTGAAAAAGGCGTGTGATGCCGTGCGGACGCGTAAGCGTGCCTGGGCTGTGCGACAGTGGCACAGCCTAGCTGGCGATTCGAGCGATTCTTCAGGATCCCTTTGCAGTGTTATAGTATGCACGTGGAGCTGTGTAGCAGGGCTACGGTTTTTTAAGCATTGTTCAGTCTAGCGGCAGTACATATTGAAAATTGTATTGCCTATGCCGGCGGCGGTGCTCATGGCTGCGAGATACACAGAGGCGGAGCTCTGCACATGCGGTCGGCACAGGTGTAATTTACTCTATGTTGCACTGTGATAGATCTAGGACTCAACAGCGCCGGGGCAACAGAGCAGTTAACAGGCAAACAGACAAACCATCACAAGCCCCAATGCCACCATCCGCACGAGCCAATGCTAAAATGGACCAGTGCTGAAACGAAAGCACAGACACACATAAACAACGCAGGAAGCGAGCGCAGCACCGCGCAGCCCATACACATGCCAAACACAGGCGACAGGCGCCGGGGCCCGCCGCGCCCAGCGGGCGTCGATCCGGCCACGGCAGTCCAGACGGGGCGCGGCCGCGCGCCACAGCCGCGGCCACAAGTCACCTGTCCCAGAGGTCGCAGCCGCAGCCACAGGTGTGAAGGCCGCAGTCCGAGCCGTGGCTGAGGAGGGGCTGAGGAGAAGGGCGGGGGCGTGGGGGGAGGAGTGAAGAGGGAGGAGGGGGGGTGGGGGGGGACCACGGGGGCGGCGCATGGGGAAGGGGAGTGAGGCAGGTCATGGGCGGCGGGGGAGGAGCGGGCCCCCGCACACGGTGCCAGTCTACGCAATGGCACGTCAGCGCCGGCAGCAGCGCCCACCCGACCAGCCTAGCGCGGAGGAGCGAAGCAGCTCGCGCTTGAAGCGTCAGCGCGTGGGAATTTTCTCTGTGCGATGCATCGTTGATACACATGTTTGTGCTGTGCGTCGGAACGGCGACCATGTGTTGAGGACATATGTGATTGTGCTCACCCAGCAAGCTGCGAAGGATGCCTGTACCCGTGCCGCGCGATTGCAGCTGCTGAACCTTATGCACGCGTTGCAGGCAGTGTGCACCGAGTTTGTCTCAAGCCATCATGTTTTTCACAGCTCTGGGGCTACAATCATGTGTGCTCAGTTTATCCTTGACCTCCAGTCGATCTAGTAACCAAACATGGTGACGGAACCGTGACCATGCCCTGCTCCACCAGCATGGGAAGAAGCACGCTGGCGCTGCTCACAGAGCATATTGCACGCCAGATGTGTTGCATGAGATCCCCGCGTGGTCCTTGGCACAGGAGAAGATTCACTGGCCATATGATGACACACCAGTGCATTGCAGTGTAACACACAAGTGCATCGCAGTGTTACACGGAGATCACAGTGCATTGCAGTGTGAGGGCATGTGGCCATGTTTACGTGCGTACGTGTGAAGCTTGCCATAAAGTGTCATACCAGACCAATACCTGCAGCCCCCACACCCCCCCCCCCCCCCCCCCCCCACACTGATGCCAGAATATTGTGGACACTGACATGTGATCATCACTGTGCCCCCAATGCCCGCATCCCGAAATGCTAGTGCGACCGCCACGATTCCAGTGCCTAGGAGGTGATAGGTATGTTTTAATGCGTATCATATTGGGTCTGCTGATCCGATGGTAGCACACGTACCGCTATTGGATGACTACCGGGGGTGGCATTTGATGATTTTCCGAAACCAGTTGGAGCATGGACTCGCGCTCCACCGATGACCTAGTTGCTGGCCTTCATCTCCACATTGCCGGGTCCACTGCCGTGCATAACCCTCGGCCTCGCAGCCAGAAACGGCTGTTGGATCACAGGCACGATCAAGATGTCTCAGATAACGTGCGATTGCGAAACAGTGTCGAAACAATTCCTATCGGCGCGGTCACGCTGGATTCAACGAGACAGGTTTTGCTGTGAAGCGTTGGCTACAGGTGGCGCATCCTCGCGCAGTCTCGGCCATTGCGCTGGGCGTGGCGGCGAGCACGTACATAGAAACGCGAAATCTGCCACCAAAGAAAGGTGTGACAGTGAGACTAAGCTTGCCTGTTTCTTGGCTGCCGGATAGTGAGGTGTGGTCTGTCGACGTGGTGGGCAGGCTTTCTCGGTTTCCGCCATTCGTTCGTATAAGCGCCAAGTGCAACGAGATCATGTCGACTATCCTTGTTGAGACTGAAGAAGAGGAGCCTTTTCCTGCTCTCATCCAATACGTTGCGAAGCAGCTCGACGACAAGGAGAATGTGGTGTGGGCTTCAACCATGCCCAGTACTGATCGCAGCACATGCAAGGATGCGATCATCACAGACTCTCTGCTCTACCTGAAGTATCAGTAACATTCCTTTTCGTATTGCAGGTAAAAACTGCTCTGGCCGACACCACTGGAAACAGGCTTGTTTCCGCAGCTCAGGCTTGCTTACAAGAGCATGATCTTGCGGGTGTTGCGAAGCTGCTGCTACCGCACTTGGGTCTTCTGGTTTCCACCTCCGATGATCATGCCCTGGAGACAGCATTCATCGTGCTGATTCAGATGATCGTGCGAGTGTCAGACTCGGACGAGTCAGCGGCGGTCCCACTGGCAGACCAACTCATGGAGTTCCTGGCATCCTCCAAGCAAGAAAAGCCTTTGCATCGCCTGACGGCCATGCTGGAGCTCTTCAACTCCTGGCCAAGTCCTCAATTTCAGCATTCATTGCTGTTGCGCATCCTGGATTATGCATGCGAGGCAAAGCTCAGCCAGCTGGCTGCATCGATGCACAACAGAGCAGACCTATGGCAGCGTGCTTGGGCCCTCGATGAAAGCACTGCAATGGAACTGTTCGAACGGATAGCCAGGGTGTTAGATATGCACCCCAGTCCGTTGTTGAAGAAAGAAGCGTTTTCGCTGCAGACTCGTGTCCTCCTTGCATGTCCTTCAACAGACAAGCAGCGCGTCAACGCTTTGAAGCCCACAGCACGCAGTGCCGCTCTGGCTTTCATCGGCAACCCAGCGCAGTTCAGCTGTGATGTGTTCCAGACTGCCCCAGTCCAGGCTCTCAAGGGCGACAAGGAGCACGGAGAGATCTTTGCGCTCCTCGAAATGCTGCTGCAAGGGAAGCTAGCTGATTATAAGAGTGATCGGTTTGCTCCATTGCTGGCGCAGGCGCAGACCACAGAAGCAGAATTGCTGGACAAGGTGTGACCTGCTGGTTGTTGAATCCATACTGCTGGTTTTTTTACCCTTACCCAGGTGTAAGGCAAGCACAAGGACAATTTCTAGTCCGCAAGACACCTGTCCTTTCAGAACCTGGATGTCCTCGGGCACCTAAATTGCACCGCAGTGAAAGCGGGGGAGTTGACTGAGTGAGGAATGTACAGATGAGGCTGATGGCTCTTCTGGCCGTCTGTAGCAGCAAGGAGGGGCAGGAGGTCAAGTTTGCTGCTGTGGAAGAGGCATTAGCACTCGAACAGGGGACAGCTGAGGGATGGCTTGTACAGGCATTTGGGAAACAGCTGTTGGACGGGCGCATCAACCAGGTTTGTGTACTTGGCTTGGCAGTGGGTTGTTGGTCCTGGCTGGTGTCTTGTTGCAATGTGTGTGTGCATTCTGGGCCACTGCCACAAAGGTGCCCTGTTGTGCAGGTTGAAGAGTGCATCAGTGTCCGGCGATGTGAGCGCCGTGTCTTCGAGCCTGATGACTGGAAGAAGCTCCTAGCTGATCTAGAAGCATGGAAGGAGGGCCTGGATAGCATAGATGTGACAATGAAGGGTCAGAACTTGTTGACGCCTGGCTTTGCTGTGCAACCTTGGTTGTCGTCGTGAGCTACGGTGTGGCAGCAGTCGTGTAATTCCCCATATACACCAATTTCACAATTTATCATTAGACCCTATCAGAGCGTGGCTGGGTGATCCTAACGCATTCGGTGCCGCACATGATCTCATGCATGGCGAATGTCAATCAGATGATGCGCTGTTTTGGTTCTTGCATGCTCAAAGACTATTATGCAGTAATCCCACACTGATTTGTTTACTTGTGCGGCAGTGCGTACGCTGCGCCGCGCTTCGTTTAACTATCAACCAACCAGACATGGTCGTGTCCCGTGCTCTCGCCTGAAGTGAAATTAGAAAACACCTGCAGATTCTAAAACATACAGCCATCAGTGTTCACATGTGAGTGCTGTGGCGATGTCGGGGCAGTAGATGGATTCGCAGGATGAACCAAGGCAATTCCGTGCGCAGTGTTGAAGACATTGCTGCGCATCATGTGTCTGAGACAGTGCGGTCACCCTCGCAATACGCTGGCTCATAAAGTCATCACGCTGTAGTCCTAGTGCAGTCCGACTGCTCAGTCGATTTGCGATACCTGTTTCCCTCGACATCGTCCGTACCATTGAGAACGTCCACAATTGGAATGTCGACTGCACCTTTGCAGATGTTGCCGCAAACTTCAGCGTCAACAACACAGGAGAAGCTGGAGCAAGAGGTTTTAGACTTGCTTGCTCAGGAGCTCCAAGAGCTGAAAGGCGAGGACGCGTTCTCGTTGCTGCTCAAGGCTCTTGAAAACGTCATACCAGCGATCACACATGTTAGGTGCGCCCTCTTAGCACTGTGAACCATAAAAAAACATTCAGCACGACGGGAACACGGTTGTAAGATCGTCATACGTGTGCAGCCTTCTCTTGTTCCCTGCTCAAGCGGGGCAGTCAAAGAAACAGAAAGCCTTCGTGCCCAGCGCTGATGCCTCGTCAAGCAAGGCTCAGCCGGCGGGTGCTGCAGGCTTACGTCAGCGCTCAGGTGGTGCTATCAGTGGCAGTGGTATCCAGGATGCCCTCAGCTGTGATGAAATCACACACTCTTGGGACAACACGTGTTTGTTCAACATAAGCAGAAACAGACGTATTGCGGTCCAGTCGCACCATCCATGGCCACTAATGTGCTCAGCCGCGTTTTGCTGCGCAATGGTGACACGGACGGTCCTCCATACTAGCAATTACCCGCTTCTGGTGTGCTCCTTGCTCTTCTTTGTGCCACACCACATGTTCCAACATGGCCATGCAATGGTGCACATATATCGCATCTGCACACCCGGGTGGTGCAAACGGGAAAGCAACTCAACGTGCCCTTGCAGGGCCCGCATTTTATGGACTGGCAGCACCTCGCTGCAGAAGGCGCACGCTCTGTGGCAGCCGTACCCATACAAGCTGACGACAGGAATGGCAGCGGGCCCACAAGCGGGGCTATGATCGCGTCTTTGACAATAGCCTCATCTGCCATTGACGCCATGCCCTCAGGCGCAGTCCTGCAGCAGTTTGCATCGCTGCTGGCGACGCACGCCGCCCGCCTCACCTACACCACACGCCGCATGGAGGTGGAGCGGCTGGTGCAGCGGGTCGTCACCCCGCTAGCAGCAGAGCTTTCGGTGCAGCAGGGTCGCTTTAAGCGGGTCAAAAACGCTTGCGGCGAAGACGTGCTCTGCTTGGATGAGACTAGGGGCCTTCGTGTGCCAAGAGCTGCCAGCACCACGAAGGCACGCTCCTTGCAACCCACATTTGCACAATTGCCTCTCTGCCGTTTGCTGCCTGCTGTCACCACATACGTCTGGCAGGGCGACATATTGTCTGTGCAGCATGACGAGTGTGGCGGTTGTGGCTGAAACACGGTTGCTTTGCAGGATGGTAGCAGTGCGACGGGGGCTCAGCCGAGGGACGATGGGGGAACCCAAGCAACGCTGCACATGGGTGGGGCGGTGCGGATGATGGGCGTCCGCATCCAGGAGCAGCTTCTGGGTGAGCTAGGGGAACCCACTCAACAGGTGGACAATCCGCCACCTGCGACCAAACGTGGCCGCGCACCGGTGTGGCTCCTATCAGTGAGCAAATAGTGGTTGGCATGGCATGCAGTGCGGCAGCGAAAGGGCTCACATGTTGATGCAAAACCGTATAGCAGGGTGCTGTTGGCAAGTCTAGTACGCTGCTGACGGGTTACCCTGGTGCAGGACGTTGTGGATCACATCGACTTGAACTGGTCTGACTTCCTGTTCAACCTAATCTCCATGTGTATTGTGTATGCGTACTTCAGCAAAGCTGCAGGCCCTCATGAGAGCATCACTGCTGTGTTGCTCTGCATGGCCGTGGCTGCGTTTGACATCCTCTTGTTGCTGCTGAGATGGCTGTGGGCCGACCACTACCTCAACTATGGCTTGGTTTTGTGTGTATTTCAAGTTTACCGTGTGTTCCTGCTGCCATTTGCCAACACATGGATGCTCTGGTCCCTCGTCAAGAAGCTGGAGCTCCAGGTGACGGTGTTCATGTGGGCGACACAGGGGCTTTTGCTGGTGGGGTGCTATCTGTGCTCAATTAAGCTGCGGGCGCTGCTGAACGTGCCCGTACAGCTGGTGACCGTGTGCTTCTCAGCATCGACGGCAGTGAGGTGTTGTAGCCATCCCGGATTTGGGCTGATGGTTCTGGGCTGCATGTGTGGCATCATGTGGATGCAGATAGCACTCAGTATAGTGGTCCCGGGGCTCATCATGCACATGCTAGAGTCGAGTACGTGTCGCAGCTTTGTGCCACACGTGCAGGCGAGAAGGTCTGCATTCCAGACATAGTAGCACGTTTTCGAATCCTTCTAGGATTGTTCCCTCCGGTAATTGATACCTGTTTACTGGACCAGCTATGACGGAAGCTCACAATCCTTGTCCGACATGCTCCTGCGCCCACTGTTGAATATCACATCATGTTTGAGCTCTTGAGCCGGTGCGTTCATTTGGCAATCGCGCAGCTTATGGGACCACAATTGAGGTGTTCATCGGGCGACTGTGCCCCAGCCTGTGTGCATCTCCGCTGTGACAAGGGCGTCATCTGCTGTCCATGTGTCTCCTGCCGTTTCAGAAACATACACCTTGACTGCCTGCAATGTATGGTGTATATTTTATGTATGTCTGCAATTTAACTGTGGCCTAGCACTCAAGCTGTCCACTCGACAGCGCGAGATAATCCAGCTTCTCTACTTCAGTATGGGCGCGTTGCACGGTCGCCGTGTGCTGTGTGTACATCATGATATTTACCTTGATGGCACAACAGTCCACTGCAACGAATGCATGTGCATGTAGTGTGTATTCGGTGGCGAAGTCATCAGACTCGGCGGTTCTAAGCAACTGTGTTCTTTGACCTATTGCTCCCTTGTTTTGCATGGCACAGGCAGACAATACATTCAACTTGATAGCATTCATGAGCTGGAGAGCGAGTCGGCATCAGCGAGTCATAGGAAATACAAGGTGTATGGAAACTTAAATTGGTGATGAACCTGTCATGTCCGGCTACAAAGCTACATGGCCATCAGGCTGCTGCTTCGAGGTGCCGTGCTCACCATGTTAAGAGATACTTGCTGTAGATAGCTCTGCATGGAAATGGACTTTTTCCAGCATGCACAACTGCGCACCCGGCAGACACATGACACTGCGTTCAGTGCAGCGCTCGGATATCTGGCCAGGGTACATCAGACAACACACACAGCGAACCCAGATTGAAATATGTTGCCGTCCCGTTACACATTGTCAACTGAACAAGCCAGGCATATAAAGCGCATCCGTAATCTAAATCCGAAGTTTCTGTAATCCGAATTGAAGAGCTTTAGATGCTCACGGGAGCGCCTTCCGCCCACTTCACACCAAGCTCCGAGAGCTTTTTGTGTGCAGCTGCGTAGTCAGCAAAGAATGCGTCTGAGTCCTCACAGTACTTGTTTGCATACTGAGCGAAGCCCTCATCCTTGAACAAGCAATCGTCTGTCTCCATGACCAGCAGATCCGGGTCCATCGATGCCTTCACCTCAGTGAAGTAAGAGTTGTCGAACTTGAGCCACTCCGGCGTCCAGCTCTGACCGCCCTTTGTGCCGGGCCCGTCAGCTGTGTACTTGGTCGAGTCTACCTTGGGGATGCCCGAGCGCTGCTTGAACGCACGGCCAAGAGTATGAGCCCCAGATAGAGCGACGATCTCCTGATCGTTGAAACCCATGCGGTAGAACACGTTTCGCAGGTGGCCTGCTGGTGTGTCAGCATCTGGGAATGGTGCAGCTGCGGCTGGCAGGCCAGTGGTGTCACCGCACTGAAGCTCATCTAGGTCCTCACGGCCATACACCATGTCAATGGTTGGGCCACCAGCCACCTGCAGATGACCTGCTGTGACAGACTTGCAACAAGTACAAAATCGACTTCAAGCGGCATGGCATCGCACAGAAGAAGAGCAATCATGCACTGAATCATGGTATAGGCGGCAATTCTGCACCTCAATAGCAGTGGCGCTGGCAAGCTGAAGAAGATCTGCCCAGGAAACGTTTGGGTGGTCCTTCTTGATTTTGGTAAGCAATTTGGTGGCAAGGTCCAGGCCAGCGTTGGGTGGAGCAGTCATCTCCTTGGTAAAGCGGATGGTCCCAGTAGCACCACCGTTTCCAGTGTTCTTGTCGTATGTTCCCGCATCATGCCAAGCTGCACATAGCAAAAGAAAGGGTGGAAGGGATGTTGCTGATTTCACTCGTTGGTATATTCAGCCACTGAAATGTGATATTGCATGACTTGTGGTGTGTGACATCTTCGGGATGGTTGTGGCGATGTTGGTCAGAGCACTGCAGATGGCAATGCGGCGTCAAGCGCTTGGCGGGACTCTTGCTGAAGTGTTGTCAAACAGGAGACTGTCACAACCAGGTGATCCTCACCGAAGAACGGTAAGCGAATCGCACAAGTTACACAAAGAATGATCACGAAGAGTTTCGGGATGCTGCAGCGGAGATGGTTGATGCGCGCCGCTGTCAGCATGAATGATGGGCGCAGAATCTCCAACAGCGCCACCTCCGCGGATAATTACTGAACGCCATTGTCTAGAGCGGTACACATATAAATATCGGGAAACCGATGCAGCATATCATTTGGGGGAGGATACGATTGGCGAACACGAGTGGCGAATTCATAAAGCATGCGTGCCCACCCACGGCACAGTCGTCACGTGCAACAAAGCAGCGTTGACCGCGGGACATAAATTGGCCTTCAACAGCGGAGATGCAGAATCGACACTGGTGAAACATCAGATATGGGTAGTATTGCCACGACGCGACGCTGGGACACAACGGAGCTTTACATGCCGTGGCTGGGAATCCGCACCAAGACGGACGCAGATGGGGGCACAGTTAGCCTTCTTTACCAACGCAGCGCACGCTTCCTTCGCAGATTTGAGTTCATCAACGGCTACGGCATGCACACGCACACTTGTACGGCGCGCAGGCATGACCGTCTTGCGGCCGTTTGTGCGGCATCGAATCGTCGTTGACATAAGCATGTTGCTGACTTGCTGAAAGGCTTTCTTGGAACAACACAAAAGTGACTCTCCACAATTGTTCATGGATTAAATATCAGCTTCCGTGAGTTTCATCATGCGTGATAATGCGCACTATTACCCCAGTTGCATGCTGTGGCCACAACTGCGTGGCCAGGCACCCCATGGTGTCGCGACAGGTCGAGGCCACCGCGGATTCATCGGTGTGTACACGTGTACATCAACATCACTTGTATTCCCGATCATGCAGCGCGCGAACCTTTCGCACGTCTGTCTTAATGAACCTCATTTCTATATATTCCAATTCCCCCGGCTTCAATCGCATCATTCTGAGACCTCAGCTCCACGCAGATGAATGCTACAAGAACGCGTGCCATGCAACCGGCTGGAGATGTTGGGAAACATCATCAAATTGAGCAAAGGATTGCCCCAGATTGAGGGCAATTTTCCCCACCAATAGGTTGGAAGTATTTACGAGCCGTTGTATGCCAATGTGTAGCAGTAAATGGCATACGATGTTGAAGCGGTGCGGGCTTGCCCCCACAGAAAGTTACATGGACTTCCAAGGCCACCCTGAATCCGGTGGTGAACCTCCGGGAATTTGCACACACGCGTGCGATTGTTGGTCACGTGCAAGTGACGTTGAGTCTTAAAAGAAGACGTAGCTGAATAGAGTCTTCCGTCGGGTCTTGTGCTCAAAAGCATTCAAAATGTCTGGCGCTTCACCTATCCAGTCATCTGCATCTTGCAGCATTCGGGCTAGAGTCAGCGCCTGCAAGCCAACGCCATACAGATGCTCAATTAGCATGGGAGGTCTGCAAATATGACAGGAGCCCGAACAGTTGTTGGACCGGGAGTCGTGACCTACAGCAGAGGTGCTGTGGGTGACTATGCAAGGCCTTGCACTGACGAGCCAGGCCTTCTCACCTGTGGTGCCGCAGCTAAAGCTTCTCTGTTGTTATCCGGCACTTCTAAATTCACAACTAGCACGGGACGCATGCTTTCGACCGAGCGTGATGCCATGTTCTCAAGGAGCAGATCCATGACCCGCTCTTCAAACGTCACCACTACATCAATATCATCATCAGCAGAAACCTGCCATTTCTCGGGTGCTGTTTTTACACGCAGGTTGCGTTCCAGCATAGATATCAAGCCCAAACGCTCGTAGTGTGGCTGATCAGATGCAGGCTTGGACCTCAGGTCTGCCAGTATGGCTTGATAAGGGGTGCCAAACTCGTAAACATTCGGTTCATACGCATTGGGGCCTGGTAACCTGACACAAGTCCCCACTCCATATGACACAACATTCAATCCGGCTTCCTGCAGGACTTTGTGCGCTTCCATGGAGCGATTCTGATTGGAATAGCAAACCATAGCAAACTTCAGCTTGGGCATCGTACAACTGCTTCAGCGCTATGCAATACATGCTGTAAGAGGAGTTCTCCGGACGCTTCGGATGATAGAGTGTCGGCACAGCATGGAATGTTGAGCTACTAGCGCTTGGTGCGGCCGTCCTGCAGATGACTTGGCTTCAGCTCAAGCTCGGCGCTCCCGTACCCTGACAGGACGATCAACCGAATTTTATGCATGGGACGACATACCATAGAGCTTGCCGGCTGCAGTGAGCCTAGGGCACGGAGCGCCCTTGCGCTAGCTGGCCCGGGCCTGCGAGTGGCACAGCGACGAGAAGCTGATCTTGATTATGCGCAGCTACCTTTCAAAATGTCATTGAAATTTTTTATTGCCGCGACTTCGTGTCATCAGTCTTTCGGGACTCCTGTTGGGCGCTCCGTCGCTTACCCAGTGATCACTTTCCCCAGTCTGGCCTGTACGAAGATGCGCGGAAGACAGCACGATAGATGCAGATGGACCTATTCAGACCGAATTATTGCTGACGGAATCTGCACTCATGAACATCCGCGAGTGCCGTACCTAGTGTGCCCACACATGGCATTCGCACACAAAGGGTTCGGCTGGTGCCTGTGACCACCCTTCGACATTTCGCGGGTACACCACGTATTTCCTGCGTTTGAAATGCGCTGCATGCCCAGGGCAATGAATATGTATTTACATGTTGCAAGCCGTCGTAGCACACACAGCTGATCATCTTCTATCACTACTGGTCATACCTCAGACGGCAGTGCGTCTTCCATCTTTCCTTCCCGTACGCAGCTCTTCGTCGTCCCACCGGCACTAACCAAAGCTCGCTCTCGGCAGACCCGCAACCTGCGAAAAGATCGCAGATCGTTCATGTCAATGTTTGTTGTGAAGCGCAATGGCTGCAAGCAGCCAGTGCAGTTTGACAAAATTACCGCTCGAATTGTGAAGCTGTGCTATGGCCTCAACACGGACTTTGTTGATCCCATTCTTGTTGCACAGAAGGTCACCGCTGGTACGATTTATGGCTGCTTCTCGTTGTTCAGCATACACCTGCGGTGAGTATAGCATGGGCACTTTGGTCCAGCTACGTGTCCCGCGTGCTGCGCTCCTTCAGCCTTGCACGGGCAGCAATGCAACAGTGAGCATGGCGTCCAAAGTCCGCCACAACTCACAGCCTGCTGCTGGCAGGTGTCTATCGAGGCGTGACAACATCAGAGCTCGATGAACTCGCGGCGGAAACAGCGGCGTCCCTGACCGCGTCGCACCCGGACTATGCTGTCCTTGCGGCTCGGATTGCCATATCAAACTTGCACAAGAATACATTGAAGTCTTTCTCTGGCACCATCGAGAAGTTGTATCGGCACACAAACCCCAAGTCAGGTCCGCATTCCATGTGCCCGAAATTCAAACTCACCACAGACGCCAGATGTGTGACGCGAAGTAGAACCTTATTACCGATACTGCCTGTTTAAATCAGCCAGCAGCTGTGAATCTCGCCACCGGTAAATAGCCACCGTTGTTGACCATTTCGGCGAGTTCCTCCCTGACAGTCGCGCGTTGTCGTGGACGGAGCTGTAGATCCCAGTCACGCTCGTATGCGCATTATGTGCTGCATTATCGCAGAGATATCTGCTTTGGGCCCTTTACAACGTTTAGACAAGCTGCGACAGTTTCTGGGCTCTGACCATGTCTGCCATGGCTAAGCCACTCAATTGCTCCGGGTGCAGCTGAGTTGCGCAGGCCGCCGACAGTCCTACGTGTAACATCTTTGTGGAGATTTTGTGCAGGCCAGAAGTCAGCCCTGATTGCAGATGATGTGTACAACATCATCATGAAGCATGCAGAGCGATTGGATGCTGAGATAATCTATGACAGAGACTTTGATTACGACTACTTCGGATTCAAGACCCTTGAACGGTCCTACCTGCTGCGCTTGAATGGCGAGATTGTCGAACGCCCTCAGCACATGCTCATGCGTGTTGCAATCGGAATTCACAAAGAGGACATTGATGCTGCATGCCAGACATACCAGCTGATGAGTGAGAGATGGTTCATTCATGCCTCTCCTACTTTGTTCAATGCTGGAACTCCGCATCCACAGTTGAGCAGCTGTTTTCTGATTGCGATGAAGAATGACAGCATTGAGGGCATCTATGACACGCTTAAAGAGTGTGCCTGCATTTCCAAGTCAGCTGGTGGCATTGGGCTGCACATACACAACATCCGGGCGGTAGGAAGTGCGTGCCTGTTGTTGCTGATTATGCAAGGTTTTCATTCGTATCACATGACCACAATTTAAGGACGCAAACTCTGGCAGGTTACATCCGGGGCACAAATGGGACATCCAATGGGATTGTTCCAATGCTCCGTGTCTTCAACGACACGGCTCGCTATGTGGACCAAGGTGGGGGCAAGCGCAAGGGAGCGTTTGCCATTTACCTGGAGCCTTGGCATGCTGACATCTTCGACTGGCTGGACCTCCGAAAGAACCATGGGAAAGAGGAATCGCGTGCGCGTGATCTTTTCTATGGCCTCTGGGTCAATGACTTGTTCATGCTTCGTGTTGAACGTAATGAGGATTGGACCCTTTTCTGCCCAAACAGTGCACCCGGGCTCGCGGACGTGTGGGGCAAAGATTTCGAAGATCTGTACACGAGGTGCGTAGCCTGATTTTGCAAGTTTTGTGTTCTGTAGTATGCTGTGTGCATAGATGCAGTGTTTGGGACACTTTGTGCGAGCAAACTCAATGCTGCAGGTATGAGCGCGAAGGCAAAGGTATCAAGACAATCACTGCACAGAAGTTGTGGTTTGCCATCCTGGAGGCTCAAGTCGAAACTGGGAACCCATACATGTTGTTCAAGGACACGTGCAATGCCAAGTCTAACCAGCAGAACCTGGGCACCATCAAATGCAGCAATCTGTGCACAGAAATTGTGGAATACACTGCTCCGGATGAAACCGCAGTGTGCAACCTGGCATCCATCGCACTGCCCAGGTGTGTTCCTGTTGGCACATCCACTTACTCTCTGACATGCTTGCATCCGGGCTGACTTTGCAACTATTTTGTGTAGGTTTGTGCGTGAGACCGGCCTTGATGCAAGCCATCAGGCAAAGCGCCTCATGGGCTCATTGGACCACAAAGGCCGCATGTTCGATTTTGAAAAGCTCTCGGATGTTGTTAAAACAGTAACTCGGAATCTGAACAAAGTCATTGATATCAACTACTATCCAGTGGAGACTGCTCGTCGAAGCAACCTTCGCCATCGTCCCATTGGACTTGGTGTCCAGGGCCTTGCAGACACGTTCATTCTACTGGGGCTTGCCTTCGATAGTGAAGAGGCTAAGCAGCTGAACAAGTATGCTCACATCCAGAGATTGTTCTTGATCTTGACAGGGTGGGCTGGTGGGTGTGGGCATGTAAAACTGTGTCTCTTTTCCAGGGACATCTTTGAAGCCATATACTTCTCTGCATTGACAGCAAGTAATGAGTTGGCCAAGGCCAATGGCCCATATCAGACCTATGAAGGAAGCCCTATCAGCAAGGGTATTGTGCAGCCTGATATGTGGGGTGTGTCAGTCAAGGAGTCCCGCTGGGACTGGCCAGGTCTGAGGGCCAGCATCAACGAGCATGGGGTAAGTTCCGCGTAATCGAGTGCAGTGGCTGTCTAAACTCAACACGGCAGGCATGTGACATCTGTCTTGTGTATGTGCAGGTCCGCAACTCTCTCCTGGTTGCGCCAATGCCAACAGCCTCAACATCGCAGATCCTTGGGAACAACGAATGCTTTGAGCCATATACATCCAACATATACGTCCGCCGTGTCCTGAGTGGTGAATTCACGGTCGTCAATCAGCACCTGTTGCATGATCTGACGCGACTGGGGCTATGGAGCGCTGATATCAAGAACCAGCTAGTTGCTGCCAACGGCAGTGTCAAGGTGGGTTGACTCTGTTCCGGTTGCTCTGTCCAGACACGTTCAATGACATAAAATGGCCTGGTTTGAGCAAGTCTTTATCATGCTGCAGGGCATTCAGTTTGACCAAGAAATCACGAAGGAGCTTCTTGAGAAATACAGCTTTGATATGACAGGAATCTATCAGACAGTATGGGAGATCAAGCAGAAAGAGCTGGTGCAGATGGCTGCAGACCGTGGAGCCTTCATTGATCAGAGCCAGTCCTTCAATGTGCACATTCCTGATCCAAACTTTGGCAAGCTGACATCACTCCATTTCACAGCGTGGCGCCAAGGGTTGAAGACAGGAATGTACTACCTGCGAACACAAGCTGCAGCTGATGCCATCAAGTTTACGGTGCGTCACTTGGCAGGTCACAACGTGCAGCATGACTTCATTCTTTTGGTCGTGCCTTCTCACCGACATGTGTCATTGTGGTGTTCTCATCGTTCAGGTGGATCAGCAAGCGCTGATGCGTGCAAAGTCTGCAAAAGAAAAATCAGTCCTTGGACTGGGTGAGTTGGGACAGGAAGATACAAAGGAAAACGCTGTTGTTGTTCCCACCATCGCGCCTTCTCCGTCTCTTGGCAAGGCTTTTACAAGCCGAGTCACTTCTTCCCGACCTCCACTAGGCAGCACATCTTCCAATGTTGATGTCTCTGGACCAGCAGATGTTGACATGGCTAAAGAAGCCAAGATGGCAGCCATGGTCTGCTCGCTTGAAAACAAGGATGCCTGCTTGTCATGTGGCAGTTAGCGATAATGTGCCACATTGGTCACAGATCATGACCTTTTAACCTGTGATGTCAATAATCTTCGACATGCCATACATTATGATTCTTACTGTCGTGGTGAAATTTTTGAAACCCAGGTGTGCCATTGTGGAGTCGTGTCCACATTTTGTTTGTGCAGTAATAGTAGGAGTGTAACATTGCCAGCCCTCTGATGTACAACGAATCATGTATTGGGAAAACAAAAAAATTTGCCATAAGGTGGGGATAGCATGTACCCAGTATTCCGCCAGCCATGGCTTTGTGCCTACTGTCAGTGTTATGGACTTGTATGACACAGCTGTAACCTATTGTGGACAGTTCTGTGCTCGCAGATCCAAAATGAAACCAATGCAAAGTATGCACATATGAGCACAATGTGATCTATGCAAGCACTGTCAGCTGCATTGTATGTCCTAGGTGAATTTATCGTCGAGTACAAGTCCTGCACACACAATTGGCAGAACTTGTAATGCAGTTGGAACTGGGTAATGGGTAGTGTCTTGCTGTGCTTGTTCGGATCTGTGGCATATCTCCCATGCGCCCTGTACATACTTTGCCATGGACATACAGAAGATGACCCATTCATGTGAAGTGTGCACCAGCATTCACTGTAACAGGGTTGGTTATGTGGTTGATCCATTGACATTAATTCGTTCCTGTGTGATCTACCACCTTGTGGCGCATACCTCCCAACATTTCTCACAGCATGTGAAGTGTGCATCGACACTTGCTGTCACAAGGTCACACTCTCTGGCACATACATACAGGCGAGCCTCACAGTCAAGGATGATTTGCAGGTGTTACAGTGCTGACCTACGGTCCAACAAGCCTACTATGATTTCAGACAACCAAAGTCAAACTGCACAAGCTGCACCACCTGCTAAACTGCCACCTTTGAAAATGCGCCCCACTCACCGAACTGCTGACATGCGAGACTTGCCGCCAGCACAAGATCATTACCACAAAGCAGAAACAAAGAAAAATACCCCAGGCTCGTTCCTTCAGATCTGAGGAACCAGAGAAGACACAGATGCAGGAACCTGCACACGCTTTGGGCGCCTAGGCCGGCATCGGCGCAATGGCACCATTCTGGCTCTGCAGCCAGCTCTGGACAGCAGCACGTAGGTCGCGGTCAGGTGTCACGTACGGATGGGACAGAGGCATGTTGGTCATCGGGGAGACCTTGCGGCCAAGGGACAGCCACTGCTCGATAGCACTGCGCTCATACACGAAACCATCTGCGGCCCGCACGGGGTCCAGCATCAGCTCGCCTGTCAATGGGCACCTGCATGACAACAAGGCTTACCAGCGGCATTGAAGTGGGGCGTACGTTGCCACAGTTGGCTTTGGCGGTGCCCGGATTTGTGTCCATGTTTGCTTGTTGGCACAGCTGCGTCTTTGTGAACGTGCATGAGTCTACAGTAGCTGTGCGAGTGGCGTCGCGATTAAAATTTAGACCCCGTAGCCGGTTTGTTCGGAAATCCGACGTCCGCATGCACAATCGACTGCCTGGGACGCATTTCAGAGCCCAAGCAGAATTCATGCAGTAGTCGCACACCGGTATGCCGAAGGAACGATGTAGCTGCCATCAGCGCGCTTCTTCGCGGCGGTGCCCGACTGTTTCCACATGCTCTGGAGCGTCTCCCCCCGCATGTTCTGCAGCGCCGGCACGATGCCCTCATTCAGCGCCTTTGCTGTGTCCTCAGCATCACCCGCGCGCATGCACGCGATCGCGACCGCTTCAAACGTCTCGGCCGTAGACGTCGGCCAGCTCAGCGCCGACGAAGGCATGATGTGTTTGCCAGAGTCAGCAAAGTCCAGGATGCTCTTGCGCATGCCCTCATCGATCGGCTGCGTGTTGAGCGTCAGCAGCTGCATCATGATCTCACCTGCACATTTGCTAACACACTGCAGCGACACACATGATGGTCACGATTCGGACTGCTTGCACCCGAACCAGTACAGCAATGTGCAGGCACAACGACCACACAAAACACCACCACAACTCTGCATACTGGATTCCAGACGTTAATTCATCAGTATCAAATGCTGTCATACGCCGGGGGCAGCTGCTCTGCCTTGCAACCACCCACAGCAGATCCCGCAGCAAAACAAACAACGCATCCGACGTACCAAGCGAGTGCAGGTCGCGAGCCATCAGCTTGCCAGACGCGACACTCTCCGAACCGCACAGCGCTTCCAGCCCCGCATCCCCAACCTTGGCAGTCGCGTTACGGTCAAAGTAAACCGCGGCCGCGTTGAGCCGGCCATGCGCCATCGGCACTGGCCGGTTGTGCAGGTGTTGCAGCGCCGACGCGACCGCAAGCGCGATCTCCACGCAGCCGTTCCACCCGAGCTGCTCCGTCGTCGGCAGCACGGCCGTCTGCAGCACGTATAGCAGGTTGCCGGACTCCGGGAGGTCCAGCACGAGCATGCCGCGGTCCGGTGCGGCACCCTTCACGCGCACGATGTGGGCGTGGTCGATCTGCGCGGCCGCGTCCAGGTACTGCGCAAGGCCTGCTGGGTCGTACAGAGAGGAGTCCAGCACGCGCAGCGCATGCGTGTTGCCGAGGATGTCCGCGCGGTACACCTTGCCAAACACGTCCTCCAGCAGCAGGCTCCTGCATGCATGGGGGTGTCGCGCGTGCATGGCCTCGGGCAACAGGTCGCGAGCACACGCATTACCTGGTGGACGGTGGCCGGGTTGGCAGATGACACCCCAACGAGCATCACTGGGGCTGAGTTCTAGTTTGATGGCCTGGGGCCATGCTGAGCGATCAAGTTCGAAAATGTGAGATCAGTTGCATGGAGAGGGGTTGCTTGTCACAAAACATAACTTTAAGACCAAATATTCTTGAGCCTGGTCACAACAAAGCTGCAGTTGCTCGCTGTATACAGGCGCTACTTCATTCATAATATAATCAAGGGACAGTGCGACATGTTGGGTCGCCACACCAAGCCACCGAAAACATGTCCCCAGATGCAAATATCACGGCAGCACGCATACATCGCCATCAGGCGTGTGCTGGGTTCTGCAATGTGGGGTACGGAGAACGCACGAAGCTGAGAAGCCTTCCGTGGCCTTCCATGCGTCACGGAAGTTGATGAGTGGGATCGGGTTGGGCGTGTCACCGGCAGCTTGGGCCGCAATGGTGGCAGCCGCGGTGGCCGTCTGCAGGTGCGCCTGCACTGCCAACCGCTCCTCCTCCTGCGTCACACTGCCCTCCTGTCAAACCCCCTGTCTCCGCGCCTCTCCCCATCCAACAGCACCAGGTACACGGTGTGCGCGGCCCATCACACATGCATGAGATGCTAGCAGTAGAGCAAGCCGCAGTACTGCCGGCACTGCATGGCAACGCAATGGCAAGAGGCCTTACATTTAGGCACCATTAGTACAGGGAGGCTATCATGAAGAACTACAGCATGGAACTCAGATGCCTGGTATTCTCAGTGAACGCAATGGCTGCCAGTCCAGCGGGATCTATACAAATAAGCCGACCGCGGCCGGAGGATCGCAACCGGTGGCGACTGACAAGGCACAGGCAAAGCAGAGCCGGAGCAGCACCTGCTTGTCGGGCTTGGCCTGCCAGAGGCCTTGCGTGAGGATGGCAAAGGGGTTGGCCGCCTTGACGCGCTCCTCATCCGCGCTGGCCTGCCCCGGCTGTGGCACCTTGGGGTATGCGGACGCAAACGTATTCATCGCCGCTAACCGCTGGTACGCGCTGCGGCCCCGCAGCCACCCCTGCGCGGCCGCCGTTGCCGCGTCCAGCTGGTCCAGCTTCTCGCGAGCTTCCTACACAAATCCCTCGCTAAACCGTCGAAACCGGCCCAAATACAGGCAAACAGGCCGGCCCACATGCAGGCTGCCGGGCCCACATGCACTACAACAGCAGCACTGCTGCCGGCGACATCTCCGCTGCCTTCCTTCCTCTCGTTCATGCAGCATCGCGCGCAGCACAGAAAGAACCACGGCACACCGCACGCACCTGCATGGTGTAGATGCGGCCCTCGGCAGCCGCTGCGCGCTGTGCGCGCTTCTTCGCCTTGAAGGCAGCCCCGCTGGAGGTGCCCCAGTCGTCCTCCTCGTCCTCAAACTCGCCCCAGTCCTCACCGTCCGCGTGCGCGCCGTCTTCCGCTTTCTCCAGCACTGCCTCGTCATACTCATCTGAGTCGTACGCCTCGTCATCGCCCATCGTCGCGACCTTCCCGCCAGCCCCCGCCGCACCTGCAGCACAACGCCGCCCAAGTCAACCCTCTGCCACATTCGTTGAGAGCTGGCATGCCGCGTATCAGCTGGCCCCCCTTCATTGTCAACCGTCGGGCAAGTCCGTGGCTGAATCTCAACCGCCGCTGTTGACCACTGAAACGTGTGGTAGCAGTGCCACCGAGGTACACAAATCCCCCCCGCATAGCTCACACCCCGGCAAGCACCACTCACATCAACTGCTACGTGTCACGGACAAGAGTCATGCACAAGTCGCACACACGCACAAACTTCACGGCAGGCCCGCACCGGTCTTCTTCTGCTGCGTGTTGGGCGGCGGGATGGTGGAAACCATGCTGGCTACACCGTCCATCGTCGTCTTGATGTCCTTCTGCGCCTTCTTGCCGATCGCCTGCATCATCGCCGCCAGCGGGTTCTCCGGCACCTGCTGCCCCTGGCCCATCTGCACACCCCCAGCGCTCGCCTGCGCCATCTCTGGAGGGCCCTCGTCCTCATACGGGTCCAGTGTCAGCTGAATGTTCTCCACCGGCGCGTCGGCCTGGACCTGCGGTGCGCTCTGCGCCTGAGCCTTGTGCGCCGCGAACTGAGAGCCGCCCACGTGCCCGACCTTGTGAGCCGGGACCGACCCGCCCTGGGCCTTCCTCATCTGGCTGAACGCGGGTGCAGCCAGGGACGGTGGGGGCTTCGCGGACTCGTTCACAGTGCCGTACGGCCGGCTGCCGGAGCCGGTCGTCGGCTTGCTGGCGCGCTGGCGCTGCGGGAAGAGGATGCCGCCGAGCCACGCCTCAAACTGCTTGCGAGGATGCGTCTCGACCGTGCTCTGGGCGGCGGCAGATGGCTTGAGGGGGGCCTGAGCGGCGTCGGGGGCGGCGGCGGGGGGGGCCGTGCTCTGTGTCTGGAGGTACTGCCAGAACTCGGAGGGGTCCGGGATGTCGGACGTGTCAACGGCGGCGCTGGCGGCGGCGCTGGCAGCCGCCTTCTGCGTTGCCTCGTGCAGCATCGCAAACACCGTGCGGTTGCCTGCTGCAAAGGCGAGGTCGGCCGGGGTGCGGCCAAACTGCAGAACGATCATCCACTATGACGCGTCATCCACTAGAATGCCGCATGCATGTGGTGTGCACGACAGTGCACGCACACCGCGTGCGCGTGGTGCTGCGAAACCTTAGTCAAGGTTTGGACTACGCGCACATCAATGATACTGCTTCTGAAGGGATGATGATGATACTGCTTCTGAAGGGATGATGATGATGATGACAAAGAAAATGATGCTGACCACATGGCAGTGCGACTGTGGAGGCAGAGTGGGATGTGATGACAAATCGGCAAAACGGCCAGCAAAGCTGATGGCTCCGCACTGACCTGGAAACTCCAGCAATTTGCCAGAGTACTCCGACTCTTGCAAACACCCCATGTAGACGGTGCAAGCCATCAGCCCCCTGCTGCTGAACACGGCTGCAAGAACTGAGCGGTGTGCAGACGATTGTAGCACAGGGCACCATGAGCGGAGGCGCACGCGGTCGGCGGCGGCAGGGTTGGCGCCCATCTGCAGCAGCAGCTCCACACACGCCTTGTCGCCGCTGCGCACGGACTCATGCAGCGCCGTGCCGCCATCGTTTGACGCAGCGTTGACGTCGGCATGCCCGGACGCGAGGAGGCGGAGCGCCTCCCGCTGGCCCTTCCACGCCGCCAGGTGCATGGCGGTGAGGCCATCGGCAGTCGCGAGGGTAGCATCGGCCTTGTACTCGAGCAGCGTGCGGATGCTGGAGAGCTGCCCGGCTACCGAGGCTTTGTGGAGTGCCGTCAGTCCATACTGCATCGGTCCGGTCACTTGATTTGATTAGTTGATGTTGCATATGTGATTGCGGAAGAAAGGCCTTCAGCTGGGTTTGCTGCAGGTCATGGCATACAGAATGGTGAACAAACGGCAGCATGGGGTCTGGAGGGTACATGCGAAGTGTTGCAGACCTGTGTTGGGACCGAGTGGGTGCTTGGAGTGGGCTGTGGGGGAGCGAATTGGGAAGCTTCAGGCCGGGGGAGGGGGGCGTTAGCGCACCTTGTCGCGGGCATCGACTTCTGCGCCGGCATGCAGCACTCTACGCAGACAGCGCTCGCTGCCGTTGAAGGCTGCCAGATGGACGGCGGTGCGGTCGGCCTGCATGGCACAGCGTGAGCTTCAGGATGCAGTACGCCGAGGCAATGCGCAAGATGACTGACGGTGATATGCATGACTGATCGGGGGCGTCCGCGTCGGTCGCAGCAACGCGTAGAAAATGTGAGCAAGTTGGAGTTGCTGCTGTACTGTGGGTGGATCTGGTGGGGTAGGCGGTGGCAGGGGCGGAGATCGTGGCAGAGCGCGTCGGGCAGCACACCGAGTCTTTCAAGCGAAGGTCCGGGTTCCACTTCAGCAGCGCTCCGAGAGCCTTCATGCTGTCGTACCAGCAGGCCATCTGCACTGGGGACCAGCCATCCTGCAGTCCATGCACGCGTCAGCCTAGCTGGATCTGACCACACGTATGTATGTCCCATGCGCTCTCCGGCACAACTGGGCAACGATGCGTTATGACGTAGCTTGATCTATACATGGTATGAAACAGTTACATCAAAGCTATGGAATTAGCGGAATAGACCGGCAGCAGCGCCACCGCGGGGCTTGCTGCGCGTCCGCAATTTCCGAGAGTGCGTACGCATGTCTGATCCTACCAATCAGCAGGGTCCAGCAGTGGCACGTCACATCTTGCACTGACCAAACGTACAGTATGCGCGTCTGGTGACAAATCGTGTTGCGGTTTGTTGCGTGCAATGCCAATTGACACTCAGAGCGATGGCACGTAGAGCGTACTCCGTTCAATTCGTTGATCCTCCCTCCACGAGACAGGAAGTGCTCTACTCCATGTGCATCATCATTCTGCACAGCTTCAAAAATATCCTTGCATGCGGTCGCATCAGGCTGTTTCCCTTGCAAAATATTGCCCAGCGCTGCCAGAGGATTCGCCATGATGACTGATCTTTCTCTATGCACAAAATAAACTACGATCGACCCTTCCAACACTCAATCGGAACCAATGAATGAGTTCCGAAATCAGATGTTGCAGGGTGTCCGCTGTATATGAAGAACACGGTATGTAATCGAGGTTGGCGGGCACATGCATGCCAGCTTCCGCAGTGGCCACCGGGGGAACGTTCCAGAAGCTGCTGCCTACGCACCTAGCTCATGCAGCCAGCAAGATGCCCATCGTGATACGAACAGCAGCACAGTGTTTCCGGGAATACGTTGCATAGCAAGCAAATCTCAGCTGCTATTTGCGCGTATGTTTGCTCCTGCCTTGTGCATTCATGTTTCTGTATGCGTCCAGAGAAACATAGGCCAACTAGCCAGGCGTTGCTGGTCAGCCATCGTACGCCATCCACGAAACCACACATGACAACGTCAGCGCTGGCCAGGGCACCACGTTCGTCGATACACACTGCACCGACAGTGAAAGCATCGCAATTGCTTCTGTCAGGCCTGGGGACCAATGTATCGCGATCGGTTAGCAAAGAGTTTCTTGCACATGGGCACAGGCGTTAAAGTACAGAAGACAGGGTTGCAATAAGCATGAAAGCCACCACCAAGTACCCAACCTCAACCGCCAAGATCTTGAGACTGTCAGTCAGAGCATGTGTGCCTCCAGGATACAGGGTGCACCCTGTACACGTCAGGGTTCCTCCGGCTGACTTGACTGAAGGCCTGGAGAACCCGATGGTGTGCGGAAGGGGGTTACACAGAGATCGCAGCAGCCCAGCAGGTAGGTAAAAATCAAGCAAGCAAGCTTGTCACAGCAAGCATACCCACGGCGTTTCCGGAATGCACCAAACAATGTCATCCATGCCGAAACGCATGCACGCACTCGCATTGACACACACACACACACACACACACACGCACACACACACACACACACACACACACACACACACACACACACACACACACACCCGCGCACCTCACTGCCCCTGTGGAGCCACACTCATGCGCACATGCATGTCCCCACAGCACCACACGTCACCAGTCGACCCCCATGGCCCCACGCCCAGCTGCGTCCTCACACCAGCTTCGGTGGCATCCGCACTGGCTCGCGTTCACGGAGGTTGACGGCACCAGCACCAAGCACCCACACAGCAGCTGCATGGCGGATGTCGCAATGTTGCCCTTGGTTGCTGTGATCCTGGGGCGCTTGTCAGGCATGTATGCAGTTGCAGATTGCGCAGTGCACGGCGCGCCAGCTGCGGAGCTGCGGCGGCGCTGCCGTATGCGGAGGTTGAGCGCGGGCCGAAGTGTCACGGAGCTTCATGAAGCGAAGGGCGTGTGTACACAGTCATGGCTACGACAGTGAGATGACCGGAAGTGGATGCAACATGTTGCACGGTCACGGCCGCATGCTGCGAGTACGTGCAACCACGGCCCACACTCTCAATGCATGCAGACTCGGAGGCACCGCCGCGCGCCAAATCTCGTAGTCTCCTGTGGTGGCTCCCCACCACGCCAAGTACACCAATAAGTACAATAGTCGCGTTGCAGGTATTCTTTGTGTGATCTGTTGTTTGATGTTGGCGATGTGCTCGGTAACACGGTTCTGCAGGAAGTCCTCGTTCACACCTGGGAGCATCTGTAGCCACAACTGGCGGATGTGGCGTTTCATGAGATTTCAGCTTGTGGCGACCTTCCGATGGCGCACGCTAGCCGCAGGAGATGGTGAGGACCACTGTGCGGGTGACCACTATGCTCCACACGTTCTCACGACAGTATGCCGGATCTTCTGTGATGGGCACCTTGTGCTTGCGTACACATGTGGACTGTTTGAACTGGACGTCTGAGATATCGTCAGCTACGACATACAGCGTTGTCAAACGCACAAATTTCTGTGTAGCCTCTTCAAATGATGTCGCAACTGGAACGTGCGCTTGATCGCTGATACAGTCACGTAGGCGCGGGGGAGCTCTTAGGAACACGACATGTTCGCCAGTCACAGGTGCACCGGGCCAGTGCCATGCCCACGCCTAAGCGTCGCAAGCCGCAAACGAGGGTCTCCCATCAAGCAGAAGCGGCACATTCGTTGCTTCTGTGAGAAGGGCGAGGTTCGCCCGCTAGCCCACACCTGGCATGCAAATTTGCCCAGCCTGTCACCGCAGCGGCATGTACCGGCCTTCCCTTCCACCGCATGCCCCGTCTGCCATGTTACATGCTCAGAGAATGTCTTGGCCAGTATTGCATGTCCTCCATCGTCGGAATAGAGCATATCAATGTGGGAATTTGGTTGGCCGACCAGTGGCCGCACCTGAGGCGTAGCATTATGCAGTGGATGGTGAATGCTCCCCTGGGAGAGCTCATGGAACAGGCTTCAGCCATACGAGACCAGAGAGCTGTTGCATCCGAAATCGTTACGTTTTCGCCAAAAGTATTCCTCCCAGTCACCCGATTGTGTCGAGACACTTGTGGGTACTGCACATTTGCCCAACCACCCAGGCCAGGGCAGCGTGCATTTATGCATCCGGAAGAGGTACTCAGCACAGCTCGTGCGGGCCAGGCTGCTGGCTGCAGCGAGGCCTTGATCACTGTCGGTGACAAACCGGAGCTGAAGCATGAGGAGGCGATGCTGCAGCTGCATGAGCTGGGTTTCGAATCGACAATCGACTATATAGTGCACATGTGCCACTTGCTCCTGGAGCACACTGAACTGCTGCCTCATGTCAACGCTGGTGTGGTCACCAAGGATCAGCTGGCAAAGCTGCGCCGCGTGTCTGTCAGCCAAGGCCTTATGCTCGAGACAACCGCAGCATCTGTCATGGAACCGGGGGGCGCACACCACGGCTGCCCAGACAAAGCCCCTCAGCTTCGCCTGGAAGTCATCCGCACCGCAGGTACTGCTCCTCCCACACGTGCTGCAAACATGTCTGAGCAGCCCGTGCTGACGCTGCCACTGTCGAACATACTTAGGCTGCCACCATTGTAGCAGCAGCAGAGAGACTTGTGTCATAAGTGGTGTGAGTACATCAGGCAGGTCCCCGGGCTTTACCAAACGCTGCTGCAGGTGTGCTGCAGATTCCGTTCACGACAGGACTGCTCCTGGGCATTGGTGAGTCCCCAGAGGATCGGCTCTCCGATCTTGAGACTCTGGCTCAGCTGCATGAGGAGCATGGGCATGTCCAGGAGCTCATCATCCAGAACTTCCGCGCCAAGCCTGGCACGGCCATGGCACACCATGCAGAGCCGTCGCCGGAAGAGCATCTGCGCACAATTGCCATGGCCAGGATCATCTTTGGACCTACCATGAACATCCAAGCCCCTCCAAATCTGAGCTTTGATGGCCGCGCTTCGCCCCAGGAGCAGTCGTTGTCGTGGCAGGCAATCATTCATGCAGGTGTGCCGTGTTTGAATCCCCTCTGATGGGACCTCGGTTGCCCGTGCCAGATGGTTTGACCAGAACACTGTGCTGAATCAATCGCTCCTGAACGCGCTTGGGATGCAGGCGCTAACGACTTTGGGGGCATTTCGCCGGTGACAAGAGACTGGGTCAATCCTGGCTCACGCTGGCCGCAACTGCACGCCCTTGCAGCTGCATGCACAGCGTGCAGCAGACTGCTGCTACCCCGGCTGCCAGTGTACCCTGAATACCTCCAGGAGGGCACCAAGTGGCTAGACGCCAGCCCGCTCCCACGATGCGCCGCCGAAACCCCAACCGCAGTTGCCCCACATGGTGAGCCTCTGACTCCAGGCAGCGCCGCAGCTGTGTCCGCTCTGGGCAAGGCGATGGCCTGTGCCGATGCTGCGGGGTACGCACGAGCTTCCACATGGTACGCGGGACAGGCGGACACCATCGAGGTCGCCACGGAAGCGTCAGCACAGCAGGAGCTGCTGCGGCGGCTGGAGCTGGCTGGTGGTGCGGTGCAGACGGCATCCAGCACAGGCACCCAGGACAGGGCAACGCCTGTTCCGCCAGAGCGACAGGCTCGCTGGGCCGTGCGGTTGGGCACAGACGGGGCGCTGGCTGGCTGTGAGCAGCCGCCGGTCACGGAGCGCGTGCAGGCGGTGCTGGACAAGCTGGCGCGGGTGCGCATGCGGTTGGGAGGAGGTGCTGATGGCGAGGGCTTGAGCGGCACAGGTGGAGGTGAGGTGGGTGTGGAAGATGTGGAGGTGCTGCTGGGAGCACGGGGCGCGAGTGCCGAAGCCGTTGTCAGGCTGGCTGACGAGCTACGGGCAGGCGTGTGTGGGGACCGCGTTACATACGTGGTGAACCGCAACATCAACTACACAAATGTGTGCACGTATGGGTGCGGCGTCTGCGCTGCCTGAGGCCAGTTGCGTGTGTGTGTGTGTGTGTGTGTGTGTGTGTGTGTGTGTGTGTGTGTGTGTGTGTGGCGTGTTGTGACATGTATGGGCTGGCTTTGCCGGGTGCAGATGGGGCGAGGGTTGTCGTGACAGTGACAGGGCTGGAGGGTGCAGGTGTGCGTTTTGTGCGTTCAGCAAAGGCCGGCGGGCCGAGGGTGCCAGAGATGCGGCGTATCTGCTGCCGCTACAGGAGATACAGCGGCGTGTGGCTGAGGCATGGGATCGTGGAGCAACGGAGGTTTGTCTGCAGGGTGTGCTTTCATCGCAGCACGACCACACAACCATCTCTTGGCCAAGACAGACCCTGTGGCGTGGTCATGTAGACATCACAGCCCTACAGCATATGGTAAGCACTTCCTGACTTGTCGTGACTGCAGGTGGTATCCATCCAGACTTTACTGGGGACACTTATCTAGAGATTCTGCGGGCGTGCAAGGCAGCGGCACCGGATATCCATGTGCACGCATTCTCGCCGCTGGAGGTCCACCATGGCGCGAGCACACTTGGCATGCCGGTCCCTCAGTATCTGCAGCAGCTGCGTGATGCAGGGCTCGGATCGCTGCCTGGCACAGCTGCAGAGGTGCTGACCGAGCGAGTGCGCAGCGTGATTTGCCCGGACAAACTGTCGGTGCAGGAATGGCTGAGCGTAGTGGCTGATGCTCACAATGTGGGGCTGCACACAACTAGCACGATTATGTTTGGCCATGTGGATGCGCACAGAGACTGGGCTGAGCACCTGCTGGCATTGAAGTGCGTGCTCGCTTTGACATGAATGCGTGGCTCATGTGCCTGTGATCCGCACTGCTGTGTAGACACGGAAAGAGCACATAATAGTGTTGTGGTGGGCGAGTGGACTTGAGTTGCATGTTCAAATGATGCAGGGAGCTGCAACGGTCAACAGGCGGCATAACGGAATTCGTTCCGCTTCCTTTTGTGCACATGGAAGCGCCCATGTTCCGAAAAGGGTTGTCCAGACGAGGACCAACGCTGCATGAGGCTGTAATGCTCCACGCTGTGGCACGTCTTGTACTCTGGCCCGACATCAGCAACATTCAGGTGCGTCTTGATGATGCATCACGAACCCTTTGTAACTCATGGAGCAAGGTTCGGGCAAAGGTGTATGGCCTTGAATCGGATAAATGCTGCTGGGGTGTCGCCGCACCCTTTGTGGTACGGATGCAGTCGATGCTTGAGTATATTTGCAGGCGAGTTGGGTGAAAATGGGGCCCGAGTGGGCAGCACAGCTGCTCAACGCAGGATGCAATGACATGGGTGGTTCGATCATGAATGAATCAATTACCAGGTGCGGCCTCCTTTCAGACTGCAGTCGACTTGGCCCAGCTGTGTTCCTGCATGCCACGCGGCCTTTGCACATCGCCAAACCGCACAGCCCAGACAGTGTGCCAATTGTAGAGGACGCTAACGATTCCAATATGCACGATCGTGCATGTGTCGGCGGAGTATGAAACGGGCCCAGACTTGCGTTCATAGACAAGATGCGGTGGTACTGCAGGGCTGCGGGGGCCAGACACGGGCAAGAACTCAGCCCCGAAGAAATGCAAGAGATCATCTATGATACAGGTAGGTTGCCCGCGCAGCGGACGACACTGTATGGAGTGGCCCCGGACGGCCAAGTGTCGAAATCGTTTGCTGCACAACCACTAATGCCGTTATAGTACGCAGTCAAACGGGTAAGAGCACAGGAATGGATCCAGAATCGCTCAAGCACAGAATTGTAACGGTTTACTTCGCGTGCTGACTACATGCAGTATACGCCAGGTCACGTCAGCATCGTGTGACCGCAAATGCAGATCCAACAGTGCTCAACATTCTGGGATCACTGACTACACAGGCAGTGGTAATGCGATGCATGACGCTGCACGATCCATTTCCGCAGGCGATCTGCGGTGATTTGTACCGGTCGGATGTCCCCGGTTGCGAAGTGCTTGAATGAAAGTGGCTACCCGCGAACCACTCGTGGTACTGCTGTGCGTCGCTACTCTGCACGTAAGTGATGATAGCAATTCTCGATAGAAACATTATTAAGGACGGCAAGCCGGTTCCAGGGTGATTGCATCCCCGGAGGATCATCATGCGCCATATCTGCAGCTGTCGATAGCGCCGCTGGCGAAGTTTCCGGGGCGCACAAGGAGTGAATACAATGAGTGCAGAAGAAGGTGAAGTATCAGATGGCCAGATACATTCTGACGGAGGCCTGGTGCGCATCTTGGACGCCTGATGCAGGCGTCCAGCGCGATAGCTTAGCTTGCACACTTGCACGCGATACTCCATCTTCATTGTGGACGCAAGAATTATGCTGCCCCCGTGGGAGCATTGCTTTGTGTGTGTACGTGGCACCGCCCAATACTGAATTCGAAATGTAAGTTACAAACGCTAAGTTGGTGTTCAGGAGTCGGGCGAAGAGTCAGATCATGACAGCGCCCACAATAGACGCAATTTTCGCGGTGGAATTACACCACGGGGTCCGGACGAAGCGCGATATCATCGAATGGACCGCATGGACGCTGGCCATGGGCGTTCAGATCGCTGGCGGAGGGGCTATGTCCGTGGAAGCGAGCCACACAGACCTCACAGTCGGAACCACAATTGGCCTGACAGATCTAGCAGGCATGTGAGCAAGAAGTCCCCGAGCAAACCACCTGTGCCGCATGCGCGTGACAGGCCAGGTGAAGCTAGGGAGCAGCGGGGTGGCAGGGAGCGGAATGGCAGCCAACACAGGCCACCGAATGCTCACAGAGGGAAGCTTGCATCAAGAGATGGGTCATCCTCGCTTGAAGAAGCTGCAACCAAGCAGACACCCAGCTCACCCCAGCCTGTGCATCATGCCGACCTAGCCAAAATGCAGAAGCTAATCACCTTGGACACTGTCGGAGTTGCTGCCGCAAAGCAGTACGCAACCCAGGGCTGGAATTTCGTGTGAGGGCCAACCCTGCATTGGACGCACTTGTTTTGACAGGAGTGACTCTTTGCAGGTCATTCGACTACACCTGTGCTGTCTTGCGCAAGGGACTTGCGATCCAGCAGCACGTGTGGAGCGCAGAGCGCGATCGGGGCCAGGCAGCAGCGCTATATCAAGACCCTGAGTGGGAGGGCATGCGCACACGCATCCTTAGTGGCCTGAAGGCCATTCATTTGGTCTGTACTGCTGGAGTTGTCAATGACGAGGCCTCGTTGAAGCTAGGGCTGAGCACACTCGAGGAGGCCCGAGAAGTATCAGCCGTATGATTCTGCTTCTGGAGTGCGGCAGTGTTGCGGTTCAGCGTGCATACCAAGATGGTATAACCCAGAACCGCTCGTATCTGATCATGCGGGGCAATGATGAACAATTTGCGCAAGGAATCTGAGGCAGACCTTTCATTCTCGGCCTGCCATACAAGAATGAGAATCTTCTCTCTGAGCCTCAGCATGTATGTGACTCCTGCACTGTCCCATGCCAGCCGCTCCAACTCTGAAACCGGGTGAGTATCTTTTCAGGCTCTGACAAACCTGCGGAAGCCCCAGCAGACCTCAGAGGTGGTGTCATGGTGTAACAGCCTAGCGAGTGCCCTGACTGCCAAGACCAAGCCCCAGTCAAGCAGCCCCTCTGTCGCACCATCATCGCCGACTTCATCACCACCTAGCAGCCGCTCTGCATCTCCTACAGCAGCTGCTGCACGGGACACAAACGATTCTGCTGATGACCAGGTGAAGAGCGAGTGCCAGCTGGAGCAAACCGCTGATGGCGACGCGGATGGCGCACAGGTGGGGCTATCCAGCAAGCAGTCTCACGGCAGCGTGGACGGGGCAGCCAGAAAGGTGACGCTGGCTCAGTTGCAGGATCCAGTGTCGCAGGCTTCGGGTTTCAAACCCCGGGTAATGTTCCGCTTGAACATCTCCGGCACGGGCGCGGCGGTCGGCAGCGGCGGCTCAGAGCTGGTGTGCCGGCCTGACCCTGACCCGCCGCTGTCTTCAGCGCGCTGCCAGCCCGATGCGGAACCCACCGATCCGGAGCCGCAAGTCGAGCCGCCGCTGCCGCAGTCGCCTTCACAGCAGGCAGACGCACAGCCCGTAGATCCTCCAGGCAGTTCTGCTGAGCTAGACCCTGCTAGCCTGAGCTCTGCACCGCGTCCGGTGGTGAACGCCAGCGACGAGCACGACAGCATCAGGCTAGCCAGGTCAAGTTCACCAGCACCGCTGCCCACAAAGCCGGAGGCAGAGGAGGTTGGAGCCGATCTAGTGGTGCACTCAGGTGAGCCGGCGGGGCAGGGGCCCCCGCCTGAGGTGCCCGAGGCATCTGCAACAGCTCCCGATGACAGTGCGCGACAAGAAAGAGCTGTCGACGATGGTGCCAAGCCCTGCGCCCCCGCTGTCACTGTCCGCAGGTCGCGGTGGGACATGCGGGCGGACCCTCCGCTGCCTGCAGAGCCGCCTGCTCCAGCACAGGATCAGGCGCAGCCGCCGGCGGAGCGGCCCCGGCCTCCGACGCCGGTGTATGCAGCTGCAGCGGCGTTGGGGGCGTCCCTGCCATCCAGCAGCGCTTCCCCGGCTCCCCGGCCGGACGCGAGCGGGTCAGACCGCGATGTTGCTCATGGGCGCGGCCGGGATTCAGAGCGGGAGCGGCGCCAGGACGGCGACAGCGTGCGCGCGAGAGATCGCGAGCGGGACAGGGACAAAGCGAAGGCCAGCCGTGAGCGGAGCAATTGCATGGAGGCTGATAGGAACAGGGATCGAGATTGGGACGGGGGCCGCGATAGGGAATGGGATCGGGAACGAGATCGCGAGCATGAGCGCGATCGCGGTCTGAATGGGGGCTCACTGCAGCGGGCTGATAGCTATGGGGCTGGGGAGCGGAAACGCAGCCGGTTTGAGCGGGATGAGCGTGATGGCTCATCGCGCCGCACGCGTGACAAGCTGCCCCGGCTGCGAGATGAGCGGCATGGGTCACGCAGCCAAGATAGGGAGCCGCGTAGGAGTTCAGGCTGGGGAAGCTCTCACAGCCGTGGGGGCCGCATTCCCTCTGCAGACACCAACGGGGCGGCCGCTGGGGCTGCGGCCGCTGCTGAAAAACCTGCAGCAGCGGTGCCAGCGGCCGGGGTGGTGCGCACGCCCGCAGCATGCGCTCCTGTGCGCACAAGCAAGCCTGTTGGCCTCATCATCGAGGAGGAACCCGTGACGCCGCCGAGTGCAGACGGGCTGTTCACGGTTCCCCCGTCCCGGGTGGTCGTGGCACGTGAGGAAAGCGTGACCCCTGTAGCCGCTGCTGCAGTGGTGCGCAGTTCCGCTGCGGCGCGGGGCGAATCACCCGCCACGCCCCCGCCTAGCGGCACATTCAGCATGGACATGAAGGCCGAGCGCAAGCCCGCGTGTCCCCGCCACCCAGCCCCGAATGGTGCTGTGAATTCATGGTCCCCGCAGGCACAGCTGCGCAGCTCAGCAGCGCCCGCGGCGGCTGCAGAAGCCACGGCTGTGCAACCCCGCCACAGCCCTGCCGCAGCCCTGGCCGCTGTGGCGCCTGTGGGTGGCCCAGCCGTGAAGGTGGAGGAGGCGGCCCGCCCACAGCTCCCGGAGGTACATGGGTCGCCAGTCACACCGCCAGGGTCGCCCCCCGCTCCAGACGTCAAGGCGGAACGGCAGCCATTTGCGGCCCCGCCGATCCCGGATGACCCGCCTGAGCCGCCGGCACCGCTGCCACCGAGCCCTCCACCGCCAGACCATTCACCGCACGGCACCACCGCCCTAAATCCCCCTCCTGCTCCTCCGGTGCCAGATGCTAGTGCACGGCCTGCGCACGCTGCTCCGGCACCGCGTCATCCTCGTGACGGTGCGTCAACAGCTACCTGCTCATTGAACTACACTGCCATTCTCCACATGCTACTCTCTGAGTTGGGCAGTTGAGCTGCTGCCTTTGCCTTTCCTCGATGCATCACCACACAAAGCCAGGTGTCGAGTCTCTGCGTGTGTGCAGCACATACGCCACTCAGTGGGAGTGCGGCCTCAGCACCGCCCGTGCCCCCAGCACCACACCGCACACCACCCTCTCCGCTGTACTCTGGGCCGAGCCCGCACTCGCAGACACCTCCCGCATCAGGCCCAGCGCAGCAGATGATCGCAGCTGGCAAGCTGCTGCTGCTGGTGCGTGTGGAAGGCACGCTCGTGGACGTGGCTAAGCCGGTGAGCGTTGACAAGTGGCCCGCAGAGCAGCGGCAGCAGCTGCAGCTGAGTGTCAAGACGCAGCACCCGCACGACACCAGCCTGTTGCAGCTGCCAGGCTCCCTGCTGTGGGTCAAGCTGCGCCCGGGCATCCGCACGTGTCTCAGGCAACTCGCGGCGTGCTTTTCCATGCGCCTGGTGCGTGATCCTCTCTCCGCTTGTGACCATATTAGTTGCACTCTGACAGGGCGGTGTTACACGTGATGTGCTTGTATTGCCTGCCCTGCAACATGCTATGGGTAAAAATCCGATTGACTGTCTGGCATGCGGATGTCTGTCGCATTTTTCACAATGCAACCTGCACGTTGGAAACTCGTGTGCTGTCCTGGTGCAGTCATTCGAGTCCAATCTGTATCAAGCCATACTTCACATGTGGCACCTTTTCACTGAGTGCCTGCAGGCTTCACACCGCTCGGTCGATCACCGTCTTGCATTATTTGCTTCACCGTGTCCTGAGATGCCCTGTGAAGAGTCCTGGCTTGGGTGAGAGCTGCTGTGTCAGTGTCTGGGTGGTCCTGGCGAAATCGATGATGTTTACAGGTGAGTGACCTCAAGCCAGAAGTGCTGGCACATATCCGCCGCATGCTGGACCCTCGGGGTGTTTATTTTGAGGGCTCTGTCATGGACAGCGGCTCAAAAGTCGCTGGTAGCAAAGGCAAACTAGTTAGGCACCTCGACCGTGAGAGGGGCGTTGCCGGCCTGGTGCCCCTTACACTGATCCTTGACGTCAAACATCAGCAGTTCTGGCAGCCGTCGGACTCGCAGTATGTTCTGCACTGTGAGAGATACTGCTACTTTCCACGGAGCTCAACGGTACGCTCAGCCCTCCACTGTTTGTTTGGCCTGCTGGAACGCTTACATGCATCCGTGCCGGTGCCATGTGCGCATTGCGAACTTGAACCTGTGCCTGGATGCCCGCCAAGTGGACCAAGCTCAGCCGCGAATGCCTGCACGCGATCTCCGGTCCACTCTGCCGATGCGTGTGCCATGTGAGACATGTGTGCCATGTGAGACACCCAGGTATTGTGAAGGTAGGTGCTCTAAGGTTGGAGATGCAGGGCATTTAGATGTCTGGAAATTGACGTAGTATGCTGGCGATGTGCAGGCAGCAACGATGCCGTGCCTGCTCGCTGCCGGCCGGGACGAGTCTGCTCAAGGAGGCGTATTTGCATGCGCATGCACCGCCCTGCTGACTATCCATCGCCGCTGCTTCGATGCGTTGATGTCTGCCCAGTGCTCAGCAGCAGGCAGCAACGGCGCCTTCCTTGCATGGGACGCAGCATCGGTGATGAAGCGCGAGCGTGCGCGGGTGCTGCAGGGATGTGTCTTGCACCTGGCGTCCTGCGCGGCGTCGTTGAGAGTGCGCCTATGCTGTGCCTGTGGATGGCTGTGTAGATGTGTCACCAGCTGTGACTGGCTGTGACCGCATTGAGTGCTGTGCAGGATAGACAGATCGAGTACTTACAAGAACTGGGGAGAGACTTTGGAGCGAGGTGGAGCGGCAGAGGCGCAATCACGTCTGCAGGTCGTGATGAGATAACTCATGTGATTGCAATCTCACCCGATAGCCCAGAAGCCATTTGGGGGATGCAGAATGGGCGAGCCGTCGTCAAGCCGCCCTGGCTACTTTGTTGCTCTCTGTCATGGAGGCGTGAGGCCGAACAATCCTTTGTTGTTTCTGAGTGGGAATGACTGGACCATTTACTTGCTTGAGCGATAGGCATGACCATGGTGTGTCGTACATTTGAAGAAAATGAGCAGAATGCGCTGTTGGGCGACTGTGCATTTACAGCTGTTTACATCACAACTTACAACATGTAAGAGACTCGTGAATTGAAATGATTTCCCAGGCATTCTGCCCGCCTGTTCGTCTCTTTGAGTTTGGCATCGCATGGTCGAGTGACCATCATCAACAATGAAGAGCTGCTGATCACAACACGTACCCATGCACAACATTTGCAACAGGCTCGCCAGGATCACTAGACGCACTGGACGACGATGGCCACAGACTGGTCGAGGCGTCGACAGACGCTCCCTGCAGCAGTGTCCTTTGCAGGCGCTCCAGCCGCCGTCTCCTAGATGCACTGCATGGCTCGCCATCTGTCAGAGGCACATCGTCGCAACATTTCCAGTCTGCAACATAGAGGCGCCTGAGCACACCTTTTCTCCAGAGCATCCGCAGGCGCATTGCTCTCAGGTCCCCCTGAGCCCGCCATCGAGGACTTCTGGCTACTATCTGACACATATCCCGACCGATCTGACGGCATCCCGATGTCGGGGATCGCAGCCTCCACAGCCTCCATGTCGGGAGGCCGCCACAGCTTCCTCCTAAGCGTTGCATACTGCTCGAGCGCTCCCTGCCCGGCTATTCCCTGCGACAGTGTCAGTGGCACCGTCGGACTCCGGGTCGCATCCATGATATGTGCCGGCTGTAGGAGCTGCCGAATGGCCGGCGACATCTCTGACGGGCTCGCCCACACCGGCTCCGCCTGTGCAGAGCGAGCGGCAGCATAACCGTGAACATGTGTAGCCCTGTGCGTGCTGTCATCGACCTCAGCCTCACGTCTATCAGCTGGTGCATCATCTGCTCTCGGCAACACTGAGCCCGGTGAACCCACTGCATGCTCGATAGCTGCTGCGGCGATGCCATCACTGTCTGGACACTCCTCAGGCTGTTCCTCGCCGCTTGCCTCTGCAACGGCGGCAACCCCAGCATCACCCAAGTCACCTTTGCTGAGCACATTGGCTGGTGGCGCCTCATCGCCGGCAGCCTCATCGCCAGAGCTGGCGGATGACTGTGCAGGTGATTCCATGGCCCGGCGGAGCAAGGCTGTGCGCATGCCTAGCCGGCCGGACAGGGACGAGCCCGACTCGGACACCCGCGGCGTTTCCGGGGAGTCGGAGTTGCAGCGCCGCAGCGGCGGCACCAGCGGAGCCTGGCGTTCACGGCGGTTGTCCTTGCGGCGAATGTCGAGGTCGTCCGACGAGAACGATGACGCGAGGGCAAGCGCGGTGTCCCTTCGCATCTCTGCACCACAGCGCATGCAGTTACTGGTGCGGTCCACCTGTGGACCCCCGATTTCTGTGCAGTGCAACGCCTAGCACCTACTACCGCCAGGTGGCATAGCCTTGCAGAAGTGGCGAGGGCGACACTACGTGTACGAGAGCCTGGAAATGACGCTCTCTAGGACGCTGAATCTTGCTGCTGTAAAACAGCAGTCGCACTTTGACCCCTCGCACGTGACAGCATGTGTGGGCTGATGACCTATGACTGTACTTGGGCCGATTGCAGCATAAGCATTGGCACGCCCTCATTGGCATGCATGTAGGATGCAACACGTGCATGCAGTTTTGTGTCGTACAGACTCGAGCCAAAGTAGATGGCAACGCTCGCTGACCAGATCGGCACGGGGCAACGTGAGGGCGTTGCACACCACGGTACTTTGCACGGATGCGCTCCTGCAGGTCCTCCGGACGGCTCCACGTCGGCAGCGTGCTTGGCACGGCGGGCATGCTGCGATCCTCCCCCGCACCCCCCAGTTGCCCAACTGCCTGCTGCGGGCCCGCCACATAGCCTGCCGCACCCACCAGCACATGTGGAATGCAAGCCAGCACTGGAACCCCTATCACCACCTCACCTGCGGCAGCCTGCGCAGCCTGGCCGTGCTGCAGCGCACCCTCATGCACGTGCGGTGGCCCTGCTGCACTCCACCCGCTGCCACCTGCACGACACCACACTGTAGGGCTCGCATCCTCCATGAGTGCAGCACAGCACAGCACGCTAGCATGGGAGGCGTCTATACCTGCAGCATTCGGCCCATGCTGGCCAGCACCACCACTCGGCTGTGCTGCCCCCAGGTCTGCACGATCACTGGCCATCTCAGCAGTGGCAGGCTCCTGTGGCGCAGCATCGGTAGATACTTTGTCTTGAACATCCTCAGCGCCGACAGAGCCAAGCGCACCAGTACCGCCGTGCTGACTTACAGTCGCACTCGGCTCTTCCGGGTGGCCACTCAAGTCAGCACCTGTGGAGCTCTGTATGGCATTCGCTGCGCTCTCATCACCGCGCGCCACCCGCAACGTGCTGTGCTCTGATGCCGTTCGTGCCTCCTCTGCCTGCTCACTGCCGCACAGTGGTCTGCTGTGCTCTGCCGTGCCGCCATCATCTGCCTCGCAGGGTTCTGAGGTGCGCTGCGGAGCGTCCACTGCTTTAAGCATTTTTACCCGGGCCTCCAGCGCCGCATGCAGAATGTCCACCGCCACCGAGTCCCTAACCTCAAGCGCCCCTGGTTGAACATTACTGTCATCGTGGCTCCCCTTGCGCCCCGGATGATCACCGTTCACAGTTGACCCTGGAACACCGACCGCCTGCTCTCTGCTCAATTCTGAACTAACCCCCGCTGTGTAACCATTGCTTGCGCTGTCCAGCCGTCTGCCAGTCACATCGGCGCTGGGGGATGCTGTGTTGTGCCGCGTGCCATCCGGCAAGGCCAGCATGGCCTCGTCTAACTCCGCCGCTGGCTGCTGCGGGCTCGCGCCCAGGCTGGAGCCCGCCACAGAGCCGCGCAGCGCGCCAGCCTCTATTGCGTGCCGCACGTCCGCTGCACATCGATCCTGCATTACATCATGCCCTGCAAGCCCCCGATCAGGCGGGAACGGAAACTCCGAGCCAGGCATGCTGTGCCCGCTGCGGAGCAGCTCCTCAAGCGCGGCAAACTCTGCTGCGCGGGACTGGTCTGGGCCGCTATGAGTGTGCTCCTCGGAGCTGAGCATGCTGTGATCACGTGCCGATGTGAGGCCAGGGGGGCGCTGCAGGTCCACTACGGACAGGAACTCGCGCTGCCGCGCGGCCGGCGGCAGCGCTGCCCACGCTGCAGCTTCAACCACTGAGACAGCTGCGTGCTGGATGTCCGCCTGTTGATGGATCGCAGAAGCTTGGCCCTTCGCCCCACCACGCTGCTCCACGGCCGATGCGGCCTGCATTGTTGCCAGCCGTGCGGCTCTCTGTGTTGCCGCAGGCCCCTGCTGTGCCATCGGGGCATGGTCACACTGCGCTGGCGCCGACCCGCTGCCGTGAGCATTTGCGGCAGCTATGCCCGAGCCGGCACCATGCTGCGCCCCTGCTGATGCAGGCTGTGCGGCAGCTGCAGCAGGGGCCGGGGGTGGCGGAGCAGGCGCAGCAGGTGGCAGCGGCGGTGGCGAAGCAGCACCCTGCCGCACCACCTCAGTCAGCCCCTGCAACAGTGCCACCAACGCAGCATCTGTTGTGCTCGAGGCCTGCTGTGGCTGCATGGCCGGCATGCTGAGCGCAGCACCTGATTTGTTTTGACCACACCAGGTCGATGCTTCCCCACCGCCTGGCCCTGCCTGTCCGTGCTGGTCCCCGGCCCCAGCTTCAGCATGCTCGTTCGGCCCCCACTGCGGTGGCCCACGGACGTGGCTACACGCATGCACGGGCCATGAGCCGCCGTCCATCATGCGGTCAATGTGCGCCGGCACATGAGGCCGCATGTGGCTGCATGCATGCACAGCAGCGTCACCATGTTGCGCGTCACGGTCACCCGGCCATTGCTGCTGCTGTGTGTGCTGAGCAGCTGGACCATGGCTTTGCTCCGCTGCCACTACACGCGCTGCAGACGCCGCGGCAGCATCGGCGGGTCGCTCGCTCAGGGCAGCAGGTGCGCCTGCTGATGAGGGCCTGTTTGCGGCTGCAGCAGGTAGCCGCGCAGCACCATCTTCCCCTCCCGGCGCCCCAGACACGCGCCGGCCAAAGGCGACACCAACAGGCCGGCCCCGCCTCCGCTCCACCGCGCGGTCAAACGCAGCCTGCGCACGTGCCGACATCGCGCCCGCCCTCGTGTTGCTGCCGTCCCTCAGCGGTGGCCTTGGCGCCGCCGCAGGCTGCGGCGACTTGCGCGGCCGTGCTCCGGCAGACCGTGACCGCTTGCGGGCCGGCACAGTCTTCACCTCATCCGCCGGCGCAGCCGCCGCCGTGGCATCACGTTGCGGCGAGATCTTGAACCCTGCCTCCTCCTCTTCCGTCAGCTGCGCACGCCCAGCGTGCCTCTTGCTGGCAGCCTGCCTTGCCGACAGCCGCTGCAGCGCCTTTGCTGCAGACAGCGCGCCGGACCCAGCTGCGCCCTTTGCACTCTTGCCGCTCGTGCCGAGCGCAACCGACGCACACTCCATGACGTCACTCTGAATCTGCGCAGCACGCAGCGCGACCTCGTGAGCGCACGCCGTCGCAAACACTGACAGATCTTCCATCGCCTCCACGCTATGCCAGCTCGGCAGCATGCTGGATGGCATCGGAGAGATGGCAGCCCCGCCAGAACGCTTGAACGCCAAGGCCACCGTCTGTGCGGCCGCCGCAGCAGAGCGCGCAGAGCACTTCACCTCGCCATAGTCGATCTGCGGCGCCAGCGTATCCGACAACCGCTGTCGTGCAAGCGAAACATAATCCGGCTGCGGTGGATCTAGCATGGGCCCATTGCATGCCGTCTGCGGGCGCAGCGCAGCGCGCGCCGTGTCGACCATGGCCTGGAGTGAGGGGTGCAGAGGAGGCTCGTCGGGGGAGTGCCGCAATCGGGCCGGCGGCGAAGGTGTGGTGCCTGCAGAGTCTGCCTGCATGGACGGAGAAGCTCCCCTGGAAGCTGTTGTGGCTGGTGTTTCTGGCCGGGACCGCGCTGTCTCCGTCACTGCAGCTTTGTGCCGAACCGGAACAGGCGGCTTGGATGTGCGCTTCTGCGCAGGGCGAGATGGCTGAGTTGGCAGTTTTGCACCTGCAAGAAGGCACATGGTGCAAGGGCACGCTACCACCACTGCATCAATCCATGTTTGCATATCCTGACTGAATGGCATCTAGTGCAGGAACATGGCCAATCACGTGCTCATCTTTCGCCTGTTTCCCGTGGGGGGTACGTGCTCGTGCTGCAATCTGGGCAGGCGTGGCATGGTGTCTCAGAGTATATCAGGGTGTGACGTACCAGCAGGCGCAGCCTGCGCAGACTGATTGGGCCGTGCTCCCGCTGCAGTGGCATGCCGAATAGAATCGTGACTGTCAGCCTGCCGTGGCCGCTGTGCCTTGCCAGCCCGGCGTGTGGCCGGCGGCTCCAGCGCGGCACTGGCGCCAGGTTCAAGATTGGCTGTGGACATGGATGGGGGGCTCTCAGGGCCTGTCTGTACCAGAGGCTGTGGCAGCCGCCTCGACGACCGGCCCTGCACAGCGACGAGCCTCAGCACAAGAGACATGCTGCATGCTATTTGCGTGCTGCTGCGGAATCTCCGAGCTAAGTGCTGTACCAGCTACTAAAATCTACCTGGGATAACGATGGATTTGCATCTGTACTACCGTGGGGCATCAATGTCCGGGTTGCGCGTTTATGGACAGTTTTGGTCTATCACATCCATTGCTGAACCTGATTGCAGGGGCGCACCAGGGGAGTTGCCGAGTGAGGGGGTGGAATGGCTTGGGGAGCCGGTTCTGTGAGCCGGTGCCCTGCCACCCTGGGCCCGATCGACTTCTCCTGGCCCAGGGCAGAGAGCAGGCCTGGCCCGACTGCGTTGGCGAGGGCACTGTTGGTTATGCCCAGCCGGCTCTGCTGCAGTAGCACAGCCTTGAGCACCTGAGACAGCTCAGAATCAGACTCATGCTTCACGGTCTGAGCCGCAGCAACCGCCGCCGCAGCAGCAACCTGTGTGAGTGTCTCTGCTGCAAGCTGTGGAGCTGCGTTTGCCTGGTGCGTGGCAACCTGGACAGGCTGTGGAAACGCTGTCTGGGCTGATCGTGGCTGCTTCGTGGAGGGCTGTGCATGTTCAGACTGAGCATCAGGTTGGGTGATGTTGACAGCATGGAGCTGATGCACAGTCTGGTGAACATTTGGGCGCAGTGTCATTGGAGCTGGAAGTGCAGCATGCTGCTGGGGCCGTGGCGAGTATGGCCCTACTGCAAGTCGCCTGGGGCTGGGTGGAGCTGCAGGAGTTTTGCTATCTGTATGCCTGAGCAGAGACTGACTTGAATTCTGGTTGTGCATACGGTTTCGCAGAATGGCTTGACCCGCATCAGTCAGGCGGAAGGTTTGCTGGGCGCCCTGGTCAGGGCTGTGCGATTGGCTGTCATTTTCACTGGGCTTAGATGCTGTGGTGGCCTACAGCAGAATGTTAAGTCAGATGCCTGAGGACGGTGGGGTGCGCTTGTACCTGACATGGCCACATACACACCTCTGCACCTGCACAAACGTGCTCTGTACATGAAGGCGATCTGCTCGCTTGGGCTTCTCCGTTAAGCCCGATTGAGCCAAACATCTGCACTCACCATGCCATTTGTGTTTTCTACTGCCATGTGGCAGCGTGCTTGGAAATTACTGATCAGCGACGGTTGTGCACAGGCGTTTGTGCAAGTTACCTGCGCAACATATTCCAAGGGCCCCTGAAGATCAACGTCGTCTACATCAAAACCATGCACGTTTAGTGCTTGCCTGATTGAGTTCTGCATGTTGTTCGCGTCTAGCGCCCCACCGCGCTCCTGCAGCCAAACGTACGGATTTTAAACAGAGCGACAACACGCGTACAGCTGCTCAGGCCCCCCCATTGGACTTGCACGTGCATGCAGGTACATGGATACGTACATTCATATGCTGAAAAAACACTCCGGAAAGCGCATCGGCTGCGGGGTGATCCGTCTGCGGTGGCCTAGCGGCACCGTCCGACGCTCCACCCCGTTCAACATGGCTTTGCGCATCATGGGATTCCATTGCCACTGCTATAGGCGCACTACGTTGTTCGTTGTCAGCTTCTTCGTGATCCAATTTGGAAGGCGAAACATCCTGGGAAGACATGCGACCACCGTCATCAGATGCGACTTCCTGGCCAGGCACAGCCGTGCCATACTTTGCACAGCTTTGTTGCAGTCCTAGCTTTGCTCCTTCTAGCTTCAACAGCTGTGTTGCGGAAAGTGACATCCCTCATGAAAGCCTGGCTGGGTACCAATGTCGCATTCGAAACTAGTTGACGTACTACATCGGAAGCAGCATGGCGGCAAAGGGCTCATAATGGCAACACTCAAACGAACGTGACGTGCAGAAAGCAGACACCAAGGCGTATGGCTGGTACGTTCAGAATTCCATGCGAATTGCATGGATCATGCATGCCAGCATTCTATGCGTGCAGCTGGCCTGCAGCCTGAAGCACAGAAGTTCACTGTTCCAGTACGTGAGCAAACGTGATGTAACATTAAATGGCAAGACGAGTGATTTGTAGCGTACATCAGCAAGCTGTTCTTCGAGTGAATTCAGGCACACATACTCCAGTACATGTGCACCGTGCATGGGACTGGGCAACGCCAATGCACAACTGGACATTTCTTGCCATACTATCTAGTGTACTGCCATGAATCTCCATGCACACACGTAGGCAATCATGCTGCTGGTCAGGATTGTGCGATTGAAGGTTGAAGGGGCGGGGCAGCCATGACTGTTGGGCATGATGTGATGGAGCGGGCGCGATGCTGCACATGCTGTGCTGCGTTGCAACACACAGCATGGTCTGAATCCAATATTCTTTTCAACTTTAACAACACCGCCCTGAACCATGTCAAAGTCAAAGTTCAATGGCCACCCTCGATGCGATATCTTTGAGCAGCACTTGGACCTTTCCTACGATTGATGCCGCAGGCCTATTTAATGTGGCTTTGAGGGTGCCAGCAACAGCGGATTGAGCATCGCTGAATCGCTGCGTTCGGAACCAGACGGCAGGTGTATACAACGATAGCACCTGTCAAGTAATGCGCTCATCGCCTGGTCACATACTCAGGTGAGCATGCTGGTGGCAGTCACATGTGGTGTCGAGCGTGGGATTCGTGCTGAGAAATTATGTGCACTATGCGTCCGTGTTTGTGTTGGCAGCATCCCAACGCGCGGCCTCGTTACTCCAGTGACCTAAAGAATGCTTTTCTTCGTCAGAGCGTTCTATGCTGCATCTGAATATGTACACCGCCGTGTGTAGACCAGGGCTGCATGCATCGCGATGCCTCGTTATGTTGGCGATTGGGGTCGTTTTCGTAGCGATGAAGCGCGCACGAAACCTCTCTCATGTGCACATCGTGCCCGCCGTAGCAGCTAAGAATGCAACTTCCAACTGGCCTTCAAGGCCTTCAGTATTTGTTACATATGAATGGAGCGGTCACTAGCAAAAGCATGCATGCAAGCTGCTCGGTCTTCGACAAACGTAGCAAGAATATTGCCCTGATGTATCGCGGAAACGTCTAAATCCAAGCATTTCCGTTTTTCACTAGAATGACTCGCTGTGATCTTGTTTGCCGCTCATGTTCTGACTGTATTGAGCGATGACCTATGATGGGTAGCGCAACACTCGCGGCAGGATCGACTTGCACGAAAAGTTCGACATGATATCAAATCGTCCTCTTCTCGCCTTCTCGTGATAAGACGGCTGCATGTGGGATCTTCGGTGTCCAGCCCTATGGCCGTGTGTGCTATTGGCGTGCGTCGGTATGTACTACTGGGGTAATAGTGCATCATACAGTGCCCAAGTTTAGCGACCATGGTATTTGAGCTTCGGCACGTGTGCAGTTCTGCGCGCACCTTCTTGTCATGGTGCGGGGGTCGACTCATGGACGAGTGTTCCGTCCACTGTCAAGAAATTTCAGCGCGCTTTGTCGACGTCGTTCACAGATAGAACCGCATTACTCCTAGGGACAACCAATCGAGCTATCGGTGGAACAGGTGAGGCTCCCATCAACCTTTGCGTTGGATGTTCAAACAGCATGCATGCTGCACGAACGCCCACTGGCTCTCAACATTTGTTGCTACCGTGACTTTCTCCCCTGCAAATCCACCATTCAGTTGCGTCTCCTATATTGGTCATGTCTGATATCGAGGATCGGCTGATTCAGGGTCGGCAAACGCACGATTAGTATACATCTCATGTACAAGCCCAGCTTCAGAGTGTTTCCCCGATGACAGCCGAGGTATGATATACACAGCCCACATTCCCAGTGGGCCAATGTCTCAGATTCATGGGATCGGGGCGCTGATTGCATGCCAGTGCAGGTGACTACATTGCAGTTGTAGAGGAGCAAGACTTGCCCGCGATGCTCGAGCTCCTGGCTCAGTCTACGGACAACCAGGGATCAGAAATCCGCAACATACCACGCAGCATCATAACACTTCCTGCTCCGGAAGACCAGGCGTTCATGCCTGGCCCCAAGAACCCCCTGCTGGAGTATCTGGCCACCACCAATGACAACTTCACAGTCAAGCAGGAATGGAATCCGCAAGGCAAAGAGCTGATAGACCTCAACATCCCTTGCGGCGTCTTTCTGTCCCCAGCAGGGCGTGCAGATGAGTACCGTGTGCAATCGCAGCAAAACAACCGGCGGGTGCGCCCCGATCTTGTTTTCTACATCAAAGTTAGCGCCCGGCTACACACAATCAGAGCCTGCCTTGCATGCCGAAGTAGCGAATGCTGTATGGGCAGACCCGTTTGTGTACTCAAACCATTGCAGCTTCGAGAAGCATGCGTTTGCACAGCATGCTATCTCTTTCGAGCGCTCAACGAACAGCATGTCACTCACCGCTGCATCCAGGCGGCAGGAAGCAGCCATAACGTTCCAACCCGTGACAACATGACCATGAGTGGCTGCGCATGTCAAGCAGAGGAAGTTCTTGCTTGAGTGATCAGGTCACAGGGGCCTCTGTCTGACTGCAGCCCGGTATTGCAGGGCTTCAAGGGTGCGACGTTCGGGGCATCCATCGATTTGAGCACACAGATGACAGCAGACTCGGACTCGCTGTCATGCATCAGCGCAAAGCAGTGTCTGCCGCTGGGGGGATACTCAGTGTGGGCTGCGATGCCCCCGTCCGCACTTCCCAGGAACCCCCCTGCCCCGCCCCGGCAGCAGATTGTCGTAATGGCCCACTGGGACAGCCGCAGCCTGTTCCGCTGCATGGCCTCAGTGCGATCCCCATGACTCTGCCACCATAATCCACACCGGCCCATGCAAACTATTACCATGTAAAATGAGCAATATCGCATTGCTGCCATGTGTGACCACGCTAGGTGTGGACTGTGACATGCATGCGTATGCCGCCTGTTCCTGCATGCACCATCCGTTGCCCTATCTTGAAGCACGGTGACCTGTGCACGATTGCCTGCCGCTACACATGCTGAGTAACCATCCAGCAGCCGCACGCAGCAAGCAACACTTTGCCGCCGCTGCAGGGCACGCACGGTGCACTGTCCGGCCTCATCGCCATGCTCGTTGCCATGGACATCCTCAGCCAGGGCCGCGGCCTCAACTTCTCACGCGATCTCGTCTTCGTGAGCCTCACCGGCGAGGCGCACGACCTGCTCGGCTCGCGCCAGCTACTCTTCAATCTCGACAGCCCCGGTGGGCCCCACAACGCCAGCGTGGCCGGCCTCCGCCGGGACGACATCGCCGCGTTGATTGAGGTCGGCATGCTGGGCTATGATCCCAATGTCTTCAACGGTACCTGGTTTCCGGACCGCGTTCCTGGACCGGTGGAGTTCCCCCGGGGTGGGGAGGTCTTCATGCACCACGCCGGTGGTGACGCACTGGGCATGAACGCCGCATTTGTCGCTTCCGCCAACTTTAAGGACGCTCCACGGGTATGCGCAGCTTCCGAAACATGTGCAAATGGCAAGTGGTGTGCTGGTAAGGACCGATGCGCGGCGACTCGGCACTGCCCCCAGCCACCACTTTGTGTGATTTGGTGCAGCTATGCGCAGCTCGCATGCGGCCACTGAACGGCCGCTCGTGCACAGTTGACATGTGTTGCTGGGTTGGGGAACGTCATGAAGGTGCCGGTCTATCCTGCAAGAAAAATGTCAAGCCAAATAAACACCTGCGGTGAGCACGCGCGCATGCATGCACACGGAGCTGAGCAGCCGTAATCACGTGTGACAAACTGCGGCCGTGCAGGTGTCCAACTCCTCGCGGGATGTGCTGCCTCCGTCGTCGCTGCTGGCGTGGCGCGCTGTGATGCCGGACGTGGACGCGGTGTATGTTGGGGACTTTGATGACCGATTCCATGAGGAGAGCTACTGGAGCTACAAAGACCTCGGCCTGCGGCAGTGGTCGCGGCACGCCGTTGCGCGTGCGGCAATCCTGCTCGCGCGCAGCCTGCACCAGCTGGCCAGCGGCACGCCCCTCGACGTGTCAGAGATCTCCATCAAGGTCCGCCCCGTTGCCTGCACCCGGCAGATCTACGTGATCATTGCGCACTTTGCGCCATTGTGCTGCTGGGACGCACAGTGCTCAGGGCCATCTGCGGCAGCGCCGCTGCCACGGAGCCTCGCCCGCCACTGCCTCCAGCAATGCCTGTACACCACCCATCCATGCAGGCCACATGCGTGTGGTGTACCATGCATGGCGCTGTGCAGCGGTGCAGAGCGCTTGCAGATGCTCCTGGCGCTGCTGCCTGGCAGCGGGTGTCAGCGCTTTCCGAGTGCAGATGAGAGCACACAATGCACGTACGTGTGCGGCATGCGTGTGCGACACAGGTGATGTTTGCAGGCGGTGACGGATATGACAGATGAGCTGTTTGAATGCCTGTCCAAGCCTGGAGGCCTGCGGTGCGGGCTGGTGCGGGCCATGACAGGCTCCCACAGCCTCACAAGTGCAGAGCAGGACACCGCAGAGCAGTACGTGGGCGTGCTGCGGGAGCTGCCGCCCGATGACCAGAGCCGCAACGCGACGTACAAGAAGAATATCGAACGGTTTGTGTGGGAGTTTCTCGCAAATAGGACGTACTCGGGCGCGCCGCACGATGTTCCAGACAAGGATGGCGTGCTCGTGGGCTGTGACAGTCTTATCAATCGATGCCCAGAGAATGAGGTATGTGCCATGCTGACAGTGCAAGAAACAGTATGGGTGCGCGGGCTCCAGATGTGGCAGGGGAATTGAGCTCACCAATGCTCGCTTGAGAAAGGTTCGATGCAGGTGTGTCTGCACGTGTCTGGCGATGGCGGCGATCAGGGACGGTGCGTGCGGGCTGATGTGAAGTACACCCCTGCATACCCAACGACCCTCACATTCCAGCAGTGTGCGGCGGACAATGGAGACGATTGCACGCGGGTGTGGCAGCTGGCTGACTCTGAGGGGAACGAACGGGACCCCGCTGCATGGGCAACCTCCCACGGCTTGCCAGAAGACCCGGTGTGGACAGAGACCTTCAATGAGGTCGTCCGTGTGACAGTGACCATGCGGGAGCGGCCGCTGCATGATGCAGTGCTGCTGATGTCAGGAATTTTGAGCACCGCTGTAGTGGCATGCGTTGTGATCGGAATCAAAGCCCTGCACAAACGACAGAAACAGGACTAATTCCACCCATGCCCTCATGTGATTAGAGAAGTGGTACCTTTGCCGTCATGATCTGACAGACATACACGGCGTCTGTACCAACTGTTGCAGCACAGTTCAACAGCTACACTGTCACACTATCAATGCTGATTTCCCTCGAAACTCACATATCTTCAATCATACCAGTCAACATGCCATAGGGCACAGGGGTGTGTTGTCCAGAGTCCTCTTTTGGCTCCATGTCATTCACGATCATCTGCCGGATGGCGAGGGCTTGGACTCCCACAGTGCCATCCCCAATGTCTCGGCCGTCCCAGTGAGTGACAGCCATCACAGGCACAGAACCCCCGGTCATGAACGCCTCATCCGCCTCCGCAATGTCTTGCACGGTCAGTGGGCCCTGCACAACTTGAGACTGTGGCTACTGATGGAACCGTGCCAGGTAGTGTCGGCAGTAGGCATGCGCACACGGACCACCCGCCACCTGCCAGCATGTGCAACTCCCAAGTGGTATTGGAGAGAAGTGTAGAGATTGAGTATTAGCACGAGATATGGAGGTTGTCATTCGACACTTAGGCTCGTCCACCGGGTCCATTCGAGCAATGGCAAGTATGCACCAGAAACGCGGCACAGAACGTGCCTGTTTCCAACTTGTGACGCCTTCTAGGAGGTCCTCGCCTGCATATTCCGGAATGAGGTCCAAGATCCTCTGCATCGTGCAGCCTCGGAGGCATTCCCGGAATTCTGGTGTGTGCACGACGCCGTTCTTGATGATGGCAAAGTTCAGGTTTGGCCCCTCGCAGATGGTGCCGTCCGGGCGGACAAAGATGCCTTGGTCAAAGCCACCATCCTGTGCGTCCATCAAGTTCAGAGCATTTTGCAGATAATTCACTGACTTCAGCTCAGAGAAGACTCCAGGCTTGTTTGGGATCGGGGACGACTTGACCTTCCATCCCACCGTGATGTCAGGCTCCGTGTAGGGACCATTGTAGAATATGCAGTACAGCTCACTTCCGAGCGTTTTCTTTGTCGACAAGTCGAAGTTCCCACGGCCAACCGACAGCCAGTATCTCATCAAGCCTGCACAGCTGTGCACATTTCGTGCAGCGAATCCAACACAGGTGGTGCAACATAGCGTTGATGCAACAGGTAGCCGTGGATGTCTAAGCATGCGGTCGTGGAGCTGCATACACAGATACAGAACAGGTCGCCTGGACCTGGCACACTGGTGGTGCAGAGCACAGACATTGGCACGCACCGCTTTGGCAGCGGCTAGCGGCCGCCGTGTCCATGATGATACGTTTGATCTGGGCTTCATGGGTCGGTAGGGGTATCCGGGCTAGCTCCGCCGATTTGATGAAGCGCTGGACATGCTGGTCTAGCTGGTAGATGTGCCCACCAGCAACGATGGCAGTATCAAACACGGCGTGCCCTCGATGCACCATGTGATCATCTACAGGCACTGTCATAAACACGGGGTGTGTTGTGATGCCACCTATGACGCTGGAGTAGAATGACTTGTAATGGTTGACGGCATCAGCATGCACTGCATCCACCAGCGTATCAAGCACCTGCACACCACAATAGCAACTTTGAGAAGTTTTGCGCAGGCGAAGGCACATGAAAACTCGCTGTTGGAAGAGCAGATGTGAAGGGTTGGCACGAAACGCATGCAGCGCGGCACAAGTTGAGAGCGATCAGCCGTCGAGGCAGACACCTGCTCTGCGGGGAAGATTGCTGTCGGGAAAGCCAGCTCAACGTCTTTGACTGGTTCCTGCATTTGCTGCCACAGCTCGTCCGGCAGGTCTACCGCGCGCGATCTTGCCACAAGCCTGTGTCGAGCTGCCCGTGCGTGTAGTCGCTGACGCGTCAGCCTCGGCGTGAAAGACACCATCTTAACAAACAAACGAGAGTTAATGTGCAAAAGTTCACGATGCAAACAATGAGCTGAAGACTGAGGCGATCGCTGAATTCCTAACGCCGAGAAGCGATAGCGCTTGTATGGGCTGTCCCGGGACTAGAGATTCAGCCAGCATGGGCCTGAGGAGCTATGTCACGCCTCGTCCAGGGTCGATCACAGCGCATTCGCGAGCTATCACGATTCTAACACGAAGTTGTGCACGTAGTTAGGGATCTGCTATGATTCGGCCAACAGCAACGACAGCTGGCCGGCGTGGCGACAGGTGGATCTACACCTGCATACACTGACTTTCCCAAGCTTGGTGTCAAGCCTGCGATTGCAGTGGGTGTTGCATTTGCGCACAGTGATAAACAGAAGTCTTGCAATTTGCCATGCATCATCTGAGTCTGTGTTGATACCGTTTGGATCCGTGTTCTGTCTGCGCCTGCGCGTGTTACTCCGCGAGCGTCGCTTCACGATCGCGCACCATTGTGTAGGCAAATAGCAGTGCGGTCTACACATAGCCTCACCATTGCTCGTCGATAACTATGACCGGAACTGCACCAGTTGCCGCTAAGAACAAGTATACAGGGGTAAGCATGGCTGACCTGTGCACTTCTCTCGCGTTCGCATGGTCGCTGCCAAGTTCGGTGTGGCGTGCAGAAAGTCCAATACATCATAGGATACAACTTAATTTGCTTCGTTGGATGGTGTGATTCTTGATTGCATGCGAATTCTGATCTAATATGGCAGTTGAATTCGAGCTGATCCAGTCCTCCTTTGCATGGCCTTCTGCAGGTCCGCATGCCTGGCGATCACATGGAATCATCTAGTACAGCGATCAAGCACTCGGAAACTATATGATGTGCGAAACCTCCGTCATGCTGCTGTGGTCAAGCCCATGATTATGCCAGACACATGCGGAATGGCTGTGGAATGTTGTCAGGCAAGGCTGAACGCTGACTGATTTCGCGACAACACAGAGTGGATACGGCTCCGCACGATAAGCCGTCATAAGCATGCATGTGTCCATTGCAAGGTAGCATTGCAAACCTTTGATCTCGGTACACTCTGCTCATGGCGTGGTGTGTCAGAGGCATGGATTATGTGTGTGCGTTCGCAGTAGCTTGATGTTGCTTTGCGCAGATTTCGCCTCTCGATGGCTAGTACATTGGGGAGACTGGCCGAGCAGATTGCCATGCAGGACGTCATGCTGGCAGTCAAGATCACACAATCATTAGCAGTGCTGGAGGTGGTGCATGCCGCTGTTGGGCTAGTGCGGAGTCCAGTCTTCACCACAGCACAGCAGGTAGCATCGCGAATATTCATCGTGTGGGGCATCCTGGCCGCAACTCCAGACGCCGTCAAGTTTGGGTCTATCGCCCTGTTCAGGTGCAGTCGCATGCCTGCCCTGTGTGCGACCGAACGTGGTCCACAAGGTTAGAACTGCAGCCTGCAGCCGGTCCCATCATGTGGGGTGACACTGTGAAGCTGGGTCCTTCATGGCGTTTTGTAAGTTGCAGGCTCGGTGGTATCAGCTTTGGGTTGGACTTGTTTTCGTTGATGTTGGCATGGAGCGTCACGGAAGTGATCCGATACTCTTTCTACGCGCTGAAGGAAGTGGGATCTGCACCTGCATTCCTCACGTGGCTGAGGTACACCACATTCATTGTACTGTATCCGATCGGAGTCAGTTCCGAGTTAGCGATGGTGTGGCTGGCGCTGCCAGAGCTGAGACGCACAAAGTTGTGGTCGTTGGAAATGCCCAACCAATTCAACATGGTATTTAATTACGAGATCTTTTGTATATTGGCGATGCTGGCATATGCTCCAGGTAAGCACCACTCGCTATGAGCTAAGATGTGAGTGTGTTGGGAGCCGTGTCAAGTATAGAAATGGTCATGCAGGTTTCCCTCCATTGTACATGTACATGTTCAAGCAGCGCAAGAAAGTACTGTCTACACCCAGGATCAAACAGAGCTAGTCAAGTTTGGCACAAGTAACAGCGTAACTATTTCTGTTCTGCAACACTCCCAGTACGAGTCGGAAGACCAATGGTGGCCTTCTGTTTCTAACACATTTCTGCTTGCACTCCTCATAAAATGGTAACGTCAATGCACAGCAGTGCTCAGATCGAACACTTCCACTTTCATTCCAATTATGTTCATGCATTGTATCTGGTGCTCTTGGTTACTCAGCTGCCTTCACATAGCGTTTCTACATATTGCCATGTTTCACGTTATTTTCATGATGTTACGAAAACTATAATTTCGTTGCCTTGATTGAACATGTACGGGATGTTGTCAACACGGGTCAATGCATGAACCCAATGCTTGCCATGCTTACACCAAATATGCATGTGAGTCTCGAAGACCTATCACAATGGAACACATACAGCCCATTCTTACCAGTAGTACACTATCAATCCCCCAACAGGCTGGAGACGTTTTTACCAAGCAGATGGAACTACAATCACAGCAGCAACATCTGACGAGTGGTCCCGCATGGTGATGCCAGTTGCAGGGGACAGTGTAAACGAAGGAGCAACCCGGGCTCAGTCATTGAGGAGGTCATCATCACCATCATCGGGCAGAGGCTCGTGTGCTGCATTTAATAGCTCTTGCTCGATTGCTTGCTGTGCCGCGGGGTCAACCTGTACGCATGCTTATGACGTGCAACTTGAGACCAAGAGAATGTGTGACCAAGTCACACGTAGGTTTACCGTGATCACGATGAGTCAAGAACAGAGATCCCCAGCAGAGACGCACCGCGACTTCAGGTGGCGCAAGCGCTACCTCCTCCACGAAGTGCAACGTGGCATCGCCAGTGAGTTTGCGAGCCAAGTATAGGAAGGGCTTCTCAAAGTTGTAATTTGATTTTGCTGAAATCTCATGATACTGCAAGTTCTTCTTGCGATGGAATGTGACTTGCTTTGGCTTGACCTGTCGGTTTTTAACGTCCACCTTGTTACCGCAGAGGACGATTGGTATGCCTTCGCACACTCTGCAAATCAGCAAGCATGAGATACATGAGCGGAATAACTACATCCATAGTGCACAAGGATTTGATGAGCCCAATCAAAACGCACACACACATATATAAACCTGTGTTTGCACATGCTCAGAGGCACCTCAGGTAACCAGCGCATAGAAAACATGGATGCTACACGTCGTGTTCCAGAGGTCTCTTCAGGGAGGAGCATGGCATGTGCTCCTCCCTGCATTTACAACGGAGTTGATGTGGCTGCATTGTCCGAAGAAAGCATGCAGGACGCACACAGCCTAGCAGGACACAGCTGGTACACATGCGAAACATCAACCCGAGAAGTACTGCACGGTGGTCACAATGCACATCAGGGACGTGCGGATGTTGCAAAGCCGAGATATGTCAAGCGCGTGGGTCAAAGCATCATATTCAAATCAGGAGACAGACACTCACCTGCATAAGTCCCGATGCCATGTGGGCACATTCTTGTAAGTCAACCGGGAAGTCACATCAAACATGATGATGGCACACTTCCCGTGAATGTAATAACCATCTCGCAGCCCGCCAAACTTCTCCTGCCCCGCTGTGTCCCAGCAGTAGAACCGGATTGGACCACGGTTGGTGAAGAAGTCCAGAGGGTGCACCTCCACTCCAATTGTTGCTGCAAGTGTCGTTTGAGGTCCTTATGCTATGACAGAACCACGTCCATCAGCAGCACGACAACGAAGCAACAAGCGCCGGAACGTACGTTCGTACTTCTTCTCGAAATCTCCGGTCAGATGACGCTTTACAAACGTAGTCTTCCCTGCATAGCCGGTTGAGGTTTGGGATTTCATTGAGAACCAAGATGCTGTGCCAACAAAAGCACTCGGTCGTCAACGGAGCGGCTGCGTGACCGGCCTTGACGGGCTGCGCTGGCCCAACGGAGACAGAACATTGGGTGAACAGATGTTAAATACAGCTCACAATGAACAGTACATGCAGCCGAAACAAAGCACGAAACGGAGACACTCGTAAGCTAGGGACCGCGGACCTGTGCCACCATCGCCAACCAAGACCAGTTTGAAAGCCGGAACTCCTTCGGGTGTCTCTTGACCAGGAAGAGCCTGCAGCAAGATTATATTTACCGCCTAATAGAACAAGACAGATCAGACGTAGCAACAACGAGGGAGCGCACCATGAGCGAATTTGATGGGTACTGGTCAACAGCTGGATGATACTTACACAAACGGCGTGTACCAACAAGACAATGCGGCTTACAATTTTCACCTGTACTAGTTACTACATCGCGCCGGGTCTTGGTCAAGATGTCTTGCCTTACACAAGCCGAGTGGAACCTTCGATCCATGCATTCGCAACTTGGCCGCGTGTGACGACCGAGCACTGTGGTCGATCTGTCATGTATGGTAAGTACAAATGAGGCCTTGTGAGGCGGGAAGGTGAAATAGAAACAATTATACAATCAAGGTCCGCTGTTGCTCACTTGCCAGATGTCAGCAGCCGTCACGGATTGCGTGACGGAATTCAGCCCCGTTGTTGAAGTATCAAACTGTAGACCCTTGCGACGCGACGACAGCTGCTCTGATCTTGATCATCACTGCAGCCTCCGGGAACCAGTGTATGCAGTGACAGATTTACTTCAGTTTGACGCCCGAAATTCACCGTTTGGTGAACGCTGGCTTGAGTTGGCGGTTTTTGTAGTTAGGCAACATTTTCGCTGCCAGTAGAGCGTCATGCTTGCACACGGTAACCGCTGTGCGCAAGCGTTACAAGGGTCACTTATACAGGTATGACTGGCTGGCAAGGAACATGATCATGGTGACTTGGAGTCTACGTGCGATGTACGCGTGTCAGCCCCAGCTGTCGCGAAACAGGACGAACAGTCCATAAACATTCAGGATCAATGTACCCACACGAACGAGTCATGATGTCGCAAGCTACGGTTGATCTCTGGCTTATGCTAACATTGGCAATGCTGCAGCCTCAACGCTGCAGAGGTAAACGCAGCTCCAGCGTTGGCAGGGTCACGCAATGCTGTGCCGGGAAGGGTAAGAGCAGCCTAGGAAGTGCATGGGAATCGTTTCTAAAGGGTGCCGGATTGAAGAGTATGGATTCCTTTGTGGATTCGATGGATTCTGGAAGTACCCCTCGACCAAGGGCGCAGTTATCCGATGAAGACGAGGCCATTAGAAAGCAGGAATCAACTTTTTTGAATATTTGGACGCAACAGGGGTTCTTCCTGCTGGCAGGAGCAGTCACACTCGTCTTGCTGGTAGGGCTGCTATCAGTCTCTGGCCAAACTGGGACTGCACCATCAGATCCACGATGCACATTGCCGTGGTGCTGACCGGGATGCTGAAAGCGATTGAGCCACCTGGTGTCGGTGAACCCTTGTGTTCGCATCACGTCTAGGGTGCGAAACACAGCTCCGCACAATTGTTGTAAGGGCACGGAAGCTGTGATGTAAGCGAGATGATCAGCAGCACCGGCTACTGTGTTTTTTTCTGTAATGGTCGCTTTTAAAAAGGCCACATGGAACCAAGTTGCAATCAGCTTACCACATGTGACAGCCCATCCATAATTGATCCACTGGTCTGCTTGCGGCTGGTGTTTCTGTGTTTTGTAGCCACTTCCGGTGCAAGAGGGCGGCAGTTGCATGCGTGACATCCTGCTGGTGCCCGTGGCAGAGTGGTTTTGTGAAATGTGATTTCACATGTGATCTTGCCTCATGACAGCATGGCCATAATTGACACATGTGCTGGTGTATGTCCAGCATCCGATGGGCATCAGTATTATGCAAACAAAAGCTTCAGAGCCAACAGCCGAAGTTATAGGGGGTGCCCCCTCACTGGCCTGTCGCACATTGCCACCGACCTTGAAGGCACGAGCATCCAGCGTCCCCTGCACCGGTCATGAAGCACCTGGTGACAAGCACTTTGTAAATTTTGCAAATTCATGCTGATCGTGTGGTGCTAACAGCCTCTGCCGCACGCACCATTGCTGCTCATGGGCTATAGCATCTGTCGGAATCTGTTCACTGCCATCTCTATCATCCATCGCTGAGAAGGAACTTGCGACCAGCTTGCATAGCCATGTGCTGTACCATGCTCATAGAAGTCTTTATCGAGATGTGCTCATGTCCTGCATCGAATCACTGCTGGGTGCATGCTGAGTATGGCACCGCCACATCCAGCGTGGAAAGGCGATATATTGTGAATCGTGCCAGATGCCGCCCATGTGTTCGACGAGATGCGCACAGGCTACAAGCGTCCTGAGCGAGTCCAAACTAGGCGTTGCACCACTGTGATTTCTCCTTTCAGGGAGGGTGTTATACAGGACGACAAAAGCAAGACCACCAGGTCATTGCAATAGCATCAACGTGCCCAGCATGATAATGGCTATGACACATGATGTCTGCGTGGCATTTGACCAAGAGACCGCGACAGACATCCGCTGAGAGTGTGGCCGTCCTGGTGGACTTTTCACTTGGTCCACACTAGGCACGCGTCGTGGCGTAGGGCGCTTCTATACGCCATTCAAGAAATCGCCATTCTTGATTCGGCCACTGCATGCTAGTTCTTCACCACAATTGACTTACCCTAGCAACAGTCGCGTAGCGATCTGGGTGGCTGACGCGCTGCCACGATCGCACCCAATGGAATTGGGAGGCGGAGCTGGTATTCAATGGGCGCCATCCATCAGCCGAGATCACTGGCAGGCTGCCCTCGGAGTAGATGATTCTGGGCAAGAGGACAGCAAAACATAAATAAATGCCCACATACACTCTACAAGAGTCATACTCAAATGTGAGTAGTGTTACCATCACGCGCGGTCCAAGGATAGAGCACAGCTCCATGGTATACATGCACGTGCGCAGGGTTGTTTGGTATCTCTTGGTTTTGCTCTGCTCTGGGGTTTCGCTCGGGTCTAGGGACTCGGAATTGATATCATCGGATCCAACAGGTCCATTCGTAGCTGGAGAGCATGAGCTTCGAGTCACGCATGATTACTAGGGCTACCTAGGGGCACCTCGAGACTTCCCTCACCTGGTTCAGGAAAAAAGCTTGCGTGCAGAATGGGACTTTTCTGGTTCGCGACCGGTCGGGGCGTGGCATGGGCGAGTCGGGCGCGTTGAGGTGCCGCTTGGTTAACACTCCACGGGTCGCTCGTTAAAAGGCCCTCGGCCACGGGCGGGCGGATGCGCATGACCCGCTCGCAAAACTTCCCGAATGTGGCCCTTCCCACATTAACGCAGGTGTAGTCATGTAACATGTTAAAGTGCGAGAGAGGAAGCACTGTCCCTGCCTCATCCCCATAGGCACAACAGGGAGACCCGGGAAGCGCGAGCTGAACGTCAGGATCTGTGATGGTCTGAAATAGCTTTGATCATAGGCCGCTGGTTGGAGGATGACATTCACACAGCTTGGTGCCCATCTGACACCGATAGAGCTGAGCACAATTCGAGTTGTGCACAGTACGTCGATGTGCAGACACACTAACAAACCAGCAACCAGCACATCGCCTTCCCCTCAGCCACCGCAGGCCTCAACTAAGAGGCGATTACAATTGGCACTTGTGAGGCCATGCCACACTGCTTGTGCCGATGTAGGACCACAAGGCTACCTTGCGGGATCAGTGTCCGATACAGTCTTGAACGAGCGTTATCATGTGGCCATGTACTGATGTACTTGGAAAGGCAAATTATACATGCAGCACATGCCTACGACGCCTCGCTCTTCTCTGTAAATATACAACCAAAACTTTTGAGGGCTATTGATTGTAGATGCTGGCTCAAGAGATCCATGCTATCTCAGTTGTCCCTCCATACTGTCAAAGTGCTACTGGTTTGTGCTCCGAACAGGTGGCCATGCTGCGCACGTATCATGCTGGGCTGTGCTCATAGCACACGATGTATGCCTCTGCTTGTTGCACATCGTGCCAGTCAACCTGCAGGCAGGCCGCATTGTGCCAGATAGGCTTTCGAGTGTCAGATAGGCTTTCGAGGCTCGTTCCTCGCCCCCAAGTCACTGCAGACTGCTGCCAGCCATGACTGGGTCAGGCCTGATCAGGCTGCACTGTCCAAATAGCATGCATACAGCCACTGGCTGGCTTGCTCAGCAGGGTGCGGCGTGCAGTCGATGCATGCCATGCAACACACTGATCATCCACAAACTCTGAAGCAGTACGGGCACACAGGGAAGGTGACGGCGCGCACCGCACGGATCTTGTGATCATCGCAGAGATTCCAGATGTCCCCCACGCGTATATAGCAGATGAAGTGTCCCCCGTGCAACCGGGTCCCCACATGCACAACCACTGCTTTGAGCCGATATCGGAACTTCCCGGATGCATGCAGCTCGTACATTTTGGAAGCCTCCTGCCCTGTGGCCTTTGCACTGATGCTAGACGTGGTGTAGGCAAACATGTCCAGCTCCCGTGGGCAGTGCATGTGGCCGCGGAGCTTCGTGTCACACTGGAAGCGCTGCAGGCACACAGGCCCAGGTCAACCAGTTGCTGCTGCGTTGTTCAGCCACAACATGGAACTTGCCTCTGTCATGCTGTGCTGTTCATGTTGCCACTGAGAGGCCAGGAGTCACGGCCCTGGCCGCGCGGGCCTGTACCAATGCCGCAACAGGCCTAGCATGTGCCTCATGTGTAGTGTCCAACGATTGCGGGCACAATGGGCATCGCATGCCACAAAGTTGGATGTGTGGAGCATGCAATTGTTAACACGCAGGTGGCCAAAAACAGGTATTTCAGGTATTAAACCACACCTTTATATGCAGGAGCAGCTGTGATGGCAGCTTCCGAATCGACAGCTGCCGGAGTGCTTTGGCCTCTACATTGCACCCAGCGCAGCGGAAGCCTTCAATTTCCTCAGCACAGCACACATGCCGCAGCGCGTCCTCTATACTTGCACTGCCTGTGTCTTCTGCACACTAGCACGGCGTCATGCATGAGCAGCCGCACATCCACAGTCACGCATAGGGTGCACCATTGCAGCGGTTAGCAATGCATGGCATGGGGCACGTATGTACAATGATGTTTGGACGGCCACACCTGTTGCTGGACTGCTCACATCTGCGTGGTGCTTCTCAGCAGACTCTCTGCAGAGGAGCTGCGGGCTTTTGGCGAGCGGGCTCTTGTGCCTGTACATGGGTATGCATGGTTGGGTATCGCGCCCGATTCACAGTGAGCACTGGCTCCCGCCCCCCAGGGCGCACGTTCGCACACAAGTTACCCCAGCATGGAGTGCATGGATGAACAAAAGGAGAGATCACATCAGCTGCGGCCAGAAGAGGGGGGAGGGCACGAGCATTACATTGTCAAATGCTGATGCGGGACCCTGGTGCAAATTAGGCAGGCCAGGGATGCTTTCAAAGCACACCTGTCGTCGCGGGGGGTTGACTTATGCACTGATCCGTTCATGTCCACATCCTCGGATGCGGTCGTGCTTGGGATCTCACCACTCGGCTCAGCGCTGGTGAGCATGGATCCACCTGTGAGCGTCCGCAGACATTTAATGCACGTTGCCAGGGCACTGGCCTGTCGTTGATGACACAGGTGCGCTCAAGCGTACCCTGTGATGCAGGATGGCTGGCTGGCTTCATGATGCCATCGGTGCCGACGGATGAACTACTGTCAAGGTCACGCATGGGTGTGCTTCGAGGAGAGAGCCCATCTGGGACACTGTGCAATGGCGTAGGTGTCGCCTCTGCAGTGCCTTCTTGCCGTCGATTATGGGGCGGCTCTGCTGTCATCGATGGGGACTGCTCACTGCCGGGATCCGGGAGCGCTACTTGCAGATCGAAGCAGGTTTCACTTGTTTGGGAGCAATGGCCACAGTGGCTACAGGTGACAGTGCTCCATACAGTCAGGCCAAACAAATAGCGAGCAAGAGTGATGTCACGACCTTCTACTGCTCCCTCAACCCCTTCGAAGCGGCATTTAGTCCTATCTGTTGGATCCAGGATGATCGCATCTAGGCTGTTTGCAAATGCAAGCCAGCTCACATGCGCATCTTCCATGGTATTGCCAGGAACGCCCGCGACCTTCCAGACGGCTGCAACGAGATTTGTGGGTGCTATTGCCCTTTCCTCTCGATATAACGCATGCACGACGGCATCCTGCACGTACAGGCCCTGTGTCACTGCACACGGCATGGCCAATGTGGCACATGAAGTCAAACTTGATCATGATCATCCTTACCATGAGGTTGGCAAGAGATACCGCACCAGTTGCCTTACGACCTCTCGTCGCTGCTGAGCCGAAACTTGGAGGGGGTGAAGTGGATCTTTGATAGTGTCAGATGGATCGTCAGGCACCAGACCTGTCAGGAAAAATGCGGTAACAGGCGAGTTGACGATGTACTGAACGATGCAGTTGATATAACATGTGTGTCCTACGTTTTTGAGACCTTTGCATCGTATGTCTTCTGTTCGGTGCGCCTGTACCCGTGCTGTCTCAACATCAGCCGGTGCAAAATTTATACCTTGACAATGCTTCACAAGCACGTCAAAGCAGCGTATGTACTTCTTATAAAAGTGCGGGGTACGCACTGTCTTTTTCTTCTTTCTCTTGGGCGCGCTACTATGATTGGGCATGCTGGCGAGCCCAACGCCGGGCTCTGTGATCGAGCCCGGCTCTCCGACCCCTCACCGCGTCTGACCTGATCCTCACTTAGCCAGTATGAACGTTTTGGACAGACATATGATGTGAACGACTTCGTGCGCGCGCCGCACTGCTACTGCATGATCCAGCGGCCAGCGGTGAGCGCAAGCGCAGGATCACTGCGCGCAGCGTCCCGACCACACCTGAAGTGTAGACACAATACACGTGACATTAGCGGCAGGTGGCACTGATCAGCTTCAAAAGACTGCCATGAAGCAACAGCCCGCACAAGCACCTACTAGCGCTGCAGTAATTTGCGTCCACTGGCATGTGGATGAACGGGCGAATTCATGTTTTTGTGTATGGACAGGGCAGCGGCTGGCGCGCCCCGTGGGCTTGACGGGGGCGGGTTCCAAGGTGGCGCTGGTTAGTGCAAATTCAAAAGGACGACGCATTGAGCTGCGACTTCAACCAATACGCCTGATTGCGCTTGACCCTCGTGTCACACACCTTCTTCTTCTTTGTCATCACTACGGCCTAGTGATCTGCCTGGCCATGGCATATGGCTTATGTACATGCGCCTCGCGCAATATAATCGGATTTGGCGCATACCAGCGTGGCGCATGAACAATGGAGACCACTCACTTTGCCTGCACAGTCATGTGTCAGATTCTTTAACTTTGATTCAGCCCCGTACTACCACTGTGTTGTGTATTAGCTCTGTCAGTGACGGTCTGTGAATGTCACGCTCAATCGGTAAGCGCGTCCTGCTGAACATCCGGGGCACCGCCCAGCTGCACAGGAACACCGATCGACGCAAAGTTAAATCAAACAGTTTGGCTACATATGATCGGTTGTGCACAAGGTTATTCATGTGGAAGGCAGGGGGCATATACGCTGCCTGGCGAACAACATGCTGCTTTTGCACCAGCACGAGCACTTTTCAAGATAGCGTTCTACGACCAATTTCAACTCATAAGCTAGCATAACCTCAACTTGCAGGGTTTGAAGCAATCCCGTTCAGCTTTCCGTCCACGATAGGCCATTCACGTACGCGACAGGACAGAACCGGCTACTTCAGGTGTTGACAACATGGGCTGTTGCTTTGGAACACCCCGACAATCCAAGGAAACAGAGCTGCCAGAAGTTCCAGCCGGATATGGCAAGAAGCAGAAGGTGCTTGCCCACCAGCAGAAGCATTGGGCAGCCACTGGTGTGGTCAGCTTGCGGGACAGCCGACTGAAGGTGCGATCTGCAGCATGGCCATTGCACCATGCAACTGTATATAAGTTTGCTACAATGCATCATGGCTTGCAGGAGCTGCCACCAGGACTGCAGGATCTTGCTGAAGTGGTGAAGGTGATTGATGTGTCCAGCAACGTGCTGGAGTCATTGCCAGCTGTGCTTTCAGAAATGCTGAAGCTTGAGAGACTCATTGCTTCTGGCAACCGCATCTCCTCGGCGCACTGTCAGATGTCCAATTGGAGGAAGCTCAAGGTGCCCATACCGAGTGTGTGCTTGGCGCGCTGGACTGTGCTGCTCAGATCATGATGACTCAGGATTCCACGAGCACTTGGAATGCAGGTGATGGATCTGTCAGGAAACCGGCTCTCCGCGTTTCCACTTGACGTGTTGCAGTGCCCCATGCTAGAGATTTTGAAGCTGTCGGACAACCAACTGACTGAACTGCCGGCAGCGATCGAGCAATGCCCGAGGCTGAAAGAGTTGCACATGGCAAGCAATCATCTCGATTCGCTGCCTGTCGAACTGGGGAAGTGCACGGGATTGGAACACGTCGATTGCAGCAGCAACCAGCTTACAGGCTTGCCTGAAGAATTGGGCAACCTGAAGAAGCTGCGACGGTTGGTGCTAAACAACAACCAGCAGCTGCGCACTGTCCCAAGTGCTGTCCTGCAAGGCTGCAATCTCCTTCACACACTGGAATTGCATAGCACACTAGTTTCCAGGGAGGTGCGTGCGCTACCGTGGCATGCGCATTTGGTTCTACAGCAGGCTGTTTGCCGCAGAAGAATGTCTCAAGCTGCCATGGCATGCTGCCAAACAGGACACACACATGCAGGTTTTGCAAGGTATCACTGGATACGAAGGCTTTGAGCGGCGCCGGCAGAACAAGTTCTCAAAGGCAATAGATGGCAATGCCATGATCAAGCAGGGCGGGGTTGACGAGGGTGTTGATGTGAATTTAATGTCGTGAGTGGGTCAGACACTCTGTTTTGTTTTCCCTGCCAGCCTCTGCTCACAGGCAGTGGTGTGTAGAGTAGCAAGTGTCTGGGCATGCCCAGACGGTAGGTGAGACCGTGCAAGTAGAAGATGGGGACAAGATATAGTGCAAGAATACACATGGTCTGGCTCCATGAACACGAAGCGACTGGCCAGACGAAATCGATCAGGGACGTTGGTCTTTACCACAAGACGGATCCCCACCATTATCTACTCCTCTACAACCAATTTATCAAACCCACACTGACCGGCAGACGAGTGAAAGCACTAGACGTCTAGTCCTCGCCAAAGCGACCCTCAACAAGGTCCGGCACGTCCTCGTCATCATCCTCTTCTGCCCGTCCCTCAGGAATGCCAGGCATGCCACCTGCCGCTCCCTGAACATACACAGTAGTGAGCAAACACCAGCACACGAGACATGTGCACACTACCCACTGTAAGCATGCATATACGCACTGCATGAGCACAAATGAATCGAAGTCGTGGCGTGAAGAGCATGACTGCAAGAAAGCCTACAGGCGCATGAAGCATGGTCGCAATGCTTGAATTGGAGCAGCTGGGCGGGACACATACCATCATGCCCTTCAGTCGCTCCAGATTCTCTGCCGATGGTCCGCCAGCACCTCCGGGCCACAAACCTGGGAACATTTGCTGAGCACCTATACACAGGATGTGTGTCGAATGGCACTCCATGGGGTCAGTGAAGTGCTACAGTGACAGACTGCTGGCCCATGCAAGGTAAGATAGGCGGTGATTTGCATCTACGGGTTGGGGATACGTACTCCTCTCTTGCGATTGTCCACTAATCACGTAGGTATTCGCGCCAATTGAAGCTTGGACTGCAAGCCAACATAGGGTTAATGATCGCATGTGAACAGTCCTTCGCCAAGACCTAGCATGGGTCACACGACAAGGTTCACAGATGTGTACCTTTCGGGTTTGAGAAATGGATAACGTTGCTGTCTTCCTTCATGATCATGACCTCCTCGATACCGGGAATTATGTTGACGCCTAGCCGCTTCAATGTGTTTTGCAAACGCTTATCATCCGTTGCTGCGGGCTTGTGCATAGCCTTTTTCTTTCTGCAAAGGCACGACATTGATGCGTGAGTGACACAGATTTCTGTTCGCAATGTGATCGCGTGCAAATCATTAGATTTGAAGACAGCTCAGACGGCAGCCAGGAAGCCTGGCGTGCGAACGGAGCACCAGCTCACAGCAAGCCATGTCAGATCTGGCACCGATTCGACACATTCTAATGAATTACTTTGAGTTGCAACATGTGGCACTCGACAGCGAACCTCCGGACAGTGCCCTTGCCCCCCGTCCGGACAGCACCGGTGATCTTCTTCAGCCTATCCACATCCATATTTATCACACAGGCAACACTCGGAATCAAGGTAGTCCTTCAAACAGCCCGCTCAAGGAGCAGAGTGTGTCCGTGCCGCAGCCTTGACGATTGAGACTGTACGTATTCGGAATCAAAGTATCAAATCCAACAACAATACGTTGCATCCGTGTATAACTTACGTTTTAGTACGGTGACCGCGGAAGAGTTTTGAAAGCCCTGCTCTAACCTGAAAGTGGCGTTGGGCCAACTTGACTGTCGGAGTGCGCATTCACGACGCGGCGGCTCTTTGACACAATATCAGAAACTATCAGCTCTAGGTATGCTCTTGACACAATGCTGAGACTGGATTCTTTCAAAATGTCAAGCACAATTCTGATGGCGCCACATGTGCCACATCTCGACCACATCGCGATGCATGAGGTGGTGCCCATCCTGACCGGGCCCCGCGGGGTGTCGCTCATCCTGCATGCGCGCATCGTGCGGGTGTGAACCGATGCGATGCCACGCTTACAGGTGCCTGCCATGACACATGCAACCGCCAGGTAACATGATGATATGCTAGCTGCATTTTCCTACCGCAAACTCGCGACATGCGTGTATGCTCACGAGTATCGGGCTTGCCACCGCCCCAAAATGCGTGCACTATGCCGCAATTGGGCGTGCACATGCACTATGCGCGGTGCAAGCTCGCTGTAAGACCACGAGTGACCGTTTCTTGTAGCGCAGAGCCAGGACCCGTGTTCGTGTCGGTCCCCTGGCTGCAAGCACATTTAAACGATGTCGCCATCATTGATGCTAGGGGCAAGGTCGACACTGAAGAAGCGGCGCCCGGAGTGGAGAAGTCTCAATATTTCTCTCTAAAGGATGCCTACTTAGAGAGGCATATTCCAGTTGCGCTCCGAAAATCGATGGGGCTGTACGTCGCGACCGTCGCGTCGCGTCGTCCTAGCACTGACGGGTCACTCGAACACATGATTGTTGCGCGCGTCAGAACGGTGCATCCCAAATTCGTGCTGGCAGGAGTTGTGAATCGTTAAAGAGCTCATGAACTTACGTGTATGCAGAATGCAACCTTTTGGGACTGGACTACGGACGCAATCGACTTTCGACGCAGCACACCAGTGCAATTGGATTTGAATGCCGACAGCTTCGCTGCCACCGCGGAAGAGAAAGGAATATCCACTGAATTGCCGGTAGTTGTTTATGATGATGGCGAGTCGGGCAGCATGTTCGCATGCAGGTGTGTGCCGGCAGATCATGATCTGACAGAGCGTCCGGCTCTTCGCATTCGGATCACGGCGCAAGGCATGCCCCTGTGTCATGCCCCGGTGTAATTGCCTACTCTATCTGTCCAATGCCGCTCGTCACTCAAGCCCTCGCTTCCAAATGCCACCGAATCTGTTGAATTGTGCCAAGATGGACCAGGGCGGACCGTGCTCGTGTCCCACCCTTGTTTGTGTCGATGCCAAGGCGAGCTCACATCACGCCACCTGCTCATATCGTGCCTTTGAGCCGCATTAATAGCTGAAGTGCACTCACAATGCGCAATGTGTACATGTGTGGGTAGAGCCACACATTGGCGCACTAGGCCACCGGGTGTTGCATGATGGTCAACCACCAATACAAGCATCAGTGAACACATCTCTCATCGTCGCTCTTTCAATGTGCATCATTTCAGCTCATTTTTTGCACGCTATTCTTGTCACGACAATTTTCAACGTCACCGTCATAATTATCGTACAGCAGGCAATGTACTTAGCGATGTATGCAGGGTGTGGTGGTCGCTCCTGGTGCACGGCCACACACAAGCGCATGTACTGGAAGGAGGATGGCAAGCGTGGGGGAAAGCAGGGGGCCCCACAGAAATCGATGAACCTTGTCCTCTCAAGGTATCAGCATCCACTGCGAACGCATCCAGGCATCCCAAGCATGGTAATTAATTGGCATCATGGATAGTGGGATGCCTGACTGCACACATCTGAGCTGCAGGTCATGGCGGCATTCGAAGCAGAAATGAGGCCGGAGCTGTATGCTGATATCAAGGACGTGGTGCATGCCTCGCAGCAGCCAAATGGAGCAGTGCAGATCCTGGACGTGAGGAGCCTGCCACAGTACCATGGCACAGTCAGACGCAGCAAGCACGCAGGGAGGGTCCCTGGAGCAAAGAGCATGCCTTACAAGCAGCTCCTACGCTCGGGGCAGGGCCTTCTTGAGAAGGAGGAACTACGGCAGGTGTTTGCAGGAGCAGGGATCGACTTGACAAAGCGGATTATCGTGTACTGCAATGGAGGCGTGTCAGCCTGTGTTGCTGCCGCAGCAATTCAGTCCCTAAGCACTGAGAAACAACCCACCAGCTGGAGTGTGTATGACGGGAGCTGGAATGAGTACGGGAATCAGGATGTGTACCCGTTCGATGGAGGGTGACACAGGTGTTGCGGACCAGTGCAACATAGTCCCGCTTCTGTACAAAAGATAGTGTTGAAAAGACGGGTTACCACTTGAACAGCGCTATGCTGTGACGGAGATCAAGCACACAGTGACTGGCAGTAAAGTGTGAGTACTTCGATGGAAGCATGTGTACAGCAGACGAGGTCACCCAGTCTGACCGCCTTTGCCATCAAATAGCACAAACGGCAAACAATGGATGACTGTAGCGAACTCACTGCCTATGCCCAAATAGTTGGACAGTGATAAGCATTTCGATTCTTGCATGGTTCGGACCAATGTCTCCGTGATGCTGTGGTGCGTGGTGTTGGTTCTCCCACCCCTGTTCGCAGGGGTGCTGTGACCGAAGCCCGATTGGGTTTGGCGTTATGCTCGATCAATATATACACTTACATCGAGGGGTTCCCAGCCAGTGCACCAAGCGTATGAACAACTAGGACCTAGGTTCACTGTATATACATATTTTCCACAGGATTACCCTTTGGAGGTGTCCACCATGTCTGGTATGCTGCTGCAACGCGATCTGATGAGCGACCTGATGTGCTGACATCATTTTTCCCCAACTGACCAACCCCAACCTATCGTTCTGTACAGAATGCGGTTACCATTGGGCTGACTGCTTTTACTGCTGGCTTCTGTTAGTGCATGTGCTGTGCAATGGATGTGGTGGGTAATGAAGTATTTGGTTGTTTGCGCATCAACTCGACATGTGAAGAGCAGGTGCCTTCGGTGCTGCCTGACTCGAATGCGGTGTCGGCATGGATATTCAGCGGTCCTGCTCGCTACTGAGAACTACATGCCATCAGTGGATGCGTAGCCTTGACATGCTCTTGATGCAGAGCACCGTGATGTGCCTGGGTGCGACGAGGCGACCGCCTGCCTCTTCTACCATCCCAGAAGTCATGAGCATAACACCAAATGTGCGAGTAGAAGATGCGTGTGGTGGCAATGAACCGGATTAAGCAGGGCAAACTCCTACGGGCATTCTCTGAACTGCACTCACAGCCGTGGAGCATTGCTGCCATAGCTAATCAATGATGTATGCGCACAATAGGCATTGCATGTTGTGCTGCAGTGCGCAACCTCTTCTGGCCCCGCCCGTCAGCATTAATATCTTGCAGCAAAGGAATGGGTTCGAGTGGTCCAGCTGAGCCGATTCGAGTGTGATCATAAGTAGGGCTGCATTACCAGCTTCTTCAGTCCGAATTAGTTCACGTTTGCGTGATAGCCTGGACTAGCAAACCTGTGACAAACGACCTGCCGTTCAGTAGGACAGGGTGGCGAGGACTGTCATTGTGACATGACCCAGTGCTTCCTTACACCATGACAGTGTTGTTGCTGCATGCAAAACCTACCGGGACATGCATGAAATAATAGCTTTTCCTGGTGAATCATTCGAAACAGTGTGTTGCATACCTTGCGTGGTCTCCATGCAAGCCGACTAATATGGTTGTTGCTAGTTTGTCAGAACTTGACGTACGCAAGCGGAACGAAATCACACCGATCGTTGACATTACCTCCTGCACCGGTATGAGACTTCTGTACGCTGTGTCTGTAACCTTCTGCTCACAGGACACACCCATGCTGGTGAATGAGCCACACACACACACACACACACTGATGAATCGCTGCAAGTACGCCTGTCGTTCCAGGGCCACTGCGACCGCGGCCGCGCTCACAGTCACGACTGGTCAGGGCGCTACTATAGCTGACACACGCTTGAGTGAGTCTGCCAATGCTAAAATGAAAGTGCCTCACATGCTGCCAACGAGCAAAAAGAAAATCAACGTACCACTGCCTGCTGAACTGTGTCATACCGTGGGTGTCCATCCCACACACAATACATCATATTTATGCATCAATCATGCAAAGTGCCTACTTTCTGCTATGGTGTGAAAGTTCACGCTTCAATCCGGGATATCCCGTCTTGGAAAGTAGGAGCTTGAGGTCGTGATCTGCCTGGCGAAAAAAGAGCTCCAGAAACTTGATGGTGTGTAGATCCAAGTCTGACACTTCAGACTTGTTGTATCCTCCGTTGTAGCCCCACACATTCTGGAGATTCTTCTCCTGGAAGTATGGGCCATCAACCTCGGCAAAGTCCAGGATCATGTTCAGGATGGGGAGAGGATCTTTGCCGTGTAAGTCATCGCTGTTGATGAACATGAAACGCGACTTCGGGAAGTGGCCAAACCACCAGGATAGTTGCGCAGCATACATCGATACAGAAAGAGTCAGGAACGGCTGAGCATGGCACGGCTGCTTGTTGAAGCGCCACGAGTGGTCACAGGTCTTCTTCGAGGGGAAAGTGACCTTGCAGCTGTAACACTCAGACCAGGTCTTCGGAAAGACATGAGCCTGCACAACAGACACTGATGCTGTGCTGCTAAGTTCTTGCAGTACCCAGCATAACATGAAGAGATTTGGCGAGAACACAAGGAGCACCTTTCTATTGAAAGCGCAGCCTTGCTTCTCCAGCAAGTCGACTTCTGCCAGTACCATTTCAGCGAATGAGGGGAACTGGCAAGCCTGAGTTGGAGTTCGTTGGGCCTGCTCTCGGCAGGACATTTTCCTGCTCATCTTCCATGCAGAGTATGCCCTTGCGATGGGGTCCTGCATAGGAAATCGTGTCACCTTCTCTCGCCAGCTGGAGCATTATATTGTTCAGTTGCCTCACGCAGATTGACGTGTGCCTGGGCAACAACGCCAGAGTTTATCAAGACATGCTAAGAAACACATATGCTGCGATGAACAATCATACAGCTGCATGGCCCACTCTTGCAGGGGAGATGATAGGTGTGCAGCCGCCTGCACTGAGCACCACAGCGAACCCAACTCTGTCCTACTGTTTACTGATGTCGCAATTTGGGTGATGGTGCCTCTGTGGTGCCTGTCCTGAAGGCATCAGACATTACAGCGCAATCATGAGAGACAGAATGGACTCATATCCTGCAGTCAAGCTTGACAGGTAGGTGGCAAGACGCACCCTCAGCAGGACGATGAATTTGGCATGTGGCCACATTGCCTTGATCCGTGGGGCAGCCATGGTATTAAACATGTAGTCTGGAGTGGCATCTACCAGAGTGAAGTTGGTTGCATGAGGGTGTTCATGCAGCGGTGGCAGCTTCCATGTCTTCTGCGGGAAACAGCCAAGATACTCTTTTTTGGCATTTTGTGGCAGTGGCCAGCGATTGAAAAAATGCACCTCTTTTGCCCATGGATTCTTGCCTTGCCTGCACAAGTGTGATAGAATAATTTCATGATATCATCGCTCGTCACGCCGACTCTGGGAAAGTAGTTTCAAGAACACAGCCGCTACGTCTAACTCTATCACCGTGCAGCACTGGCTCGTGCACTGCCGCTCCGCAGTGTCTCTGGACTGGTCTTGATGAAGCGTTGCAGCCTTCAAAAATACTAGTGCTCAATGTGCTTTGTGTTACTGCCACTCTGTCATAGCATCTGGGTGACAGCTAGCTGCCAGGTAGAAAGAGGGCAAGGTGTAGAAGTAGTGCATACCCGTACGCGTGATCAGCTCCCACAAAGCCTTTGTGCTTTGCCAATGCATTGAAAAGATACGTGGTGCCCCCTTTCTGTGTCCCCAAGATGAATAGCATGCGGCGCCGCTCATCAAGCGGTGAGCCGAGGTCATGTTCAAGGGCAGGGCACATCTTCCGGCGTGCATGAATTGTCAGCGACCCTTCCACCTCCTTCTGGAAGGCATAGGGAGATTTCAATTTGCTGAGGAACCCTTGAGCAGGTGCATGTGGATCGTATTGTTTCTCACGCGTAATGAGAACATCCAGTCGATCCTTCAGGGCTCGCTCAAGCTTCACGTCATGTGCCTCAGGCGGCACTTGACCATTGAACCGCATCTCTTGCCACAGCTGCACATGTGAGATCTTGTGTTTGGCCAACCCCAATTGCTTTGCATACTGTGTACCATCGTACAAGGTGCACACGCAACCACAATATGCACAAGAGGGGCAGGAAAGAGCTTACATCGTCCTCTACAACGCTTTTGACGGACGCTCGCACAGAAGCGTGTTGAGAATATAGATTTGACAACTCTGCTGCCATCTGGATGTCCACGCGGCGATTGCCACCGTGTTTCCTCAATGAGGCGTCCCCATAAGCAATGGAACGAAAGTATTCTAGATACTTCGCTCTTGTGAAGGGTGGTTCAAACGCTTTTGTTCCCAATCCTACATTCCCCAGAACACTGTCCATTGCAGCCGGTTTTGGCTTTGTAGGTTTGCCTGGGGCAGCGGGCCAGGCCGATTGGTTGATGCTGGTGCCTGCACGCAATTTAGCCATTTGCAAAGTTTTGCTATGTATTTGATGAAGTGCAACAATGCAGTACTGCAGATGCAAGTCGCTGACGTTATCACAGCATCCACAACAACTCACCCAGCACATCCAATTGCCAGAGGAGCGTGCTAGCAACATAGCCAAATGCTAGCGCGACCACAAAAGCAATGACCAGGAAAATCTTCTCTGTACTCCAAGACGCTCTGATGTGCCTGCGGAGCCGGCGAGGACTGTTGTGGTCGGATGCAGGCGACGCTGGCCTTTCCGGGACTCGGCGGTGATGAGCTGGAGCATCTGGGGCCCACTCGTATCGCCTCGGGCTACCCAATAAATCTGCCATGCTAGTTTGTTAGCGCTGCATGCTGAGGCGATGCCTACTGCGAACGTCGCGTCCTGCCCGTGAAAGAGAGCTCAGGATGGCTACATTGGTGACTGCACATCTGGGCCTCCTCCGCTGTGTCGCATGATCACAGATTGCTGCCTCTCAGACCTGGCCTTGCGCATGTACCAAGCAGGGGATGACTGCGTGCACATTGGCACATGTTGAGCATTCTGGACCGAACCGCTTAGCCCGTTCCACCGACAAGCTCCCAACCACAGTAGAGGCGCCAGATGCGCACAGACACATATGTGCTTGTAAAATTTTGTGCTTTATATCCCTTCATTGGGAGGTTTCATGGTTCAACACACATGCATGCCGTGCCTGTTCTCACCAACGCACGTACGCGAAACGTCTCGACATGGGTCTGCAAGGCTGCCCATGCACAGCGTGTGAGCAACAGTGAGCAGACTTGCCTGTACAAAGTCAGTAATGATGCGCACAAGTCGAGCACTAGAGTGTGGCGTCCTTCGGCAGTGCCACGATTGGCGATATCAGCAATCGCGCTTGCGGCTGAGCAAGCTTGAGATTGAGATTGACGGAGCGGAGAATGGTCATCGCGCGCGCCTTCATCGATGATCATCACAAGCTTCACTGCTGAGGCGAATGTGACTTCGACTCGTATGGACACGCGATCCAGATACACGGTGACACAACATTGAGAGACAGACGCGCATCATGCTCTCGCAGCCTCGGCGCGCCGTTTTCATGATCTGCCCAGTGTTGAGCCTTTAACTTCGTTTTCTGATACGCGCACACGCGGCGCCTCCGTCATTTTATGAGCAACTCATTTAATCCCCCCCACCCACAGCTTGCTCTACTTGCGTTTGGGCCGTTTTGTCGGCTCGGAGCGCGTCTTGCGGTTGGCTACAAGACCCGTGGGGACAGGAAGGCCCGGCAGCAGCGCGTGCCGGTCTGTGCTCTCTCCGTAGCATGGCATACTACGCATACAGCTTACATTGGAGGCCTTCTCGGATGTTGACCCAGCCCTCAATCTGCGACATCATGGCCAGCCCATACGCCACGGATAGCAGTGATCACACGTGTATTATACGCGCATGATACCAGAAAGATTCGTACTAGCAGGGAAGCCGGGAGGCCGGGAGGCAGCGGCCCCTCCCGCACCTCCGCCGCCCCAATTGCAGCGGCCTCCGCAGCGCGGCGACCTCCTGGCATTCCTGACCACGCGCATGGCGCTGTTGGACGTGAAGGTGATGCACCCGCTTGCCAAGTCGCATGTGCACGGTGCGTCACGTGAGGCTGGCGCGACCGCCGAGAAGGGCGAACGGCAAAAGCGCGACAAATATGGCGCCGTCACAGGTGCCGCCCAGTTTGTCCCGCTCGTGCATGAGATGTATGGCAGGGTTGGACGGGACGCGTACCGCTTCCTCCAGACGGTCGCGGAGGTAGCCGCGGGACACGGCGCGGTGTCAAAGCGTACCTTCTTGCTCAATGCCATGCGCGACCTGTCCACAACATTGTGCCGCGCGCTGGCGCGCCAAGCTCGCGCGGCTGCGCCCCTCCGTGCTAGACTGGTCGGACGGGCGCTGCTTTCGGGCCTTCCTGTCCCCACGGACGGCCTGCCGGTGCTGACAGGCCATCGCGCATAGGCTTGCGTCGTGCCCCCCCCCCCCCCTCCACCCGTCTCGCCCTGCGGGCCTCCCCCCCCTCCACCCATTTCGCCCTGCGCCCCCCCCCCCCCCCCCGCACCCGTCCCTCCTCCTCCCTCCCTCTTCCCTCCTCCCAGCGCACGTCCGCCGTTTCTCCTCTGCCCCCCCTCCCGGACACCGCTCGTGCTGCCGGGCTGGCTAAGGCTGCATGCAGCCTCGGACCGGTGCCTCGCGGCCTCACAGATGGCCGAAGCGCGCGCCGGCGCGCCCGTGCAGACTGCTAGTGTCGAGTCGGCGACCACTTGTGGGTCCGGCGCGTGCTGACTGTGTGTTTGGTGTGTGCGTGGGCTGCATGGTACTGCGCGGTGTGCGAGTGTCTGCTTTCAAGCTGGCGCTAGTTTGTTCTGGCATTTGCTCGTGGGGCGCGTCGCCTTAGTGCTTACGGTGGCTGATTTGTCTGTTTGCTTGTTGCCTGGTCTGTTGCCTCGGCGCTGCTCAGTCCTAGATCTATCACTGTGTAACACTATCAGGGAAGAAAAAGAAGACAATCGGGTATCATGCCTGAAGGAATACGTAGGATAAGCTTTAGACAACGACGATGCGCAATGCAAAATCAGTTCGACCTGAGCGAGCTCTGTAGTATTCAGTATAGAGACACTTTACAAAGAAACAAACCTGAAGGAATACGTAGGATAAGCTTTAGACAACGACGATGCGCAATGCAAAATCAGTTCGACCTGCAGTGATGCGCACAGTCACAGCTTACCCAATACACACGAACACACACTCACAATACGACCCACCACACATACCTGAGCGAGCTCTGTAGCATTCAGTATAGAGACACTGAAGACTCAGAGGCTCAGCGATTGCCTATATACTATTTGGAGCCTAGGGCGACGAACGCGAAAAGAGTGTGGTACCCTCACGCATGCATGAGACTGTCATTCTCAACACTCCCACGCAGTCTCACACTTTCACACCTAATGCGTGTCTGTGCTTAGCGAAGAGCTGCTTTCCCAACGGCTTAGTGAAGATGTCTGCGGGGTTCTCTGAGCCAGGAATCGAATGAACCTTGACCCACCCATACTTCACTTTCTCCCTGATGAAATGATAAGCTACATCAATGTCAGGCTAAGATGAAGCCGAGAGGGGTGCGCTGAGAAGCGCGTACCTCTGAGGTGAATCGATGGATGGGCCGATATTATGTCCAGACACGGAGGTCGAGAGGACAAGGGTATAACACAGTACACAACGAAGAGCGTGGATACTGCAAACAGATCTTAAAACAGTGTGTATGGAAATGGGTGGCGCCCCAGTTAGGTCGCTCCAAGCGTGTCTAACCCCAGCAAGCGCACGGTATAAATACCGCTGGAATGCGCCCAGGAACCTCCCTGTTAGAGCTGGCCTCGCCGAACCTGGGAGCAACTTAACAGTGCCCTCAGGGACCTCCTGAGAAATGAGAGAGGTCTGATTGTGAGTTGGTCAGAGCGTGGTGCGCCTGAGAGGCCTGAAATACATGTTCTGTCGTGACGGAAATAATGGCAGCTGTCCGGCGCAGGACGGGATGCCAGGTCGATTACTCCGAGGTGGCGACCTGTCCGTCGAACCTGCTGACGGGCGCGCTGTGAGACGCCATCATGACTTACCAAGGTCTGACACCACGATCTAAACCAACCAGGCCGGGAGGTACCTTGTAGCTTGCTGGAGTGGGGGTATGAGATGAAATATGTGCCTCCGGTCGTGATCGACCATGTGCTGTGTGCTGACGATGCTGATTGGTGTTCACTGCGAAGTGTGCACACTTAGATGGGGCACAGTGTGGTTCGACAACTAGCAGCCAATACAATCAATGTGCTTGGTCCTCTTTGCAGAGAGGGGGTCCTCAGTCATATAAACAGCAGAATCATTGTCAACTCCAATTGGAATGGTCTCTGGCTGCAGCAACAACTGCTGTGAGAGTTGGAACAAATATTGTGCTTCCCTACTAGCCTCCCCTGCAGCTATGTACTCAGACTCAGCTGTACAATGGGAGACTGTGGCTTGCTTAGCAGAGCGCCAGGAGATAGCTCCATGGCCCATCTGCATGACATATCCGGAAGTGGACTGTCTGCAAACACCATTCAACGACGGTTCAACAGACTTGCAATCAGCATAGCTAGCATCACTAAATCCACGCAGCTTGGTGTCGCCACCGAGATGCAGGCCCATATCAATGGTACCTTTGAGGTATCTAACAATGTCAAGCGCTCTAGCAAGCTTCCCTGAATCTGGGTACTAGTTGAACCTGGCAAGGTAGCCAACTGCAAATGTCAGGCCTTGTGTAATGAACAAGATGAATAAGGATGCCGATCAAACGCCGGTACCTAGTGATGTCACTGGCAGACTCAAATGGAGTCCCTGGAGGATCATTGTGAACCTTCTCAATCATGGGAACAGTCCTGGGATGAGCATTTGTGAGATTCAATTCGTCGATCAGATCGTCAATGTGGCGTTTCTGCTTCAAGACAATGGTTCTGTTCGGACGATCTCTGTCACTGACATTTGGAGGAAGAAATCTGTATCTCCTGTGTCTTTGCCGGGGAATTTGTCAAGAATGCACTTCTTCATGAAGCTCACCGAAGACAATTTGGCTGAAGCAATCTGAAGGTCATCAATGTACATCAAGATGATAATCAAGCCGTGCTCCTAGCTGTGAAATAGAAACAGTGCGCCATCTGAGAGACATTGGATGCAACCGAGGAACAAGAGATGATCCCGGAGCGTCTCATGCCACACTCGTGGGGCCTGCTTAAAGCCATAGAGCAACTTCATCAATTTGCACACCCTCCCGCTGCCATCTGAAAACCCAGGTGGCTGCTTCATGTAGATCTCCTCAGCAAGGTGACCTTGAACAAAAGCATTTTTGATATCAATCGTGTGGCACTCAAGATCGAGCGCTGCAACCATCGTGAAAAACACTCTAATGGTATCTGCACGGACGACTGGAGCAAAGACCATCTCGTAGTCAATGCCATGCTTTTGGTGGAAGCCTTTGATAACAAGCCTGGCCTTGTATCGCTCAATTTGGCCATCAGCAGTCAGCTTCCGTTTGAACACCCACTTGCACGGAATTGCCTTGCGGTCAGATGGCAACATGCAAAGCTCCCACGTGCTCATGAGGGCCAGTGAAGTAAGCTCTTCTTTCATAGCTTTGACCCAATGTGGGCCTTCTGCCCCCTGATTGCTTCCTCTACGGAAGTGGGCTCAGGAGGGAGCCCACGAGCGAAAAATACTCGCCCTCTTCAGCAGCTGCGGTTGTTGTGTTGGCCCTGTTCTCGGGCCACAACGTCCATTTCTGGTCTGGATCGACCGGAGGTTGCTTGCTGCGAATGCTGCGCCGAGTCCCGGCTGGAGCTGGCGCTTGCTGTGGAGCCGGCGCTGCTGGAGCGGCTGGCGGAGCTGGTGCGGCTGAAGCTTGCGCTGGCTGTGGAGCAGCTGGTGGTGCTGGAGCTGCTGGCGGAGCTGGTGCAGCTGGGGTTGATGGAATGCGCGTGGGATGCTGAACCATGTAGTGATCCAGCCATGCACAGGACTACGGTCACCATGCATGGAGTGGATGCACGGTGCTGATCCGGAGTGGCTATGGGACGCCATGCACCGATGGCTTACCATATGCACGAGCAATGCATGCTAGATTGCGTGCCGCAGACAATGATTCTGATCGTATCCGTATGAGACGTTTGGTTGAACGCTTATATAGGCTCTACTGATCAAAGTGTAATCACTCTTCTCTGCTAAGTCTCACGTGCTATATTCCAAAGACTGAGAGCGCACTGTCACAGCGGAGACCTGTACACCAGCCAGGTATGTGACAGCGCGACCCCCTGCGCACAGCTACGCAGTGCTCAGATCCCACAGTGCCTTAGGGCTACGGTCCACTGAATTACAACATGGTATCGGTGATGTTTGTGGGTGTTCTAGCAATGCGTGTATGCTTGCGATAGAGTCCAGGGGTCTACGGCTACGGCTGAACGTCCCGATGAGCGATTCACACCGCTCTAGCGTTTAGCTGTAGAGTCCGTAGAGAGACTAGAGTACACAGATGCATAACGCTACGGCTGGACTGCATTCTGTTAGGGTACTGGTCTCGCAGAAAGGCCTACGGGTCTGCGTGTCCTGCGACGCACGATGGTCGTGTTGCAAATGCCACCACGCCGAGAAGTTCCAGTGGCATCTCGCCAGGGATCTATTGGCTCTGACGGCGAGGATGGAGAAGAAGTTCGTCCTCGCCACCACACACGTTCCACAGCGCGTCGTGAGCAGGCCGCGGAGGATCAGTTCATGACCTACGGGGAAGAACAGCGCGTTGGGACCTACGGGTATCCCAATGCAGGTCCTCTGCAGGCTGCATTGCCGGGAAATGCTGATCCTACGGGGGAAGCAGGAGCTCAGGCCGCGGCGCAAGGAGCACAGCCAGCACATCTCGCAGCGCCGGCTGCGTGGGTAACCCAACAGATACCGCCTCCGATACCGCAGCCTTCGCAGGCTGCGATATCATCAGGAGTACCAGCTACGGCTGGATCTATTGACGTAGGCACGCTGGCGCAAGCGCTGTCGCTTGCCATGCCCAGGCCAGCACCAGGGAAATCTCTAGTAGAGAAGAACAGATTCCCGGTGTGGCACTATAAGACTGATCACTTCCGAATATTTAAGAAGGAGGTAGAGAGCTGGGCAAAGATGGTGGGTGAGAGTAGCCTGCTAGTCAATGATCCGCTTGCTCAGAGCAGCCAGGCTCATGAGCAAGTCATGCACTGGTTGTTCACCACACTGCCAAAGGAGGATAGAGACTTCGTGGCAGACTGTAGTTTCGTCCATGAGGTCTGGTCGTTGCTGCATGCTAAGTATATGCCATCAGTGGAAGTAGAAATACAGAAGCTGTATCACCAGCTCAGCAGTACCCAGCAGGCTGGTAAGCCACTGGAGAAGCATGTGAATGAGGTGGTGGGCATAGTGAATCAGATGAGAGGACTGGGTGAGACTGTGTCTGATCAGTTGTACAGATCACGGTTGCTGGCAGTAGACAGAGAGTACAGCCTGTTGCAGCCCATGCTGCAGGCCATGCCAGTGCAGCAGGTAGTGTCTACGCTGTTGACACATGCCCAGACAAACAGCAAGCAGGGTCCATCGCGATTCCCACGGGACGATCGCGGTGGACAACAGCGCCATGGGGGACGTGGGTACCGAGGTGGACGCTACGGTGGTCGCCAAGGTTCACCCCCACAGGTAGCAGCAGTGGGAGCAGGGGCAGCAGGGGGAGCAGAAAAGAGGAAATGCTTCAACTGTGATAAGCCTGGACATGTGCAAAAGGATTGTCCATTGCTCTCCGCAGAGGTCAAACAATTCCTGCAGAAGCAAGCAGCTGCAGGGCGAGGCCGTGGCAGAGGCCGCGGTGGCCCTCAGGTAGCTGTAGTTGACCTAGATAAGCTGCGAGCTGACTGTGCTGATGGGCCGTCTCCCAACATGCCGTACACTTTCCTAATAGATAGTGGCTCAGACATAAACATATGCTTTGACTATGATATGTTTTGCGAGATCAAGCCACCAGATATGCCGCAGTGTCAGCCTCTTGACCAGGGCAGGCTAGACATGTATGGTGTGGGCACGATCAGAGCTAATCTGGGAGAGTATGTGAGTGCGCAGGGCACTATCACACCAGTAGACATAGAGTTGACAAACGTTTACTGGGTGCCGGCCAGTCCCATCAACATCCTTTCAACAAAGGAGTTGAAAAAGTCTGAGATATACTTGCATACGGGAAAGCATGCAAACCGGGTAGTGATGCCTGGGTTTCATGACCAGAGCTATGGGTTCCACAGGAACTGTGAGCAGGGTGAGGATGAGGATGGAAAACCTACTCTGACATGGTTCTGTGGGAAGGGCAGGCCGATATGGCAAATGCGGCCGGTAGATAGAGGAGCAGCCTGGACGAGTGCGAATAACTTGTTCCATAGGAATGGGAAATGGGTACGTGAGCAACAGCAAGTTGCTGCAGTGACCGGTGTACCGAATGAACAGGGATATTCCTTCCAGGTTGACCCATCATTCCTAGTGCATATCGCTTTTCATCATGCCGGCAATCGGGTACTCCAGTTGATGAGAGACAACCCACACCTGTATGACCTGAAGATGCTGAAACCTACGGGGGTAGCGCTTCAGTGTCATGGTTGCCACGTGGCTGAACAGAGAAGTGGCGATAGAGCACAGCACGGGGGCAAGGTGACGGAGAATGCCACCTATGCTGGAGAAGTGTTGCATGCTGACCTAGCAGGGCAGATCAAGCCAGTAGGAATCGGGGGTATGAACTACATCCTGGTAGTGGTGGATGAGTACTCCCGGTACTCCCATGTGATTCCGCTGAAGTCCAAGAGTGGGGCTGCGGAAATGATATGCTTGCTGATTGAGCGAATCCGCACTCAGATCGTGTATGATAGAGAGGTTGGGGTGCGGAGGCTGCACACTGACCAGGGTGGTGAGTTCAGCTCTAACCAGCTGGCTCAGTACCTCGCGTGGCGTGGCATTGAGCACACGTACACTGCCACGTGCCAGCATGAGTCCAACGGAATGGTGGAGAGAAAGATCGGTGTGCTGAACAGAAGTGTGAGGGCAAGCCTGCTACAAGCGGCTGTGCCTGCATTTCTGTGGCCAGAGGCGTATATGTGTGTGAACCATGCGCATAACCTGACGCCTAGCACAGCTCTAGAGGGTGTTAGGCGGAAGGAGGCCAAACAGAAACTGGAGGAGAGACATGTGCAGACCAGTCGTGACCCGTGGTCAACGAATGAGACTGTGAGAGCTGCACAGTTGCAGACGAGGAGAGCTCAGGCTCAGCAGATGAGTCTGCAGGCTCTGGCTGATGAGGGTATGGCCAGGGGCGATGGGAAGTTTGTCGCCCAGTGTGTGAAAAATGTGGATGTCAGGCAGATTGTGCCATATCTGTTATGGTTCAGGAATGTGAGTGAGGACACGTTCCATCTGGTGGTGGCCCAGGTGAAGCCTTTCGGGTGTCCGATGTATGTGTATGCCCGGAGAGAGGACTTCAGGCACCTGAACGAGAGAGGAGTGCTCGGTTTCTATATGGGACCGGGTGCTGGTCCTCACATGGATAGAGCTTACGTGAAGCGAGGGAATGGGGGGGCAGTGCGTATGTATAGGCATACGGCTTCTCCACCAGCTCTGCTGAGAGAGTTCGCGAAACGTTTCCACATGTCGGAGCAAGCTACGGTGGATCCGGTCATGTTGGAGAACTATGAGCTGGGAGAATTCGAGATCATGCCCGATGAGCATACTCGTGTAGTACCTGATGTTGGTTTCTAGCCTAACATGCAAAAATGGTTGAGATCAACTAGTGTTAGGGCAGTGCGACCACCAGCCAGTCGTGATCACATGATGCCAGAGAGGGGCAGAAATGTGGATTGGGCTGAGGGGGAGCATCCAGCGCTGGGGCACACACACTGGGAACCAGGCAGGCAGTTGCATCGGCGCTATGTGCCGGATGATGAGTTGCCTGAGGGTGAGCCGCCGTTTTCACTGCGTGTTTTAGGCTCTGAGCTGATAGCCAGGCATGAGCGGTGGCACACGCCTGAGATCAGTGAGGCAGTGGTGACAGCGCGTTGCGCTTACACGGCCGAGGCCTGTGTGAACAGGGTACCACACTGGGAGTATGATGCGTTTCAGCAACCATCCGGTCCGCACAATGCTGAGATAAGACCGAGAGATGTGATCCCTACACGGGATAGAGCAGTGCTGGATTTGAGTGGCTGCCGCATTGAGCCACAGGGTAGTGAGAATGATGAGTCTGAGGGGGAGGAACAGCCAGAGGCTGCCAGTGACTCGGCTGAGTCATACCCAGGGGTATCTGAGCCCTCAGAATCTCGGTCTCGATCGCGCTCGCGTTCACCGCAGCGAGTCCAACGGTCGATGGGCAAGGCGCCGAGTGAGCCACCCCCACCTGCGAAATCTGATAGCCACGGGAGGTACGACCGAAGGCACGGGTCAGCGGTGTCAGGACGTGCAGTACGCTGGGAGCATGATGAGCCACGGCATATGCCACAGCGTGTTGATAGTCAGGGGCAAGGCAAGCTACGGCATGTGCCTAGTGGAGTAGAGGCAGGCGGAGCTGGCTCAGGGGGAGAGTTAGCACCAAGTGCCGCAGGAGGCAGCGGAGAACATCTGGATCCACCACAAGAGGTGAGGGTTCGATGGGTTCCAAAACCTTTCAAATTGATTCGCAAACCCTTAAGACCTGCTGTCCATGCTGTGGGAGTGAATGAAAGTGAGAATGCTGCTGTTGAGCGCATTTCCCCGGATGATGCACGTGAGCATGATGATGCTGGGAGCTCCACAGTAGTCCATATGGAGAGTGACGTCGGTGACTTGGCGGATGGAGTGTTTGCTACGGCTGACAGTGTGACTCCTGATGCAGAAAAGACGACGGGGCAGGAGGTGATTCCGAGCAGTGGCACGACTGCTAGCCGTAGTGAGTCCCGGCGTGCAGCTGCTGCGAGGAAGAAGGTCAAAGCTGTGCTGGACGATCCAACGGTGCAGCAAGCCATGAGAGGCTGCCATCGTGAGCAGTGGATCATAGCAATGCTTGATGAGTTGACCTCCTTAAGGGAACATGATGTGTTCGAGCTAGTCCGGTGCCCAGCAGGAGTGAAGCCTGTGACAGGCAAGTGGGTGCTTAAGATTAAGCGAGGAGCACAGGGTGAAATTGAGCGTTTCAAGGCCAGATATGTAGCCAGGGGATTTACGCAAGTGGAGGGCGTAGATTTCTTTGAGACATGGGCACCTGTGGGCAGTTGTGCTACCTTCAGGGCTCTGTTATCAGTCTGTGCAGTAGAGGATCTAGAGACAAGGCATATAGACATTAAATGTGCTTTCCTGAATGGTGTTCTGGAGGAGGAAGTGTATGTGGCACAACCTCCGGTACTGGACGATGGGTCTGGTATGGTGTGGCGTCTGAAAAAGGCGTTGTATGGTCTGAAGCAAGCTGCCAGGGAGTGGCACAAAGCGCTTGCAGAACTCTTGTTGAGTATGGGTTTTGTGAGATCAGCCAGTGACCCTGCACTGTTCATTTGCAAAGTAGGACGTTGTCTTATTTTTCTGTGGGTCGATGATCTGCTGTTTTTCGGCCACAGAGAGCAGATGGATGATGCCATCAGAAAGATCCTTGAGGCATTTGAGGGTCGTGACCTGGGGGAGCTGGGGTATGTGCTGGGCATGGAGGTCATACGTGATCGTACTGCTTGCACTATCACCATTACACACAGAAAGAGCATCAGGGACATGCTAGAGAGATTTGGCATGAGTGAGTGCAGACGGGCGCCAACTCCGTTGGTACCAAAGCAGAAAATGTTTAGTCTGAAGGAAGATCCTAGTCAGGCGAAGGCTACAGGCACAGAGCATAAGAGGTTTATGCAAGCCGTAGGAAGCATCCAGTATGTGGCAGTTGTGTCGCGTCCAGACATTGCGTTTCCGGCTAATGTCCTGGCCAGGCATATGGCTGGGAGTGCTAAATGTCATTGGAATGGTGTCCTCCACGTACTGAGATACCTGCGAGGGACCATAAACTTTGGCTTGACCTTGAGTGGCTCCAATGGGGAATGTGAGGTGTTGGAAGCATTTACGGATGCTGACTTTGCCAATGGTGCTTGCTTGAAGAGCGTGTCAGGAGTAGTAGTCCGGATGCATGGGAACTGTGTGTTCTGGCGTTCGAAGAGGCAGACTATTGTGGCTGGTGATACAACTGAGGCAGAGCTCATTGCTATGAGTTCAGCAGCCAATGAGGTGATGTGGGCTAAGCAGTTGTGCACTGATCTTGGTTTGTCGGCTGTGAAGCCAACGCTGTGGGGTGACAACAAGAGTGCCAACTTGCTAGCAGTGAACCCCATCTCTAGTGACCGTTCCAAGCACATCAGGGTCAGGGACCTGAGGGTCCGAGAGTTCGTAGAACTCGATGAGTTGACTATCAGCTGGGTTAGCACGGTAGACATGCTAGCTGATATGTTTACGAAAGTGTTGGCGGGACCAGCAGTGGTAAAATTTAGAGATAGACTGCAGCTTGCGGTAGTACAAGCCTAGTCTAGGGGGAGTGTCGTGATCCAGCCATGCACAGGACTACGGTCACCATGCATGGAGTGGATGCACGGTGCTGATCCGGAGTGGCTATGGGACGCCATGCACCGATGGCTTACCATATGCACGAGCAATGCATGCTGGATTGCGTGCCGCAGACAATGATTCTGATCGTATCCGTATGAGACGTTTGATTGAACGCTTATATAGGCTCTACTGATCAAAGTGTAATCACTCTTCTCTGCTAAGTCTCACGTGCTATATTCCAAAGACTGAGAGCGCACTGTCACAGCGGAGACCTGTACACCAGCCAGGTATGTGACAGCGCGACCCCCTGCGCACAGCTACGCAGTGCTCAGATCCCACAGTGCCTTAGGGCTACGGTCCACTGAATTACGACAAACCAGTGTTGGTGTCTGGAACCGTACGCCTTCCGTGCCAGACTCATCGCTGCTGGCCGATGATGGCGGAGAGTGCAGCGACGATGGTTGTGGTTGTGGCTGTGGAAGCCTGACCGTGGCGGGGCCTGGTGGTGGCTGCGTCGGTGGAGTCGGTAGCATGATGTCAGAGAAGTCATCTCGTGACACAGTGCTGGCTGGTGGGGCTGATTCATCAAAGAGAACATCTCTTGATGTCACAACTTTGCCACTTGGCATACGAATCCGGTATGCCTTGTGATTAGCACCATCAAAGCCCAGGAAGATGCCAGCATCAGACTTTGGCGGCATCTCCTTTTTCTTTCTGAGCTTCTTTGGCACATTCTGTCGTGATCCAGCCATGCACAGGACTACGGTGACCATGCATGGAGTGGATTCACGGTGCTGATCCGGAGTGGCTATGGGGCAGCCATGCACCGATGGCTGACCATATGCACGAGCAATGCATGCAAGATTGCGTGCCGCAGACATTGATTCTGATCGTATCCGTATGAGACGTTGATTGAACGCTTATATAGGCTCTACAGATCGTAGTGTAATCACTCTCTCTTCTACTGTCCTAAGACTCACGTGCATTCATCCTCCAACTGAAGGTACAGGCGCTGTCACGGACAGATACCTAAGACAGCAAGGTATGTGACAGCACCAACCCCTGCGCATGACGACATGCCCAGGATCCCACAGGCCTTAGGCCGCGGTCCACTGAATTACAACATGGTATCGGTGATGATTGTGGGGATTCTTGTGATGTCTGTTAGCATGCGATAGAGTCCAAGGGGAACCTGCGGTTACGGCTGCACGCTCCGATGAGTGTGCTACACCGCTCTAGTGTATAGCCGACCGTAGAGAGACTAGAAAAGCTAATGCAGAATGCTACGGCGGAGCTGCATTATGCTTGTTTGCTGGTCTCGCAAAGAGGCCTACGGGTCTGCGTTTCCTGCGACATATGGTGGTCATGTTGCAGGACACCACCACTCCGAGACGATTCAATGGCATCTCGCCAAGGGTCTATCGGTTCTGACGGTGTGGAGGGAGCAGTTAACCTTCCGCATCATCGCACTCGCTCTACAGTGCGCCGCGAGCAGGCCGCGGAGGGTCAGTCCATGCCCCACGGGGAAGGACAAGACGCTGGGACCTACGGGTATCTCAGTGTTAACCCTCTGCAGGCCGCCATGCCGGGCAACGCTGATCCTACGGGGAATGCGGGTGCTCAGGCAGCGGTGCACGGAGCGCAGGAAGTGCCACACGTTGCCCAGACAGCATGGGCAGCGCAGCAGATACCACCTCCGATACCGCAGCCTTCGCAGGCTGCGATGTCATCCGGGGCGGCAGCAACAGCCGGGACGATCGATGTTGCAACTCTCGCGAGCGCGCTATCGCTCGTAATGCCTAAGTCTACGCCGGGAAAGTCGCTAGTAGACAAGCACAAGTTCCCGGTATGGAACCACAGATATGATCACTTTCGGGTGTTCAAGAAAGAGGTAGAGAGTTGGGCAAACATGGTGGGGGAAAGTAGCCTGCTAGTGAATGATCCACTGGCACAGAATAGCCAGGCTCATGAGTCAGTCAAGCATTGGCTATTCGTGACATTACCGAAGGAGGATAGGGATTTCGTGTCAGACTGCAATTTTGTCCATGAGATATGGGCATTGCTGCATGCCAAGTACATGCCTTCTGTCGAAGTAGAAATACAGAAGCTATACCAGCAACTCAGTGGTGCCAGGCAGGCGGGAAAGCCACTTGAGAAACATGTCAACGAGGTAGTTGGTATAGTGAACCAGATGAGGGGTCTGGGAGAAGCTGTGCCTGATCAGTTATACCGCTCTAGGCTACTGGCAGTGGACAAAGAGTATGCACTGCTGCAGCCGATGCTGCAGCAACTGCCAGTGCAGCAGATAGTGTCCACGCTGCTGACACATGCTCAGAATAGCAGCCAGTCTGCCCCATCGCGATTCCCACGGGATGATCGCGGTGGTCAGCAGAGATTTGGGGGACGAGGGTATCGTGGTGGACGCCACGGTGGTCGCCATGGTGCACCCCCAGAGGTTGCCGCAGTGGGAGCAGGGGGAGCAGATAAGCGCAAGTGCTTCAATTGTGAGAAGCCTGGCCATCTGCAGAAAGATTGCCCTTTGCTCTCCGCAGAGGTCAAGCAATTCCTACAGAAACAGGCAGCTGCAGGGCGAGGCCGTGGCAGAGGCCGCGGGGGCCCTCAGGTGGCTGTGGTAGACCTAGCGGAACTGCGAGCTGACTGTGCTGATGGGCCGTCGCCCAATATGCCATACACCTTTCTGGTGGATAGCGGGTCTGACCTGAACATATGCTTTGACTATAGCATGTTCAGTGAGATCAAGCCACCAGATATCACAGAGTGCCAGCCCTTAGACCAGGGCAGGCTTAAGATATATGGCATGGGCACTATCAGGGCGAATGTGGGGAAGTACGTGACAGTACAGGGTGAGTTGGTGCCTGTGGATGTTGAGCTGGATCATGTCTACTGGGTGCCAGCCAGCCCGATCAATATCCTATCAACGACTGTGCTGAAGCGGTCGAATGTGTACTTGCACACAGGCAAGGCAAACACAGTAGAGATGCCGGGTTTCTATGACCAAGCACAAACATTTGTGGGCAACTGTGAGCAGGGAGTTGATAGTGATGATAACCCCACATTGAGCTGGTATTGCGGGACGGGCAGACCGATATGGGAACTGCGCCCTGTAGATTCAGGGACAGACTGGACCAGTGCCAACAACCTTTTCCACAGAAATAGGAAATGGGTTGGTGAGCAGGCGAGAATCGCTGCGGTAGATGGTGTGCCTATTGGTCAGAGATCTTCTTACCGACTTGACCCAGCATTTCTGGTGCATCTCTCGTTTCACCATGCGGGCAACCGGATTCTCAAACTGATGACTGAGAATCCAGACCTGTATGACCTCAAGTTGCCTAAACCCACGGGAGTAGCGCTTGAGTGTTATGGTTGCCACGTGGCGGAGCAGAGAAGTGGTGACAGAGCACGGCATGGGGGCAAAGTGACAGAGAATGCCTCGTATGCTGGAGAAGTATTGCATGCGGATCTGGCTGGACAGATTAAGCCAGTAGGCATAGGCGGAATGAACTACGTCCTGGTAGTAGTGGATGAGTACAGCAGGTACTCACATGTGATCCCGCTGAAGTCAAAAAGCGGTGCTGCGGAGATGATATGTCTTCTGATAGAACGCATCCGCACTCAGATTGTCTATGACAAGGAGGTAGGGGTGCGGAGGCTGCACACGGACCAAGGAGGTGAGTTCAGCTCGAGTCAGCTGGCTCAGTACCTTGAGTGGCGAGGGATAGTACACACGTTCACTGACACCGCCCAACATGAGTCAAATGGGTTGGTAGAACGAAAGATCGGTGTGCTGAACACGTCAGTGCGGGCGAGTCTGCTGCAGGCAGCAGTGCCTGCATTCCTGTGGCCAGAGGCATACATGTGCGTGAACCATGCACACAACCTGACGCCGAGCACAGCACTGGAGGGTGTGAGGCGGAAGGAGGCAAAGCAGAAGCTGGAGGATAGGTTTGTTGCCACCAGCTCTGAGCCATGGTCCACGAACGTGCAGCAGCGGGCTAAGCAGCTGAGAGTCAGGAAGGCTGCAGCGCATGCGCTGAGTCTGAATGAGCTGTGTGAGACGCTGGTTGCCAGGAGAGAATTGGCATTTGTGGCACAGCACATGAGAAATGTGAATGTCAGAGAGATTGTGCCATACTTGTTGTGGTTTAGGAAGGTCAAGGAAGATGACTTCCGTCTCGTGGTGGCACAGGTGAAGCCTTTCGGGTGTCCAATGTATGTGTATCCAAGGAGGGAGCACTTCAGGCACCTGGAAGCGCGAGGAATCCTCGGTGCCTATATGGGACCGGGTGGAGGTCCTCACATGGACAGGGTTTACGTGAAACGTGGGAATGGGGAGCAGTGCGGATGTACAGGCACACGGCTGCTCCACCTGCTCTAGTGAAGGATTTCGCGCAGCGATTTCACATGGCTGGGGAGGCTACGGCGGACCCAGTTGTGCTAGAGAACTATGAGCAGGGTGAGTTTGAGATCCTACCCGATCAGTACACCAGTGTAGTGCCGGAAGCTGAGTTCTTGCCCAACATGAAGAAGTGGGTGAAGAGCACTAGTGTGCGGGCAGTGCGTCCACCAGCCAGTCGTGAACACATGATGCCAGATAGGGGCAGAAATGTGGATTGGGCTGAGGGGGAGCATCCGGGTCTGGGCCATCAACACTGGGAACCAGGACGAACGCTGCACAGGCGTTTCAAACCGACAGACGAGCTACCTGAGGGTGAGCCCGAGTTTTCTCCTAGAGTGTTGGGTGCAGAGCTGCTGGCGCGACATGAGCGCTGGCACACACCAGAGATCAGTGAGGCAGTGGTTGCAGCACGCTGCGATCATGCAGCGGCTGACAATGCTGCAGCGGTGGCACACTGGGACTATGATGCAGCAAACCAGCCGTCTGGGCCTTTACACCATGAGTTTAGGCCTGCAGAGACGATCCCTACGAGGGATAGGGCTGTGTTGCACATAGGGGACTGTGATATCCATCCGCTTCCAACTGATGAGGAAGTGAGTGATACTGAGTCTAGTGATGGAGGTGAGGATGACTCTGCGTCTGAGTCTAGATCCCGCTCGCGTTCAGCGGAACCAGTCCAGCGGTCGATGGGCAAGGAGCTGAGTGAGCCACCCCCACCTGTGCGAGCTGACGGTCACGGCGGCGGCCGAAGTCACCGCGGGTCCACGGTGTCAGGGCGTGATGACCGTGACAGATATGATGAGCCGAGGCATATATCTGGGTCTGAGGGCCAGGGGCAAGGCGAGCTACGGCATGTGCCTAGCGGAATAGCGACAGGAGGTGATGGCTCAGGGGGAGAGTCAGCACCAAGTGCCGCGAGGGGCAGCGGAGAACGTCTGGATCCGCCACATGAGGTGAGGGTTCGATGGGTTCCAAAGCCTTTTCACTTGATTCGCAAAGTCTTAAGACCTGCTGTCCATGCTGTGGGAGCAATTGTGAGTGATGCTGCTGTTGAGCGCATTTCCCCGGAGGAAGCACGTGAGCATGTGAGTGATGCTGCGAGCCCCACAGTAGTGAATGATGATGAGAATGACGTCGGTGACTGTTCTGATGGAGTGTCAGCTGCAGCTGACAGTGTGCCTCCTGATGCAGAAAAGACGACGGGGCAGAAGGTGACTCCAAACGGTGGCCCTACTGCTAGCCTTAGTGAGTCCAGGCGTGCAGCTACCGTGAGGAAGAGGGTCGAGGCCGTAGTAGATGATCCAACGGTGCAGCAGGCCATGCGTGGCGCTCATCGTGAGAAGTGGATCACGGCAATGCTCGATGAGCTGACCTCCTTAAGAGAACATGATGTGTTTGAGCTGGTTGAGTGCCCAACAGGAGTGAAGCCTGTGACAGGCAAGTGGGTGCTTAAGATCAAGCGAGGAGCACAGGGTGAAATTGAGCGTTTCAAGGCCAGATACGTAGCCAGGGGATTTACGCAAGTGGAGGGCGTAGATTTCTTTGAGACATGGGCACCTGTGGGCAGTTATGCTACCTTCAGGGCTCTGTTATCAGTCTGTGCAGTAGAGGATCTAGAGACGAGGCATATAGACATCAAATGTGCTTTCCTGAATGGTGTTCTGGAGGAGGAAGTGTATGTGGCACAACCTCCGGTACTAGACGATGGGTCTGGTATGGTGTGGCGTCTGAAAAAGGCGTTGTATGGTCTGAAGCAAGCTGCCAGGGAGTGGCACAAAGCGCTTGCAGAACTCTTGTTGAATATGGGTTTTGTGAGATCAGCCAGTGACCCTGCACTGTTCATTTGCAAAGTAGGACGTTGTCTTATTTTTCTGTGGGTCGATGATCTGCTGATTTTCGGCCACAGAGAGCAGATGGATGATGCCATCAGAAAGATTCTTGAGGCATTTGAGGGTCGTGACCTGGGGGAGCTGGGATATGTGCTGGGCATGGAGGTCATACGTGATCGAACTGCTCGCACTATCACCATCACACACAGAAAGAGCATCAGGGACATGCTAGAGAGATTTGGCATGAGTGAGTGCAGACGGGCGCCAACTCCGTTGGTACCAAAGCAGAAAATGTTTAGTCTGAAGGAAGATCCTAGCCAGGCGAAGGCTACAGGCACAGAGCATAAGAGGTTTATGCAAGCCGTAGGAAGCATCCAGTATGTGGCAGTTGTGTCGCGTCCAGACATTGCGTTTCCGGCTAATGTCTTGGCCAGGCATATGGCTGGGAGTGCCAAATGTCATTGGAATGGTGTTCTTCACGTACTGAGATACCTGCGAGGGACCATAAACTTTGGCTTGACCTTTAGTGGCTCCAATGGGGGATGTGAGGTGTTGGAAGCATTTACGGATGCTGACTTCGCCAATGGTGCTTGCTTGAAGAGCGTGTCAGGAGTAGTAGTCCGGATGCATGGGAACTGTGTGTTCTGGCGTTCGAAGAGGCAGACTATTGTGGCTGGTGATACAACTGAGGCAGAGCTCATAGCAATGAGTTCAGCAGCCAATGAGGTGATGTGGGCTAAGCAGTTGTGCACTGATCTTGGTTTGTCGGCTGTGAAGCCAACGCTGTGGGGCGACAACAAGAGTGCCAACTTGCTAGCAGTGAACCCCATCTCTAGTGACCGCTCTAAGCACATCAGGGTCAGGGACCTGAGGGTCCGAGAGTTCGTAGAACTCGACGAGTTGACTATCAGCTGGGTTAGCACGGTAGACATGCTAGCTGATATGTTTACAAAGGTGTTGGCAGGACCAGCACTGGCAAAATTTAGAGATAGACTGCAGCTTGCGGTAGTACAAGCTTAGTCTAGGGGGAGTGTCGTGATCCAGCCATGCACAGGACTACGGTGACCATGCATGGAGTGGATTCACGGTGCTGATCCGGAGTGGCTATGGGGCAGCCATGCACCGATGGCTGACCATATGCACGAGCAATGCATGCAAGATTGCGTGCCGCAGACATTGATTCTGATCGTATCCGTATGAGACGTTGATTGAACGCTTATATAGGCTCTACAGATCGTAGTGTAATCACTCTCTCTTCTACTGTCCTAAGACTCACGTGCATTCATCCTCCAACTGAAGGTACAGGCGCTGTCACGGACAGATACCTAAGACAGCAAGGTATGTGACAGCACCAACCCCTGCGCATGACGACATGCCCAGGATCCCACAGGCCTTAGGCCGCGGTCCACTGAATTACAACACCCCACACATGTAGATTGGAGATGTCCGGCTTCTCACCTTTCAGAAGCTCCCACGGAGTCGTGGATCCATCGGTTGAGCTGATATTGGTGAGGTAGGCAGCGTGCATAAGACATTCGGCCCACATGGACCTGTCTAAGCCCGCGTCCGAGAGCATTGCTTGGAATGTTTCACCAAGCGTGCGGAGTGCACGTTCAGCATGTAGGCATGTCAACTCTTGCCAACATGTCAGCCAAGACTGCTGTTACAGGCTTGCCGCCCGCTCAGCACTTCAGAGATGCACTCAAGTCAAATTATGTGTGTCCACCTTGTGCTGAAGGCAAAGCAACAAGACAACCATTCCCCAGTGCCGCAAAGAAGTCAACTGCGCCGCTGGAGAAGCTTCATGTTGACATTGCAACCGGCATGCCGCTCTCGAAATCGGGTCTCAGAAACTTTGTGGCCATCGTTGATGACTTTACGGGTTACAAAATTGTCGGTGCTATCCATGCGAAGAGTGACGCGCCAGACTTCATCAAAGACACAGTTCACATGCTTGAAGCTCGCTACGCGAAGTTCAAGTACAAAGTACAACAGCTCAGATCAGCATGCCCGTTTTCCGCTAGGCTGTAGCCCGAGGTTGGCTCATAGGAGATGGCATTGTCCTTCATCCACCGCTTGAAGTCATGCGACATGAAAACCGAGTCTTTGTCTGATCTGAGCTGTTGTACTTTGTACTTGAACTTCGCGTAGCGAGCTTCAAGCATGTGAACTGTGTCTTTGATGAAGTCTGGCGCGTCACTCTTCGCATGGATAGCACCGACAATTTTGTAACCCGTAAAGTCATCAACGATGGCCACAAAGTTTCTGAGACCCG